>CM032455.1:152347219-152472002 GCA_019049505.1 Pachyrhynchus sulphureomaculatus | reverse complement strand
TCGTACGGAATACTAATTGCGCAAGTCTGATTTGCACTTGGCCAGTTATTTTTTTTTTTCTACAGGAATAACAAATTAAAAATTGCTAGTCAAAATATATTGTGCTCGATGGAGATTATATTTTTGTTTTTTGCAAAAAAATATTATTTATCTTGTTTTTACAATACTTTTCAATCCACCCTCGTATTTTTTGGGAGATTCTGGGTAAATAACTTTACTAATTTTCCCTTACGGGCATTTTAAATTGATATTTCAACAGCATTTAAAATGCCATCGGGTCTGTTCGAAAATTAGTTTAAAAAATTACGGCTCCTTGGCTTTCTAATAAGAGATTCAGCCACTGTACCTAACAAGTTTGCATTTTAATGAAAAATATCCATAACCCACCGATATTTCCTTCAGAAAAATGAATAAATCTCTCTGGGGGTTAATTAATTTCTTGAATATTCTGATCAAGTTTTGAAAACGTTCATAAATATACACTGAGACAAGTTAAAGAAAGTTTTTGGAAAGTGAAAATTAAGAAGTTTTAGTTAAAGTTACGGTGTGAAAAGGCAATTCGGTTTAAACAATTTATTACAATGTATATTAGAGGAAAATTAAAGTCCAAATTAACATTGACGTTGTAGATGTTGGATTAAAACTCATAAATCAAAATTAACTCAAAGAAGAAAAGTTTCGGTGAGCTCCATTTAAACCATGTATTTTCATTGGGAATTTCTAAATAAAAAAAGCATTACTGGATTACTTCGAGGGTTATATGATAACTACCTGGCCTTAACAAGAAAAAACATTTTTAAGTGTAAAATTTATTTTATTTTTCAACATAGTCTCCTTTTAGCTCGATACATTTAGTCCACCATTTTTCTATCTTGTATAACATTTAAAAAATACGATTTCTCCAGTCCTTCTAAATAGGCGTTTGTTTCAGCAATCACCTCATCGTTTGAGCCAAATTTTTTCTGCCGAGCCATTTTTTCATATTCGAAAATAGGAAATAATCGCTGGAGGCTAAATCTGGTGAATATGGTGTCATGGCGATGACACAAATGTGCACGCGTGCATTGTCTTGATGAAAGTGATTTTTTTTTCTCCAAATGTGAACGTTTTTTTTCTCAGCAGGGTTAAAACGATCAAATAAATTGACATATTCACTATCACTATCACTATAAGTCTATTTATATCCAATGCTGGATGTAGGTCATCCCCCTGAATTTCCATCTCAATCTATTTGCAGCTGTTGTCATCCATCCAATGCCCGCAACTGTCTGTATATCATCTTGTTTTGGAACGTCCTACGCTCCTTTTCTATTTTCATGGTCTCCATTCTAATGTTTCTTGGTCCATGGATCATCGGTCGTGAGTGCTATATATCCAGCCCATTACCACTTTCTTTCTGCTACGTGCTCTATAGTATCCTTCAATTTCGTTTTGTCACGTATCCACTTGTTTCTTTTTCTATCTTTAAGTTTTATCCCGATCATCTGTCTTTCGTGTGCTCTCTGGATCCGAGCTAGTTTTTGTATATCGGTTTTATTCAGTGTCCAAGTTTCAGCCCCATATGTAATTACAGGTATGATGCACTGATCATAAACTTTGGGCTTTAACTTATTTAGGGTGGCTTTATCTTTGAATATATAACTTAGTTTTCCGAATGCGCTTCGTCCAAGCCTGATTCTTCTTGAAATTTCATCCGAGACACTGTCTATCGTAGTAGTAATTTTTTGCCCCAGATACATATAAACCTTAACAATCTCGAGAGCTGTTCCTTCCAAATTTATAACTATGTTGTTATTAGTATTGGTTAATAATTTTGTTTTACTTTTATTCATCTTACGACCAATTGTCTTTGAGTGCTAATTTAACTTATTTATCATTTCTTGTAACTCATGTGGATTACTACTGATGACTACAATATCGTCGGCGAAACTTAAACGACTCAAATATACACCATCTGTCTTTAGGCCTATTTTGTCCAATCTAGTTGGCGGAATCCGTCTTCTAGGGCTGTAATAAATAGCATAGGAGAGATAGTATCTCCCCGTTTTACGCCTCTTCCTATACGTATTTGTTCTGTACTAGGTTTTATGTAAATCTTTGCGTCTTCATATATATTTTTGAGTAGGGTAGTGTATCTAGAATCAATTCTACAATTGTTCAAGCCGTTGATGATTACCCACATTTCGATAGAATCAAAAGCCTTCTCATAGTCTATTAAAGGTATGTACAGTTCGAAATTGTATTCATTGCTCTTCTCTAGGATATTTCTCATTGTCTGTAAGTGGTCGCATGTGCTACAGCAGGATCTTAAACCAGCCTGTTCGGATGACTGGTAGGAATCTAACTTATTTTTTAATCTATTGGAGATGATTTTAGTCAAAAGTTTATAAATATGAGATAGTAAGTTAATCGGGCTCTAATAGTCCAACTTTCTGATATCTCCCTTTTTGTGTAGTGTATTATTTCTGAAGTATGCCACAATGTTGGCATTTTGCCAGTTTCCAGACACATGTTGAAAAGTTTGACCAGTTTTGTTTTAAGACGTCTCCGGCCTCCAACAGCATTTCCGAAAACATACCATCTGGGACTGCTGCTTTGTTACGCTTCATTTCCTTCAGTGTATTATTGACATCCTCTACAGTAACCTCTGGCAGTTCTTCCGAACCTATATTTTGTATTTTCTTTTCAGTCCGTTTTCGTTTTTCTTCATTGGGTGTTACTTTGGACTTGTAGAATTCAGTATAGTAGGTATTTATTTCTGAGTGTACTTTGTCCCTATTCGTTATTACTTGTCCTCACTATTTTGCAATTTACTAATCTCTTTTCTTCCGTTATTCAGTTTCTTGCTTATTACTTTCACGCCTTTATTTCCTACAATGGTTCCAAAATCACTTTATGCTTGCGGGTTCTTATATCTTTTCTGATATCTTTTCTGATAAACTTGTTAAGCTCCCTCCACTCTATTTTACGCTTATCTCTGTACATATTTCTTCTTTTTTCCATGAGTTGTTTCGTGTTGTCACTTATTTTGTCCTCTTGTTTTCCAGTTTTTGTGGCTACTGCAGTGGAGGTTGCTTTAATTATGGATATTAGTTCTTCAGCTTTTGTATCTATTGTTTCCATTTTTTTTATGGATTTAGCACACGTGCTATAGGGAAGTCTATAAAGCGCTCCAGGAGCGGCATGTGTGCGGAAAAAGCGATTCTTGAATCGCTATGTATTATCTTTAATCCCTTGTAATAGCTCTGTTGTTTTTAGCTGGTACTCTGTACTCTTTTTGGATAATTTAATGGTGTCGACTGGTTTCGATCTATTGTTAAATGCTTTTGCTCCTAGAGTTTTCAAATTTATGAATACTCCAGCCGGCACGAGTCTATGGTCGCTCCCTATAGTACACCTATTCAGCACTGTGACATCCTCTATTATATTTCTGTGGCTGGCAATGACAAAGTTTGTTTCATTTATTGTTTTAGAGTTAAGACTTCTCCACGTCCATTTCCTATTGTCGCTTTTCTTTGACATAATACTCTCCATTAATCGTTTTGCTGCGTGCATCTCAAAATACTGTGGTCATGACCTTGTTGGCCTAAATCGCCTTAATCTTCTTTGGCGCCGGTTAGCCACTGAAAATCTACTGTTTGGACTGTTCTTTGGTCTCTGGTGTGCTGTGATAAATCCAGGTTTCGTCAGCAGTTACGAATCGACGCCAAAAATCATTCCGATAGCGTTTTAACATAGCCAAACATTCTTTTCAAGTTGACACACTTGCGTGTTTATTGTCAATTGTGAGCAATCGCGGCACTCATCTTGTGGAAAGCTTTCTCATATCCAAATGAGTTATTAAAATGTTCTGCACCCATTCAATTGAGATGTTCATAGTCTCATCAATCTCGTGCATTTTCACTCTTCGTTCATTTGTTACTATATCTTGGATTTTTTGAATCCTTTCTGATGTGGTGACCTTATTTAGACGACCTGGACGTTATTCATCAAAAATACTTGTACGGCAGCGTTTGAATTTAGCTGTCCAATATTTTATGGTGGATAATGAAGGGGCAGAGTCCCCATAACCTTCGCTGGGTTTCGTTTTTATCTCATCAATCGTTTTTTTTTCAAAAACAAATATTTTATTACTGCTCGATATTCAATTTTTGCCACTGTTATAAAATCACAAAGGTTGTTCTATTTAAATGGCTTCCAGTCACAAACTAAATCACGCAGCGACTTGAAAATTTGATAGGATTCTTGTAAAAGGTTTTGTTAACGAAAAATATAGTTTTTTAAATAGTAGTAGCGCCATCTCTGGCCTAGGCCAGGTACTTATCATACAACCCTAGTATTTCTCAAAAAAAAGCATCTGAAATTTGTAAATAATACTCAGTATATTAATAGAATATATCATTAACATTCTTTGTTGCACATTCACCCATCGTACATACCTCCAATGTTTTTAATGTGGCTGCGATCTGGGGTCATCCCGAGTTGTGTCTCGGACCCATTGAAACTGTTTGAATCAAAATTTTACTGGAAAATAAGGCAGATGGTCGACCCTGGAACAATCATAAGTAACTTTTGATCCATTTCTCTCTTTAGTGAGAAACATTATCACTACGCGATGGTTATTTGCTGGAACGACGTCATTTCCATGTCTAGGTAGAAAACTTAAAAAACACCTTCGTGCATTACACAATATACGTGATCTGTATTTCTTCTTCTTGAACCAGCCTCTTGCATCTGCTGCAGGTCATAGGCCTCCTCGAGAAGCTTTCAGTTTGGGCTAATCTGTGACTGCCTCAACCATTTCCCTGAAACTCTTTCATGTTATCAGCCCAGCGCGTTGGGGGGTCGGGTCTAACTGCTTCTCTTGTCGGTGCGTAATCTCCACTAATTAACTTTTTAGTCGTCTATCATCCTTGGTTCAAGCAACATGCCCAGTATACTGTCACTTTAGGCATGTAATCTTTACAACAATGTCATCCACTTGCGTTCTTCGACAAATCTTTCAGTTTCGTATACGGTCTAATAATCTAATCCCCACAACACTAACCTCTCCATTTTTCGCTATGCCACTTTTTTCCCAATTGTTTTAGTGAGCGTCAGTGTTGTCCCCTCCATAAGTGAAAACGGGGAGTACACACTGATTAAATAGCTTTCTTTTAAGGAGAAGAGGAATATCATTTTTGAACACGTTTCTTAGTCTGCGGCGTAGCGGCCTACTCAGACCAATCTTTCGTTTTAATTCCTTGGTTTGATTATCTCCGCTGATGGAAATATCGTGTCCCAGATGTCTGTACTCCCTGATTTCTTCAATGCTATCATTGTTCTCCATAATCTACCCATCAAATACTAAGTTCGTCATCAAACAACAGTTTTTTTGTTTGTTTATGTGTAGGTCTACTTTTTCGGTTACTCTTGTTAGGTCGTGAAGCATTTCTTTAACTTCACGTATGTTATCTGTAATAAGTACGATGTCGTCTGCGAAACGTAGATTTGTTAGGTTTCTGCCATCGGTGTTAATCCTCTTAGTGCTCCAATTAGACCAGCAGTGAACAACTTAGCAGACTCCATCTCCCCCTGCCTAATTCCTCTACCGATTGGACACTTATTTGTGTCTTGATGAAGTCTGACCTGTGCTGTAGAGTGGTTATAGATGTTATATATCAGTAAGTAATTTTTTTATTAAAGCTCAACTGTTCCTAGGAGAAACCGTTACAGAAGAAGTTTAAAAGTTTAATTATCTTGGAGATTAGAAAAGCATTTACAACCTGAAGAAATTTCTTGACGAGACTGGATCTCAGTTCAAAACAACGAATTCAAATAACTCTGTGTTACATCTCTGCCATTCTGCCATCGGGTTGCGAAAGCTGGACTCACATACCAACTATGAAAGGGAAAATAACCAACTAAAAGCCCCCAGAAATGAAGAGAACTAGTACTTGGTATTAAAGAGAAAAATGCGTTACATCTGATTACACAACTCTACAAAACAATTTTTTGTTTTTGTCCTAAAATTTATTTTATGATTTTTCTATTCATTATGCTCCAAAATAAAGGAAAAGTACCCATATTCCATATAAAGTTTGCTTTTGTGGTAGTTATGATAATAATACATTTTTTTTAGTTATCGTAGAAATATTAAATAGTTCTGGTATATTTAAAAATACCGCGAAAAAATAAACGGATCGTAACTTTCACACAGTGTCTACAGATGTTACTTAAGTGATAAACAACAATTGACTGTTTTGTAGAAGACTTAAAGAGATTATATGGTATATTTATTAAAGTACGAAATATAAAATTTTATTTAAACGCATGTGAAAAGCTTTGTGAAGCCTACAAAGCCTGTTTCAACTGCCCTGTTCGGAATCTAGACAAGCCCTGGGCTCCATATGTTGCTTGTAGTAATTGCAAAAGATGTTTAGAAGGTAAACAATTTTTAGTAAAAAAAATATAAATATGTTTATTTTTATCTTTATTTATTTCAGGTTGGTATCGAGTGTGAGAAACGCAGTATGAAATTCGCAGTACCGAGAATTTGGCGAGAGCCAAGAGACCACGTTAATGGCTGTTATTTTCTCGTAGTAAATCCAGCTAAAAGACGTAGAGGCAAAAATACGAAACTCATCGAATATCCTGACCTTGCTTTATCTTCTGCTCCAATCTCACATAGCCCACAACTTCCAGTACCTGAACCTCCTAAAAAATTGTCTCAGTCAAGCTCATCTCAGAGTTCAAATAAAAATATTGAATATGAAGAATTTGTACTGTCACAGGAACCACCTCCGAAGACTTTAATGACTTAATAAGAGATTTGAATTTGCCGAAGAGTAAGGCAGAGCTTTTGGGTTCTCGTTTGAAGCAATGGAATTTGCTTATTGATGTCAAAATAACAGATCAACGAAGTCGGCATGAGACATTTGCTACGTTCTTCACCAAAGAAGAAGGACTTTGTTATTATAACGATATAAGAAGTGTGTTTGAAGCAACTGGGATGCCCTGTGTTCCCAGTGAATGGTGTTTATTTATTAAGAGATGGAAATAAATTTCCATCTCTTCCAGTCGCTCATTCTGTACATCTAAAAGAAAACTATGAAATTGTTAAAATTTTACTCAAAGCTTTAAAATATCAAGAGTATAAGTGGCAGTTCATTGGGGATTTTAAGATGGTAAGATTTTTAATGGGACTACAGGGTGGATATACAAAATATCCGTGTTATCTCTGTTTGTGGGATAGTAGAATGGATGCTCAATACTATGTTCAACGATCATGGCCACTAAGAACGGAATTTTGTGTTGGAAAACAAAACGTTAAATGTGAACTTATTGCTGAATCTGAAAATGTATTAATGCCGCCTTTACACATCAAGTTAGGGCTTATGAAACAATTCGTAAAAAAGCTAGATGAAAAATCTGAAGCTTTTACATTTTTAAAAAACTTTTTTCCAAAGTTGTCAGGAGCAAAGGTTAAAGCTGGAATTTTTGTTGGTCCACAAATTTAAAAAAAATTTGCCAGTGAAATTACTTTCTAGTGCTCAAAAAAAAGTGTTAGTTAATTTTAAAGCAGTAGTCTCTGAATTTTTAGGGAATAACAAAGTTGAAAATTACCAAGCGCTAGTTGAAAACATGTTAGAAAACTTTAAAACCATGGGTTGCAGAATGTCTCTAAAAGTACATATGCTACATGCTCATTTAGATAAATTTGAAAACAACATGAGGGCGTACTTAGAAGAACAAGGAGAACGTTTTTATCAAGATATTATGAACTTCGAACAACGTTATCAGGGCCAATACAACGAAAATATGATGGGGGCCTACATTTGGGGTTTAGTGAGAGAAAGTACTTATGAACATGAAAGAAAAAGTAATAGGGTTCACTTTTAAACTTTTTTCCACTATTTTGTAATTTGATATGATAGTAAATGTTGATAAAAATCATATATAAATATATTTGTTTCGATTTATCAATAAATAAAAATTTAAACTATGAATTTTCTAAAATACTGTTCAATCGTTCTCCTGGATACAAAAGCAAACTTTTGCAGGCCATGTATATTTTTTTCGTCTAACTGTCGATAAATCTATCGAAATTTCATACCCTCTTATCAAAGTCAAAATTCATGTTGCCCTGTGTTATTAAAGACAATATTCAGGAGAAAAAAATATATAAACAGGGGATAAAATTCCCGAGTCAAAGACATCTAAAGATGGTTTCGTTGTATTTCACTAGATATTTTTTCAAATGTGCGTATCTAAAACCAGGGAGGGCTGGTGACGCAAGAACTTCCTAATTTATCGGTTTTATAAAACAATTTCTTGAAGTGGCAGAAATAAACCTTAATTCAATAAATTCTTCCCACGATTCGAGTCTAGATATCTAGAAATATACTTACAATACTGACAATAATATTAGTCTCTAATTTAATTTTATTATTTAATTTAAAACACAGGAGCCGGTAAACACAAAACAATATCATGAAAAATAAATCACATAGAGTAGGTGTATGATTTATTAAATTCAATATTTCACGACACAATTTGAGTATTACGTGTCTGAAAAACAAGGGCTTTGATAAAACAGGGTAGTTACGTGTGTGTGTCTGCGTGTGCCCGGCTGGAATGTGGGTGATCAATGTAACGCACTCGTCATATGTGATTAAAAACTATGGAAAGCTTAGGTAGAGCTTTATTCTCATTAAATGTATTGGTCCAGCGTTGTAACAATATGAATGTATTAATATAAATTCTAGAAACAACAAATATAGATTAAAGAGCTGTAAATGTTATTAAAAATCTGTACTGGAATCAATAAGTGGTAGTTAAAATTGGGCTGGAGAAGTCCGAAAGCACAAAAATAACCCAAGGTGTAAGAGAGGGATGAATTATCTCACCACTTTTGTTCAATCTTTATTCTGATACTGTGTTTAATGAGGCTATCTATGAATCCATTGAAGAAATAACAGTCAATAGGAGTACACTGAACAACATACAGTATGCTGATGATACTGTTATTTAGCAAATAATATCAAAGATCTCCAGCAACTGGTCAATCAAGTCGTAACAGCCAGGGAAAGTTTTGGATTTACTATGAATATAAGAAAAACCAAGTGGATGGTAATAACAAAGAAAATCTACCACCAGAATCCATCGAAATCAGGGACAACACCGCAGAACCAGTCTCCAAATTTAAATATTTGAGAAGCAATATAAATGACAATTGGGACCCAAGAAAGGAAATATATTCCCGGATTGAACAGGCCCGAGTAACATACTTGAATATGAATAAATTTTTCCATCGCACGAATCTCAGTCTCGAACTCCGAGTGAGAATGTTGAGAGCGTATGTATTCTCCGTGCCATTGTATAGATGTGAGTGCTGGAGACTTAACTCTGGCTCAGAGAAACGACTGGAATCTGTTAAAATGTACACTTATAGACGCCTTCTTCGCATCCCCTAGGTACAGAAAACAAAAAACACAGAAGTACTGGAAAGAATCAACAAAATGAACAAATTACTAGCAACCATAAAAATAAGAAAAACTCAATACTTCGGACATACAATGAGGGGCCCAAAGTACGAATTGCTACGTCTTATTATTGAAGGCAAAATAAAGGGCAAACGATCGATCGAAAGACGACAGAATTCTTGGCTGAAAGACATGAAACGGTGGTTTGGATGTGATTCGAGTGATATTTTTCGAGCAGCAGTTTTTTAAGTTCGTTTAGCAATATGGATATCCAATCTTCGTTAGGAGACAACGTCGTAAGAAGACGGTAGAACTGTGAGTGCCATTTGGTTCTAAAATGAAACCTATATTTAGAATCTACAGTTTATCCAGGTCTAAGAAATATAGGGTTTCTTACGAATATTTAAAAAAAAAAATCACTTAATTATTGGTATTTTCAAGGTCTCCTATAGATAAGGCAAAATTTGTTGGGTTTATTGAGCCAGCGGAATGGACGACAGGGGCATGGTGGGTGAAGAGAGTGTCACCGCGAACTCTGAAAATTTAGCGTTTAATAGTAATTACACAACGTAATCAAGCCCCGAATGTTCAATTGTTGAAAAAATGGGCACAGAAGGTTAAAGGAACCGCTGCTTGGCAAACGACATCGATTTTGAGATTGTATTTTGAGGTTATATGAAAAGCAGTTTCGTATGAAGTGGTGATTTTCCTTATTTAAGAAAGGCCCTTTCGCATACAAAGGTGGAATATAGTTTGAATTTAAAAGTGGATTTTGGCATCTTTATTTTGAAGGTTTCGAATTAATTTGTACAAGGGCATTTTTTTTTAAAGTCTCACCTAATTTATTATTTTCTGAATCCACATACCACGAAAATACTTTTGAGTACTAAACTAAGTTTTTTCTGAGAAAGCCAAATATGATAACAGATTTTTCTAAAAAAGTCAACGTTGCTGAACCCGACATAATCATGTCGGGGCATTCCATTCCCCCAGCATCGTCACTCAATTTGTTGGGCGTTAATTTAGGAGCAAATATGTCCTGGCATGAACATGTTGCAGGCATAGCAAGGAGAGCTTCTCAAAAGTTGGGAATATTATTTCGAACCAGAAAGCTTTACACTCCACAACAACTGTTAATTCTTGACAAAGCTCAAATTCGACCAACTATGAAATACTACTCCCATGTTTGGGGCTCAGCTCCCAAATTGCATTTGTTGGATTCGGTTTAGAGAAGAGCCGTTCGTCTGATTGGAGACCCGGAACTGACCGGCGGCCTTGATTCGCTGGAACATTGAAGAACGGTTGGCGACTTGAGTCTGTTCCACAAGTATTTTCATGGAAAGTGTTCGAAGGATGTAGCCAGCTTAATTCCTCCCAGAGCAGTGCATGTTAGAAATACACGTCGCGCTAATACTTCACATCCGTATGAGGTTCAGCTTGTTACTCCACGTACAACTCTTTCCAAGCAGTCTTTTATATGGAGAACATCATCCCTTTGGAATAATTTGCCCAGGACTATGTTTCCTACCGAGTACAATTTGCAGCGATTCAAGAACAGCTAGAATTTTTTTTAAATGACACCTTCTATATTTAAAACACACCATTCTGTTTACAAAAATATACAATTTTTTGAAATTTATTTTCAGTCCTCAACGACATACACGGAATTAGAGGTACTGAAAGGAATTTTAACAATTAAAAGACATATTCGTTTTACTGTCTTCCTATTTGGCACAACAAAAATTCGTTTACTAACCAACTTATTTTTTTGTGAGGAAGCCAAATTTTCTTCCTCTTCTTTCTTATATTGTGTGTCATATAAGTAGGCATACTGCCTGTTTAATACCCACTAGGTCAGCATGCCTTCCACTTTTTCGGAGGTCTGCCCCTAGTTCTTCTATCGCAAGGTTTATTGAGTTTGACCCTTTTTACCAAGGGCATTAATGTCCTGCATGCACCCAGTATCCTGTTTTCCATATCTACTGGTCTTGTAGGGGGATTCGCATAAACACGATCTTTAACGTAGCACCACAAAAAGAAGTCTAAAGGTGTTAAGTCACATGATCGAGGGGGCCACTGAATGAATCCATCCCTACCGATCCATTTTTGTGGGTAACGATCGTTTAAAAATTCCCGAAATTCCCGGTGGTAATGAGCAGGAGCCCCGTCTTGTTGAATGCACTTTTATTCCCTTTCAAAGTTATCAATTTCTTCAAGAAGCTGGGGTAATTTGTTTTGCAAAAAAATTAGATATCTAGGCCCGTTAAGCAGTTCGCGGAAAAATATGGACCAATAATTCGAAAATTTAATATTCCACACCATACATTAGGCGACTAATGGTTTTGGTTTTGAACTTCCGGGATCAAAAATGGATTAACTGTTGAATAATAATGCATGTTATGGCTGTTAACTGCTCCATTACCGCAAAAAGTAGCTTCATCAGAAAACATTATTTTGGATAAAAAATTTGGATTGGCCTCTATTACTCCATTCATGGTGGTACAAAAGTTTACTTGTCGTTCTAAATCACGGTCTTGAAGTTCTTGATGTAGTTCCATATGAAAGGGATGATACTCTCATGGTGCGATTAGGCGTAGATTGGGATGTGTCAGATAAGTCTGCTAGTTGCCGGCTGCTGACCTGGGAATTATCTTCAACATGAAATAAAATCTCCATTTCTTTTTCCTCATTGGTAGTATTCTGGTTTACTGCTTTCCGTTTCGTATACTCAATGCTACCACTACCATCAAACCGTTCCATTAAACCATGTAAAGATTTTCTAGATGGTTTACGTCTATTAGGGTACTTCGCTCCGTAAAGCCTTACTGTCAAAAGACAATCTTTTCCCGCCTCGCCCAGTATATACACAATATCAATTAATTCATTTTTAGGAAAATTAAGAACTATTACCTTTATACATCACTTACTACAAAAAAATTAAACTATTTTTACTTGCTTAATAGACATGTCAAAATTTGACAATGCCTACGTTTTTGTTTTGCCTTGGCAACTATGATGTTATAGCGTAAGTGTATTAAAAACAAGGGTAAAAATTGAAAAATTCAAAATAAATCGAAAAAACTATTAGAAATAGGTATATCACATACCTAATAAAAGTTGGAGGGTTTTGTAAAATCTATCAGAAAAAATAATAATATGCAGGGTGTGTCATTTAAAAAATTTGAGATTTTTTCAATTTAAAATAGTCGAAATGTATAAATTTATTTTGAAAACCATGAAGCATCTAACTCAAATTTCTATACATTTATCTTTTTTTCATCTCTATAGAACACTCGTACCAATTATGCGTATTGCACATTCAGAAACAATGGCGCTACTGGCAATTTTTTACAAAATTGAAAACTAGTATTTTTTTAAAAAAAATTGAAAGATTAGACAAACTACTAGGTACAGGTATATAACATTATTAATAAAAAAGTTATAAAATTTTGCCCAGAATTTAAAAATAAATTAGAAAATAAGATGTTCCATTTAAAAAAAAAACATATGTTATATCGGCCACACTTTTTTAAAATACGCTGTATACTCAAAAATAATTTTAAACGTCATTCCCGAAACAACTGAGATAATGAACTTTACTCTCTCGTTGACTCACCCTGTACATCTAATAATAAAAAAAACTCTTTACGACACATGTTCGTTGAAAATCCATATAGAAATCGAAACACCCTGTATAAGGAGATGTCATCTAACGTATTTAACTAAGATTTACAGGTAACTGCTATTTTACATCCCTAAAGATACCCTGTATTTCATTGCTGAATAGTCTAATTTACCTAACAATAGCTCCTCAGGTGTTTCGTTAGAAATATAATTCTTGAAGTGAAATATACAAGGTTAGATTCGGGTCGGCCTAAACCGTGGCAAACTGGACGGTTTCGCAAGTAGTAACCGGGTAAAGTTATCTTTTGAAGTTGGTTATTTAAGGGTTCAAGGCTAGATAGAGTTTATTCCAGTAAGATTGACACAAAAGTCCGGTTGGTTAATGAATAACAGCGACAAGCTATAATTACAAATTTTTAAAAACGTAAAGGGTCATTGATTATCAATAGACCATCCGTCTAACTTGCTTCTTTGACCAGTTAGGCAAAAATGTATTTTTCGTTAATTATCACGCTCTCGTGATTTTATTAGAAATGATTATAAAAAGGCACGTGCAATGGGAAGATATAAGACTTGATGGAAAGCAAAGAAGAACCGCTTCCAATGATATATATCTGCAACTTAACTGAAGCAAACGAAAGAAAAAGACTGCACAAAGAGGAGAAAACTACAAAAATGAATTAGAAGTTCTTTTTGCATTTTCAAGGTAGTTTACTATTATGAAAACTAAACGAAAAAAAATATTTGGTATTTTTTTGCTTGTAGAAAATCCGGAAGGATATATAAGGTGTACAAGTATGAAATGCGGATTTTTTTCTAAAAAAACATGTTAAATTCGGAAGAATGATAAAAACTGCTTTATTCAAAGTATGCTCCATGGCTTGTTATACATTTTTCCCATCTTCCGGGCAATTTGTGAATACCACGCCAGTAAAGATCTTCCCCTTTTGCTGCGAACCATTCATCGAGCCATTTTTTTCACATCTTCGTACGAACCAAAGCGCTGCTCAGCAAGTGTGTGACCCATCGATGCAAACAAGTGGTAATCGGAAGGAGCCAAGTCTGGTGAGTAAGCCGCATGGGGTAGAACTCCCCAGCTGAGAGCTTCCAACGTGTCGCGAACTGGTTTTGCCGTATGTGATGGAGCAATGTCATGAAGAAAAATGACTTTGTGTTGCCTCTTTCGGTATTCTGGCCTTTTTTCAAGCAGCGAACGGTTCAAATTGGACAATTGTTGTTGGTAACCTTTAGTATTAACCATTTCTCCAGGTTTTAACAGCTCATAATAAACTACACGCCTCTGGTCCCGCCAAACACAGAGCATCGTCTTTCTGCCAAAGCGATTCGGTCTAGCGGTCGATGTGGATGGTGCGCCTGGGTCTACCCATGATTTTTTGCGCTTGGGATTCTCAAAATAAATGCACTTTTCATCCCCTGTAACTATGCGATACAGAAACGACTTCCTTTTGTACCGAGCGAGCAAAATGTCACACGTGTTTTTGCGCTTTTCCATTTGCCTGTCGTTCAACTCATGTGGTACCCATCTACCGGTCTTCTGAATCTTTCTCATCTCTCATAGCCGATTGGAAACAGCTTGTTGACTAACGCCCAAATGCTCGACGAGTTGTCTTTGTATTTGCGAATCATCTTCATCCAACAATGCTTGCAATCCCACATCTTCGTATTTTTTTGGCGGTTTTCCACGTTCCTTGTCTACAACAACGAAGTCACCACTTTTGAAACGCCGAAACCCTCGTTCACACGTATCTTGTGATGGAGTATGTTCACTATAAGCTTCTCAAAGTAATCGGTATGATTCAACAGCAGTTTTCTTCAAATGAAAACAAAAAATTAATGCTGTCGGCGAATGTTCTTTGTTCGGTATAAATTTCGACATATTGAACACAACAACACAACACTATGCACACACTTTTCCAATTTATAACTCATGCACGTCTGACACTTGTTGATGACACAACAAAATGGCGCAGTGTCAAATCTTTATAGCACAAACTGCATTGGTGCATCATCTGATGTCTGAAATCCGCATTTCATACTTGTACACCAGGTAAAAGAGATACGTCAGTTTTTTAACAAAAGAAATGTTCATTCCTGAAGCGATACTCGACATTAAATATTCTTGACACCACCGATGAAATCTAAAACGCCCTCAGCAAAGTTAAGAATACTAGAGCTGATGGACCAGGTGGTATCATGTCCGAAATGTTGAAGTACTGAGGACAGAACTTGGTTGAAGAACTTAAAGAGATATTTGACATCTGCTTAGAGATAGAACAAGTCCCAGAATCCTGGATAGAATTCAGGAGTTATAAATAAACTTAGTAACTACAGGCCTATAAGTCTCCTGGGTCAAATGTATAAATGGTCTACAAAAATACTCGCCAACAGATTGACTCCAAAAATAGATTATTAACAACCTTGTGAACAAGCCGGCTCTCGCTCGGGTTATAGTACTATGGATCATTTACACATAGTCAACAACCTAATAGAAAAATGTAAACCTCCACATGACCTTCATCAACCATAAAACGGTATTTGACACCATCAAATATGGGTGGTACTAAACTTAATGGTAAAATGGCGTAAGACAGTAGATACACAAAATTAATAGAAAACATTTATCCGCAAGCAACAATGTCTATCTTCTTCTAGGAAAAAACATGTCCAATTCCAATAAAGAGAGGTGTAAGGCAAGGAGACACGATCTCCCCAAGTTGTTTATATCATCTCTTGAAAACATCTTCGGTGAAATAAATTGGTCAGGTAAAGGTTTAAACATCAACGGCGAATATCTTAACCATTTACGATTCACCGACGATATTCTTCTAATAAGTAGTGACCCTGCTGAACTACGAAAAATGATTACGGAACCACTCCAAATTAGTAAGATCAACTATCAATATCAACGAAATCAAGATTATGACGAACAGAGATACATACATGAATATAATGCTCAACGGCCAACCACTAGAAAAAGTCAAACTTTATATATACTTAGGACAGAAAATCACCACTTACTCGTCCGTAGAATCAATTTTATTAAACCGTTGTGCATCTTGTTCCGTACGTAGTATTATTTCCTAACAAATGCATGAACGCAATTCTTTCCATTAAATTATTTAAATTTTACACTGATACTATACTATATATAGATCAGAAAGATGTTCCTGTAAGGTAACCATGTTCTCGTAAAGTATTTTTAATCCTGCAGTATGCTTTGCTCAAATCTCTCATGGCACCTCTTACAGAACATTCGCTTTCATAATAATAAAGTACTTTGAAAATGAAAATCCAATTCTCTCTCTTCGTTGGTTCAATTAAGATGTAATTATATATTCTTGGAAATGTATTTCAGCTAAGGATTCTTCTTTACCTTCCATAAAGTCTCATATTCCCGTTGGGCTTGTCTATTGTAACAACAATTATTAGTAAATTTCTCGACGATTTAAACTATCTTGGACGGTACTTGGAACTTAAATGATAGCCTTACATTAGAAATACCCAACATTTAAAAAAAAAAACTGTACGATCAGTGTATTCTCTCTGTACTCACCTACGTAGCTGAGTCGTGGACGTATTAGAAAGGGCGACCAAATTAAAATGGAGGTGGGCCGACACAGGTGACAGATGGACGAGAAAAATTTTGGCCTGGAGACCAAGGCTTGAACGTAGGCATAGGCAGACCAAATACAAAATGGCGCGATGACATTAAGAAAAGGGAAGGAATTCAGCGAATGAGAAAAGCATAGAACAGATGGCAATGGCATGTAATGGGAAAAACCTACATCTGGCAGTGGATTGATATAGGCGGATCGTGATCATAGTACTGAAATAAAGAGTAATACGACCAATATTTATTAATAGAGATTTATATGAAGTATAATACTTAGAAATAATAACGAAATTTGTTGAAAATTTAATGGCAGATAGTAATAGGGAAATAATCTCGCAACAGCTCGGTGTTCTGTTATACAACTTCCTAGCAGGCACCGATTCTGTAAATGAAACTTTGGCAGCCATAGAAAGATAAAAAAAATGTTGTCTTCACGTCAGTAAAAGATTTATTTACATTTAGGGTATCGAAGGGATCTCTAAGAGTCCTTTATAAGGAACATTCTCTATCTACCATAACTCACAAACAGCATCCCAGTAGTAAAATCAGTGTAAATAATTGCGCATCTCGAATAATACGTGCGTTAATGTTCAGCCGGCACTGCTGAACAAGGCCAGGTGGCCGAAGAACAAAGATCTAAAGCGGGCTATTGTGCCCTTTTGAATAGGTTTTGGGCCCTTTCAATCTCGTTTCCTGTGTATACCTTTCTTGGAACTGATTTTAATCCTTATATGTTTAGGTTGGTTTGTTAAGAGTATTTTCAACGAAAAAATGTCCTGTAAAGCATTTTTTTCTTGTTCGTTGCTTGACTGACAGTTATTTTAATTTAAAATAAATGAAAATACGCTTATATACTATCTCTGCTTCGACATAGCGGAGGCGCTTGAACTTTTTCAGTGGTGTAGTATGTCACTTTCCGTTAATTGGAAAATTAATTAAGGGAAGAGATCACGTCTGTCTGGAATCTTTCCCTCTATAACACTAGTTTTCAAGGTTATTGTTCATGAAATAAATCATATGTTTTGTTTATTTTAAATATTAATAACTAGCGACCCGCCCCGGCTTCGCACGGGTAGTAGAGTATATTATGCCTACAGGTTTTGTCTGTCGTAGGATCGCCTCAGCTTGATGCGTCGAATATGTGGATTAGATTTAAATGTAATACAATGTCTACACTACTTGAAGTATTTTAATGTATTTTATTATGTAGATATTATAAACATAAAAACAAACTAAAATATTTCTTTATATACAACAACATTGATAACTTCTGCCTGATTATGTGTAAAAACGAACATATTTTGTTTAGAAGTTACACGTGACAGGGCAACATACAATTGTCCGTGTGAAAAGCATTGAGTGGTTAAGTCAATTCCAGCAACTTTTAAAGTTTGACCTTGGGCTTTGTTAATAGTCATTCCAAACGCTAATTTTATTGGAAATTGGAGCCGTTTGAACTGAAAAGGTAATTCTGAGGGTATCATAGGAATTCTTGGTATAAAAACAGTTTCACCAGTTCCGTTGCCAGTTAATATGGTACATTCGATCAAAAATTTTTTTAAATTGACTACTTTGAGTCTTGTACCGTTGCATAGTTGTGGTGGATTTAAATTTCTTAGTAATATAATGGGGGGAACCTAGTTTTAATATTAATTTGTGCGGCAGAATTCCGGGAGGCGACAAAGAATTCAAAAATTCAGTTGGATAATGTACTGCCTCCTCTCTATCCACGACTGTGTCAACTGAGTAGTAGGTTGTGATGATGCTTCAAATTTTGAAAGAATAAAATCATTTATTTTATCAACTTGCTCATTAGTGGGTGATAGTATAGCCCTTTCTTGAAACCAATTTAGTGTCTTAGTGGATATGTTACTAATATCGCAAATTTCACTCAAATACTTACTTATGACTTACACCAACACGAATGACAACACGAAACAAATAAAAAATGCGACCTTAATATTAATTAACTTTAAAATGATTCACGATGTGAAAAGAAACCGAAACAAATGACTAATAACGTTGACATTTGATAAAATTCAATGAAATAAAAGTATGTTCAGAACTATCAATTTTATTAATAAGTATGTAAGTATCTATCTATCTACCTAAATTTTAATAATAAGTACATAAGTATCTATCTATCTACCTAAAGACAACAATCACAAAACAAAAAAGCGACCTTGAATAATTCTCTAAAATATAAAAACCAACGCAATTGGAACCTTCCAACAACACCCAAAAAGAAAACAAATACCTTCCAGTCGTCACCTCCATTCGCTCCAAAAGTGTGTTTATTATAGGAGTATGCGCGCGTTATCGCTTGGCTTATATAGAAACAATGGGCGACAGCGGGGGGCGCGGCGCGGCGCGGGGGTGATCGCATCAAGCGAGTCCCGTCCCGTCATCGGTGTGAGAAACGCGCTTGAATTTATTTTCGCGCGCGTTAATTTTTTGCGATAACTCCTAAGATATTCATTTAAATTATATGGTGTAAAAGATTATAATAATGTGCATGAAATGCTTAAGGTAACTAACGTATTTAAGTTGATAAGGATTAATACTGTATCCGTCTAAATAGCTTTCCAATTACCGCATTGTACGTGACCATTTTTTAGAAGATAGAATGGATATAGTAAGCTATCCCCAAAAGATAGATATATGCCATGCAGACTTTTTTGTAGATCTATAAAAGAGGAATGTCCCACCATGCATTGTTTTGTTATATCTCACAGGGATTAGGCAGCGTTTTCGATGAAAGCTCCCAGGCGGCTTGACTTTTTCCGACACTTCCAACAATTATTGTTATATTTCAACCACTTTACACAAAACCTTGACAAACTATATACCTAAACTTTCCTCATGAATCACTCTATCTATTGGTGAAAACCGCATGAAGATCCGTTCAGTAGTTTTTGAGTTTATAGCGAACAGACAGACAGACAGACGCGGCGGAGGACTTTGTTGTATAATATGTAGTGATAATAACAATAATAATAATTTTATTTCATCTTTTCTGCAAAACAACATTAGTATTACACTTTATATTATACATTTCAATATTTCTGCTACAAAAAGAAGAAAAACGAGCTGAATACAATTAAAATTGTTCAAAGTTCAACCCCATGTAAACTACATCATCTAGCATAAATGTTCATGAATTAAAGAAAATAATAAACTAAACGAGCTAGAGAGAGAGGGAGAGAAAGAGAGAGAAATGAAACAGAAATTAACCTAATTAACTAATTGGTTTAAAATACTTTTTATCCGCTTTTTAAATATTTCAGGTTAAAGCAACAGGTACGGTAGTATAAAGTTTATAAATATTGTAGGAAAAGCTTCTTTTAAAAAGAGCCGTTAGGTGAGGTAGTGGAGATATAAGTCCACCAAAACTTAAATTCAACCTATGAACGTCTGTTCTATAAATAATTTTATTTGTTAGGTATGGTGGGCAGTTTCAACCACTTTACTTTCTGAGACACGGACTGAAATTTTCTTATACCATAAATGAAACGTAAACAGCTCCTTTGCACTTTTTCAATTCTATTTAAGTTTACTTTATCTAAACACGGTCTATATATAATATCACAATAATTAAAGTGACTTAAAACAAGGGAATCTGTCAATTTTACCTCGAGAGATTCTTCCAAAAGATGTCGATGTGGCTAAAGCATTTTCAGTGACATATAGGCTCTCTGTATAATATGCCCTACGTGTTCTTTAAAACGCAAATCTGTATCTATTATAACACCTACATTTTTTGAACTATTTTACAATTCCGAACGTTGACCAGCAATGTTTATACTGATATCACGCTGCAAACGGTCCCTATATTTACCAAAAATCATGACAGATGATCTATCAGAGTTAATTAGCAAACCATGGCGTTTCGAAAATTCCACCAAAGCACTATAAAATATTCGGGTCGTCAAACTTTTAGGATATCTCATAAGAAATATTTTACAAAAAAAAAACATTTAAAGTACGAATAAGCAATTAAAAATAATAAGTTTTAGCTAACTTTTTGTAAATACTTGTATCTGTATCTCTTACAACAGACCAACAGTAGTCTCCTAGCATGTGCTGGTCCCAAAAACCTTGATAATTTTGCTCAAATAATTGAAATGAATTTTGAGGGACATGTTCACACCCATCAGCTCGTAATTATGCAATAAATTTGAAACGATCTATCGGTACTTGTAATTTTTTTCTATTACCTAAAAAATTTCGAACGACAAGTTTGAAGGAATTCCAGGCAGCTTCTTCAATGTCCGTCAAACGACTTTCAAATGTTTTATCATCCAAAATTTTCCTAATTTGAGGACCTATATTCCTTCTTTTAGTTTAGTCTCAGAAAGATTCGTGAATACACTGCATAAAAATAAAATAATATACAGGGCTTTCCATTAAAAAAAAATCAAGATGGCGTAATTTCTTTGATCTGACAGCTCAAAACATTTTATTGTCAATATAACA
This sequence comes from Pachyrhynchus sulphureomaculatus, assembly GCA_019049505.1. NCBI lineage: Eukaryota > Metazoa > Arthropoda > Insecta > Coleoptera > Curculionidae > Pachyrhynchus > Pachyrhynchus sulphureomaculatus. Next base: position 152,450,804 of record CM032455.1, on the reverse strand, counting down.
CCTTATAACTTTTATTTAAACATTATTTGATACATTGATTAATAAATGCTATGGAATCATTATTCCATACATATAGGGCACCGTGTATATAATGCAGGAAAACTTACTCTAGTCGCAGCAAACCCAATACAGTAGTGAAACCGTATAGGAAAGTCAGGTCTTAGTTTTCAACAGGTCACGTGGCAATCCTCCATGTTAAAAAGGGACCCAACGGGAGATATTAAATAGAAATAATGTTACTGCGCAAAATTTTATAATTCAAAATCATAGATATTAGACAAATGTTTGAGAATCTTTTTTCAACAAAAAACAAGGAGTTTTTTGTTGAATATTACTAATAAAATTATATAAAATTTATGGACTCGCACTCCTCCAGCCTGAAGCGATATCGTTTAAAAACTCTAGGCTTTATCCCCCCGTTACACAATATTTGTGAAACAAATTTTAAATTCTTATCTCATTTTGTTTGAGAGTTACCATGCTGACAAATCGATAGTCCGACAGACAGATCGACAGACAAACAGACAGACCACCGGAAATAAATGACTATGTTTTCGTGATCTTGGAACACGAAATTTTGAAGTGTGAGTTTTTTACTTTACCAAGGAAAGTAAAAATCAATCGGTTTTAAATCAGCACTACAAGGAAGCCAATCTATGTTACTTGATATATATATATATATATATATATATATATATATATATATATATATATATATATATATATACACCTTTACATAAATCTTCGTATTTACAGAATTTAATTTTTTGGTGTACTGAGGGGTCGAAATTCTTGTAAGCTGTTACACTTTTAGCCTCTTCTTACCTCTATAGCCGGTTGCGCTCACGCAATAAGGCAAACAAATTTAATCTTACTTATTAGACGCTCAGTTTTTAACATATACAATATTACTTATTAAGTATTACGTACTACATGTTACGTATTATTGTTATGCTTTATTATGCTGCTCGTTCTGTGTTAAGCTCTATATTATTATCTCAGTTAATAATACATTCACTTTTATAATTATTCCTACACCGTATTAAATTTCCTGCATAAAATCTCTAATAAATTGAAACATTAACAAAAGACTATAATTCAGCTTTTATCTGTGTATACTTCACGGCCTAGATTAAAGTTTAAATTTAAGTATCCTCTGGGAGTCGTTAATATCAACCGAATATCTCTCCATAAAGCAAAATTCACAGAGAAATCAATTATAGTTTCTTTGTGTAGCGCTTAAAAAAGAAAATTTAGATAACCTCAATAATATCAGGGTTGTATGATAAGTATCTGGCCTTGACAAGAAAAAAAAAATTTATGTGTAAAATTTATTTTATTTTTTAACATAGCTTCCTTTTTGCTCGATATACTTAGTCCAACGTTTTTCTATCTTCTCTATCGCATCTCAAAAATAAAATTTCTCCAACTCTTCAAAATAGGTGTTCAATCACCTCATCGTCGAGCCATTTTTTTGTATTCGGAAATAGGAAATAATTACCAGGGGCTAAATCTGACGAAAATGGTGGATGCGGAAGCAATTAGTATCCTTAACTGATGCAATTTTGCCATGGCGATGACATAAGTGTGCACGCGTGCACTGTCTTGATGAAAGAGAATTTTGTTCTTCGCCAAATGCAGACGTTTTTCTTTCACAGCGTAGTTGAAGTGATCCTATAAGTTGACATAATACTCTCCATTAATCGTTTTACCCTTTTCAAGGTAATCGACGTGGATTATGCCCCATGCATCCCAAAACACTGTGGTCATGACTTTGTTCGCTGATAAAGTCGCCTTGGCCTCCTCTGACCCCAGTTCGCCGCGGAAAACCCACTGTTTGATCTGTTCTTTGGTCTTTGGGATGCTGTGATAAATCCATGTTTCGTCAACAGGTATGAATGGACACCAAAAATCATTCCGATTGTGCTTTAACATCGCCAGACATTCCTTTGAAGTTGACACATATGCGTGTTTATTGTCAGTTGTGAGTAATCGCAGCACTCATCTTGCGGAAAGCTTTCTCATATCCAAATAAGTGAAAATGACCTGCACCCGTTTAATTCAGATGCCAACAGTTTCAGCAATCTCACGCACTTTCATTGTCCAATCATTTGTCACTATATTCTGGATTTTTCAAATATTTCTGATGTGGTGTCCTCATTTGGACGACCTGGACGCTCTTCATAAAAAATGCTTGTACGGCCGCGTTTGAATTCAGCTGTCCAATATTTTAAGGTCAATAACGAAGGTGCAGGGTCCTCATAGACTTCTCTGAGTTCTGATTTTATTTGATTATTCGTTTTCTTTTTTAAGAACAAATATTTCATCACCGCTCGATATTCAATTTTTTCCATTGTTGTAAAACGCCTGATTGGAGACCCGGAAATCACCAGCAACCTTGATTCATTGGAACATCGAAGCTGGCAACTTGAGTCCACTGGACAAGTAACCCGTAAGCAGAAAAGTTTTTTGCCTAGCTACTTAAAGCATATTTTTTTGCAAAATTCGACGCTATTCATCGATATAGTCTCCTTCAAGAGCAATACAATCAGTCTAACGCTTTTCTAACATTTTTATACCTTTCTTGTCGAAGGATTTGCCCTTGCCTTCAAAAAGGCCTCAGTTTCGGCGATAACTTCTTCAATGGAGCGAAATCTCTCTCCCGCGAGCATTTTTTTGAGGTCTACAATTTGATAATAGTCGCTGGGGGCCAAATCTGGGTGAGGAAGCAATTCGAACTTCAATTCATGTAATTTTGCCATCGTAATCATTGATTTGGGACACGGTGCATTGTTTTGATAAAAGATCACTTTTTTCTTGTTCATTTGGGGCCGTTTCTTTGCGATTTTTGCCTTTAAATGCACTAATAACTTTATATAATATTCGCTATTGATGGTTTTTCCCTTCTCAGCATAGTCAATGAAAATTATTCTATACGCATCCCAAAATGCAGAGGCCAAAACCTTCTCAGCCGACTGTTATGTCTTGGGTCCTTCGACCGGCTTTCGCCGGCTCCTGTCCACTCAGCTGACTGCCGATGTGATTCCGGTGTGTAGTGGTGGATTCACGTTTCATCCGTTGTCACATATCGCATAAAAAAAATTCTTTTTATTGTGCTTAAACAGGTCCAAACAGCTCTTAGAAACATCAACACGTCGTTGTTTTTAATCCACTGTGAGTAAACGCGGTTTTTCGAACAGAGCTTTCTCATGCCCAAATATTCACGCAAAATATGACCAACATGTTCTTTTGATATCTTAGGGTGTCAGCTATCTCACGCAATTTCACTTTACGGTCATCCAAAACAATTTTGTGGATTTTATGTTTTCCGGTGTAACCACTTTATTTGGGCGTCCAGAGCGTTCAGCCTCATTTGTATCTGTATGACTGCGCTTTAATTCAGCATTCCAGTAAATGATGAGTGATTTTCCAGGGGCAGAGTCCCCGTAATACTTATCAAGCCATTGTTTTGCTTGAACGGTATTTTTTCTCATCAAAACACAGTGTTTAATAAACACACAATTCAATTTTTTCCTTTGTTTTCAAAATATCAAAAGTAGCGTCACTAAAACCACTCTAACTTGTAAACTAATCGTCGAAATGTCATGAAATTTTGACACGCATCGTTTGAAGGTTGATACTTCCTAAAAATTATATGGGTTTTTTGAAAAGTGCGACATATGTCAAACCAAAAACTTTTCAGCCTACGTATTATTTTTATGGAAAAGATTCGTTGGATGTAACTAGCTTAATTTCTCTCAGAGCGGTGCATGTTAGGGATACACGTCGCGCTACTACTTCAGATCCATATGAGTTTCAGCTTGTCACTCTTTTTTATATGAAGAACCTCATCCTTTTGGAATAATTTGCCCAGGATTGTACTTTTCAGCGAGTACAATTTAGGATGATTCAAAACCAACGTGGATCGCTTTTTTCACGGACGCGTCGCTCCTGTGTCGCTGTAGAGATTTCTCTCCGTGTGCTATGCCCATAAAAAAATCTTAATTAGTTTTTTACTCTAAATAATTATGCAACATATAAGTGGTGGACAAGAAGTTAGAAGCGTGATTTCGTATTTATTGAGCTGTATGTATTTTTTTAAGGGTTTTTTGAAAAATTTTCGTTATTTTTAATGTTAACAGGAGAAGAGGGTAAAAGGTGTGGGGATTATTAAATATTACATAGTTTCAATATTATTATAAGAATTTTTCCTGGTTTTTGGTTAATATTTTATTAAATTTAGCTAATTAGGGACCATCCATTAATTACGTCACACTCTAGGGGAGGGGGTCTATAGAGTATGACACGGTGTGACAGAGGGGAGGGGGGAGTTAAGACTTTTGTAACATCACATTATAAATATAACAGCCTATGTGTACCTACTACGTCTCCATTGCAAGCAGTATAAATTAAAATTTATAAAAAATGTGATATCACAACAGGGGGGGTCACTCGAATATGACAACCTGTGACATAGGGGGGAGTTGAAAAAACCACGAAATTTGCGTGACGTAATTTATGGATGGTCCCTTATATATAGTAAAAGATATATGAGTTGAAAGGAATATGGTAGGGTGTTAGAAGAGTGGTTGCTTAAATTTTTTTTTCAGTTCCCTTTTTCTCTGTATTTTCAGTTTTAACAGAAATAGTATGTAGAAGATAATGAAATCTGCTTACAGCGTAATCTAAAAATCGTTAAGTTAAATATGGAACAAGTTTTAGAAATACGAACAGTTAACTTGGCTGGAAGTTACTTATCTCTGGCACAGTGGCAAAATTTTTGTTTTTACGTCAAACGAAATAATTATGTTCATGAAAAAAAATAACCGGTCAAGTACAAGTTGAACTATTAGTGTTCCGTAGGTTGATTGCTTTCCAAATAAAAATTTTTGTTACGGAGGTATAAAATTATCAGTGACTTCAGAAAACATACCACAAATAAGTTTTCAGCAAAGTTTGTTTCCGATCTTTGTTGAAAATTGATGATCTTGAAATTTTTGTTTTTCTTATATACCAGATAAATTATTAAAGGTAATGTACTCGCGATCATTTTCGTTCAATCTACACCCTGTGGTGAATATTCCAGAATTTTTTAAAAAATTTTTTGATTAGAACTTTTCGATAAGGGGGGGACCGCGATTTTTCGCAAAGAAAAGTGTGCGCAAGTATTATTACATTTACGATTTCACTTGACACACCACCCTCGAAAAAAAAACTAACCCCTTAAGACAAAATTTAACTTTCAAAACTACACGGCTCTGATGAGGCCATCAATTTCTCTAATAGTACCAAATTTCAATTTTCTATGTCAAATAGTTTCGGAGAAAATCGAGTGTGATAGACGGACGGACGGACGGACGGACAGACACCGAAGTGTTCTTATAAGTGTTCCGTACGGAACACTAAAAATATCCCTCCGCGATTTTTGCTTTTCTTTACATTTTAGGATTCTTAGATCAAGAAGAACATATTTTCCAATTACCATCGATGTGTTCATCTAACTGTCGGTCTAACGGTCTGTTGATCTATTGGCACCATAATTCCAAATAAAATATTTTATATTTTGAACTGAACCCAGAATTTTCAAGCGATATCTTTGTGGGGATGTCGATATATTGTATGGTTTTAATTGTATTAGGGAAATTTACTTCCCTTTCACTTAAAGAATCAAATTCCTTATTTATTTTAGTGCTGCATGTTTGCAAGGAAAGTACGAGGCAAATCACCGCCTCGATTTTTTATCTCTAATGCACCTATCATGCAAGTTTTTAAGAGTATTTATTAAGGTGTAGCTAATGTTTGTATTCTATAGCACTTTCCACAGCTTCTTAACAGAAACATTGTCATTGGCTTTATGTAGATCTAAAATATACCTCATCAAGCCTCTATTCTCTATTGTTCTTGGACCTCTGTACTTTTAATAAAAAGATAAAACTTATTTATACTTTTTGACTATTAGTTTTACCTATTATCCCGAGATTGGAGCTTCTATTTCTAATTAATCAGCCACACAGTGGATACCGAATCTTAATCACTCCTTATAAAGAAGCAATTATTTTTCGTTTATCCGCCTGACAACTTGTTAGTTGTATTTATTCCAATTTTTCTGCTCTTTTAATATTGTCTAATTCTCCTCAATAACTTTTAAATAAACTCCGAATAATCTTTACTATATTAAACACATTCTAGAACATGCCCTTTGTAATGTCAAGAGCAGATTCATCGTGCTCTTAAACTTTCGAAAGTTTTGGAATTTAAAATTAGATGGAAAATTTAAATTTAGAAATACCAGATTTTTTTATTATTTGTACTATTTTTCCTTCGTTAGTTTGAAAATAAAATTACTGCAAGAGAATAAAAACTGAGATGGAACTTGCAGAGAAGCATACGTTGAACAATTTAATAGAAAAATATCTGCGAGACTGGAAGAGCATAAATTGGGTATTACATATATATATATATATATATATATATATATATATATATATATATATATATATATATATATATATATATATATATATATACCAGGTGTACAAGTATGAAATGCGGATTTTTTTCTAAAAAACATGTTAAATTCGGAAGAATGATAAAAACTGCTTTATTCAAAGTATGTTCCATCGCTTGTTATACATTTTTCCCATCTTTCGAGCAATTTGTGAATACCACGCCAGTAAAAATCTTCCCCTTTTGCTGCGAACCATACATCGAGCCATTTTTTCACATCTTCGTACGAATCAAAGCGCTGCTCAGCAAGTACGTGACAAATCGATGCAAACAAATGGTAATCGGAAGGAGCCAAGTCTGGTGATTAAGCCGCATGGGGTAGAACTTCCCAGCTGAGTGCTTCCAACGTGTCGCGTACTGGTTTTGCCATATGTGATGGAGCATTGTCATGAAGAAAAATGACTTTGTGTTGCCTCTTTCGGTATTTTGGCCTTTTTTTACGCAGCGAACGGTTCAAATCGGTCAATTGTTGTTGGTAACGTTTAGTATTAAGCATTTCCTCCGGTTTTAACAGCTCATAATAGATCACGCCCCTCTGGTCCCACCAAACACAGAGCATCGTCTTTCTGCCAAAGCGATTCGGTCTTGCGGTCCATGTGGATGGTGCGCCTGGGTTTACCATGATTTTTTGCGCTTGAGATTCTCAAACTCCTTACTTTTCATCCTCTGTAACTATACGATGCAAAAACGACTTCCTTTTGTACCGAGCAAGCAAAATGTCACAGGTGTTTTTGCGCTTTTCCATTTGCCTGTCGTTCAACTCATGTGGTACCCATCTACTAGCTTTTGAATCTTTCCCATTTCTCATAGCCTACTGGAAACAGCTTGTTGACTAACGCCCAATTACTCGACGAGTTGTTTTTGTGTTTGCAAATCATCTTCGTCCAACAATGCTTGCAATTCCACATCTTCGTATTTTTTGGCGGTTTTCCACGTTCTTTGTCTGCAACATCGAAGTCTCCACTTTTGAAACGCCGAAACCATCGTACACACGTTACTTGCGTTGGAACATCTTCACCATCAAAGTAATCGGTATGATTCAACAGCAGTTTTCTTCAAATGAAAACAACGGTATAAATTTCGACATATTAAACCCAACAATACAACACTATGCACACACTTTTCCAATTTATCACTCGTGCGCGTCTGATACGCGTCTTTATAGCACAAACTACCCTGGTGCACCATATGTTGTCTGAAATCCGCATTTCGTACTTATATATATATATATATATATATATATATATATATATATATATATATATATATATATATATATATATATATATATATATATATATATATATATATATATATATATATATATATATATATATATATATATATATATATATATTATATATATATATATATATATATATATATATATATATGTATATATATATATATATATATATATATATATATATATATATATATATATATATATATATATATATATGCACACTATGCACACACTTTTCCAATTTATCACTCGTGCGCGTCTGATACGCGTCTTTATAGCACAAACTACCCTGGTGCACCATATGTTGTCTGAAATCCGCATTTCGTACTTATATATGTATATAAATATATATATATATATATATATATATATATATATATATATATATATATATATATATATGTATATATATATATATATATATATATATATATATATATATATATATATATATATATATATATATATATATATATATATATATATATATATATATATATATATATATATATATATATATATATATTAATACGTAACTGAAAGAGCATAAATTAGGTATCATTTATTTGGTTTATTCGATTCACTCAATTCATTCTATTCATTCGGTTCATTCGGTTTATTCGGTTCATTTGGTTCTGTCGCTTCATTAAATTCATTCGGTGTATTCGGTTCGTTCATTTCGTTTAATTCATTCAGTTCCTTCGTCTCATTCGACTCATTCAGTTCGTTCGGTTCATTCGTCTCATTCAGTTTATTCGACTCATTAAACTCATTCGGTTCATTCGGTTCACTCGAGTCATTCGGCTTTTTCGGTTCATTAGGCTTATTTGGTTTAATCTGCTAATTCGGCCCATTAGGCTCATTCGGCCAATTCAGCTCACTCAGCTCTCTCAGCTCACGCAGCTCTCTCCGCTCACTCAGCTCTCTCAGCTCACTCAGCTCACCCAGCTCATCCAGCTCACCCAGCTCATCCGGCTCATCCGGCTTATCCAGCTCAACCAGCTTATCCAGTTTATTCGATTATATATATATATATATATATATATATATATATATATATATATATATATATATATATATATATATATATATATATATATAATAAAACGTTTTGTATTGTCTTATTTTAGTAATTTTCAATCTTTATGAGACAAATACGAGGCGTTAACGAATATTGTCTCAAAGGAAAAAAGTTTTATTGTTATAGGTTTGCGAGTGTTACACGTATAACATCCCTAATCGTTAAAAGTAGAGGGAAATAAACTTTTTTTCTTGATCCATAAAAAATATTAACTGTTCAAACACACACAAATAATATCCGAAAATAAATCCGAGAGTAATAAAATTATACCTATTCAAAAAGAGCTATAAAGCCGGCAGTTATTGCCATTAAAAGGGCTGAATCCGTGCGTGCTCGAGAGCAAAACCCCATGTGAAACGAAATCTACCCTTTTATTTAGAGATCGGTTACGGCTGGGTAAATACGACTTAAAATCAGATTCAGCAATTTCGAGGGCACTCGAACATATGTGGAAAAATTACTCAACGCCAGATTTTCTTTACCTAACTAACGTCATTGTTTGGTTCTTGTTTCTACAGGGTAGATCAATATTTCGAATTTATATATTTTATAAGACAGCATAATATATCATTATTTTTAATAGACAACTTCCACCGCTTAGATAGCTTATAGAAATTATGCTTACGTTTTTCTGATCATTTTGCCAGTTTCTTCAGAGTTTGTCCCGGACCCACAACTATTTCGTGCACTTTCGGCATATGTAATACGTGTATTATACGAAAAACATTTATTTTTGCAGAGCTTTTGAAGGCGTAAACAATACGTATTCTCTTTCTACATTTCAATAATATTTCTATTCTCTCTTCAACTCACTCCTCTCTTTCATTTAGGTATTCCAGTACTCGTCTCAGCCATAGCAACGGCGGCGAATTAATTTTTAAAATGGCGTTGTTCACTAATTTTTCAAATTTTCGAATTTAATAAAAATAAATATATACAGGGTGATTGGTAATTCGACCTATTCCTTGAATGCCGTTATACTAGAGCTAATTTGCAAAAAATTTGTCTGAAATCATTGGTTTTTGAAGTCATTGCAGTTTTTAGATTTTTTAAAAAAATTTCCGATTTTTTTACATTTGTTTAATAATAAAATAACAAATGCGTTTTTTCGGCCATTTTGAAAAAAAATTGAAATTTTTTTATCACATCTAGTAGAGAATCGCGAGACCTTTATTAAAAAAAATCAATTTTGTTAACAATTTTTTTTTCAAAATGACCGCATTTGTTGTTATTTGATTAATAAACAAATGAAAAAAAAAAACAGTTAAAATGACTCCAAAAAAAACTTTTTTTTTAATGGCATAGGAGAGCTGGCGTCGAGACTTGAATTTTGAAAAAATATCCGTTTTGGACCAAATAGCATAAAATGGCGTGCAATTCAAATTTTAAATAACAAATCAATTGTGGACATTTTTGCTATAACAAAAGGCATATTTTTTGAAGGTTTCAAGACGATCGGTTCACTTGGTCGACCTGTACAATAAAATGAAAAAAAAAAGAAACAGTTTTTTTTGCCTGTTTTTTCTATTTTGTAAGTTATGCACGCACTTGAGCAACTTAAAACCAACCATTGTTGGAAATTTCATTACGAAGAGTTGGTTTTTTTTTTTATCTCGATCCGACTTATATAACTGAAGTTATTCACATTTAAAGCTCAAAAAACGTGTTTAGAAAAGTTTCGTTATAAACAAAACAGACAGCCCAAAGTTTTCGAAGTCCAAAAATTCAGGACCATACTCCTGGTGATACCCCAGAGAGGATAAAATCATAATATTATTCATGTATCTAGACTGTGCAATTTCAAGAGCTTTTTTATTGCACTATATTTATAAATAGAAAGTTAACTCAGGAACTCCGAATGAATAATAATAGTACAGGATTTAGTTATACGAGTAAATCAGCCAACCTATTACTACTGCATTTCTTCACGTTTCTGATCCCCCTAAATCACCAAGAACAGTCTGTTAGCATTAAGGATAATATGAAATATTGATTATAATTAGTCACATTTGAAGCCCGTTGAAATTAAGGGGCCTGCCATTTTACAACACTACAAACAAAAGACCACAGGGAAGATGTTTATAGTAGCAGAATTTGGATTAATGGTCTTTTGTGATTGGTAGTATTAATCCCATCAAATTCTGCCAATTGTAAGAAAACTACTCAACTCTGGTCATTGAATTGACAAATTTCTAATAGCTGACGAAAGAGTGATCATTTTAAATAAAAACATGGCCAAAATTTCTATAAACTCAGAAATAAAAGGTCATAAATTCCATGTCATGAATTTTTTTTTTTTTTAAATACTATTTAAATCGTCGTATTAATCAAAAAATGTTTAGGACATCTGGCGTACACATTACGGAAATAACTTCCTCGTTTCATAGACCTTTCAAAAATATACAATCGTTGTCAACTTTCGCACGGGTTTGGAAAAAATGCTAATAAAATGCGCAGCGGACAATTTAAAAGTATACAAAGTGCAATTAGTGGCGCCCCCTACAATTTGCAACAAAACTGTGAGCTGAGTTCGATTTCTCGTCTCAGAAAACCCTTAGCACCGAATCTTGTACAAATAATACAATTATTAAAAGAGCTACTTAAGAAAAACTAAAATTAAGGATATTGTGCTATTTATGGTCAAGATGCATTATCAAAAGCAACAGCCAAATGATGGTTCGCCCACTTTCATTCTGGAAATTTCGATTCAAAGATGCTCCTCGCAAGTGGTCGACCAATGACAAAAAAAGTCAATATAATTTTGGAAAAAAATTAACAAGAACGGCATGTAAGTGGCGATGTCATCATCAACGAACGAAACATCCATAACCAAACAGGTTTTAAACCATTTAGAGAAAGTTGGATACAAAAAGAAGCTCGATGTTTGTGTGCCACATGATATGACGTAAGCTTTTTCTATTTCCTAATCTCAAAAATTTTCTTTAGGGGACCAAATTTTCGTCGAATGATGAAGTTATCTGAGCTGCAAGCCAGTTTTGTGCACAGTTAGATAATTCTTTTTTTTGAGGAAATCAAAAAATTGGAATCTTGCTGGATTAAATGTATTGAGCTCAATGGAGATTATGTTTTTCTTCTTCTTCTTTCTTATATGGTGGGTCATATACTGCCTCTTTTATCCCCATTAGGCCTCTTCCAATGTGGACGTCCAGCCTTCCTTCAAGCTTTTCGGAAGTCTGCATCCAGTTCTTCTACTGCAAGGTTTATTGAGTTTGGCCCTTTTTACCAGTCTGTTGTCGTCCATCCGATCTACGTGTTTATCCCTTTGTTTTCTTCTAGTTCTGGTCCATTTGGATATTTCTTGGATCTTACTTAGTTTTTGTAGATCTTTGTTGCGGATTCTGTCTTGGATAGTTTTTGCATGTATATCCCTAATCATCTCCATTTCTGTGGTCTTCATCATGTGTGCTGTTTTACATGTACTAGCTCTTGTTTCTACAGCATTTGTAAAGATCGGTTTCACTGTTGTCTTGTATTTTCCACTGCAAGGTATTTATTTTTCCATACTATATTCGTCAAGCAACCTGCTATTGGTGCTGCCTTTGTAGATTATTCTTTTACTTCCCTGATTAAGTAGCTTTTTATCATTGTTCCCAGGTGTTTAAAATTATTAACTTGTTCAATAATACTTCTTTGGAACTCCAGCTTGCATCTTAACAATTTTTTTGAAGCCACCGTACATGTTGTCGTGGTTGTGTTAATAATTATATTTAATTTTTTTTGCTTCCAAACTGAAGGCATGAAAGACCATCTAAAGTTTGTCCTCAGAATCTGAGTTGAGAACTGCATTATCGGTGTAACATATCGTGTGGAAGTGTGTGTTGCCCATTTTGTATTTGGAAGATTCTCCACTATTTTGTCCATGACTAGGCTGAAGATAAAAAAAAACTACGTAAATCGCCTTGTCTTATTTCGGCGTTTATTTTTACTTTCTTGCTCATTAGATGTCCCACTTTTATATTTGTTCTGCATTCTCTGTTATTGTCATGTATAATTTTTATTAGCTTCTGGCTTGTCTGCTTTTCTTGTAATATTTGTTAAAAAATATATTTTTGTTTTTGCAAAAAAATAGTATTTATCTGGTTTTTTTCAAGTCTTTTAAATCCGTCCTCGTACACACATATATACTTACCGCTTAAGAAATTAGAATTTTTGAGTTTCACAAAGTGATCACTTTTGAACAACATTTAATAAACAGCATTAAAACATAGCAATGGCGGTCACTTACATTAATAAGTCTCTAATATCTATCTGACGCAACTCGAAATGCAGAAACTTTAATAACAATAACTTTGAAATAAAGCAATGGATAAGCATATCCAACAAAGCAAGAATACAAACGTTCTATCTACGTGAACAAATTTCATTTCGCAGGAAAAAAATAGAAAAGACAAAAATGCAATTTAGAAGAAAAGCGTTGCATTCCAATTTTAAAACAAGAAAATGTATATCACTAAAAGAAGTAAAACTTCTTTAGTAATAAAATGTTCAAGAGCTAAAGCAATTATCTCGCTTCTTTGTATTGTATTATTCTGAAAATGATGCAGTATTAGATTTTTTTAATCATTTTTAAAAGAAAAATTATAAAGAAAATTCCTCGGGGCGATTTAATGTGATATGCATGCAAAACCACTAACTAATTGAATTGACACACTCTGCGGTCGTAATGAAGTAAGTAGTAATATTGACTTATACATCTTTTGCCCAATAGAAAAGAATGGTAATTTTTAGTTAATTTTTCAGTAATCAGTTCAGAGTCAAAATTTCAAAGGACCTTACTTAAGTGAGATGACAGTAATTTGCTGATTAGGTACTTCCCTTATAGAAACAAGAAGAAATATGATTTTAACAAATATATTGGATCGTCAGGAGAGAATCAGATCAACCAATAAAAGTGAAAGGTAAGTAAAAAGGATAAAAAGACATACTTGAATAATATATGTGAGGAGCTACAAACAATCGGCCACAAGAACTTTATGAAAAATTAAAATTCCATAATAACATGTATAGTAAAACTAACTTAAAAAGGTCCCAGAATTTTAATTCAAGAACATCGACGTCTCTATTTGCCTGACGGTAAACTGAAACCTACTTACCGATACATATTTTCCTATTACAATCAATTAAGTATTTCTTTACTTCCATGCTTTGCAATAAATAATAAACAATTTATTTCTTCTTAGCAATTGCAAAGTTCATAGTCAGATATGGGTTAAAAATTATATATGACCAATGCAGCATAATAAATCATAATTTTTAATAGGCAATTTCCTCCGGATAGAGAGCGTATAAAATGATACTTACGTTTCGCTGATCATTCTGCCAGTTTCTTCAGAGCCTGTTCTGAGAAATGGAACTGACTTCTTCAGAATCTAGCCCACAACTATTTCGTGCACTTTCGCCATTACCAAATTGCAATATGTTACTAAAAATACATTTATTTTTGCAGGGCGTTCCAAGGCGTAAATAATACGTATTTTCTTTTATATTTCATTGATAGTTCTATTGTCTCTCTTCAACTCGCTATGAAAACTCCTCTTTCTTTTAAATATACCAATACTCATCTCAGCTGTATCGATTGCGGCGAATTAATTTTTAAAATGACGTTGCTCAGTAATTTTTGAAATCTTCATATTCAAATTTATTAAAAAAATACGTATTAGGAGTCTTGACTCGAGGAGTCACTCATTTCAATATATTTAACTATTTTTATAACATCCTATATATATATATATATATATATATATATATATATATATTATATATATATATATACATATATATATATATATATATATATATATATATATATATATATATATATATATATATATATATACATATATATATATATATATATATATATATATATATATATATATATATATATATATATATATGTATATAAGTTTATTGTAGAATGTGTACACGCAACTAGTAAAGATTTGTTTTGTAGTTAACTCCTGATGATGTCGACAATAAATTGACGAAATATTGAATTGTAAGAAACAATTGAGCTTCATATCCTCATACGGACCGACACCAGATAATTCCTCTTCTGATTTTTTACTAAACGTAACAACCTGCATATATATTATTTTTTACGATTCTCTTTAACGTTTGACATTCTATTTTTATGTACATAGAAACAATATTATCTTCATTTTCTTATTTCCATATGTGGTGTTTGATAGTGGTCATTTTTAGACAAATATTATTTTTCAGCACACACACCGGTCAGACAGCAGATGGTGGTTATTTTACAATTTAGGACAACCGACTCAGGTAAATTTTTGGTGAATTGTAAAGATATATTCGAACCATTTTTGCTTATTGTATACAAGCAATAGTAAGGTTTTTTCAAAAGTATTGTTATCTGTCTCTTTTGATATTATCTGACTGAAAAAAAACTGGTCAAGTGATTTCGCCAGTACTTCGCTTGTTACCAAGCCGTTCTACAATAATTCTGCTTTCTGACACTGAAGAAAAACTTTAATCAAGAGTCACGACTCGATATATTAAATTACAAGTAACCTGAACTAATTAGAAAAAGTTATGTAGTAGTAATAGAAGCTACCCCCACTTACACATTGTCCCACTTTAACTCTTAATATATATATATATATATATATATATATATATATATATATATATATATATATATATATATATATATATATATATATATATATATATATATATATATATATATATATATATATATATATATATATATATATATATATATATATATATATATATATATATATATATATATATATATATATATATATCTCATAAGCCCTCCGAAGTCGATTCTTGAACATAGGCTTCCCTCATTGATCGCCATCTCTCTCGGCATTGGGCAATTCTACACCACATTAATCCCGCTGACCTCTTGATATCGTCTGTCCCTCGAGTGAGTGGTCGTCCCCTGGATCTTCTTGCGAGATATGGCCTCCATTTTAAAACAGTGTGTGGCCATCTTCTCTCTTGCTTACGAGCTATATGTCCCGCGTAATTCCATTTCAGTTCCGCCACAGCCTCTGCTACATCTCTGCATTTTGTCACCCCTCGGATCCAGTCATTTCTCTTTCGGTCCCTCACAGATATTCCCAGCATCTGCCTCTCTATTGCTCTTTGTGTAACTCTAAGTTTGTGCATAGATTTTTTTCGTTAGAGTCAATGTCTGAGCCCCATATGTCAAAATCGGCAGAATACATTGATCGAAGATTTTTGACCGTATATTCATTGGTATATTTTTATTCCTGAGTATGTCTCCGAGTCTACCAAATGCACCCCAGACGAGTCTCGTTCGTGTGTCGATTTCAACTGTTTGGTTCTCTTTGCCTAATGCAATTGTGTGCCCCAGATACACATAACTTTCCACATTTTCAAGTATTTTTGATTGATATATACATACATACATATATATATATATATATATATATATATATATATATATATATATATATATATATATATATATATATATATATATATAATTTTACTTAAAATGTTAATACGTAAACTAAAAGGCCACGAAAAATTATTTTAATATTAATGAAACTAATAACTAGTATTAATTAGTTTACGCACTTTTTGAATTTTCTCCTCTAATTCAAGAGTTTTCTAGGTTCCCACATTTGAAAATCATATTTATTGGTAGACAAATGAAAAAACAGCCAGAAAACAGTTTCTTGTGCTCTAGGAACCCTATAATCTGATGTACTAATCTCGGAAGGTGATTTTTAGGGCCTCGATTGAACTATACAAGTAGTAAAAAGGAAATAGTCCTTTTCTGTAAGATAAGTTGCAAAGCATAGAAAAACTGATGTAAATTCGCTTACGCATTTTTTGAGTTTTTTTTCTCTAATTCAATTGTTACTTAGGTTCCAAATTTAAAACTGATAGTTATTGACAAACAGGCAGATGGAGAAAGAGCCAGAAACCAATGTTTTCTTGTGATCTAAGAACCCTATAAGGTGAATAAATGTACTAATTTCGAAAGGTGACCTTTTGGGTATCGATTGAACTCTCGCAAAAAGGAAATATTCCTTTTCTGTAGGATAAATGGAAAAGCATGGAAAAACCGGTATTGATTCGCCTACGCTTTTTTTTTAGTTTTCTTCTCTATTCAATTATTATCTAGATTCTAAATTTGAAATTGATAGATATTGACAAATAGACAGATGGAGAAACAGCCAGAAAACAATATTTTCTTGTAATCTAGGAATCCTATAACGTGGATAAATGTATCTACTAATTTAGAAAGGTGATTTTTTGGGTATCGATTGAACTCTTGCAAAAAGGAAATATTCGTTTTCTGCAGAATAAGTTGAGAAGCATAGAAAAACTGATGTAATCTCGTTCATGCATTTTGTGAGTTTTCTTCTCTAAGTGTTATCTAGGTTCCAAATTTAATAATTATTGACAAACATACAGATGGAGAAACAGCCAGCAAACAATGTTTTTTTTCGCTGTGAATAAATGTGGTAATCTCGAAAGGTAATTTTTCGCTACAACACAACTACAATAAATAAAACAAACAAATGAGTAATTTTAGATGCTTGCACCCGAGAGGCATCTCTCGCTAGCTCGGGCTAGTAACAGAAATTTTTATAAGAAAATCAAAAATATAAAATTGTTGTCTTAAATCACATTTTTACGTTTTACCGAAAATTAAATTCTTTTACTTAAATAAATAACGTTTATATTTCTTTTAGAATTGCGAGGATTTTTATTTTAGTTGTTTTAAAATTGTTAGTTCCTGTTTTCATTCCCCGAATAAAAAATTTAAAAATAAACTACAATGTATCTTACAAAAAGGTTCGAAATATCTGTAGTATAAAAACAAATTTTTAAATGAAGAAATCTTTGTTGAATATCGGCACAAAAATTATAGCTTTCGCTACAGAAAGACAAAAACGTGGAACACAACCTGGTCGTACTACCGCCACATCGTTAAAATGTGCTTAGTCCAGCTTCTCAGAAATCTCACTCATATTTTTCCTTATTATCTATAATATATATAAAATGCAACGTCTTTCTGTCTGTCTGTCTGTATGTCCCTTAGTGCTTATCACTCGAAAACTTCTTATCCGATTTACGTGCTTTTTTTTTTAAAACATACATACATATGTTCTCTGGCCAGGTTACAGAATATATTTTATTATGTTAGGTAACATAAGGAATAAGCAGTGACGATAATAATACAAGAAGTCAGAAAAAAATTTGCCGCTAGCACATTCCCTTGCAATACACCTCCTAAACCATTAAATATGGAACAATATCATGTAGCAAAGAATTTATTATACATATATCTATATATATATATATCTATATATACATTATCTCTGTCTGCTCGTGCTTATCACTTGAGAACCACTCATCCGATTTACATTTTTTTTTTTAATTAATACATTTGTTCTCTGGCCAGATTATTTTCTATAATATATGTAAAATGCAACGTCTCTGCCTGTCTGTCTGTTTGTCCGTTAGTGCGCTTATAACTCGAGAATCACCATCCAATTTAGGTATTTTTTTTTTTAATTCATACATTCGTTCTCTGGCCAGGTTATCTATAATCTTCTATAATATATATAAAATGCAACGTCTCTCTGTCTGTCTGTCTCTCCGTTAGTGCGCTTATCACTCTAGAACCACTTATCTAATTTACATGCTTTTTTTAAAACATACATATGTTCTCTGGCCAGGTTATAGGATGTATTTCATTACGTCAGGTCACATAAGGAACGAGCAGGGACGATAATAGTGAATCCAATCGGAAAAAAGTTGGCTGCTAGCGGGTTCTCTTGCAATACACCGCCTAAACCATTAAATATGGAACAATATCATGTAGCAAAGAATATATTATACATAAAAATGCAACGTCTCTCTGTCTGCCCGTTCTTATCACTTGAGAACCACTTATCCGATTTGCGTGTTTTTTTTTTAATTCTTACATTTGTACCCTGGTCAGGTTATCTATAGTCTATAGTATATATAAAATGCAACGTATCTCTGTCTGTCTGTCTGCCTGCCTATCTGTCAGTTAGTGCCCTAATCACTCGAGAACCACTTATCTGATTTACGTGCATTTCATTATCTAAACCGATAAATATGGAACAATATCATGTAGCGAAGAATATAATCTATACAAAATGCAACGTCTCTCTGTCTGTCTGTTCGTTAGTGCGCTTATCACTCGAAAACCACTTATCCGATTTAAGTGTTTTTTTTTATTCATACATATGTACTCTTTCCAGGTTATATAATAATAATAATGATAATAATCTATAAGCTATAATATATATAAAATGCAACGTCTCTCTGTCTGTCTGTCTGTCTATCTGTCCGTTAGCACTCAAGAACCATTTTTTTTATGGGTCTAGCACACGTGCTGCAGGGAAGTCCCTAAAGCGCTCCAGAAGCGGCGTATGTGCGGAATAAGCGATTCACGTTGTTCTTGAATCGCTGTAAATTGTACTCGGTGGGAAACACAACGCTGGGCAAATTATTCCAAAGGGATGATGTTCTCCATATAAAAGACTGCTTGAAAAGCGTTATCCGATTTACGTGGATATTGTATGTCCTAAGTAAACATAGTTTGATACGTTTTCTATGACGGTTTCTTATTATTATGTGTGGGTCTTCCCTACATATTACTAAAGTTTTTCTGAAGTTTATTTGAAGTCCGATTTCTGCTGATTTTTCTTCTAATTGACATTTGAACAAGTTCGTAGAACAATATCGTCTGCCTATCTCAGATGGCTGAGTCTCTTTCCATTTAATGTTTCCGTATACTTCCAGTGCAAATTCATAAACACGCTTTCGAGCGCCAATGTAAACAGTTGTAGCGATAGAATATCACCTTATCTTATACCTCTTTCTATCCTTATCAGATTTATAATTTTATTGTGTTGTACTATATTGTAGAAGTGGCGTTTTGGTATTTGTATTTCAAAATTTATATGTAGCGGCTTTCTATTATCAGCTTCTGACGAAATTTCATTATTGCCCATTGCTCTTCGGTGTCAAATGCTTTTTGAGAATGAACAAACGCCATGCAGATGCCGAAATTACATTCTATTGCTTTTTCTGTTAGAATTCTTATTGCTAAAAGATGATCGTATGTACCGAACAGTTTTCCAAAACCGGCTTGGTTCTTTGGCTAATACTGATCTAGTTTATTGGTAAGTCTATTGAGAATCTTTGTAAATAATTTGTACACCTAGAACGGAGATCGGCCGGATTTTCTAAGTTGATTTTGTTGTTTATTATAATTCAACGGTGTTATTCCAGTTATTAGGAATTCTGTCCTTATATATGCATTCAACAAATAACTCACATAGCTTTGTCAACAGTACACTTGCGCCATGCGTTATTGTCAAGACTTCATCACTTCCTAGTGTTTTGTTATTTTTCATTGACTTTAAGGCATAACTAATCTCGTCTTTTGTCATTTCTGGAAGATCCTTCAAGCTTACATTTATTATGTGTTTCTTGACCTCTTGGTTGTTATCTTGCTAAATGTTTGAACTATACAAACTTCCGTAGAATTTTGTCACATGTAACATCTCGTTTCTATATTGTATTTTGTTTCCAAATTGGTCCTTCAGAGCTATTATCTATTAACGATGGTTATTCCTTTTCAGGCCTTTCAAATCTTTATTATTTTCTAGTAACTTCTTAGCAGAAACATTAGAGAACCTGCAACCATTGGTTGACAACGTGAGAGAAAGTGGGGTCTGACAATAAACATGGAAAAAACAAAATTTGTGGTTGTTTCTAAACATAAAACCAACAATTGCTAATAATTCCTCGAAGGAAAACAAATAGAACGTGTAGAAAAGTACACATATTTAGGCAGCTATACCATATCCAACATTGACCAAGATATTGAAATCAAAACCAGAATAGACGTTTGCAAGAAAAACATTTTTAAAGTTCCGGACAATGTTTTGCAACAGAAATTTATCCCTTATATATAATAAACTAGCCCTACCCGCGGCTCCGCTCGCGTGGACTTGATTCACCTTTATCGTCACTGCTTATTCGTCATGTTTATATTATTATATAGCTCAAGGGGCCTTAGAGGCACATGACTTGGTTGCATACTTGTCTCCACTTCTTTTTGTCTCCTGTTAGCTTTTCCCAGTGCGGGATTCCCATCGACTCCGGATCTTGCTTTACTGCCTGAATCCATGTAGATCGAGGTCTACCCTTGCTTCTTCTTCCAACCACTCCTCTTATTAGGGCTTGCTTTGCCTGTCTTTCTTCCTTCATCCTTGCCACGTGTCCCAACCATCCTAATCGCTGGCTTATTATGATTTGGCTTATAAGGCGTTTCGTATATAGGCATTTTAATTTGTAGTTTGTTATTCTTTTCCACAGACCCTCTTCTTTCCTTCCTCCGTAGATTCTTCTCAAAGCTTTCTTTTCCCACACCTCCAACGTCTCCTTTTCTCTTGCATTCAGTTTCCATGTTTCGCATCTATATGTCACCGTGGGTCTGACAACTGTCGTATATATTCTTTCTTTTGCTTTTCTTGATACATTCTTTGATTTCAATATTGGATTCATTCTTGTATCTCTGTCCTTTTTTATCCACTCTCTGATATTGTTACTCCCAGATAATTAAATTTATCTACTTTTTCAAACGTATATCTTTTCCCTAAGTTGTTTATTATATCTAAACTTTTGTTGTTTTTATTATCCTTCTTCTTTGTAATTTCCATGTATTTGTTTTTTCCTCATTTATCTTTAGTCCTCTCATCCTTCCCTTTCTTCTATCCTACTTATGGCTTTTTTGGGGTTCTCTTTTACTCTTGCAATCACTGCTACATCATCCGCATAGGCCAAGCATTGGCAGGTTTGTTGGTATATCGTTCCATTTGTTTTTATTTCTGACTCCCGGATTATCTTCTCTAGTACCAAATTAAATAGAATGTCGACACAGGTTCCCCCTGTCTTAATTCTCTCTTCACCTTAAACTTGTCTGATACTTTGCCTTCAACCAACACTCTATTTTCTGTGTCATTCAGGGTCATTCTCGCCATGCGAATCAATTTACTTGGAATTTTAAGTTCTTCGCTTATCTTGTAGAGTTCTTCTCTATTTACAGAGTCATATGCTTCTCTGAAATCCACAAAAACAAAGTGTAGTGCCAAATTTTGTTCTAAGCTATTATCTTGGATTTGCTTAATCGAAAATATCTGGTCTGTAACCGATCTATTTTTCCTGAATCCACGCTGGTACTTTCCCAGAATAGACTCGGCTTTCTCTGCTAGTCTGTTTTTGATAGTCAACACTACTATCTTGTACACGACATCCAGTAAGGCTATTGGTCTATAATTAGCACATACGAGGCTGGTTTGAAAAGTCCGTGCAAAAATAGAAACTACTTATGTGTTTGGGGTAAACCTTTTTTATTTTTCGACATAGTCTCCTTTTAGGCTTATACACTTCGTCCAACGATGTTCTAGTTTGTTGATCCCTTCAGAATAATAGGATTTGTCCAAGTCTGCAAAATATCCATTAGTGTCTGCAATTACCTCCTCGTTTGAATAAAATCTTTGTCCCGCCAGCCATTTCTTCAAATTGAGGAACAAATAGTAGTCCGAGGGAGCCAAGTCTGGAGAATAGGGGGATGTGAAACGAGTTGGAATCCTATTTCCATTAATTTTGCGACCACAACTGCTGAGGTGTGTGCTGGTGCGTTGTCGTGATGGAAAAAGGACTTTCTTGTGGGCCGATCGCGGACGTTTTTCTTGCAGCTCGGTTTTCAAACGGTCCAATAACGATGAATAATATTCACCTGTAATAGTTTTACCCTTTTCCGGATAGTCGATGAGGATTATCCCTTGCGAATCCCAAAAGACAGTCGCCATAACCTTTCCGGCCGAAGGAACGGTCTTCGCCTTTTTTGGTGCAGATTCCCCCTTGGTAACCCATTGTTTAGATTGTTGTTTGGTCTCAGGAGTATAGTAATGTAGCCATGTTTCATCCACAGTGACGAAACGACGCTTAAAGTCCTCCGGATTCTTCTGGAACAGCTGCAAACCATCCTTGCAACACTTCACACGATTCCGTTTTTAGTCAAGCGTGAGCAATCGCGGCACCCATCTTGCGGATAGCTTTCTCATGTCCAAATGTTTATGCAAAATATTATGTACCCGTTCAGTCGAGATGCCCACAGCACTAGCAATCTCACGCACCTTAACTCTTCTATCATCCATCACCATATCATGGATTTGACCAATGATTTCTGGAGTCGTAACCTCCACAGGCCGTCCAGAACGTTCAGCGTCACTTGTGCCCATATGGCCAGTCCGAAAATTTTGAAACCACTTATAAAACTGTTCTAATCGAAGGTGCAGAGTCACCATAATGTTTATCAAGCTTCTCTTTAGTCTC
The DNA here is from genome assembly GCA_019049505.1 of Pachyrhynchus sulphureomaculatus. Lineage (NCBI taxonomy): Eukaryota > Metazoa > Arthropoda > Insecta > Coleoptera > Curculionidae > Pachyrhynchus > Pachyrhynchus sulphureomaculatus. Next base: position 152,427,534 of record CM032455.1, on the reverse strand, counting down.
CTGAGGCATTTTGCCTTTCATAAAGTAATGTTTAATCACCACACGAAATTCTTTTTCGTCCATTTCTTGAAAATCACTCGACTTCCTTGATTCACACGAATGCCAAACACAAAGAAATAGACCAATATGGCTGAAACTTGGTGTGCGTTCAGTCAAGAGATGCTACTAACTAAACATGAACTCGATACGCGCCGGTGGTGCCATCTCTCGGACTTTGCACGGACTTTTCAAACCAGCCTCGTATAGTTTTTCTCCTTTTTTGTATATTGGACAAATGAGCGACTCTCTCCAGCTCACTGGCATCTTTTCTGTTTCCCATATTTCTTGCACCAACCGGCATATTTCATTTTCCAGATTTACTCCTCCAGCTTCTACAATTTTCACCCGGGGCCTTATTTTTTTTCAGTTCTGAGTATTTCTCTTATTTCTTCTTTGCAGGGTTTAATTGTCCCCTCCTGCCCTTCAGTTAATTTTGCTTTCTATTTCTCATTCAACTCATTTTCATCTAGTATTCCCCCCATCTATTCGGTCTTTCTGCGAAGCTTACTGCTAAACTTCCATTTTTTTTTTCCTACATATTAGCATTTTGTCTCTGTTTATTCCCTTTGTATTTTATAAAAAAACACGTAAATCGGATAAGTGGTTCTTGAGTGCTCAGCACAGTAATGGATAGACAGACAGACAGAGAGACTCTTACGTTTTATATATATTATAGATTTTTTTACATATATTAAAATATGAATTAAAAAAAAATCACGTAAATCGGATGAGTGGTTCTCGAATGATAAGCACACTAACGGACAGACAGACAGAGAGACGTTGAGTTTTATACATATTATATAGATTATTATTATTATTATATAACCTGGTCAGAGAACATATCTATGAATTTAAAAAATCACGTGAATCGGATAAGTGGTTCTCGAGGGATAAGCGCACTAACGGACAGACAGACAGAGAGACGTTGCATTTTACATATATTATAGATATAGATTATTATTACTACTATATAACCTGGCCAAAGAATATATGTATGAATTTAAAAAAAGACACGTAAATCGGATAAATGGTTCTCGCCTGATAAACGCACTAATGGACAGACAGTCAGACATCAGACAGAGAGACATTGCATTTTATATATATATTATAGATTATAGATTTTAGAATTAGAATGCTACATAATATTGTTCCAAATTTAATGGTTTAGGCTGTGTACTGCAAGTGAACGCGCTAGCGGAAAACTTTTTTCGGACTTCATTCACTATTATCGTCACTGTTTATTCCCTATGCTACCTATCGTAATAAAATATAGCCTATAACCTGGCCAGAGAACATATGTATGTTTTAAAAAAAAAAGTACGTAAATCGGATAAGTGGGTCTCCAGTGATAAGCGCACTAACGGACAGACAGACAGACAGAGAGACGTTTCATTTTATATATATTATAGAAGACTATTTTTAGTCAATATCCACTAGTTTATTTATAATTTTGATGACGCGTTTCGCTGTCAATGCAGCTTCTTCAGATCTACATTTTGCACTGTCTCTTTTTATACCACGTAATAAAACACCAGTATTTTCTCCAGCTCTGCCTTCATCTAATATTTTTCTAAACATTTCTATTCCAGTACATATAACTTTTATAGTATCTTTTATTCCTACTATTTCTACTCCGTCACCAACTTTTATTACTCCTTTATCTACTCTACCTGTAACAACAGTACCTCTACCTGAAATAGAAAATACATCTTCTATAGGTAATAAAGGCGGTTTATCTATATCTCTTTTAGGTTCTGGTATATATTACACTGTCTCAGTGAAGAAGCTGCATCGACAGCGAAACACGTCATCACAATTATAAATAAACTAGTGGAAATTGACTAAAAACAGTCTTTTATTATATATTTATAATGAACTTTCATCAAGTAGAAACTACAACCATCCGAAACTTATCCCTTGCTCCAACATTGCGTTTCCTGGAATGTTACGTGTGGTCCCAAGTTTGGTATGGAGTCGAGACATGGACGTTGAAGCAATAGACTACTAAGAAGCTAGAAGCATTTGAACTGTGACTCTATTGAAGAATAATAAAAATCCCATGGAGAGCCAGGATCACTAATGAAGAAATTTTACGAAGGATATGCCAAGGCAGAAAACTTTTGACAATCATAAAAGTACAAAAAACATCCTACTTGGGTCATGTACTCAGAAACGACAAATATTCACTATTCCAAACTATCATGGAGGGACGAGTTGACACTAAAAAGGAAGGAAGAAAAAGTCTTGAGTGAGAAACATCAAAGAATGAACCGGCATGAATGTAGGGGGTTATTTCATATTACGAGAGACAGAGAAACATTTAGAGAAGTGATCGCCAACCCCCATTAGGAGAAGGCATGAGACGAAGAAGTAACTTCTCAATTTCGAACTCTAAATCTTTCAAGACGTCGTCTTAATATTCTTCTTGTTTCTTTGGCCAGTTTTCTAAATTCATCATATCTTCCCACTATGAATAACTGTCTTTTCCTCTTGATGTATTTTTTTGTTTTAAGACTTATCTGTCTTATTGATCATTTTAAGAGCCTAGAATACCATGTTGGTAATGTTCAATATAGGCCGACCTCTTATTTGGTTGGGGTTGTTGGGTTTCATTACGCAGAATATGAAAACTCAGGAGATCAACGTGATGTTTCATGATGGAGCCAAACCTATATTCCAGCATTACTAATATAATGATTGAATACGTGTGGTTTATTTTCAAAAGCGTAAAGTATATTCATTAGAAAAAAATATAATTTCCTTTGTCCCGTCTTTCCCAGTTCTCCACTCATTCATATTCCTTCATACTTACATTATATTCGAAAACAGAACAGTATATTTATTATTTAGTTTGCTCTTTGTGTCTCTTGTCTCAATTGGAAACTCTGTTTACCAAAAAACCACTTGTTGCTTTCGAAACATGTAATTTACGCTTTGCAAATATACTGTGCAATTGTAGGGTTGTATTCTGCTTTGCTTTATAATAAAAATAAAATAATTAAAAATTAAAATGCATATAATGATTAATTGAGTTATCATGTTTGCATGTGCTCTAGTAAAGTTGCATATTCCATGTAAAGGATAACTGAGAAATTATTAGAAATATGGGTTAAATAAATCAAAAAGTCTCAGGGTCAATACTCAATAAAACTGGCGCAAAAGCACAGTACATTTCACTGTGTACATTTTTTTGCCGTAGCGATTTCTACCAAGTACTAACACTATGCCTATGAAATATTCTGTATCAACAGGTATTAAATTTAAACCTCCGTAGACATGCTTCTACGGAGAGTCTGTTTAAGTTGTCTACCAATCCAAAAATCTATGAAAATAACACCATACAAAAAAACTGCTTGGTTGTGAAATTATTGTAGCTGTTCTTTTTTGACGAAATTTTGGACCAGTAGCAAAGACGTCCCACCAAATTTTGGCTTAAATAGTTTCCATGAGGCCGTGATTTAATTCTGATGACCCCAGATCTGAAAGACCGGTCTGTCGAAGCAAGAACTAAGAAAATTATCAAGTTTATTTGGGATTTGCTGTTGTCAGATCGACAAATGAAGTTCCTAATGCCTGATCTGAAGCTAAAGTATCCGAAACTACAATTTTTAAGATTGTAGATGGAGATTTAGGGATGAAAAAGTTTTTGTACTGTAAATCTCGAAATTCCTTAAAATAGGGCAGAAAGTAGCAAAGAGAGAAATTTGGTTGCTTTAGAGAATGATGAGTTATTTATCGCGAACTGTTCCCGGTGATGATAATTGGGTGTTGTATTGGAATCCTCCCACTAAGCAGCAAGCGATGTAATGGATTCCTAGAAGCTTTCCACCTCCATTAAAGCGAAAAACTCAGTTGCCTTTTGAAAAGTTGATGACGAGCGTTTTTTTTGGGATTTCGAAGGACGTTTGATTATATCGAATATACGGTAAAAGGACCCACGGCTAGTAGGAAACTTACGGAAAGGCGGTCGAAAACTTGCAGGGTCTAAATTCATGGAGAACCAAAAATACAGAAAAAAACTCAAGGACCAAAAATGTTCCGCATATAATGCGTTGAAAGCCGCTGAGATTTTTTGGGTGGAATGAAACAACTAGAGTAACGCTGGACTAACTTTATTAGTGTAAATGGTGTAGACAAATACTTTTTTAAGTTATGCGAATTTTCCTTCATAACTAGCTAGATAACTTTAAAAAACCTCTGAGTTTGTTTCTCTTTATTTTCTATAGAGTAAATTATCCAGTACATTCCTAACCTGAACACACACATACACACGCACTACTGAACTAATTAATGAATTGTACAAAATTCAAACAATAAAAATAATGATCACAAAAAGGTTGAACAGAGACCTCAGAGGTATTTACATTGGAAACCAGACATTTCCCTCTACATGTTGTCTGTTAAAATTGAAAATATTAAAAAAATAACACAAATTTCTGATCCCTAGACGCCAATAACCCAAAAAAGGGGGTATAAACGTACAAACGAAACAACCCCTCTAATAGTCTCCTCAACTCTTTAACTCCTTATGCTTAATAGTTGTTATCATCACCAAAAACCGGGAAAAAATTCTCATATTGAAGTTTAAAATGTAAAAAATTGGTAAAGCCCTCACCCTAAAACGTGAAAAAGTGCAAACATTTTGGAGCGTATTTTTTTACAAATAAATCTACAAAAAAAATGTATCCGGTGTTTAACTCCAAAATTAAAAACATACCTAACCAACTAATAACGAATAACGACGAATAACTATTTCAACTCTTTGCTTCACATTCTACTGTCGATGTCCAAGGAAAAAACACCACCTACTATTCCCAAAGTGCAGTCAAGGATGCCCGATATTGTCTTCAGACAGCGTATCATAAAACGTATTTTAATGAAGCTAGACACCAAAAAAGCTTCTGGCGCTGACGGAATACCTGCCATAGTTCTCAAAAACTGTGCGAGGGAACAAACACCAGTTTTCTGTAGACTTTTCAACCTATCCTACAGAAAGGGAATATTTCCTTCCTGCTGGAAATGTGCCACAGTTCAGCCGATACCTAAAAAAGGCAAGAAGACCTTGCCAAATAACTACCGACCAATCGTTTTTGTTTGTGGCTCTCATGTTTCCTCAGAGACCGTTCTTTACGAGTAGCAGTCGACTGATTTCTTTCTAACAGCTTCACTATCAACGCCGGTGTACCTCAAGGCTCCATACTGTCTCCTACTCTTTTTCTCATTTACAATAACGATCTGCCGGAAAAGACCGAGAATCCAATCTACATCTTTGCAGATGACAGTAAGCTTATCTCGTCATTCACTTTGAATGCTCGGACATCGGCTACTCAGACGAATTACCGCAGACAGCGGGAAGTCATTCAACTTAACAAAGACCTGGAAGAAATTTTATCTTGGGGTGACAGTAACCAAGTGGAATTTAACGCTATAAAAACCCAGGCGGCAGTTTTTTCTAAAAAAGTTAACGTTGTTGAACCCGACATAGTTATGTCGGGCCATTCCATTCCTCTAACATCGTCACTCAATTTGTTGGGCGTTAATTTGAAAGCAAATATGTCCTGGTATGAACATGTTGCAGGCATAGCAAGGAGAGCTTTTCAAAAAGGGGGATTATTATTTCGAACCAGAAAGCTTTACACTCCACAACAACTGTTAATTCTTTACAAAGCTCAGATTCGACCAACTATGGAATACTGCTCCCATGTTTGGGGCTCCGCTCCCAAACATACACTGCATTTGTTGGATTCTATTCAGAGAAGAGCTGTTCGTCTGGTTGGACACCAGAAACTGACCGGCGGCCTTGATTCGCTGGAACATCGAAGAACGGTTGGCGACTTGAGCCTATTCTACAAGTATTTTCATGAAAAGTGTTCGAAGGATGTGGCCCGCTTAATTCCTCCCAGAGCGGTGCATGTTAGAAGTACACGTCGCGCTAATACTTCATATCCGTATGAAGTTCAGCTTGTTACTCCTCGTACAACGCTTTTCAAGAAGTCTTTTCTATGGAGAACATCATCCCTTTGGAGTAATTTGCCCAGGACTGTGTTTCCCACCGAGTACAATTTACAGCGATTCAAGAACAACGTGAATCGCTTTTTCCGCACGCGTGTCGGTCCTGTAGCGCTTTAGGGACTTCTTCTCTGCAGCTCGTGTGCTAGACCCATAAAAAAAGAAAAATAAACTGAAATTTGTTTGCGACCTTCTTCTTCTCCTTTTTCAGCCCTCATAGATCCATTGCTGGATATAGGCCTCTCTCATATCTTTCCGGTCCCGTGTCTGTCTCATCCACACAAACTTGACCTTTCATTTGATGTCATCAATTCAACGTTTGGGAGGGCGTCCTCTCGATCGCTGGCCTATGTATGGTCTCGTCTCCATTTCAATAGAGGTTGGGACTATCTGTGATCTGTATATTTAGCAACATGGCCAGCATAGCTTTATTTGAGTTCAGCCATCATCTCTGCTACATTTCCCTAACCTAAACGATTGACTTAATATAAGAGTTACTTTTACGACTTTTCAAGGATATACCCAGCATTATACGTTCCATAGCACGTTGTGGTATCTTCAGTTGATTCATAGAGTGCTTGGTAAGTGGCCCTGTTTAGACCCCATAAGTTAGGACTGGCAAGATGCAGTGGTCGAAGAGTCTGTAAGTACATAGGAATATTTTGGTTTATCAGCGTTTTACTTGTCTGACAAAATGCAACGCCAACCAATCTGTTTGTTCTAGAAATCTCGGTTGTTTGATTTTAGTAGCCTAGTTTTAATCTACTGCCATATATTTGTCAGTGTCCTCCAGAGTAGTGTTTTTGAACCGTGATGTTTGGGTCTTCTCTACACAGTATCATGATTTTCTGCAAATTTATCTTCAATCCGACAGTCGATAATTCTCTCTCTAAGTACATTGTTTGCAATTCAGCAGGATTCTCTGCAGTTAAGAACATATCATTCGGGAACCGAAGGTGATTTAATCTTTTCCCATTAATCAAGATACCTCGATTGTCCCTGTGCATCAGCATCACCCTGCCTTATGCCTCTTTTAATGGGAATAGGCTTCGAAGATTTTTCAGCTTGAACAGTGGAAGTTGCATTGTCGTGTATATGCATATGTATCTAAGTATACCTATAATCGATTCTGGCATAATTAAGTGCATTTCTCATAGCCCAATGTTCCACAGTATCAAATGCTTTGTGGAAATCCACAAAAGCTTTTGCGACCTATATTTCCTAAAATTTGTTAATTTTTAGTTCTTGAAATAGTATATCGAAAAATCCTAATTCATCACCTTCAAACTTTTCTTTAGGACCTCGGTCCATGAAACGTTCAGGAAAGCGAGTAGGAAATTATTAGACTCATTTTTGTTTTTTACACTAAAATGGCTGATTCATTTTAGTAAGAAAATAGCATATTAGTAAAAATGTCCTTATATTCTCTGCTAAAACTCTTTTTATAAGAACAAAACATCCCACCGAACATAAGGTAACGCAATACCCACACATCCTTTTAAATATCATTTGAAACAGGAACTCTATCTCACTAGTTACATTGCAGTTTGGCTTTATAAAATATTATAAGAGCTGAATGAAGCCTTTCTTTGCCTCCTGCTCAAAGGAAACAATTCGACGAGCTACTGACGGTATTTTCAATAAAGTTTTATTGTTATTATTGCCCTAAAGAAATTTGAAATTTGCGCTTTTTATATTGGAATAATTAAAAATAGTTCAATCAATAAAATAAATTAATAAAATTATTATCTTAACCAAGTTTGGTCTTGTTTAACAGACATGTTATTGGTTAAGAGTATGGAAGCATACTTTAATAAATTCTAAGACAAGCAGTTTGCTATGTCCTTAAGAGACCGTGTGTTCAAAATTAATCAAGAATGAACAAAAAATTTGAGCCAATGTAGGAAGTTCTAAACTTTTACTCGTAGATCACAGATCGATCTAGATCAGGGGTCGGTAACCTTTTAACTAAGTGGTGCCAGTTTTCATCCATACAATATTTTGCGTGCCGACATAGGTACTTACTACAACTAAAATTAACAAAAATGAACTTAAATTAACTTAAAATATTGCTTTTAGAAGGTTTAATTACAAAAAAATTTTAACGTTTAACAAATAATTTTATTATACTGGTCCTAGGACCTGTGCTTGAAGTTCTTTAGAGAGTTTTGTTATATCCGGTTCATGTCTGGTTATTTTCAGTGTCACACATGCTTCCGAGTTGTCTGTTGTCAGCCTGCTTCGGTACGGGTTTAAAATCACTCTCATATGGGAAAAAGTTGTTCACAGATATAGGATGATCCGAAAGCTGTAAGCATGGCAAACGCTACTTTCTTAAGACAAATAAATTTCTCTGGTAAACTCATCCAACAACTGAGTATCTCGTTTGAATGGTTCTGGCAGTCACTTTCCAATACCCTTCTTAATTCTACAAATTCCATAACTCGGAGCTTTTAAATTCAATGTATTGAAGATCCAAATAATTAATGTCCATCCATGAGAAAAGAGATATGTCAAAGCAACTGCTGGAAAAATCCATTAAATCTGGTTTGATTAAAAAAGCGAACATAGGACCATGTTTATCAAAATCCTAACCCCTCTCGATAAACTCCTCTTTTAAATTAGTCATATATTAAGAATTTCGTCTATTAGTGCACCATCGTCAACACTGGATATATAAGTTTTTAAATTTGGAAAATATTTATATGTGTTTGTAGTAATATCGCTGATAAATAAATCTATTTTTAATTTGAATGATTTCCAGGATTCGTATAAATCCAGAACTGTTTTGCCTGAACCTTGTAACTTTAAGTTGAGTTCACTGAGATGGTTTGTAATATCAGTAAGAAACATTAACATACAGATCCAGTTCTTATCTTCTAGTTAAGGATAAGCATCCACTTGATTTTTTTCCAACAAGAACGATTTAATTTCGCCCAGACATTGCACAAATCTAGAGAACACTTTACCACGGCTGAGCCAGCGCACATTATTGTGCAATGGTATATCTGAATATGCACTTTCTAATTCCTGCAGAAACGCCTTAAATTATCTATGGATCAGTGAAGAACGACCGACAATGTAGTTAACTATTTTAACCACCTTATGCATCACGGATTTTAAACTTCCAGCGGGGATTTTAGCGCACAAACTCTTTTGGTGAATTATGCAATAAAAATTCAAAACTGATTGACTCATGCGTTCAATAAGAAGGGAAACAAATCCTTTATGTATCCCAATCATAGTAGGAGCGCCATCTGTCGTTACGCAAAAAATTTTATTTAAATAAATGTTCCGCTTTTCAAAATGTTTAACAAATTCTGAAAATATATCCTCTCCTCTTGTAGTTCCCTGCAATGGGAGCAGACAAAACAGCTCTTCATACACACTGCCATCATCGAAGTATCGCGCAACGATTGCCAGACGGGCAATGTCATTAATATCGACACTTTCATCCAATGCTACACTAAATACAGAACTCCGTTTGATAGCGTCTCTCTGTGTTTTTTGGACATTTTGTGTCATTTCGGTAATTCGTCTCTCGATGGTCCGCGCTGATGCCGGTATATCCCTAATCTTGGCCAATATTGTATTGGGCAAGTCGTCGAATAAAATCTCGCTAGGACTCAAAAACGTTTGCTCCATAAATTCTCCGTCAGTGAACGGCCTACCCTTTTGTGCCAACGATTGTGCAATTTTGAAACTGCATTCAGTTACCTGATTTTTTCCTTAGAAAACTTGGCTAAAGAATGTTGACTGTTTCTCGTATTGTTTACTTGCTCTTTGTATTGCCTCCCTTTTATCAGCGTTATCTTTAAATGACGATTCATGTTTTATCTCGAAATGTCGTTGAACACTAGATGTCCAGAAAACTATGCTTTCCCGACATAGGACACAAATGGCTCTATCGTTTTGTTGTACAAAACCGTAATCTGTTGTCCATGAAGTTTGAAATGATCGAACGTCTACCTTCTGTTTCTTCGCGGCCATAACGCAACATAATTTTAATTTTTAAACTTTTCGACGACTATTGACTGGAACGGATGTTACTTCTATACTAAATGATCCAAACATGTAGCCGCTTGCTATATATAGAAAAATAATGTTTCCAGAAAATTCCAATAATTACGTTTTTATTAAATTTCTTAGAACAAAAATTATTATCTACAATGCGCCCATTGTAATCAAAGGGCCGCCTAGAAGTTAAATCTAACAAAAACTAAAGTTTGGCAATATAAAAAGAGTTGCGGCAAGCGTCGGAACGATTGAAGTCAAGTCAAACAAAAACCGCCTTATAGCGGCTCTTTTGATCTGAATTGAGGACGTTTATTTGTGTTTTTGCCTAGGCTTATATTTTGAGGCTTGCCGTCTTTAATACTTGCCGAAATTAAAGCCAAACCAATGCATTCAGTAAAATTATAAATTACAAAATATATCTTTTGTAGTTTTTGGTAATAATACCTAGTGACCTATATAATATATCGTTTTTGTTGGTATCGTTGAAGTAATACTGTCTTCGATTATTTACTTAATTTCGAAACATGTCACAGATTACAGAATTAATGTGTAAACTTTGAATAGGTACGAGTGCCATTCAAAATTGTTTGGCGTGCCAGAGATGGCACGCGTGCCATAGGTTACCGACCCCTGATCTAGATTAACTTATTGGCTATTAGGTAGCTAAGAAGCTATAATTATTATATATTACTGGACTTAGAAAAAACGTGAAAATACATATTTAATCTTAAGATATTACCTAATTAGCTAGCCTAGGTAAGGATTTTATTTTATTTTATTTTTAAAGCAAACACTAATAGCGCCTTGTACTTGACCGTTTTTTTATATCTGATGTTTCAATACTTCTTAAATTTTCGCTGAAAGAATACATGAATTATAACAGTTCGTATTTAATTCCATTTTTCTCTTAGATAATAGAGACAAAATTATCAGCTGCTTTTAAAAAAAACTTTTTATAAAGGGACAGTGATTGTCATTAAAATTTTACCGTTGAGTTAAAGAAATAAAAAGGATCCTGTTCAAGAGCTCTTCGTTATCCACAATTCACGCGGGTGAAATTTCAACATATTTTTCCTGTAGGTCACAATCTCGCCAGGAATTCTCGACACAAATACCGGCAGTAATTTATAATTATTGTCTATTATATTACTAATCGTTATTAGTATAGTTACTTATTTCAAATTTTTGATGGAAGTTATATAAAGATTTTTTAAAATATTTTTTTGGCAGCATACATATACCTTCTGGCGTTCCCCAGGGTTCGCATCTTGGTCCTCTTTAATTCATTTATTAATGATTTAGATCGTCGTTTTGAATATAGGGAGTTTCTTCTTTTTGCTGATGAATTAAAGTTGTATATGGAAGTGTCTTCTTCTGACAATTGCTATAAAGGTCAATCCTACTTGGATCACCTTGTAGCATGGTGTAAAAACAATGGCTGGAGTTTAATGCTTCTAAGTGCCATTCTATCATTTCTAATAGATCTAGGATTATACAGGAACATCATTATTTGACTGAAGACACGGTTCTTGCACAGCATTCTGAAGTCACGGATTTGAGGCTTATTGTAGATCTTTGCAACTCCTAGGCTTTATAATGTGTAATACACATGATTCAACACTGTTTCTGCGGTTAAGCAGTTATGTCTTTCATTAATTAGAACTTATTTAGAGTATTCATTTACCTTGCTACAGCGTACATGTCCGCAAATCTCACGATCACTAATTCATGAAATTGTTAATGAAAAACTGAAATTTCGAAAACTTTGCTCACGTTGGGTACCCAAAATTCTTACTGAACAACACAAAAAACAACGGATGGGCAGTGCACTTCAGTTTTTTTGACACGCTACAATGAAGACGGTGATGATTTTCTTTCTCGGATAGTCACGGGGGATGAAACTTGGGTATCTTACGACACCCCAGAAACTAAACGGCAATCAATGGAATGAAGGCACACTTCGTCCCCTACGAAAGTTAAGCCTAAGCAAATCTTGACACCTGGAAAACTCATGTGCACCGTTTTTTGGGACAGAAAAGGCATTTTGCTGATTGATTTCTTACCACGAGGCCAAACAATCAATGCACATGTTTACTGCGAGACCATTAAGAAATTGCGCCGCGCAATACAGAACAAGCGCCGAGGATTACTGTCGAAAGGTGTTGTTTTTTTCCACGATAATGCCCGACCTCACACTGCGAACGTGATAAAAGAACTCCTACAGGAATTTGACTGGGACGTGTTTGATCATCCTCCGTACAGTCCGGACCTCGCTCCTAGCAACTTTCATCTCTTCTTACACCTAAAATCTTTCCTTGGTGGTCGACACTTCAACGATGATGACGAGCTGAAAGAAACATGTTACCACATGGTTGAAAACACAGGCGGCAACCTTCTATGGAGAAGGCATACAAAAACTTGTGCCACGCTATGACAAGTGCCTACAAAATTTCGGAAGCTATGTAGAAAATTAGTTTAACAGTTGTAGATTTTTGTACAATAATTATTTTTTCTGTATCTGTACACGTTTTTTTTTTATATAACCAAACGGAACATACTTTGTGGATATACCTCATAGATCCCAAGAAAAGTGCACCAAAATTGAAAGAAGAAGTACGGGAACTATTTTCGAAACATGTTTGTTCACAAACAGTGAGAAATTGTTTACACAGGTCTGGCTATAAGGGGTGTGCAGGCAGGAAGAAGCCGTTAATTTCGGAAGCTAATCGCAAAAAGCGGTTAGCTTTTGCTAGGGAATACGTTACTAAACCTCCTGAATTTTGGGTATCCGTAGTCTTTAGTGATGCAACTAAAATTAACCTTTTCTGGTCTGATGGCAGAACTAAAGTTTGGACAAAGAAGAATACCGCATTCGATATTGAAAACATTTGTTCCACGGTGAGAGAAGGGGGTGGCAGTATTCTCCTTTGGGGATGCATGTCCGATGGAAGGGTTGGAAATTTACATTTGTTAATGCTATTATGAATCAGCATGTTTATCTGAACATTTTGAGAGATAATTTAAGAGAAAGTGTCAAAAAATTAGCACTCTAAAAAAAAAATATATTTTCCAACAGGACAAACATACCGCAACCTTGGTGCGAGAATGAATGATCCATAATGTGCGACAGCAGCTTCATACACCCCCTCAATCACCCGATGTTAACCCCCATAGAGCATTTATGGGAGGAACTTAAACGGCGCGTCCGCAAACATAATGCTTCAAATAGAGAAGAATTAAAAAACAGAATATTGAACGAATGGGAGAACTTGCCAGCACAAAGCTGGTTGCAAGCATGACAAAAAGTTGACAGGAGATTATCAAGGCCAACGGTGGTCTCACTAAATATTAGTTTAAACGAAAATGTTATTTTCTGTTAAACTTCATCAAACTATTATTGGTAATTATTAAATGTATGGAGATTTTTTTTGACATTAATTTTGTTTCTATTTTTATAATAATGATTTAACTTCTAAATAAAATGTTCTGTAGTTGTTTTTAATACTAATCCTCGTTGGAAGTTTCAAATATTAATTTAAACCATAGTTCCAATTAATTAATTAAACATAACAGAAAAATACTATAGAAAGCAGGTGGTGTATGGAGACTTTTTGGACTGACTGTATTTTAATCGCATGCACCGAGGAATTTAGCAGGGTATATCTATTAAACACATTTCATGAAAATACTTTGTTAAATACACTCAAGTTGCCAACCGTTTTTCGCTGTTCCAGGGCATCAAGGTTTTTGGTGAGTTCTATATCTCCAGTTAGGAGAACGGCTCTCTTCTGAATAGAATCCAATAAATGCAGTCTATATTTGGAGGCAGAGAAACATGGAAGCAGTATTCCGTCGTTGATCGAATTTGAGCTTTGTACAGAATTAGCAATTATTGCGGAGTGCAAAGTTTTCTAATTTGAAATATTATTACCAGCTTTTGAGAAGCTCTTTTTGGTACTGTTCATGCCAAGACATATTTGCTTCTAAAATAACAAACCTTCGCTTATGCTTATTTAAAAATCCAAAATGCTAACAGTTGTGTTTAGTACACGATCCCCTTCATTTTCGTCTTATAAAAATGTAATTTTCTCTAATAAACTTCTATATTTCTATGAAAATTTGTTCAAGGTAAGAAAAAAATATTTTTAATTTGGTACTACATTTACTAATTAAGAACTTATTAAACCTTAGATATAAATCTTTATTATGATGAAGGCAACATAAGACGAAAGGTAAATAAACTATGACCACGTAAATATACTTTCATTATCGTTCATTATCTCTATATATATATATATATATATATATATATATATATATATATATATATATATATATATATGTATATATATATATATATATATATATATATATATATATATACATATATATATATATATATATATATATATATATATATATATATTATATATATATATATATATATATATATATATATATATAACACGTAGGCTGAAAAGTTTTTTGGTCTGACCCACAGATGTCGCCCTTATCAAAAAATTCATATAATTTTTAGGAAGTACCAACCTTCAAACGATACGTGTCAAAGTTTACAAGTTTTAGTAATGCTACTTTTGATATTTTCGAAGGAATGGAAAAAATCGAATTTCGTGTGTTGATTAAACACTGTTTTTGATGGGAAAAAATATCGTTCAAGCAAAGGAGTGGCTTGATAAGTGTTATGGGGACTCTGTCCTTGGAAAATCACTCATCATTTATTGGTATGCTGAATTTACACACGGTCGTACACACACAAATGATGCCGAACGCTCTGGACGCCCAAATAAGGTGGTTACACGCACAAAATTGTTTTGGATGACCGTAAAGTGAAATTGCGTGAGATAGCTGAGACCCTAAAGATATCAAAAGAACGTGTTAGTCATATTTTGCATAAACATTTGGGCATGAGAAAGCTCCGTTCGAAATGGGTACCGCGTTTGCTTATAGTGGACCAAAAACAACAACGTGTTGATGATTCTGAGCGCTGTTTGGACCTGTTTAGGCGCAATAAAAAGAATTTTTTCATGCGATATGTGAGGATGAATGAAATATAGATCCACCACTACACTCTGGAATCAAATCGGCAGTCATCTGAGTGGACAGCAGCTATGCTGAAAACTAAAAAACCATCAATAGTGAATATTATATAAAGTTACTGGTGCGTTTGAAGGCAGAAATCGCAAAGAAACGGCTCCAAATGAACAAGAAAAGTGCTCTTTCATCAAGACAATGCACCGTATCACAAGTGTCAATTGCCTTTCCGAGTGAGGTGACCGTCATATAATATATACAGTGACTCACAGCTTAAATGATGCAGTCGCTATAAGAAAAGAATAACTGGTCTCAGTGCCTCTTTACTTATTTGGAAACAACAACTTATTGAAATTAAATTAGTAAAGAGTCTTCTAAAAAAGTATGAATTACTTTTTGTCTAAATATGCCTTACTTAATTAACAATAAATAATTAATTAAATTATATGCGATTTTAACGTCACAGCTTAAATGATGCAAAATTCAATATACCAAAATTATTAGAGAAAACAAACTGTAGAATTTGAAATAAGCCTGCTAATATTTGGTCGGGCCTCCCTCATTATCAATAACGGCTTGTAATCTTCTGGACATTGATTCAACTAACTTTCTAGTATACTCCGGGGAAATAGTGTTCCATGCTTCAGTAATTTTTACTTTTAATTCAGTTTTATTTGATATTGGGGCACTATTTACTTTATTTTTTAATGTCAGCCGCAAATTTTCAATTACATTTAAGTCTGGTGATTGGGCTGGTGTTTTAATAACATTTGGACAGTTATAAAGCAACCAACTGCGGACTCGAAATGACGTGTGCTTTGGATCATTGTCGTGATAGAACCGATAATTATTTTCAATATCTAATTTTTGAGCACTAGCGACGAGATGCAAGTTGGTTCATATTCCCTTCGACGAAATGCATGTTACCTACTCCTGCAGATGACATACAGCCCCATAACATCACTCCAACTCCACCGTGCTTTACCTAGCTTTCATATTTTTCAATTTTAATTCTTCGTTAGGCTTTCTCCACGCTGATATTTTTCCATCGG
Source organism: Pachyrhynchus sulphureomaculatus (assembly GCA_019049505.1). Lineage (NCBI taxonomy): Eukaryota > Metazoa > Arthropoda > Insecta > Coleoptera > Curculionidae > Pachyrhynchus > Pachyrhynchus sulphureomaculatus. The sequence continues at coordinate 152,411,365 of CM032455.1, read as the reverse complement.
ACCCAAATAAGTTTAGTTTGGTCTCATCAGCAAATATTACTGAATTCCAGAAGTTCAAGTCTTTATTGATATGCTCTCTGGCAAATTCCAATCTCACGCGTCTATTTCTTTGGCTAATGAAAGGCTTATTTCTAGCAGTTCGACCATGTAAATTATTATTTTGCAAGATCCGTCGAACTGTTTCGGGGGGGTTACACCTTTTTCCAAACTGTCTTTCCACCTCGGCGCACAACTTTGGCGCACTTTTTTTTGGATTATTTGATACCTCTCTTAAAATCCACCTTTCTTCACGTTCATTGAAGATCTTATTTGGAGCCAATCTTGACTTATTCTCGACTCTATTTTCATTGCGGTAACGTTCAATGATATGCTGAACAGTTGACGGACATTTATTTACCATTTTGGCTATGTCTCTTTGGCTGTAATCCATTCCTGTAATGAGTAATAATTAAATTTCTCTCAGAAATTGTAGTTCGACGACCCATTGTTAAACAATTTCGTTTTATTGAATGAAAAAATGTCAAACTAAACAAAAAACAATTGCACTAAGAAATCAAAGCAACGCCGCCTTCGTAAATTTCAAATGCGATAAGTTTTGACCCCTGTTGTTATTTTGCATCATTTAAGCTGTGACGTTAAAATTGCACATGATTTGATTAATTATTTATTGTTAATTAAGTAAGGCATATTTAAGACAAAAAGTAACTCATACTTTTTTAGAAGACTCTTCACTAATTTAATTTCAATAAGTTGTTTTTTCCAAATAAATAAAGAGGCACTGAGACCAGTTAGTATATATATATATATATATATATATATATATATATATATATATATATATATATATATATATGTATATATATATATATATATATATATATATATATATATATATATATATATATATGTGATGATAGTCTGGCGGTTTGCTCGATGTCATTCGTCCACCGCATTGGTGGTGGACCTCTTGATCTCTGTCCCAGAGAGGGTCTCCAATGAAATATGGTTTAAGTTTGGCAATAGCTTTTCCAACATCCCTTATATTTGTTATACCCCTTATTATTTCATTTCTCCTTCTTTGTATTAATGATACTCCGAGCACCTACCTCTCCATGTCCATGTCTCTATGTTATTTTGAGCATTTTCACCGATTTCTTCGTCATTGTCCAGGTGGACAGCCCTAAGTTATTATAGGGAGTATACGCTGATCGAACAGATGGGAACAGAACACCTTGAAATATTATTATCTGCCATTATATTCTTAAATTTTTCAAATTCTAAGCATGCCAATCTCCTTGTACTAATTATCCCTATGCTTGATTTTCTTTTCCCAAGGATATTGTATGTCCTAAATAAATATAAGTTGATACGTTTTCTATAAGTTAGTTTCTTATTATTAAATATAGGTCTTCCCTACACATTACATTATTTCATTTGAAGTCCGATTTTTGCCGAGTTTTCTTCTAATTCCACTAACATTCCTCCTTATTTTCAGATATTACAACAATATCGTCTGCGTATCTCAGTCTCTTTCTATTATTGCTATTCCCTTATCCTGCCACGGCAACTCCCTAAACACGTCTTTGAGTGCCAGTGTAAGCAGTTTTGGAGATCACCTTGTCTTAGATCTCTTTCTATCTTTATCGCATTTGTGATTTCATTATGTTATCTTGAAGAAATAGCGTTTTGATATTTAAATACATATACCTAAACGCCGCTTCATGTATATACATATATATATATATATATATATATATATATATATATATATATATATATATATATATATATATATATGTATATATATATATATATATATATATATATATATATATATATATATATTTCACACCCGTGAGAACATTCATCAAAACATATATATATATATATATATATATATATATATATATATATATATATATATATATATATTGTAACATTCATTTTTTCCTAAATTTTAAGACCATATAATGTTACTGATTTTTCTCTTAATAATCTACTTCTTTTCATTTTTGTATCGAGCGGTATATTGATCAGAAATTCCTAGCCGCTCGTTATATAGTGTGCTGTGCGGGTTTGCGACCGAATCTATCGATACGCCGGGATTGGTCAAATGTTTGTATCCGGAGTTTTGGTTCCGGTCGCCATATTACAGAGAGAGTGCCCACGGCTTATTTAAGGGTCCGGAGGACGCGAATCGTGGCTTAGAACACCGAGCCGCCGCCAGGCTTAGACCATCGAGCCGCCGCCAGGCTGAGTACCATTGAGCCGCCGCAAGGCTTAGTAACATCAAGCCGCAGGGGCTAATTTCCACCGAGCCGCAGTAGAGGCTTACGACAATATCTACGAGAGCCAAGTTAAGCACGAGTTTTTTTATCATAAAGCCGTAGTGGGTTTTGTGTGTTTTCTAAATGGAGTAGTTAAAGTAGGCTCTTCTCAAAAGTGTGAAATCGGTTTTGTGTTGCATTGAAGGCCTAGAAGCCCATTGGAAGACCGTAAGTTACCAGAACATACATCAATAAATATATTCCCCGCAAATAAGTGTTTTAAACAGCAATTTGAACTGAAAAAAATCGCGAAGTGAAAATCACGACTCTTCGATTTCGGGTGTAGTCAAGATTTAGAAGTAAAATCTCTGATTTAGGGACTCTAATTTATAAAAACTACTTTTAGGCTAGAATTTTTTTGTATTCCTTAAAACTGCAAAGGTTAGAACTTTTATTTTAAATCATGAATAAATTTTCCTTTTTGTTGATTAAAGCTAGTGTCTCACTGAATACCTATTTTTCTTTTCAGGATTAGAAAAGTTGTACTAGAATAATTCTTTTTAGTAATAACCGTAAAACACTTCAGTATTTTTTCATTTTTTTTAACTGAAGTTAGATCCTTTCTATTTTAAAATGAATGGTGCCCAAAAATTTGTACAACTGAAGCTTTTTAAAAATAGAAAATAATTCCAAAAAGACGTATAACAATTATCTCTTACCCATATTTCTCTACCAAGGAAAACTGAGCTAGTGCTTGTTTAATTTCTTTAGTTCCTTTAAAATCATTATTCACTCAATTCATTCTCAGAAATTAAAAAGAGGTTGCAAGAAAATTGCGCCCAAGCGTGGGATAAACAATTTTCACAGGGTACAAAAAGATGCCGCAAAGTGCGGGCAGTTAACACGTTACAATATACATATATATATACCTTTAAGTTAGCGACTGACTAGTGAGAGAATAATTTGTAGAAATAGTGGAGTTGCAGTCTATTATGAGGGCCTATTGCAATTCTTTGTTTATTACCTAAGCTTTCGAAATCCATATCTGAAAAATTAGTTAAAGGCAATGTCAGACAATTTTCTGTTATAAAATAAGAAAATTATGACTTACAAGCTTGAGTATCAATACTTACAGTTAGCAGGCATCACTCCTGAGTACTTAATATATACTCGTACGGTTTACATCAAAACTAAACAAATCTGTCCTGAACAATCTTTGTGAAAAACTCAATTTTTCTCCAACACATGTCTTTTAAAAACAGTTTAAGGTTAGGTGGCGCGGCTTCATTAATTGTCAATGCCATGTGCTTACATTTTGACCCTGAGAACGAATTGTACCGGCTGTCTCTGTCGTATGTACCGATTGTGGCAGTAAAATAAGATTTAGATATAAGTGACTGATATGAGTATTAAGCTGTATTCGTTTTATAACTTTGCTATAGTACAATTGCGTGTGATTGGAGAGTTGTGACTTCTCACAATAAACAAAGTAAATGAATAAATTGACAAACAAGAAATCAGTGCGTAAGGTCCACCGGATTATGATGGGAATTCTGGATTGAGGGTTTGCTAAGTGCTAAAGTATACATATATATTGAACTGAGATCCTCAGTGTCTGATCTCTTGTTCATTGCGAGTGGATTTTTTATGTATTGATACCATCTCTAAGAATTTTCTTTTATTGTATTTAGGTACATTGAAAATTATTGAAACATTCTCATAATTTATTCTATGTTCTGCCAAGAGTTCTTCCCCAGTCTGGAATCGCTCTTGTGTGCGGTGATACAAATACAATATATATATATATATATATATATATATATATATATATATACGAGGCTGGTTTGAAAAGTCCGTGCAAAGTCCGAGAGATGGCACCACCGGCGCGTATCGAGGTCATGTTTAGTTAGTAGCATCTCTTGAATGAACGCACACCAAGTTTCAGCCATATTGGTCTATTTCTTTGTGTTTGGCATTCGTGTGAATCAAGGAAGTCGAGTGATTTTCAAGAAATGGACGAAAAAGAATTTCGTGTGGTGATTAAACATTACTTTATGAAAGGCAAAACGCCTCAAGAGACTAAAGAGAAGCTTGATAAACATTATGGTGACTCTGCCTTCGATTAGAACAGTTCATAAGTAGTTTCAAAATTTTCGGACTGGCCATATGGGCACAAGTGACGCTGAACGTTCTGGACGGCCTGTGGAGGTTACGACTCCAGAAATCATTGATCAAATCCATGATATGGTGATGGATGACAGAAGAGTTAAGGTGCGTGAGATGGCTAGTGCTGTGGGCATCTCGACTGAACGGGTACATAATATTTTGCATAAACATTTGGACATGAGAAAGCTATCCGCAAGATGGGTGCCGCGATTGCTCACGCTTGACCAAAAACGGAATCGTGTGAAGTGTTGCAAGGATGGTTTGCAGCTGTTCCAGAAGAATCCGGAGGACTTTAAGCGTCGTTTCGTCACTGTGGATGAAACATGGATACATTACTATACTCCTGAGACCAAACAACAATCTAAACAATGGGTTACTAAGGGGGAATCTGCACCAAAAAAGGCGAAGATCGTTCCTTCGGCCGGAAAGGTTATGGCGACTGTCTTTTGGGATTCGCAAGGGATAATCCTCATCGACTATCTGGAAAAGGGTAAAACTATTACAGGTGAATATTATTCATCGTTATTGGTCCGTTTTGAAAACCGAGCTGCTGCAAGAAAAACGCCCGCGATTGGCCCACAAGAAAGTCCTTTTCCATCACGACAACGCACCAGCACACACCTCAGCAGTTGTGGTCGCAAAATTAATGAAAATAAGATTCCAACTCGTTTCACATCCCCCGTATCCTCCAGACTTGGCTCCCTCGGACTACTATTTGTTCCCCAATTTGAAGAAATGGCTGGCGGGACAAAGATTTTATTCAAACGAGGAGGTGATTGCAGACACTAATGAATATTTTGCAGACTTGGACAAATCCTATTATTCGGAAGGGATCAACAAACTAGAACATCGTTGGACGAAGTTTATAAGCCTAAAAGGAGACTATGTCGAAAAAAATAAAAAAGGTTTACCCCAAACACATAAGTAGTTTATATTTTTGCACGGACTTTTCAAACCAGCCTCGTATATATATATATATATATATATATATATATATATATATATATATTATATATATATATATATATATATATATATATATATATATATACATATATATATATATATATATATATATATATATATATATATATATATATATGTATATATGTATATGTATATATATATATATATATATATATATATATATATATATATATATATATATATATATATATATATATGTATATATGTATATATGTATATATATATATATATATATATATATATATATATATATATATATATATATATATATATATATTGTTTTTCATTCTGCTTCGTGTCGAATATTCCTTCTTCTCAGCGCTTCTACAAGAAGTTTTGTCTTCAAAGGCATCCGCAATGCCCCAATTCTTTTCAAATCATGTATAAATTTGTCTTTATATTTTATTATTTTACAATATAAAAGAATTCATTCTGATGATAAAAGAAAGGGTGAATTGAAGGAGAGACGTCCTTTGAAAAATTTGACACACATGAATTAACAATTACGTAACAAAACGTTATTCTTTTTCATGGATTAAGGTGAAGTAACGCGTTTTTAACGTGTTCAAACTAGTAAGGAGATATATTTTAAAGGCCTTAACCAATAGGAATCGCTTATTTTAATAGATAATGCAAATGTAGGCCCTTGTGTTACTAGTCGTTATTTCCGTCAGCAAGCTACCTCTTGTTTTCAAACCAAAAGACGAATAATTGGACCGAGGACGAATCGCTACATCCTGTTTTCCTTGAAAAATCCAGCCTTGAGTAATTTATTTCAAAGCGGAGACGTCCTTCAAATAATAGGGTTCTCAAATAGGGTGCCTTATTGATTCTAGATATACGTCGAATTAATACCCGAAGTGATTCAAAATTGGGTTGAGAGAATACACTCCACGTCATAAAAGGACCACAATTTTTTTTTACTCAAACAAGACAAGGTGTACTATACGTATTTTGGGTAGCTGGAAACGAATCCTTTGTCCGTTTCCACCCAGCACGTCTAATTTTTCTGTGAATCAAAGAAATATAATCTCAAAAATTATAAAAGTAAAATCACCAAAATAAATATCAAGATTCAAACCTAGGATTACCTAATCGATAAAAAATATGCAAGCCTAGAGCTTACAAATTAAATCCCGTATATAAACTATAAACTGGCCTAACTTCTTACAAAACCAACAAAACATAAGCTAACCTAACACAAGCTCACATTTTATTTTATTACGTGAGAAGTAATAAGCTTTGAATCTGTATTCTATGTATTTAATTTCGATCGCCAAATATGTGCCGTTGTTTGTTTTGCTCCATCACTTCAGGATTTCAGACAGAAAAACTTCAAACCTAACATAACCATATCCTAAGATCTTTACACCAAGAACTCCAAACCTAAGATAACCTAATGGAAGGACTTTACAGCAAGAACTCTGAACCTAATGGAGGAATTTTACACTATGAACTCGGAAACTAACTTAAGCTAATCCTAAGATCTTTACACCAAAAACTCCCGAAACTAAGTCAACTACGTCACTATCTTTTTTTTTTCTAACCGTAAAAAATAGTTCTACGTCAATGATTACCTTTATTCTGCTTATAGCCTTAAAAATTGCTCATATTAATGAAAATCCAATATTTTCTCAAGGAAATATAGTGATGCTGGTAAAAATGAAACAATACATTTTTATGTATCTTGGATTGTAAATCTTTATTTCACTTGTGCTTTTTTCGGTGAGTTCCCTTGCCTCTCATAGGTGGTACTTAATCTCGGTGTCCTTCCGCCGCTCACCACTGAGGTGCTTTATTTCAGTGAGTTTGAAGTTCTTGGTTTAAAATTCTTTCATTAGTTTATGTTAGGTTTGGAATTCTTGGTGTAAAGATCTTAGGATTAGGTTAAGATAATCTCGGAGTTCTTGGTGTAAAGTTCTTCCAATAGGTTATGATAGGTTTGGAGTTCTTGGTGTAAAGTTTTTCCATTAGGATATGTTAGGTTTGGAGTTCTTGATGTAAAGATCTCTTAGGATTAGGTTAAGTTAGTTTCGCAGTTCTTGATGTAAAGTTCCTTCAATAGGTTATGTTAGGTTCGGAATTCTTAGTGTTAAGTTCTTCCATTAGGTTATGTTAGGTTTGGAGTTCTTCGATCGGAAATCCTGAAGTGATGAAGCAAACGGTGTGTCTTTAGCGGCCGAAATTAAATATATAGAATACAGATTCGTAGCATGTTACTTTTCATGTATTAAACAAAAAAAAATTGTGGGCCTGTGTTAGGTTAGGTTATGTTAAGTTTTGTTGGTTTTGGTAGAAGTTAGTCCAGTTTATAGTTTAGATACGGAGTTTAATTTGTAGACTTGCATATTTTTTAACAATTAAGTTATCTTAGTCTTGAATCTTGATATTTATTTTGATGATTTTACTTAACACGCATTCTGAAAAGTTTTTGGCCTAGGTACTTTTTCAAAACTCGACTGTATTCATCAACATAGTCTCCTTCAAGAGCGATAAAATCAGTCCATTGATTTTCTAACATTTCTATACCTTTCTTGTAGAAGGATTTGTCTTTTCCTTCAAAATAGGCCTCAGTTTCGGCGATAACTTCTTCATTGGAGCCAAATCTCTTTCTTGCGAGCATTTTTTTTGGGTCTGCGAATAGCTAATAGTCGCTGGGGGCCAAATCTGAAGAATACGGTGGTGTACCATTAACTTGTGACACGGTGCATTCTCTTGATGAAAGAGTACTTTTTTCTTGTTCATTTGGGACCACTTCTTTGCAATTTCTGCCTTCAAACGCACCAATAACTTTATATAATATTCGCTATTGACGGTTTTTCCATTCTCAATATAGTCGATGGAAATTATTCCATGCGTATCCCAAAATACAGAAGCCAAAACACTCCCAGCCGACTGTTGCGTCTTTGGTCGCTTCAGGCGGCTTTCACCGGCTACTGTCCACTCAGCTGACTGACGATTTGATTCCGGTGTATAGTAGTGGATCCATATTTTATCCATTGTCACATATCGTATGAAAAAATCCTTTTTATTGCGCCTTAACCAGTCCAGACAGCGCTCAGAACCATCAACTCGTCCACTATGAGCAAACGCGGTACCCATTTCGAAAAGAGCTTCCTCATGCTCAAATGTTCATGCAAAATATGACCAACATATTCTTTTGATATCATTAGGATGTCAGCTATTTCACGCAATGTCGCTTTACGATCAACCAAAACAATTTTGTGGATTTTTTTGATGTTTTCTGGTGTAATCACCTCATTTGGGCGTCCAGAGCGTTCAGCATCATTTGTATTTGTACAACCGCGTTTAATTATCATACCAGTAAATGATGAGTGATTTTCCTGGGGGAGAGTCCCAGTAACACTTGTCAAGTCATTGCTTTGCTTGAACGGTATTTTTTCCCATTAAAAAACAGTGTTTAATCAACACACGAAATTCGATTTTTTCCACTACTAAGACCACTGTAATTTGTAAACCAATCGTCGAAATGTCATGAAATTTTGACATGTATCGTTCGAAGGTTGGTACTTCCTAAAAAATTATATTTCTTTGATTTACGCAAAAACTATACGTGCTGGGTGGATACGGACAACAGATTCGTTTTCAAAGACCCAAAATACGTTTGCGACACCTTGTCTTGTTTGAGGAAAAAAAAATGTGGTCCTGTGTAATTATTGTGTTTTATAAATAACGCCATCGATCATACTTCAAACTGAACCTCAAAAAATAAATCGTGGTATTCTGGTTGTTAATTATTCTGTAGAAGAGGGATGGGCAATAGGAAACATAAAACAAAAAGTCCAGCACATCAATTTTAAGCTTATAGCGAACTGTAAACACAGATCAGAAACAAGTTAAAGTGAAAGGAACTTCGACTACCACAAATAGTAGGTAATAGCGGTAAATAATAGCCTTCCTGAAGATATTGTTTTTGAGATTGCTTTAAAACTGTGTTTTACATTATATTATAGTGGCTATAATACAGTGTTTTAATGTAACTTTGAAATTAAGCGCAGATAATTATTTTCTTGATGGTTTTCTGATAATTAATTTAATGGAAACTTATGTATTAATAGGTCTCATGAAACGCAGAACAGTTTAAAGGTAGAAAATTTAATAGCTTCTGTATACGTGGCCTAACATAAAAATAATTCATTTTTCATTTTTGTTTTTGAAATTTAGTGGTTTTTTGGGACATCGGTATTAATTTAGAAGGCCACATAACAATACACACACAATAATCGTTTAGAAATCTACATTCAACCACAAATCCCACCAGAGCAAGCCGGCTTTTCAAGACGTCGGAGAACCAGAGATCAACTACTAAACATTCGCCAATTAACTGAAGAAAAGCGCGAATTTAACAACTCCCTATTTATGCTTTTTAGACTATCGAAAAGCGTTTGATAAAGTAAAATGGGCAGAGCTCTGGTCAGTACTTAATGAAATGGCAGTTCCTATCCATCCTACAAGTCTAATTAAAACTCTGCACACCAATACTAAGTGCCAAGTTATTGTTAATGATACAAAATCTGAGGAATTTCAACCTCACTGTGGTGTAAAGCAACGTTGCATCCTATCTCCCAAATTTTTCAATATATATGGCGAATATATTATGCGAAGGGCCTAGGATGATTAGCAAGGAGGGATATCAATTAACGGTAAAATGATTAGTAATTTCAGATTTACAGATGACACTGTTCTTCTGGCTGGGAGCGAAGAGGAATTAATACAAATACTTAAGAGGGTAGAAAAAGAAAACGTAGACCTCCTACTTGAACTGAATATAAATAAAACCAAATTATTATTTTATCTTTGATTGTGTTAGCCGATACTTGTTGGAAATTCATACTAAAATTATATAAAAACAACATTATGTTTTAATTTCCAATATATTTAAAGTCACTTGACAACTGTGTCACCATACAATGTTCTTTCTTATTTACTTCTGAAGAAGCCATTGTATAGTGAAACAATTGTCAAGTGACTTTAAATATATTGGAAATTAAAACATAGTGTTGTTTTTATATAATTTTAAAATTATTATTGTCGATAGGCAAAATGACAACAGATCAGATGTCAGACAAACTGACCACCTTGAGGTTGTTGTGTGTGTGTACTTAGGATCCCTAATTAGTAATGCCGGTACAGTAGTGGGGGAGATCCGTTCACGGTGTGCTCTTAAAAAACTTGCTGTGCAAAAGCTTAAAAAAATCCGGCAAGACAACCACATATCCAAACAAGTGAAAATCAGACTGATAAATTGTCTTGTCTTTCCTATTCTCACATATGGCTGTGAGTCCTGGACATTAAAAAAATCGGAAATAAAAAACTAGATGCCACAGAAGTGCATTGCTGACAAAGAATGCTTGGGATCTCGTGGAGTGCACGGCGGACCAACGACTCAGTTATATCAGAACTCAATGTCCAGCAACGCATTTCAAGTTTTAACCAAATAAAAATCAATACATTTTTCGGCCATATCACGAGAAAAGATCAGAAAAGTTCCAGGTAGAAGACCTCGAGGGCGTTCTCCGTTTCGTTGGGTGGACCAAATTATCCGCCTTGCACCACTTCACACACTGGTCCACAAAGCGCAGGATAGAGAAATGTGGAGAAAAATATCCCAAAACGCAACAAAATGACCACTACATTCCCTGGAGGGAATTGAGACTGAAGAAAGAGATAACAATACAGCTTCTGTCCTAAAAAAAACCGAACATTTTGAAAACAGAAAAAAAAAATCGCAGTGTCAGCGGTTATAGTTTTTATAGCCGAAGAGGTAATTATATTAGTATTGCGCCAGTTGTTGCCTGACATTTATTTCATTCATAGTCTAGTTATAGTGGTAACAGTGATAGTATATTTTGATGACTGGAAAATGAACTTTAAAGAGCTGTTATTGGTGTTAAAATTGGTAACTGATATGCATCCTGTCATTAACTTTGCTATTGATTTCTGATTTAAAATTGGGTGCGAGACTCTTAAAGACGACTAGATGGCACTAAAAATGTCTGGGCGAAAAACTACATAATATTATCAAAGTATTTGTGATTGAAGATAGATCGAGGGATTTCAACTTTGCGCATTTTGATCGCTTTTAAGGACTAAAATTTCTATATAACTACCGTTTATACTAATACCACAAAAAATATAGCTATAGCTACAGAAAGACATCAGGTGGGACCAATCGTCGGTGCAAGACGAAGCCAGCTGGCTACTATTGGATTGTTAAAATGTGCCTCGTCGACTTTCTAACAGATGTCGCGCAAGTTGAAGTTGTATTATAAGTAACAATAATAGGAAAACAAATGCGAGGCATCCATGAGAAACCCAACGAGGTACATTTTAACTATCCGGCAGTAACTTAGTTTTGAGGCTACGTTTTGTTTCGCCTATTTATCTTTCTGTAGCGATAGCTATATTTTCTGTACTAATACACTTAGCTCAGTGTTTCTCCAATTGTTTCATTATATGCAAAAAAAAAGTTTTTTTTGCGACGCTATGGCGGCTTTCAACTACAGCCTACAGTTTTTGAACGATATCGCTTAAGACGAAGGGTGTAAAAGGGGTGGGGATCGATATATTTTGTATGATTTTAATAGTAATATCATGATGTTTCCTGTTTTTTTTTTGTTCAGATAATAAACAAATATTTTGCATAAATATTTATAATAAAACCTAAAAAAAGTGAAAGGGATGGGGGAGCAGAATTGAGGGGCTGTTTCGTATATATAGCCTTATATGTCCTTTTCATGGAGTCGAGAAATTCAAAAATTAAGTTATTTTTAGTGTTCCGTACGGAACACTTATAAGATCAGTTCTATGTATGTCTGTCTGTCTGTCTGTCCGTCTGTCTGTCTGTCTGTCATACCCGATTTTCTCCGAAATTATTTGACATAGAAAGTTGAAATTTGGTACTAATATAGGAACTGATGGCCTCATCAGAGCCGTGTAGTTTTGAAAGTTAAATTTTGACTTAAGGGGTTAGTTCTGAGGGGTGAAATCAGAAGGGAAAAACAAAATTTTTTACTAGGTCATCGAGTGGAATGTCAAATGCAAGCTTGTAAAAATACTAGTAAAATACATATACATATATATATATATATATATATATATATATATATGCATATGTATATATATATATATATATATACATATATATATATATATATATATATATATATATATATATATATATATATATATATATATATATATATATATATATACATATATATACATATATATATATATATATATATATATATATATATATATATATATATATATATATATATATATATGTACATATATGTATATATATATATATATATATATATATATATATATATATATATATATATATATATATATAAATATATATATATATATATATATATATATATATATATATATATATTATGTATATATATATATATATATATATATATATATATATATATATATATATATATTGTAATACTTGCGCACACTTTTCTTTGTATTATTTTTAAAAAATCGCGAAAAATCGCTGTTCCCCCCCCCTTATCTCGAAAAGTACCAATCAAACAATTTTGAAAAAATTCTGGAATATTCTCTACTGGGTGTAGATTGAACGAAAATTATCACGAGTGTATTACCTTTAATAATTTATCTGGTATATAAAAACAAAAACATCAATGTTATCAGTTTTCAGTAAAGATGGGAAACAAATTTTGTTTTATAAAATACATATGTTCTCTGGCCAGGTTATATATATATATATATATATATATATATATATATATATATATATATATATATATATATATATATATATATATATATATAAATATACATATATATATATATATATATATATATATATATATATATATATATATATATACGTATATATATATATATATATATATATATATATATATATATATATATATATAAATATATATATATATATATATATATATATATATATATATACATATGTATCTACATGTATACAAATATATTTTCTTGACCCATCAATTAATATTTATTTTCAATTTTTGGGATTTGGGTTCATTTTATGAATATTTGGTGTTCAAAATTAAACTTAAATTAACGTTTCGCCCTTTGGTTTAGGGCATTTTCATTTTTTTCTTTATTTTTACAAAATATACAAAATATAAAAATAAATTACATTTAGATACACTAGTACAACACAAATTATTTAACTCGCACAACCATACACTTTTTACATAAATTCTTAGTTCTTAAAATCACATGGGACCTACCTTGAATCTCACATAATTTATTTACTACTGACAAGTCATAGTAGCATTCTTATTGATATTACTACTCAGTATATATCACCACTACACCAAACACTTTATTTTTGCACTCGACGCGCGTTTCGCTAACCATGTTAGCTTCATCAGGAGCGATGATTGACTACAGACAGACTGTAGTCAATCGTCGCTCCTGAGTGCAAAAATAAAGTGTTTGGTGTAGTGGTGATATATACTGAGTAGTATCATTGTGCCAAAGATTCCACATTCCCAACTTAATATATATATATATATATATATATATATATATATATATATATATATATATATATATATATATATATATATATATATATATGTCAGGAACTTTTTCGTATATATAGCGTTTCACGGAGTCGAGAAATTCAAAAATTAGGTTATTTATTCATTATTTTCAATTTTAACCCAAGAAGAAGGAGAAATAAGTAGGCCTCGTTAAATATTGTATAGTTTCAATAGTATTTTGAGAATTTTTACAGGTTTTTTTTGGTTGATGTAATTGACAAATTTGAAGCATATTATTTATACTATCTTGGGAATATGGACTCTTTGGTACAATGACACTACTCAGTATATACTACCGCTGCATCAAACACTTTATTTTTTAACTCGACGCGCGTTTCGCTAACGTGTTAACTTTATCAGGAGCGATGATTGACTAGTCAACCATGGCTCTTGATGAAGCTAACATGGTTAGCGAAACGCGCGTTTAGCGCAAAAATAAAGTGTTTGGTGTATTGCTGATATATACTGAGTAATTAGCAAAACATATAAGCGGTTAATGGGGTAGAGTAGAGGGTTAGAGCGGCTTCTTCACATAAATCGTACTATATGCCCTTTTTAGAGTTCTTGGACTGTAGGAATATGAAAACTAATTTCATTATTATCAATTTTAATAGGGGAAGTGAGTGAAAGAGAGGGAAGAGTCTTCTAGAGTTTCAATACTATTATAAGAATTTTTCCTTGTATTTAATTGTGATATTGGATATTTAATATAAAATAATTTTTTCGGGATTTTGGATGGGAAAATGGGCAAATTTTAAGAATAATCATTTACGATAAAATATATAAAGATCCAAAGGGGTGAAGAATGGAAGTAGAAGAGTGACTTCGCATTTGTCTTGTTATAGGTCTTTTCAGAGTTCTTTCACCCAAGGAATCGAAACATTACATTTTTTTCATGTTTTTCATTGTTAACATAAAAAGAGGGTGAAAGGGATGGCAAGTCTTTATACGATTTTTTAATTGGGATATTTGGTATTCAATATTAAATAACTTTTTTGCCGTAAAATATATATGGGGTGAAGGGAATAAGGTAGGGAGCTAATAGAAGGATTGCGTGAATATTTTAACATACTTCTATTTCAGTGTTCTCGATTTTTCATTATTTTCAGTTGAATATAGAACAAGTTTAGAAATACAAACGATTCAGTTAGCGGAAATGTACTCATGGAATAGCAGGTAAATTATTGTATTTACTTTCCCTGCTAATGGAATTGCCTTGCGAAAATATTATTTTTTTCAGGTCTTAGGATTTTTAAATCACGAAAAATATATTTCTTGACCTCTAACTTCATAATAAATAAATTTAAATGTCGCAAAAATAATAATTTGGCTACACATCACAAAAAAGGTTTATTTTTATTTACACAAGAAGTTTTTCTTAGCATAGCTGACAATTTTTTGGCCTGTATAGTCCACATTTGAATTTTAATTTTTAACATACGCACGTATCTCGTCGACAGAGAGCATATATTCGACGTGATTTTAAAAGAGAGGTTTGTAATTTTTAATTATTAAATACTTTTTTGATTATTTATACATGGTAACCTTGTAATTTTTTTAATTAATATTTTACCATAAAGTGGCTTATATTATCTTATTCTTTAGGGTGAAATAGTAAAATTTAGTGTTTATTTCAGAATGTTTGTAAGAAGAGTACTGAGGTAACTATTTTACCAATTGTTTACTCCTATGTTTCCTTTAGATGTTAAAATTTAATATAAATTTTAATTCGGCTAAACCCAACAAAATTAAATTGTTAAAATTGGTGCAGTCCTTTGCGAGCGACTTTACGACTTAAAACTATTCTTAAATTATAATTTTATATCTCGACATAACCACGAAATGATCCTTCTCTTTTACAATTTCCTTTTAGGCCATTATAAGGCCGTAAAAAAATATAGATGAGCGATAATTTAAAAAGCATTAAAAAATTACCTTATGTTTGTTGGGCAGCTGTCTTTGGTTATAGACGATCTGCCCAAACGAAATTACGACAAAAACGAATATATATATATATATATATATATATATATATATATATATATATATATATATATATATATATATATATATATATATATATCTATATCTATATATATATATATATATATATATATATAATATATATATATATATATATATATATATATATATATATATACGAGGCTGGTTTGAAAAGTCCGTGCAAAGTCCGAGAGATGGCACCACCGGCGCGTATCGAGGTCATGTTTAGTTAGTAGCATCTCTTGAATGAACGCACACCAAGTTTCAGCCATATTGGTCTATTTCTTTGTGTTTGGCATTCGTGTGAATCAAGGAAGTCGAGTGATTTTCAAGAAATGGACGAAAAAGAATTTCGTGTGGTGATTAAACATTACTTTATGAAAGGCAAAACGCCCTCGGGAGACTAAAGAGAAGCTCGATAAATATTATGGTGACTCTGCACCTTCGATTAGAACAGTTTATAAGTGGTTTCAAAATTTTCGGACTGGCCATATGGGCACAAGTGACGCTGAATGTTCTGGACGGCCTGTGAAGGTTACGACTCCAGAAATCATTGATCAAATCCATGATATGGTGATGGATGACAGAAGAGTTAAAGTGCGTGAGATTGCTAGTGCTGTGGGCATCTCGACTGAATGGGTACATAATATTTTGCATAAACATTTGGACATGAGAAAGCTATCCGCAAGATGGGTGCCGCGATTGCTCACGCTTGACCAAAAACGGAATCGTGTGAAGTGTTGCAAGGATGGTTTGCAGCTGTTCCAGAAGAATCCGGAGGACTTTAAGCGTCGTTTCGTCACTGTGTATGAAACATGGATACATTACTATACTCCTGAGACCTAACAACAATCTAAACAATGGGTTACCAAGGGGGAATCTGCACCAAAAAAGGCGAAGACCGTTCCTTCGGCCGGAAAGGTTATGGCGACTGTCTTTTGGGATTCGCAAGGGATAATCCTCATCGACTATCTGGAAAAGGGTGAAACTATTACAGGTGAATATTATTCATCGTTATTGGACCGTTTGAAAACCGAGCTGCAAGAAAAACGCTCGCGATTGGCTCACAAGAAAGTCCTTTTCCATCACGACAACGCACCAGCACACACCTCGGCAGTTGTGGTCGCAAAATTAATGGAAATAGGATTCCAACTCGTTTCACATCCCCCCTATTCTCCAGACTTGGCTCCCTCGGACTACTATTTGTTCCCCAATTTGAAGAAATGGCTGGCGGGACAAAGATTTTATTCAAACGAGGAGGTGATTGCATACACTAATGGATATTTTGCAGACTTGGACAAATCCTATTATTCGGAAGGCATCAACAAACTAGAACATCGTTGGACGAAGTGTATAAGCCTAAAAGGAGACTATGTCGAAAAATAAAAAAGGTTTACCCCAAACACATAAGTAGTTTTTATTTTTGCACGGACTTTTCAAACCAGCCTCGTATTATTTGTCTAACATACCATAGTTCTAAATTGAACTGTTTTGGAATTATTATCATTGGAAATTTAACTATTAATAAATACTCTAGGTTTATTTTTAAGGTAACAATTGCTCAAAATGTCTACCGTTAACAGCGAAGCAATGACCAAATCTGTCATAAACAGCCTGAATAGAGTTTTGTAGAGAATCCGGAGTCATATGTGCTACTTGATATTGAATTATTTGTTGTATATCCTGTACAGTTTTAGGTCGACTTCGATAAACTTTCGTTTTCAAATAACCCCACAAAAAAAAAATTGAGGAGCGTAAGGTCGGGACTTCTTGCAGGCCATTCTACAGCACCTCTTCCGCCTATCCATCGATTAGGAAAAATCGCATCCAAATATATACGAACCCTGATTTCATAGTGAGGAGATGCTCCTTCCTATTGATACCACAGATAGTAATCTGGTCTATTAAGGGTATCCAAATTATTTTCATCGGGAAAAAGACCTGAACAAATTGGAATAACTTGCTCTTGGAGTAACAGTAAATACTGCTGTCATGCATTTCCATCGATAAAAAAGGGACCAGTAATATGACGTCCACAAATCCCTGCCCACACGTCTTTGAGAATGACCTATTACCCAGTGGGGATTTTCTGTAGACCAGTACCGGCAGTCATGCCTGTTAACTTTTCAGTAATAAATCGTTTTTTGACGCGTTAAGTCGTTACCTGAGAGTAAAAGTTTGACACAAGCCAACTTAAAAAAAAAATTTTAATTTGATCTCCTTAATTTCAAATATCAATAATTCCAAAACAGTCAAATTTAGACATATGGTCTGTTAGACAAATAATATCTAGAATTTTTAGTAGGACTCAAAAACAAAATAATATACAGGGCTTCGTTTGTTGCATTCCGAATGGAATTTTGCAGACGTTTCGCCAAAATCTCATTTGGCATTGTGATTTCTGGTTGCAGGTTGGCATTGACATGTTTCAGCTGATAAAATATCTAAAACGTGCCTAAAGCTGGCTGAAAGCACGCCACTGTACGCTAACTTAAAGCTGGTGAGCGTCGGGTACCTGTGCGGAAGTAAAATAAACGTCTTAAAAATAGACCACAAAGTAAAAAGAGTAGCAATTGGTTCACCATTCGGTCAATATAAACTAACTATTAAATAAATAATGTAATTCTTGTAAAAGTGTAAAAAATATATATAATTTTGTATATACCAAGTTGTAAATAAACAAATGTAATTAGTATAAATAATGTAAGAAAGAGTGAAAGGAACATACAGGTGTGAAAAAGAGTATGAAAGAGCAAGACATGAAAGAAAAAAGAGTGAGTGAGACTAGAATAAAAATATGTAATACTCGTATAAACTATGTACCACATATACCCGACTGTATCGAGCTGGGTTTTTTAACAATTTATTTTTCCCAGCAGACAATAAACTAAATCCCCACAAAGCATACCAAAAAAGTATCTCACAAAACAAACAAAAAATAAACTGGCATTTGAGGATCTACCGGAAATGCCACTATTATACGTCTCAATTTTGACTTACCTAGCTTCAGCAGAATGAGGTTATATAAAACACTCGAGAAATTTGACCTCTGTGAAGTAAAATTTGGTGCCAGTGGCTTTACTGTTTGAAGAATGTCTCAAAACTAAAGTTTACAGTAAAAACTCTTGCCTCCTGGAACAGTTAATAGAACATATCCGTCAATTAATTGTAGCGATCGCGGAAACCACATAGCGACTCGTAATTAACAATTTAACCACTCGCTTAGAAGAATGCCATGGACATAGCAGTTCACACTTACTTCATATTATTTTTATTAACTTATTTTCTAAGGACTATGGTTTGATATACAATAAAAGTCCATCCGTCAATTTATTTTTAATACACATATTTTTAAATTATCCTTTCTTGAAGATGCCACCATACAAGTTGTAGCAGAATGTCTGGCTACGACTGTAGCCTGAAATTATTTACTACCTTTTTTCCTTGTAGAAAAGGAAAAAGAGCAGGGAGATATAGAAAAAAAAACTTTTAAAAATCATAACATTCACGTTTGTTAAGAAATCTTAAGGAAGTTGAGGTGGGATAGAAAGTTTTGAATGTTGTCATTTAGAAATGGTTATTATGATAATAAATTCATTTTCGAAAGATTTTGAGTCTTATATATTATTTATTTAATTTTATTAAATAATTCAACATGAATGGATT
This sequence comes from Pachyrhynchus sulphureomaculatus, assembly GCA_019049505.1. Taxonomy (NCBI): domain Eukaryota; kingdom Metazoa; phylum Arthropoda; class Insecta; order Coleoptera; family Curculionidae; genus Pachyrhynchus; species Pachyrhynchus sulphureomaculatus. Next base: position 152,391,678 of record CM032455.1, on the reverse strand, counting down.
AACTTTTGTCCAAAATTACAAAAAAAATACGTAAAATAAAAATTAATTATATTTTATAATTTTTAAAAAAATTATCAACGCAAATAATATGAAAAAAATAAAAGAATCAAAAAAATTATTTTGATAGTTAAAAGATAGGTAATTAATAAAAAATGATAATTAAAAATCTTAAAATTCCGGTGTCTCGAAGCGGCAACGCTGTAACGTAATTTACTGTTGGCACTACTGATATATTTATATATAGATATCTTTAATTTTGTGGTAATTGTGATCAGCTGTTGTAAACAAACAAAAAAAAATGAATAATAATAAAAAATCAACACATTTTAATAAAAATGGTAAAAAAAATTATGTGGAGGCGAAAACGCGTTACTGAGGCTGTTTATAATCAAAGATTAAGCCAACAAAGTGTTTGTAAACGGAACAGAAAATCAAGTAAGTCTCCTAACGTCTGTGATATTGGTTGTCGAATTGTTGAGCTGCGATCACTTGGAGAAAACTTAAAATGTTCTTCATGTAACGAAACACTTTCATTACGTTATAATACTAATGAATAACGCTTTGGCCTAGCATCACTACTAACCATAAAGTGTGATAAATGTCTGACGTACAACACAGTATCAACAGACAGTACACATATATCGAAGGACAATAAGGAACATTATAATGTTCACACTGAAGCTGCACTAGGTAATTATAAGTTAAACAAGTAAATTAATTAAATAATTACAACAAATGCTTTAAATTATTTAGTTTTATTTTATGTATAAAACTAATACCCATTGCAAATCTATTATTAGTTAAACTTAATATTATTTACTTGCACCATATGTTTTAATTATATAAACTTGTACTATACAATTTAAAATATTTAAATTTCCCGCCATTACTACTAAATGCAACGTTGCCGCTATTTAAGAGATAAAAGGTAAATCATTCACAAGTACCAATAATTGTTATTTTTCATAAAGTTAAAGCTTCCTAATTAAATACGAAATTTTTTAAAATAATCGCGAAATTTCAATGTCTAACATAATTATGGCATTTTTTTTCTCATTTGTTATAACAAAAAAATGTGTCATTAGTGTTCCGTACGGAACACTTATAAGATGACTTCGGTTTATGTCTGTCCGTCTGTCTGTCACACCCGATGTTCTCCGAAACTATTTGTCATAAAAAGTCGAAATTTGGTAATAATATAGGAGTCTGTCTGTCTGTCTGTCCGTTAGTGCGCTTATCACTGGAGAACCACTTATCCGATTTACGTACTTTTTTTTTAAAACATACATATGTTCTCTGGCCAGGTTATAGGCTATATTTTATTACGATAGGTAGCATAAGGAATGAGCAGTGACGTAAAATAGTGAATGATGTCGGAAGAAAGTTTGCCGCTAGCGCGTTGCCTTGCAATACACCGCCTAAATCATTAAATATGGAACAATATTATGTAGCAGAGAATATCTATGATCTAGAATATATATAAAATGCAATGTCTTTCTGTCTGTCTGTCTGTCTGTCTGTCCATTAGTGCGTTTATCACGCGAAAACCACTTATCCGATTTATGTGTCTTTTTTAAATTCATACATATATTCTTTGGCCAGGTTACATAATAATAATAATAATCTATATCTATAATATATATAAAATCCAACGTCTCTCTGTTTGTCTGTCTGTCCATTAGTGCGCTTATCCCTCGAGATCCACTTATCCGATTTACGTGATTTTTTAAATTCATACATATGTTCTCTGACCAGGTTATAGATATATATTTTATTACATCTATAATATGTATATATAAAATGTAACGTATATCTGTCTGTTTGTCCGTTTGTGCGCTTATGACTGGAGGACCACTTATTCGATTTACGTGCTTTTTTTTAAACATGCTAAATCATTAAATATGGAACAATATCATGTAGCAAAGAATATCTATAATATATATAAAATGCAACGTCTCTCTGTCTGTCTGTCTGTCCGTTAGAGCGCTTATCACTGGAGAACCACTTATCCGATTTACGTGCTTTTTTGTTAAACATACATATGTTCTCTGGCCAGGTTATAGGATATATTTTATTACGTTAGGTGACATAAGGAATACGCAGTGACGATAATAGTGAATCAAATCGGAGAAAAGTTTGCCGCTAGCGCGTTCTCTTGCAATACACTGCCTAAAGCATTAAATATGGAACAATATCATGTAGCAAAGAATATAATATATATAAAATGCAACGTCTCTCTGTCTGTGTGTCTGTCCGTTAGTGCGCTTATCACTCCATAACCCCTTATCCGATTTACGTGTTTTTTTTTTAATTCATACATTTGTTCTCTGGCCAGGTTATCTATAATCTTCTATCTAGAATATATATAAAATGCAACGTCTTTCTGTCTGTCTGTCCGTTAGTGCGCCTATCACTTGAGAACCACTTATCCGATTTACGTGTTTTTATAAATTTAAACATATGTTCTATATAATTCGATAAGGCTCGATAATGGGAGATAAGGTGAGATAATGGGAAATAAATATAAATAATGGGAGATCAGGAGAAATAATGGGAGATAAGCAAAGAAAATAAGTTTAGATAATGGGAGTTATGGTGAGATAATGGGAGAATTATGTAGAGATAATGGGAGATAAGGAGAAATATTGAGAGATAAGGGGAAATAATGGGAGATATTCTATTACGTTGGGTAAATTAAGGAATAAGCAGTGACGATAGTGGTGAATTAACTCCACGCGAGCGAAGCCGCGGGCCCGGCTAGTATATATATAAAATGTAATACTTGTACACACTTTTCTTTGTATTATTTTTAAAAAATCGCTGTCACCCCGTTATCTCGAAAAGTAAAAGTACTGATCAATAAATAAATAAATAAAAAAATTCTGGAATATTCTCTACATTGTGTAGATTGAACGAAAAGTATCCCTTTAATAATTTATCTGGTAAATAAAAAAAAACAAAAATTTTAAGGTCATCAGTTTTCAGCAAAGATTGGAAACAAACTTTTTTGAAAACTCCAAATAAGTATATTTTGTAAAGTCACTGATCATTTTATACCTCCGTAACAAAATTTTTTATTTAAAAAAAATCAACGCACGGAACAATAACTGCGCAAATTCAATTTGCACTTGACCGGTTATTTTTAGATCAAATTGACGTATTCTCCATAAGACTATATGTATTGTTAATTTCGATCTTTATCTGGGGGCACGGCAGTGCCCCTGCCAAGTCGAGCGGAAAGCACAGTCGTACCATCCTTTTCTCGAAGCCACTCACGGCACTTTCGACCCCCCTGTAACTTCATTGTGGATAATGTGAATTTTCAGTGACCAAGAGGACATACTATACTAGCTATATTCCTAAATTACCTACTATTTATACTTTATAGTTTACGAACTATCGCCAGTCGAAGTTCTTTAATTTTGTCACTGACACTGTCTAATATTGATACAGTCGGAATATTTTCGAACTTTCCCTTGGTTGGACGTTTGTTTTCGATCCGACGACCCATCTGACTGCGCCAGGGAGGTTTCCGATGTTATTTTGGCCGGTATGGAGACTTACATCCCTTTTTCGAAGAAATGCCCTTCCAACGGCAAGCCTTGGTTTGATCTAAAATGCAAAGAAGCTGTTGCTTCTAAACATCTTGCATACCGACAGTGGCGTGAAGATCCTAACACCATAAATCGTAACATCTTTGTTTGTGCCAGGAACAGATGCAAAGAAATTATCGACGAAACCAAGGAGGTACACAATCAACGGATTAGAAACAAACTTCTCGCTTGTCCCGGCAATTCCAGGTCCTTTTGGTCAGTCGCTAAGGCAGTTAGTCAAAATTTCACCAAATCCACCATACCACCACTCACACGGCCAGATAATTCTATTGCAACGACACCTGTTGAGAAAGCGAACTTGTTGGCTGAACTCTTTGCTTCACATTCTACTGTCGATTTCCAAGGAAAAACACCACCTACTATTCCCATAGTGCAGTCAAGGATGCCCGATATTGTCTTCAGACAGCGTATCATAAAACGTATTTTGATGAAGCTAGACACCAAGAAGGCTTCTGGCGCTGACGGAATACCTGCCATAGTTCTCAAAAACTGTGCAAGGGAACTAACACCAGTTTTTCTGTAGACTTTTCAACCTATCCTACAGAAGGGGAATATTTCCTTCCTGCTGGAAATGTGCCACAGTTCAGCCGATACCTATAAAAGGCAAGAAGACCTTGCCAAATAACTACCGACCAATCGCACTACTCTCAATATATCGAAAGTCATGGAAAAGGCTATCAATCAGCATCTTCTAAAATATCTTGAAGGATTCAACATTATTAGTGATCACCAATATGGCTTTCGTAAAAATAGATCAACAGGAGATCTTCTGACTTATGTAACGCATGTTTGGAACAACGCAATTGAACACTTTGGAGAATCTCGAGCGGTTGCTCTTGACATATCCAAGGCATTTGACCGTGTTTGGCACGATGGGCTGTTGGCTAAGTTACGTTCTTATGGTATGTCTGAAAAGTTCTGTTTGTGGCTCTCATGTTTCCTCAGAGAGCGTTCTTTACGAGTGGCAGTCGACGGATTTCTTTCTAACACCTTCACTATCAACGCCGGTGTGCCCCAAGGTTCCCTACTATCTCCTACTCTCTTCCTTATTTATATTAACGATCTGCTGGAAAAGACCGAGAATCCAATCTACAGCTTTGCAGATGACAGTACACTTATCTCTTCATTCACTTTGAATGCTCGGACATCGACTACTCAGACGAATATCCGCAGACAGCAGGAAGTCATTCAACTTAACAAAGACCTGGAGGAAATTCTATCTTGGGGTGACAGTAACCAAGTGGAATTTAACGCTACAAAAACCCAGGCGGCAGTTTTTTCTAAGAAGGTTAACGTTGCGGAACCCGACATAGTTATGTCGGGGCACTCTATCCCTCTAACATCGTCACTCAATCTGTTAGGCGTTAATTTGGGAGCAAATATGTCCTGGCATGAACATGTTGCAGGCATAGCAAGGAGAGCTTCTCAAAAGTTGGGAATATTGTTTCGAACCAGAAAGCTTTACACTCCACAAAAACTGTTAATTCTTTACAAAGCTCAAATTCGACCAACTATGGAATACTGCTCCCATGTTTGGAGCTCCGCTCCCAAACATACACTGCATTTGTTGGATTCTATCCAGAGAAGAGCTGTTCGTCTGATTGGACACCCGGAACTGACCGACGGCCTTGATTCGCTGGAACATCGAAGAACGGTTGGCGACTTGAGGCTATTCTACAAGTACTTTCATGGAAAGTGTTCGAAGGATGTGGCCCGCTTAATTCCTCCCAGAGCGGTGCATGTTAGGAGTACACGTCGCGCTAATACTTCACATTCGTATGAGGTTCAGCTTGTTACTCCTCGTACAACGCTTTTCAAGCAGTCTTTTATATGGAGAACATCATACCTTTGGAATAGCTTGCCCAGGACTGTGTTTCCCATCGAGTACAATCTACAGCGATTCAAGAACAACGTGAATCGCTTTCTCCGCACACGTGTCGCTCCTGTAGCGCTTTAGGGATTTCCCTGTAGCACGTGTGCTAGACCCATAAAAAAAAAAAAAAAAACAGTCACTATAAATGTTGGTAGATAACTAAATAGATAACAATTTATGACAAAGTTGTTGAATAGGTGCTTCCATAGATACTAACTAAAATAACTGACTTGGTTTTACATGAGATCTCACAACTTTTTGTGGTGGAAGGACTGCGTTGCGAGACTTAGCATTTTATGTTTTTGATGAGATTTAAATAAGTTTCCTAAAGACCTTAAATTTTTCATAGAAAATTTCTAAACTAATTAATCTATCGAAATAAATCTATACAAAATAGTTTTCATATTTTACGTTTAACGCCTCAATCTCCTTAAACATTCTTTGAACATAATTATAAACAGTAAATTTAGGACAAAGTTTAAATAAACTTTCAAGGTTTCTATTAATTAGTCCCGTTACTTAAAAGTTTGGAAAGTTTCCAACTGGCTTAAGAGAAAGGGCTTCAGTTTTCCAATACCAATCACGAGTTGATCAAAAAGTTGGGCCGAAATTTTCATTAAGCTATCCCTTGTTTAGTGGATTCTTAAGATTCCCTTTTTCATAAGGTAATGAATAAGAAATTTCGTGAACACCACATTAAGTACATAATTACCTCGACCATGTTTGGATCTCAGCCATTCATTTTGACGTTAATTTACGCTAAAATACCAAAATGAAGGTACAGCATCACCTGTCGCTCCGAACAACCAGTTGACGTGCGGCTTTTGTCATTCTCAAAGAAGTAAAGGCTGATTATTCCACGTAGCGACATTGTGGCCAAAATTTTTTTTATGGGTGTAGCACACATGCTGCAGGGAAATCCTTTCAGAGCGTCAGGAGCGACGTGTGTGCGAAAAAAGCGATTCAAGTTGGTCTTGAATCGCTGTAAGTGGTACAAATCATTTTTGCGAACTGACACTTAAACGCATTAAACGTTTGCATAGCCTTCTGAGCTTTTTGGTTGCCCTGCCCGAAGTTAGAACATTTTCTACAAATTCCTATATACAATTTTAATCTGTTGATTAATCGATGCTTTATTTACATTGCATAAATAATATAGAAAGCGAAATTTTGATAAATTTTATCAAGGGAATTAAATTTTCAAGGACCAGTATTACGCCCTATAGTTCTGTCTTGTCGATCTCACCAGTTGTATTCGCGTAATAAGCAAAACAAATTTAAATTTATTAATGGGGCTGTATTTTTCAAGAAATTGATTGTTTTTTCACGATAATTTTTACGTTCTGTATAAAAAAAATGAGACTGTTCCAAAAGGCATTTCTACAACTTGGTAGAAACAAGTAGAAGAACAATAATGATTTTTTAACAATTTATGGTACAAATCCGGTACACAACATTGTTTAAAATTTTTATATTGGATTTTTTGTACAGTTTTAAATAAACCTATCATATTCTTTAGATGGTCGAATCTGTTGTCTCTTCTCATATAACTGACTAGCCGTTACCTTTTTCATTTTACTTACATAAATAGAATTTATCTTGTAGTTGTTGGTGCAACTTTAACAATTAAAATACATTTTTTCCTGCGCCAGAAGCCTCTACCCAGCAGGTGATTCTTCGATCATCATTTATTTTTATTGTTTTAACGATGGCACGTGGCACAGCCACCTATAATTTATGTGATTAAAATTTGGTTGGCCAGCTCACCATATGCTCCTTTCTAGGCCTACCTGGATGGACAATGAATGAGAACTTCCCTTGAAAAGGTATGTTTAAAAGTGGCAGATGTTTTGGTGATTTTGTACGAAAAAAACGAATATAGTGGTACGCTTGGGAATGTCGTTATTGTATATGCCAATAACAAAGTAAACTGAGAAAAATGACTTCTGAAATAAATAAATCAAGAGAAGAGCGAATGAGTTTTGTACATTTGTTTTAGCTGTCATATATATATATATATATATATATATATATATATATATATATATATATATATATATATATATATATATATATATATATATATATGTGTGTGTCATAGTAAGATACAATAAATTGTACCTAAAACTAGGTATATCTGCTCTTAACACGAAGCCGTGTACAGCTACACGCTGACAGAAGAATTATCAGCAAATTGTCAACATTCACGCAGGCAGCGCAATTCGACAAGGGTTTTACCCCATACATATATAGTTTAATGTAAAACCACTGAAAATATAAAGGTCCCTATTTCAGTAATCTACTCACTGTTTTCTTATTTATCAATCCATTTCGAGACGCGATTTGCCGTATCACTGCTCATGAGTCGCGCTAGGATCGACGAACGAGTGAACTGGGTGAATGTTGATAATTTGCTGGCTGTTTGTCTGTCGGCGTGTGGCTGCAGACGGCCTTCGATTGAGGACAGGTATGCTATTGAGTTTTAGTGTCAATTTGTTGTATCTTACCATGTTACGCCGGTACGGGAATAGGTACTTGAAGTTTTGTTTTCTCGTTTGTGTGTGTGATACTGTGAAACGCGTCTCAAGTTTAATTGACAAATCCGAGAACAGTGAGAATACTGCTAAAACATGGACTTTGTGAAACTTTAGTAAATAATATCGATTTTTGTCTTTATTTAGACCTTTTCCTTCCACTTAATTTCCTTTCAACTGCTACTTTTCTTTATTGAATAAATCTTTTTTTGGTAGTTTCACTTTAAATTTAAATTACATATACATATATATATATATATATATATATATATATATATATATATATATATATATGTATATATGTATATATGTATCTATATATATATATATATATATATATATATATATATATATATATATATATATATATACATAAATATATATATATATATATATATATATATATATATATATATATATATATATATATATATAGTTCCACGTCAACCGGGACACTGCTCTCTCCAAAATTAAACGCAACGAAAAATAACTTTGAAGGTCCCAAAATGTTCGTATGCTCAAGAGCCTTCTAATGAAACATGGTCTTTTTCGAAATTCAATAAGGCGTCCACAAAATTCCAAAAATTAACGTATACTGTAGTGAAAAAAAACTGAACATTATGCTAAAAAATATATAATTAGTATTTTAGTCGTTAAAGGTTAATTACAAGAAATCAGTATGTCTGGAAAATATATAAATTAAAAAAAAAATTAAGTCGTTTAAGAATGATAAACGTTTTATAGGATACTAATAAAACAGCTCTCTTTAATTTCAAATAAAAAAGATTAAGACGAATAATAAGAGTTGCTACACAAATGAAGCTCAAATAACCCTGAAATAAATCAAAAAAATTTGATCAAAAACTTTAAGATTTAATATAACCATATAAAGAGAAGTTGTAATCAGAAAAAATGTATCCCAAAGCTTTTATATATTTTTCCGCCCATTTTTTCGACACCATCTTGTATTTTATTCATTAGTTAATTGTATTATTTTTTTATGACTTAAATTATCGTCGTTCCTGTGATTAACATCAATTTCGTCTGGAAAATTTTTTTAATTTTTTTTTATAAATAAGTTACTCGATCGTTAAAATTTTTGAATTTGGAGCGCCATGTTGTACCAGACATTTTTTTTCAATTTTTTATTATATTTTTTTAAATTTCAGCCACCGTATTTCTTTGAATTAATCTTTAACGACTAAAATACTGTATATATATATATATATATATATATATATATATATATATATATATATATACATATATATATATATATATATATATATATATATATATATATATATATATATATATATATATATAAAAGAACGAGTATTCTGACACTAATTATAAATTTTTTTGCATAATGTTCGGTTTTTTTTTTCACCATACTCTACATTAATTTCTTAAATTTCCTAATTCCAATCGCCATTTTGTGGACGCTATATGATTGATTTTCCAAAAAGATCATTTTTCATTCGAAAGCTCTTGAACATACGAACATTTTAGGACCTTTAAAGTTATTTTCCGTTGAATTTAATTTTGGAAAGGGCAGTGTCCCGGTTGATGAGGAATGACCCATTTATGTATATTTCCTGGAGTCACCTTTTCAAGTTTGAAAAGAAGTAATAATCGCTGGAGACCATATCTGGTGCATACGGGGGATGAGGAAGCAATTCATAACACAATTGGTCTAATTTTACCATCGATTTTATGGACTTACGAACGAGTTTATTAAATTAAATGCGGCCTTTTTTTTTCTTGATTTCACCAGTCAAATGGTCAAATAAACCAACGTGTGATTGTTCGCTCTTTCTCAAAATACTTACTTAATCCTTAGCCATGATACCTCTCGGTGTAGGCTGGTGTGAGTGGGTTAGGTTGGGGTCTTCCATATTTCTCTCCATCTTTCTCTATTTCGGGCTAGCCTTGTTGCCTCCTCCCATCTCACTCCCCTCATCTTCATTGCTCCCCTTACTTCCTCCCCACATGTTCTTCGTGGTCTTCCTCGACTTCGTTTCCTATCCTCTCTTGCTTCATACACTCTCCTTACCAGTCTTTCCTGTCCCATTCTTTGTATATGTCCAAACCACCTCACCTGACTTTCTTCTATTTTCTCCCGTATCGGTTTTATTTCCAGTGTTTCTCGTATATTAACGTTCCTTATCCTATCCAGTCTTGTCCTTCCTTCAATCTTTCTGCGGAATCTCATTTCGATGCTTTGTATCTTACTTCTGTGACTTTGTGTTGTTGTTCAGACTTCAGATCCGCACGTAATTATTGGTGTCGCCACCCTTTTGAAGATTTGTAGTTTTGTTGATTTTGGTATTTCTTTTTTGCCTAGGAATGTGTTCTTGATACTATTAAAGAGTTTCCCCGCTGCCTCTATTCTCGCCCTAATGTCCCCATCCAGCCCTCCATCCCTCGTCACCATTGCACCCAAATATTTGCAACTCTTCACCTGCTGTATCTTTTCTTCTCTTAGGTATATTTCATGCGTTTTGTTCTCCTTGCTTATGATCATTGTCTTCGTTTTTTTTCACATTTATGCTCATGTTCATGATGATAAATTTGTCTTTCGTTTTTTTTCACATTTATGCTCATGCTTTCCAAGCTTTCATTGTACACTTTCGTTCAAGTTTTTCTCGTTTTATGCGATCAGTACCATATCGTTCGCGTATGTTATCTCTGTTATTCCAACTCTCTCCATGTTCCGGAACCCCACCCAGTATTTCTTTGTTTGCGTTTTTGCAGTTTTTATGGCTTCGTCCATTAAAATTACCTAGAACAGTAGTGGACTCAGTTTACACCTCTGTCTAACGCCCTTAGATATTTCGAAACTCTCTTTTCATATCTTACTCTAACATAATTTGTTGTTTGTTTGTATAGACATTTTATTCCATATATTGTTTTTTCATCAATTCCTCTCTTCTTCAGGGTCGTTCAGATGTCTTCTCTGTCTATTCTATCAAAAGCCTTTTCCAGATCTATGAAACATAGGTGTACTTCTCCTGCTTCTCTTACGACTTTTTCGTTTTTTTTTTTTTTTTATTTATGGGTCTAGCACACGTGCTGCAGGGAAGTCCCTAAAGCGCTCCAGGAGCGGCATGTGTGCGAAAAAAGCGATTCACAGGTTTACTTGCCTGACTATGAAGTTGGCATCTGTCACCCCTCTGTTTGGTCTGAAACCAAATGGTGTGTCTTCTAGTATTTCCTCCAGTCTGTCTCTCAGCCTTTTCTTCATACTCGTGCGTATAGTTTTCCTACTGCGCTGAGTAATGTGATTCCTCGGAAGTTATTACAGTCTCTTGTGTCTCACTTTTTTGTATGGGTACTATGATTCCCACTTCCATTCTTTTACCGCAGTTCCTTCCGTGTATATTTTGTTCATCAGTATTTGCAATATTCGTACCACTTCTTCGTTTCCGGCTTTTATCATTTCCACCGTTATATTGTCCTGTCCTGGCGGTTTGCCTGCTTTCATTTTTTCTATTGCCGCTTTGATTTCTTCTTTGGTTATCTCTTCTTCATGTTCATGTCAAAATAGTCAATCAGTATTATTTCATGCGCTTCCCAATAATACTTATGAAAACGTTGTTGTTTTTGTTCAATCGTGAGAGTGCGTGGCATCCATCGGACACATAGCTTTTTCATATGCAAATGTTGTTGCAAAATATGCATCAAGCATTCTGTTGATATCGTCATAATGTCAGCTAACTTTCTAACTTTCACTTTCCGGTCATTCAAAACAATATGGTGGATTTTTTTTTGTGTTTTTTGGAGTGACTGCCTCATTTGGACAGCCGGAACATGATGCATCATCTGTGCTCATATGACCGCATTTAAGTTTCCTAAACCATCAACATTAGTTTACTTTCCCACGTTTACAAGCTGTTCTGACGAATCATAACAAACAAACTGGAACACAAAATGGAATTGTACCAACCGATAGAACAGGCTGGATTCAGATCAGGCTTCAGTACGATTGAGCACTTGCACATATTGAGAATACTAATCGAGAAGGCCACCGAATATAATATACCAATGTGGCTCACATTTGTAGATTTTCGCAAGGCTTTCGACACAGTGGAAAAATGGGCACTTATAAGAGCTCTTAGAAATGCTCGTGTAGACCACAGATACAGCGAACTGATAGCCAGAATAGATGAACGAGCAACACTCAAAGTTATGGTAAACCAAGGACTGACAAAAAAGGTCCCAGTGAACAGAGGAGTAAGGCAGGGCGATGTAATATCGCCTAAGTCATTTACAATGATCTTAGAAGATGTATTCAAAGAACTGAATTGGGACGAAAATGGCCTTCTGATAGCTGGCGATCGGCTAAACAACCTGAGATTCGCAGATGACATTGTAATTATAGCAAACAATAAGAATGAAATGATTCAGATGATCACGGATCTCCACCACCAAGCAAGAAAAGTGGGACTTGACATAAATTTTTCCAAGACAAAGTACATGAGTAACGAAGACACTAATGATGAAAATATAGTGATTGAACATTCAACAATAGAAAAAGTAAATACATACATCTATCGGGGCCAAATAATAAAAATGGGAAAGGAAAACCAGCAGCTTGAAATAGAAAGAAGGGTACGTATGGGATGGGCAGCATATGGAAAATTGAAATATGTACTGAATATGAACATTCCTCAAAGATCAAAAACCCAAATTTATAATCAATATATCTTACTAGCTATAACGTATGGAGCCGAGACATGGGTTTTAAATAAAAGAACAATAGAAAAACTACAAGTCCACTAACGAGCAATGGAAAGGAAGATGTTGAGTGTTACTTTGAAGGACAAGAAAACTAATAAATGGATTAGACAACAAACAAAGGTGGATAATATTACCAAACGGATAACATCTCTGAAATGGAGCTGGGCCGGCCATGTAGCGAGAGCGACGTATAAGTGGAGTGGCAAGATCACTAGGTCGAGACCATGGGGTGAAATGCGAAGCATAGGAAGGCCCCAACAGAGATGGAGCGACGATCTGAAGAGAGTCGGAGGGCTTAACTGGTATCAACAAGCACAACATAGAGAAAAATGGAAAGATTTGAGAGAAGCCTATACCCAACAGTGGGTAGAGAGCGGCTGAAGGAAGAAACCATCAACATTAGTTGCTTTGGACAGAACAGATGTGCCACTCACTTCTCAACGCATTCTTGAGTTCCGACTGTATTTCTTCCAATCAAAAGCAAAATTTTACACGAATCTTCGGAGAGTTGACAATAACTGAAAATCATATGTGTTTTTTTTGTTTGTACTGCCATCTTTAGGAAAAGTCCAGACTTTTTAACCCATGTTAGTAACTAACATAAAATAATTTATTTCATATAGGTGGCACACGGGATATCCATTCTCTGTGATTGCCTCGTATATCCATAAAATTATCATTTGATCCCTTTTAACCTTTTGCAAATAACAATTAACTTTTGTAGTCAAACAAATAGTCAAAGTTTTATGGCTACGAGTAATTTTTTTAGTTATTTCATTCTTTAAAACAAATACCATGGTCATATAAAATTCTAAATGATTAATATATTTGTACAGTTTATGATATCTGTTTAACTCAAATATTTTTAGTATTTGTAAATATGACTTACATGTACATATATTCTTTAATTTTCATTGCTGTAAAAATGTTTCATATCTACACGCTGAAACGTAGTTAATCTATAACCACTAACTTTATGCACTGGTTCTAGGGTATAAATTCAAATTCAACAATTTCTTTATTATTCAAAATGTCCTTACAAGATTCTAAATACATTTTCTCGGTGCTAGGGTATAATATGAGGCCTACCTTTTATGTTTTTACAAAAACAATGAAAGAAAAAAAAAAATGGTACAAATCGTTTTACCGTTTTCCAAAATATTCGCTTTTAAGATTTACACACTTTTACATGTGTTCGAACCAATTCTCGAAACATTTTTTCCACTGTGAAGTTGGTACCTCAAAAACATAGGTTTGTAAGGATACAACAGCTGTTTGAGGACATAAAAATTGCTGTCCACTAACTTTCGGGATCAAAAAAAGTCGATAGGTGATAAATCAGGTGAATACAGGAATGATATATTAATTCGATGTTTTTCTCCGGCAAATAATCAATTGTATGTATGCTCTGTGAGAGCTGGCATTGTCACGATAAAGAATGATGCGGTGTTTTCGGTTATTTTTCCTGATTTCATCGATAACTTTTGGCAAATAAATTGTTGTATACCATTCAGCATTAACTGTTTTTCGATTCTCTAAAGCAATAGTTGCCACATGTCAAGTATAACCAAAGAAACAAGAGATCATTCATCTTGGAACACCCAAACAGTTGATTGTTGCTTGATTTTCGGCTCACACGAATATATCGTAGTTTCACCTCCTGTTACGATGTTGTATACGGATTTAGCATCTCTTCTATCGATTTTTTTAAGCATTTCCTTACACCAATTGACACAAGCCTGTTTTTGAGTTTCGGGCAAATTATGCAGAATCCATCGTGAACAGATCTTTCTCAAAGATAAAGGTTTATGCAAAATCGAATGTCGAATGTAGTCTTCGATATATCTAAAGATGCCTCTATCTCACGGTAAGCCACATGCCGATACTTTTCAATCATGTTGCGCACAGTATCGATGTTTTTTGGAACAACAACCGATTTTGGTCGATCTTCACGAAATTCATCGCTGACGGAAACACGACCATGACGAAATTCTGCAAATCAGTTCTAAACGGTCTCTTCTCCTCGTGATTCAGCACCAAAGGGTGAACGAAGCGATTCGAGACATTGCTATTGAGTAGGCTTTTACTGAAATCATATAAATCATATAATTATCCAATGAAAACTTCCACGTGAAATTCCCATTTGTTCATAAACTGTTTTTTTTTTAAACGCTCACTGTAAACAAACCACTCGGCCAATTTCTGAGCTGCCACTGTTTTAATAATAGCAAATGTCAAATTTTACAACAATGGTAATGCCACATCTTAATAGCGCTATTTAGTAGTCGTTTGTAAAAACATAAAAGACGGCCCTCGTACAGTCCGCTGGAGACCGAAAAGTTTTTATTAACGGTTTCAGTTTCCTACAAACCTACTTTAGTTTTCCACATAATTGCCGTTCACTTCTAAGTACTTCTCGTAACGCTGCACCAGTTTCTTTAATCTCTCTGCATAGAAGTTCTCCGTCTGGGAATTGAACCAACTGACAATGTCGGTCTTTAAACCATTGTCCATCAAGCCACTGTTTCCAGTACAATCGTTCTCTTCATCATGCACATTTATGCGGCCATTTTTGAAGTCTCGACACCATTGTCTAACCTTTCCTTCACTCATTACTGTAGGTCCATAAAATAGGCACAACTCCCGATAAATTTGAGCAGCTGATAATTCTTTTGCACATAAAAATCAAATCACAGCAACCACTTCGCAACTGACAGGAGCAACGATTTTCGTGGACATTGTTGTCTGCATTCACCGACAGACAAACGACTATTGAATCCAAACAATAACAGTAGATGGCGCTGCATATGTACAACTTTGTTCAGACCCTCCAATATTTAAATATAAGCAAGCCGTCCTTACTTTTCGAATACGCCTCGAATCTTCCTATGGACGTTTTTATCAGATTACCTTTGGAGTTTCGTAAGTTCATAAAATAATTTCAGTTATTAGATGCCCCTAAATACGTCCCACTTACAACATTAAAAAATTGGGTCAATGTCCGAAATTTTTTAGAGGTTAAATGGACAACTGAACCCTGAAGGAGGAAAAACAGAAACAATGGAAGAAGGGAACACCGGTTAAGACTTTTTAGCAAAGCGAGTGCAAAAATAACCATTTCAAAACTCTCGATTTCATCAAAAACATCACATAGCTTTCATTACTAGCGGCATTTTGTATGAGAGGCTTTGATAGATTACCGTGAAATTTTGCTTGAGTGACCAGGATACCCCACGGCTTTGAAATGACCTTTCTAAATAAATTCCACTTACATTCAACAAAACCGTATTATACTTTATATAAAAGTATTTCAAAAGTTTAACATTGAGGTTAAGAATTTACTTATTTAATATCCTTTCCTATATAAACTGTGTTACAGGTACAGTCTGTCAAGTAAGAACGTATCGGCGATAACTCATTTTTGGTAGATGCGATTCAACAAACAACCGGTAGAGGGAACCTTTGTCTACAATGCATTTTAGTAAAAGTATCAGTCGATTCCGAATTTTTGTGAAAATCATGTAAAATCTAAAATGAGTCACTTGTTTGAGTGTCGGTTCGAGGCAGTCTTTCTTTGTTCTTATCCAAAGAGGTCTAAAATAACATATTCCGTGGCCACTAAATATATTAAAAAGTCGATGCCGTTTGTGAAGAAGTGGGTAAATCGTTTTAACGAGACGAAAAATGTCGACGACTTGTCAAAAAGTGACTCGGTAGGCAAAGTCACTCCGGAAGTCGTCTTTGTTTTCACGGGACCTCAAGAAGTTGACGATGTGACAAGGAGCGGCAATAACAAGACAATCTGGTTTAAATGTGTCCCATGATACCATTGGACAACATCTTCGTGCTCATGATGTCAAATATCGAAGCACTTTGAAGAAACCTTTGCTGGGCGAAAATGATGTCACGTAGCGGCTCGCTTGGACGATAAGATACTAGAGTGGCCCTCACAATCGGTGGATGCTAACCCTATTGAAAACGTTTGTCTTTTGTAAAGGGAAAGCAGAGGAAAGACTCTGAGGACTTTGACTCAGTTGTCTTGTGAAATCGAAAAATTTGGAAACCATTGCCATGCAAGTATGCAGAAAATCTCGTCGACAGCATTCCTGGAAGATCATCATCATCAATCAGCCCTTTGCGCCACTGCTGAACATAGGCCTCCCCCATCTCAGTCCACTCTCTCTCCTCTCCTGGGCTCTCCGCATCCAGTTACCACACAGTCTCTTAATATCGTTGGTCCAGCGTGTGGGAGGTCTAATCCTACTACGCCTGTCGCTCCTAAGTTTCCACTCAAGCAGCCTCTTAGTCAATCTCCCATCTGACATTCGGGTTATATGTCCCGCCCAGTTCCATTTAAGTTTCGCGATGTATGCAATTACATCAGTAACGCCGCTTCTTTGATGAATAACTTCGTTTCTAATACAATCCCGCAGTAATACTCCAATCATTGACCTTTCCGTCTTGCGATGTGTTATTCTAAGTTTTTTAGCGGTTGTGATAGTTAAAATTACAGTTTGCGCCCCATAAGTCATGGAAGCACACACTGATCAAAGACTTTTCTTTTAGGTAGATAAGAAGATCACTCCTAAAGACATCTTTAAGTCTCCCATAGGCTGCCCAAGCGAGCGTTATTCTTCTCTTTTATTCTTCTATTCTATTCTGCACATACTTCTCGAAGTTCTTGAAGCATTACTGCAAGCTCTCCAAGACTCAGATATCACGACTATATTATCTGCAAAACGCAGATTTCTCAGACTTTGCCCATCTATGGCCTTTTCCTTCCCAGTTGAGTTTCTTGAGAGCGTGTTCCAAAACTGCGGTGAATAGTTTAGGCGACATCGTATCGCCTTGCCTTACTCTCCTACCAATTGGTTTCACTGTCATACAGGCATTTTTGTAGATGTTGTAAATCAACTTTGTATAATAATCTCTCTCTTTCTGACAGCTTCACTATCAACGCCGGTGTGCCCCAAGGCTCCATACTGTCGCCTACTCTCTTTCATATTTACATTAACGATCTGCTGGAAAAGACCGGGAATCCAATCTACAGCATTGCAGATGACAGTACGCTTATATCTTCATTCACTTTAAACGCTCGGACCTCGGCTACTCAGGCGAATATCCGCAGGCAGCAGGAGGTCGTTCAACTTAACAAAGACCTGAAAGAAATTCTATCTTGGGGCGATAGTAACCAAGTGGAATTTAACGCTATAAAAACCCAGGCGGCAGTTTTTTTTAAAAAAGTTAACGTTGCTGAACCCGACATAATTATGTCGGGGCACTCCATTCACCCAGCATCGTCACCCAATTTGTTGGACGTTGTTTTGGGAGCAAATATGTCCTGGCATGAACATGTTGCAGGCATGGCAAGGAGAGCTTCTCAAAAGTTGGAAATATTATTTCGAACCAGAAAGCTTTACACTACAAAACAACTGTTAATTCTTTACAAAGCTCAAATTCGACCAACTATGAAATATTCCTCCCTTGTTTGGGGCTCCGCTCCCAAACATACACTGCATTTGTTGGATTCTGTTTAGAGAAGAGCTGTTCGTCTCATTGGAGATCCGGAACTCACCGGCCGCCTTGATTTGCTGGAACATCGAAGAACGGTTGGTGATTTGAGTTTGTTCTACAAGTATTTTCATGGAAAGTGTTCGAAGGATCTAGCCCGCTTAATTCCTCCCAGAGCGGTGCATGTTAGAAATACACATCGCGCTAATACTTCACATCCGTATGAGGTTCAGCTTGTTACTTCGCGCACAACGCTTTTCAAGCAGTCTTTTATATGAAGAATATCATCCCTTTGGAATAACTTGCCCAGCGCTGTGTTTTCCACCGAGTACAATTTACAGCGATTCAAGAACAGTGTGAATCACTTTTTCCGCGCACTTGTCGCTCCTGGAGCGTTTTAGGGCCTTCCCTGCAGCACGTGTGCTATAACCATAAAAAAAGTCAACAGCACTTTTGTGCTCGACCCTATTAAAAGCCTTATGGAAATCTATGAAGGCCAAGGCAAGTGATCTGTTATATTCAATGCTTTTCTCTATTAATGTCTTAATGCTTTGTAGTTCCGAACTGGGCCCGGAAGCCAGGCTGCTTTCTTGGTTGGTAGAAGTCCAACTTATTTTCAAGTCTTGTTGTTATTATCCTATTGATCAATTTGTAGAGATGGCTCACAAGGCTTATGGATCGGTAGTTTTTTCAGTTCTGCTGCATCTGCCTTTTTGTGAAGTAGTATGACGACAGAATTATGCCACTTATCTGGTATCGTGCTATTCAACAGGCAAAGATTGAAAAAGGATGTCATTTTTCCTAGAAGACAAGGTCCACTGATCTTGATGGCGTCCGCAACTAAGTTATCGTTTCCTCGAAGATACCAGGTGATTATTGATGTAGGAGGCGATTGGACAACTTACTAAGATAATTGCGTCGTTATTAGCACACCCAAGAATACACTGATGGCAAAAAATATTCTTGAAACACATTCTTTCAGGAATACGTGCGATCACGTTCTTACTCGAGAGACTGTAAATAAAAAATTCGAGATTATTCATTGTCAAATTTACGATTTATAATACATTTTACGATAAATTAAATATGTTTAATATACTTTAAAATATATATTTTTTAAATTAGTCATCAATACTCTTTAAAGGTGAAGGATGTCTACATTATGAAATATTATATTTTTCCACATGGCCTGAAACATAAAAATTAAATTTTAACGTACACCTGGTCCAGGTGCAAAAAGTTATTTTAATGTTAGTAAGGTGTAAACAGCATATCTAATCATGTTTTTAAAATATACTTGTTTGATTTTTCTGCAACACATGACTAGCATGTTTTTTAAATTTTATAACACTTTTCCATTGTCTGTTGACATACGCGTTATCATTACAAATGCCAACTGTACAAAAATCACACAACTTTCGCTCAATACAGTTCTCAGTTTTAACATCTTTTTATTGTTCAAAGTTTAGTTACAAGGTTACTTACATTTCTAACTATTACATATACAGTGATCTAAGAAAGTGACTTAGCTACCTATACCCATTTAAAATTCAACCAGATTCAAAAGTGATTAATTTATGGCTGTTTAATGACAAGGCATCGTGCAGGGCCAGACTATACCTGATTGTAAAATTGTTGGGTTTAAAATTTGATTGTGATAAGACCATTGAATTTTAATGTTTTATGTACTGAATAATATACAATATAGTCACAGTAAACATACTACAATAGCGAAACTGAGCTCCAATTTGGTGACAAAATTTTGACGGCGCATGTGTCGACGGGTCCTTTTTCAAAATAGCCGCTCAGTGTTTACATCCGACCTCCGAATGTGTCTTTGGAAATGTATTGTCCATCGTTTCTTGATGTGACTGCAGTTTATATGAATATAAAGACAGAAGGAAGAGAGAGTTTGTAGAAAAAGAGAATTAAAAACGTTTGTAAGTGAAGAGAATCGAAAAGGTTGAGAAACAATTTATATAATCATGAGGAAAGGAGGTTATTGTTGTGCCGTTGAGAATTGCAATATTCCATATAATTATTTTCGCAAATTATTTGCTCGAGTCACACTTTTTTATGCTCTAAAATTTGCAAATAAGAAATTTCTAACTCAATCAGGGCGCGCTAAGACTATTATTCTAAATCATAACTAAATTTAATTATGCTTTAGTTGCATCACATGTAATCATCAACAGTATTATCCGTCAAAGTTTAAGTTGCTGCATTAATGATTTTTTTTGCAGTTCCTCTGTTTTTAGTTGAAACAATTTCATAGAAATCATGGTATGCGATTAAAGTTGTTGGAGTTGTTGATTATTTTAATAAACCTCTATTGCTTGCTTTCACAAGACAACTTTTCACTATCTTAATACATATGCATAAAACAATATTATCATTACTAATGTACGTTTTGTTTAGACGTATTTGCTCAAGAGACGGCCTTCCGGGGAACCTTGATTGATTTAATAAAACGTTAGTATTGGTAGAGTGATTTGGTCATTAAAGCTTGAAATTTATTTCTAAACTTAGTTCAGCTGGTTATTTAAAAATCCTGACGTGATTGCTCAATTCTGACCTCAGATTCGGTTTCAGCGTCCAAAAATACATATAGGTATAGCGATCTGTTCGGTAGTGAAAAACTTTTTTTGTGTGCCTATGTAATTTTTTTATGATTAATAAATAATCCTCCAAATTCTGGTTTTTAGAAAGATTTATTTTTGTGTAAACTAATATTCAGTTATTTAAAACTATTTATATTTGTGTAAATTATAAATAAAACATTTTTTTTTTTCTTAAAGGTGTATTTTCAAGAGGCTTCTAGTTTTCAATAACTTCATCTGTATTAATTGTTTGACACACCTTTTCTAATGATAAACCTGATAAATTTAACACTGTTTAATTGCAAGTACAATTAATACTCTGAAAGTGATTTTTTTTTCTATTTTTCTCTATAAATTACATTGCTCCTTTTTCATGCCAATCTTTCAAAAGTTTCTGTGAATATATTGTAAGGAATACCGAACCTATAACAACATATTTATTATTTTCAAATTTTAGAGAGTATATTTTATTTTCTTATAAGCTGGGTTTGAAAGTTTAAATATTAAGTGTCGTGTTGAGATCACAAAACCACTGGGGAATGGGATTATTGAAATAACTGATATAAATCGATTATTGAATCAAATATGCTATTAAAATAAGAAAAAATTTAATGTGATTCCAAAGAAATTTTTGTAATATGATGTGTGCCAAAGGGTAAAATATTCTCAAAATAAGTTCGTTAAATGGACAGTACACTTAATCGAAGTCCATTTTGATGGTAATTATGCTTACTATTAAAATTCTGAAGATTTAGTTACCTGTTATTAATATTCCTCCTATAAAGAACTTATTTCTATTGTTGTATACCATACTATAAATTAAACATAGTTATTTTCCTTTTAAACTGTAATTGACAATATTCAGTATATATGAGTCAATCATTTCTCCTAATGAAGCTAATATGGTTAGCGAAACGCGCGTCGAGTGCAAAAATAAAGTGTTTGGTGTAGTGGTGATATATACTGAGTAGTGTCATTGTGCCAAAGATTCCACATTCCCAACATAGTTGTAATTGACAAGTCAGCTTGGTCATAACTAAGTATTGTATGTAAATATAATTAGGAAATTACTGTATTGACACTTTGATGTAAATATTAATTCATTGTACATAAAAGCAAGCGTTAATTACGTTATCAAAAGGCAATACGGATAACAGAACACAAAAAAGATATGGAACCTCGAAGAATCATTCACATAGAAAATAGAGGTCTATACATATACGTTCATAATTCATTAATAATATTATATTAACCTTTCTCGAAGTTACACAATTTAGTTTTGTAGTTTAAGAAAAAATAAGTACCAAAAAACTAGATACAGTGTTTTTTTAATTAACAAGAGATCTATCACACACCAAACAACACAACACTGCTTAGAAAAAAATGCTCTTATTTTAGAAGATGTTGACAATATGTTTTTATTTCACGGTACAAGAAAAATAGCATTAAGTATTACGTATGTTAAAATTAAATTAATTTAGTCCTTAAAAAACATCTTTAATCACAAATTTACTTGAAAAATGATGTAAATAAAACTTTAACCTCAAACAGTGACGTTTAACTTTGATAGACTTTTGAATTTTTTGATAAGGTTATTAAAAACTGAAGTTGAATATCAAGAATTCCATCAAATACCTTCCTATGAAGTTTTTTTCCCCTGTATTCATTTCTTTTCTAACAAAGTGCTCCTTTCTTTTTGTTTTTTTTATTACTCATGCTGCATTAACTTTTATATTACTCATGCTGTATTAAATAACAAATCAAAAATTTTCAGACATTTCTATATCTATGATTTTGAATGATAAAACTTTTCACAACTTCATTTGTATTTCAAATTTCGCGCTGGTCCACTTTTAACATGGCGGATTGCCACGTGACCTTCTGAAAACGAACCCGATTTTTCCTATGCGGTTATCCTTGAGTTTTGCTACTGTATAGTGTGTTTACTGTGACATAATACTTACACAAATATATTAAAACAGTGTACAATGTCCTCGCGTACATTTGTTGTTAGTTATTAATTAATATCTAGTTCAATTTCTCTATCACTACTATCTTGCAAATCAATAATAAGTTTTTTTACAGATTTTAAATTATTTATATTTATGTACACACATATATGTGAGTTTTCAATTTTTTTGAAGTGTTGAATACAGTTTCTCCAGTTTTTGACAGTACTATTTTTGACTTTTGTCTTTATCAACTCAATCATACTACTGTTTAAAGTGGGTGTATTATTGTGAACACGTATATTAGACTTTATTTTATGCCATATCGATTCGATCGCATTAAAGATACAGTAATATGGTAGAAGCTGAATTATTTCGTGTCCTGCTTCCTTGGCAATTTTATCACAAACATATTCCTTTGAAAAATTATAACTTTTTAAAACTTCTAACAATTGTTTAACTGTATAACTTTCATGGAAATATATGTCACGTTTGGACAAAAAGGCTTGTATTTCCCTTTTTCTACTGGTGGAACTTGGTACCTTATTCATTTGGCGACTGTGATAGGATGCATTATCCATCACAGTACAGGTATTTGGTGGTATATTCGGCATTAATTTATTTTGAAACCAATCTTCAAAAACTTGAGCGGTTGTATCACAATGATGATCCTAGCTGGAATCTGACATATTCTTGGCTGCTAGAAATAGACATACTGATATCCAGCCTTTTTCTGTCCCTGCATGTAAAATAATTATTCGTTTACCTTTATTTGATGGAGCTTTGTTGTGGCATTTTTTGGATTTATCTATCCATCTTTTACTGGGAGTGTCGTGCGTGTCATACCAAGTCTCCTCTAGATAGATTGTCATTCGATTTCCCGATCTAGCTGTATTTATTTTTTCAAGATATTAAAATCCTGAGTTGTAAGCGCCGTGATTCCATTGTAACTTGCCTTTTATTTATTTTTTTGAACAAAAACCCCAAACTGCGTAGAATACGCCATAAAGTTGTAGTGGAACATTTTATGTCACAACTATCCTCGGACAGCCTCCGTGAAAGTGACAATAACGTAGGAACATTTTGTTCTGCAGACATTTCATAAATTTTGCGGCGGATTAAGTCTTCTTGATAGAAATCAATACATTTCGACACACCCTTGTCTTTTCGTGTTTTTTTAGACGCTATCGAATTATTTACAATTTTCCAAACTATACTTTGAGGGATTTTGTTAAAGCTGATGTTTTCATCAATGGAAAGTACTTTTCGTGGCCTCGCTCCACTAACTTTAAATAAACACTTGTAACTATCACTTTTGCCTAAACGGGCAAACATTTGCGGCTTCTGATGGAAAGGGATTCGGACATTTTAAAACACTATTGAACTTTATAATACACACTATTTCAGTATAATACTGCAGATAAAATGAAGAATATTCTTTATATTTATAAACACGAAGTAGTCAATAAGATGTTAGATTGAAAGGGAGGTATATATATCACTTACAACCCTGTTACGGCCAGGTACGTGCGAAGATCCTAACGGTCGTTTAATGTTTTTATTGCATCAATTTACCAAATCACTTTCTTAGATCTTAGATCTTGAAAAATACTATACTTAAGAATTAGTGCACGTATAATCAGGCCCCTGGAGCGGCTTGTGGTCTGCGTTAGTAATTAATCCCTGTGTATATTCTAAACATGACTGTTCTTGTGTTTGTTTTTAAAAGGTGTTTTGAGGAGATTTGTTTATATTAGTTGACATTTTTGCTCATGGTTTGTTGGGAAAATTGTTTGTCCAACAAATCCAACTAAGTTGGGAATGTGGAATGTTTGGCACAATGATACTACTCAGTATATATCACCACTACACCATAGGTGTAGTGGTGATATATACTGAGTAGCAACAAATCCAACTTAATTTTATTACGTACTAATAGCTTTTCAGAGTTTAATTATTTAGTTCTTTTGATTTCATTCAGCCCTCTTCTTCCTTGAATCCATCTCTTATTCTCTCTCTCTCTCTCTCGTACTTACTATATTCCATTCATTCTATTTAAATAGTTTATTGTTTATCTTAGGCTATTTAATATATTTTACATAGGTTTATTTGTTACATACAGTCTATCAAGAAAGAACATGACGGCTCAAATTCTTGAAAAAAATGTGTTTCGAGAATATTTTTTGCTATCAATGTATTCTTTAGTATGCTAACAACGGCACAATTACCTTAGTAAGTTGTTCGATCGCTTCGTACAGCAATAATCGCCTGGCATCTTCGAGACTTATCTTGAGATTTTCTGCATACTCTGCAAATTTGTCGAATCTCGCGATACAAGGTCCTCAGAGTCTTGCCTCTGAGCTTTTCCTTTACAAAGTATCTTAACGTGGGCCCAAACGAACCCCTTTGCGACGTGATTTTTCGCCCAGCAAAGGTTTCTTCAACGTGCCTCGGAATTTGACATCACGAGCACAAAAATGTTATCAAATGATCTCATGGGACACATTCAACCAGGTTTTCTTAATTTTGCTTTACTACTTTAACTATCGAGCCACGTTTTGGCAAGACGTCGATATTTTTTGTCCCGCTAAAATGATTTACCCACTTCTTCACAAATGACACCGACTTTTAATATATTTAGTAACAGCTGAATGTGTCATTTTAGGCCTCTTTGGATGGGAACAATAAATAACTGCCTCGAACCGACGCGAAAACAAGTGACTCATTTTAGATTTTACATGATTTCGACGAAAATTCGGAATCGACTGATACTTTTACTAACATGTGCCGTGGCTAAAAGTTCCCTCTACCGATTTTTTGTTGAATTGCTAAAATCGCATCTAGCAAAAATGAATTATCGCGGATACGTTCTTACTTAACAGATTGTACATGATTTTAATGAAATTCTTGGACGTCACAACACCAAGCCGTTAGCTTCGGATTCGAACCAGCGACCATCGGTCACTTGGCAGGTTCTATATTCACCGCGCTCTGGATGCTGGCATGTATGATGCTTAAATAATGCTCCTTATTAACTGAGTAGTTAAGTAGAAAAAACTCTTTGTACACAATAACACCATAATTAAAGAAAACGATATTCACTTGGTTAAACTGTTTTCAGGTGATATGAAAGATACACGTCTCATCACCAAAAATTATGTATTTTAAAGTGGAGTTATCTAAACGAAGCTTCTATTTAGCGACTTCAACACGACGAAGTTTTTCGGAAAAATTCAGTAGTTTTGAAACAACAGCAGATGTGTGAGACAGGATCAAATTGTTGCTTAAAATCAAGTGTATTGACTCAATTGATCTACCTCTACCGATATTTTCTTGAATTGCTAGAATCTCATTTACCAAAAATGAATTATCGCGGACACGTTCTTATTTGACTGACTGTAGGTTTATCTACATTATTTACAAGTGTGTTGTGTTTTGTCTCAGTTTTTTTTTATTTACTCTAATCACCGATCACTTTCGATACACTGTTTTTAATTTTGGTTTTTACATTTTGCAGTTAGTGATTATTTTTATTTGTGTTGTGTGCTTAAGACAGTTCAGCTTTTACGTTACTACTACGGAACCCAATAGAACCCAGTTGTCATATTACTTTAAAATTGCTAAATTACGTTAAAGTCAGTCAAAAAGTCATGTATTTATTCCTTATGACCCTCGTTAAATTTCAGCTTAAAAGTAACACTGTTACACATGTTTGAAACAAGGCAATTGAACATTTTGGAGAATCTGGAATGGTTGCAC
Source organism: Pachyrhynchus sulphureomaculatus (assembly GCA_019049505.1). Classification (NCBI taxonomy): domain Eukaryota; kingdom Metazoa; phylum Arthropoda; class Insecta; order Coleoptera; family Curculionidae; genus Pachyrhynchus; species Pachyrhynchus sulphureomaculatus. The sequence goes on along the minus strand of CM032455.1, from coordinate 152,365,095 downwards.
TTGATATATCCAAGGCCTCCGATCGTGTTTGGCCTGCCGGATTGTTGACTAAGCTACGCTCTTATGGTATGACTGAAAGGTTTTGTGCATTTCTCCTGTGTTTCCTCAGAGAGCGCTCTTTACTTCAGTATCGAAGCCGGTGTGCCCCAAGGCTCTATACTATCTATTACTCTCTTTTTCATTTCCATTAATGAACTGCTACAAAGAATCAGAAATCCAAACTAGAGCTTTGCAGATAACAGTACGCTTATTTCTTCATTCACTTTGAACGCTCGAACCTTGGCTATTCCTGCAAATATTAGCAGACAGCGGGAAGTCGTTCAACTTAAGGTAGTTCACTCGTGACAATCGAAGCCAAAAGTATAGTCCGATAATAAATACAAAAAGTTTAAAATACTCAATGGTAGAGTATTTCATTTTTGTCGGAGACTGTATTCGATACATGGAAGCTTTCATATGCAGACACACACTTTTAATGAAAATAAATGTGGCAACGCTGCTAATGCGTATACCGAATGCTCTATAGAATCGTTTATATAGGTTATTTATTACACTTTGTGTTGCTTAGACCATTTTATTTAAAATAAAAAAAATATATTTTAAATAAAAAATGCCTTTTGATTATAATCAATTGCGACATAAAGGCAAATTTGCAAAGGAAAGCTCATCAATAAAGCCCCTGGGAAACATACAAGATCTTATATGGCAAGAAAAGATGAAATAGGAAAACAAAGAGCATCAAGGGCTGAATTGTCTGCAACAGAAACTTAAAAATTTATTGGATATAAATAAAGAGGCCACGAGAAAAAATAAAAAAAACGTAAATGGGTGCAGTATATATCAAACTGTGGACTGCAGATGGACGTTAATCATACTGGTGACATTATTAATCCTCAAGCGTCAACTAATATATTGAATAATGTTTCAATTACATCTAAAGGCTGTGTCTTAGTGTATTTCGATTTAGAGCCAACGAGATTTTCAAGTACAGCTGATATTTTGCAAATGCGAAATATTGGGATAAAACATTCAATGTTTATATTAGGCCTACGGAACGGATTAATTACAACGCTTTCAAAGTTACGAACTTAGAACTTATTAATGGAGATTTGTATTTATATGGTAAACCTATCAAAACAATCACTCTAAAGGACGCATTAATTTCATTCCAACAGTTTTTAAATTTTTCTCCAAAACCTTGCGTACTTGTTGCCTGTAGTGCACGTTTTGATTTGTCACATTTAATTCAAGGTATAATTAATTTTGCAATAATCGAGGATTTTAAAAATATTGCTGGTTTTCCGGACACAGTAAGTCTTTTTAAAAAATGCTTTCCTAACCGAATAGGCTCAGAAATGTTTAAGCTTGGAAAGTTAGCACATGATTTATTACAAATAGCACCAAATGAAGAATTCCATAAGGCGATATATGATTGAGAGAATTTGGCAAATGAGTTTTTGAAGAGAGAAGTTTTCGTTACAAATTAAGTATCGTCATGGAAAAACTAAAATTGCCATCGTTAATGCCTTTAAACAGTGTTATTTCAGATCTTATGATTAAAAGAATTGCATCTGAATGCATAACTCTGAAAGATCTAAACAGTTCTTACGATAAATTGGATTCTACAGGAATAGTGCAATTATTGTCTAGCCGAAAAGATATTGGCAAACCACGTGTAACCAAAGATACGCGAGTAATAAATAAAGTAATTAATTAGCTTACAAATAGTTTATAGTACTTTATTTATTTATCACTAGTAATATTAATGATTTAGTTTTATGGAGAAGATTTATAAAACCGTTTTTTAATATATATTTAATATTGTTATCAATTGATATTTAACAGTGTTGATATACTCGTATAAATATAATATTAACTTAAAATATTGAAAAATTATTGAACCTGTAAACATATTTTTGTTAAATATAAATCTTTTAAATACCAAAGAAAAAAACCGGTCAAGTGCAGGTTGCACTTGCGCAATTAGTGTTCCGTACGTTGATTGCTTTTCAAATAAAAAATGTTTTTAAGGAGGTATAAAATGATCAGTGACTTCACAAAACACACCCCAAATGAGTTTTCAACAAAGTTTGTTTCCAATCTTTACTGAAATCTGATGACCTTGAAATTTTTGTTTTTTTTAAATACCAGAAAAATTATTAAAGGTAATGCACTCGTGATAATTTTCGTTCAATCTACACCCCGTGGAGAATATTCCGGAATTTTTTCAAAATTATTTGATAAGTACTTTTCGAGATAAGGCGGGTGGACAGCGATTTTTCGCGATTTTTTAAAAATAATGCAAAGAGAATTGCGCACAAGTATTACATTATATATATATTTTTTACTCATGTTTTCACAACCTTTCATTTGACACCACACTCGATGACCTAGTAAAAATTTTTCTTTTTTCACTTCCGATTTCACGCCCCAAAACTAACCCCTTAAGTCAAAATTTAACTTTCCAAACTACATGGCTCTGATGAGGCCATCGATTCCTATACTATTTCCAAATTTCAACTTTCTATGACAAATAGTTTCGGAGAAAATCGGGTGTGATAGACAGACAGACAGACAAACAGACCGACAGACACCGAAGTGATCTTATAAATGTTCCGTACGGAACACTAAAAATATCAAATATTGAGATCAAATTCAAATTTTTAATTAATACATTTAATATTTTAATTTGATGATTATAGATAAAGTTGATATATATATATATATATATATATATATATATATATATATATATATATATATATATATATATATATATATATATATATTGCATTTATTCAATAAATTATTTAACCTACAAATGAATCTCTGTTTAAAAATTGATCATTTCAAATGCTGTTTGAAAATTGGCGCGAAACATATGACGACATACAACATTGTCAAATTGTGATATTTGTCCCTCAGTACGCGGTTATTCTTTTAAACAAATATGAACTTCAAATGTTTATATCTTTTTAACAAATCGATAAAAAAAAAATTTCAAAATTTTTCTAATTTTTTTTTCTTTTTAAAAAATTTGTAAGAAAAGTTCTTAAGATATACACTTTTTTACACTTCATTGGCCTATTACATGTTAATTATGTGCACCTTAATTATGAATATCGCTTCGCAATCAGTGAATTTTTTTATTTTTTTTATTTAATTGAAAAACATTTCGATTAACATCATATTTCAATTTCATCAAATTCTTAAGAAAAGTGGGTTTACTAGTGAATTGCCTTAATAAAGACCTTGTGGTCCCAGTAACTAAATAGAATTTAACGCTTCAAAAACCCAGGCGGCAGTTATTTCTGAAAAAGTTAACTTTACCGAACCCGGAGTAGTTATGTCAGGAAACCCCTTTCCTCTGGCCTCGTCACTCAATTTACTGAGCGTTTAAGTGAGAGCAAATATGTCTTGGCATGAACACGACACATGTATAGTAAAAAGGCTTCTCAAAAGCTGGGAATATTATTTCGAACTAAAAAACTTTTCTCTCCACAACTGTTAATACTGTACAAAGCTCAAATTCGACTAACGATGGAATAGTGTTCCCATGTTTGGAGCTCTACTCCTAAACATACACTGCATCTGTTAGATTTTACTCGTATTTAAAAGACAGCTGTTCGTCTGATTGGGGATCCAGAACTCATCAGCAACATTGATTCCTTGGAACATCAAAGAACTGTTGTCGACTTGAATATTTACAGGGAAAGTGTCCGATGTATGTATCGCGCTAAATTTCTCTGAGCAATTCATGTTAGGAATCCATTTGGCGCTGATACATCACATCCGTATGAAGTTCGGCTTCTCGTACAACCCTTTTCAAGCTGTCTATTATATGGATAACTTTATCGCTTTGGAATGGTATTCTCATTACTAGGTTTCCCACCGAATACAATTTACAGCAGTTCAAGAACGTGAAATCCTTTTTCCGCACACTCCTGTAGTGCTTTAGGGATTTTCCTGCAGCACGTATGCTATGTTCATAAAAAAATAACCGGCCAAGTGCAAGTCGGACTTGCGCAATTAGAGTTTCGTACTTTGCTTTTAAAATAAAAATCTTAGTTACGGCCGTATAAAATGAACAATGACTTCACAAACCCATCCTAAGTGAGTTTTCAACAAAGTTTTTTTTCAATCTTTACTGAAAACTTTGTTTTTTTTGTATACCAGATAACACGTAGGCTGAAACGTTTTTGCTCTAGCTATTTAAATCCCATTTTTTTGCAAAATTCGACTTTATTTATAAACACAGTCTCCTTCAGGGGCGATACAATCAGTCCAACGATTTCCTAACATTTCTATCCTTTTTTGTAGAAGGATTTGCCCTTGCCTTCAAATATGCCCTAGCTTCGACGATAACTTCTTCATTTAAGCCTAATCTCTTTCCCGCGAGCATGTTTTTGAGGTCTGCGAATAGATAATAAGTCGCTGGGGGCCAAATCTGGAGAACACGGTGGATGAGAAAGCAATTCGAATTTTAATTCACGCAATTTTGCCATCGTAACCATTGACTGGTGACACGGTGCATTGACTTGATGAAAGAGCACTTTTTTCTTGTTTATTTGGGGCCGTTTCTTTGCGATTTCTGCCTTCAAACATACCAATAACTTTAAATTAATATTCGCTATTGACGGTTTTTCCCTTCTTAGGTTTTCCTTTCTCAGCATAGTCGAGAAAATTATTCCATGCGCATCCCAAAATACAGAGGCCAAAACCCTCCCAGCCGACTGTTGTGTCTTTGGTCGCTTCAGGGGCCTTTTAAAGGCTGCTGTCCACTCAGCTGACTGCCGATTTCATTCCGGTGTCTCGTCCATTGTCACATATCGCATGAAAAAATACTTTTTATTACGCTTAAATAGGTCTAAACATCGCTCAGAATCATCAAGACGTTGTTGTTTTTGGTCCACTGCGAGCAAACGCGGTACTCATTTCGAACAGAGCTTTCTCATGCCCAAATGTTCATGCAAAATATGTGTGTCAGCTATCTCTCGCAATTTCACATTATGGTCATCCAAAACAATTTTGTGGATTTTTTTGATGTTTTCCGGTGTAACCATTTCATTTGAGCGCCCAGAGCGTTCAGCATCATTTGTGTCTATATAACCGCGTTTAAATTCACTATACCAGTAAATGATGAGTGATTTTTCAGGGCCAGAGTCCGCGAAACACTCGTCAAGTCATTGCTTTGCGAAATTGGATTTTTTCCGTTGTTTCGAAAATATCAAATAGCGTCACTAAAACCACTGCAACTTGTAAACTAATCGTCGAAATGTTATGAAATTTTGACACGTATCGTTTGAAGGTTGGTACTTCCTAAAAATTATATGGATTTTTTGAAAAAGACGAGATTTATGTGTCAGATCAAAAACTTGTCAGTCTACGTGTTAAATTAATAAAGGTAATGCACTCGTGATAATTTCGTTTAATTTACACTCTGTGGAGAATATTCCAAAATTTTTTGATCAGCACTTTTCGAGATAAGGGGGGGCAGCGATTTTTCACAATTTTTTAAAAATAATACAATGAAAAGTATGCGCAAGTATTACATTATATATATTTTTAAACTCGTGTTATTACAAGCTTTTATTAGACACATCACTCGATGCCCTGGTAAAAAACGTTTTTTCTGTTCCGATTTCACCCTCCAAAACCAACCTCTTAAATCAAAATTTTACTTTCAAAACTACACGGCTCTGATGAGGCCATCATTTCCTATATTAGTGTCAAATTTCAACTTTCTATGTCAAATAGTTTAGGACAAAAAACGGGTATGACAGGCAGACGGACAGATAGACAGACGGACCAAAGTGATCTTATAAATGTTCCGTACGGAATATTAAAAACTGAGCGAAATTTCTTTGTTCAATTATTATATATAATATTTATCCGTTCAATTTATCCTCGATGCACGAAGGATTCAAAAGTTGCAAAATTCATGCCTACATTTTATTTTTGGTATTTGTCAAAAATAGCGAGTTTCACATAAACTCATAGAGCTGGATTGGTTTAATATGTTTAACAGCAGGATACTACATACGTCATATTTTGTTTGTAAGATAATTAACTATAACAGTCCGCCCAATCTAATTTACTGATTAAACTTTTGAATAGACGTTCATAACGTCGATATTTGCTGAAGAGCCCTTTTAAGCCCATGCATAATAAGGAGTTATTCAAACGATCCTTTACATATTACACTGCTTCTCTTATGAATACGAACGCTATAGTGGATTTCTCAATGAGTTGCTTAAATTACAAAATTAAACTGTATTAACGTTTACTTGTCAATTAGGCTTATCTATTAATAGCTTTATTAAATTTTCTTCTTGTAATTTGTAGTTTATTAATATTATTATAATTAAGCAATGATATAATAATTTTAGTATTGTACATATACGCTTCTCTTCTTTCTCTCTTTCCCATCTTCTATCTATCTACCTAATAAGCCTACTTCCATCCAGTGTTGGATATAGGCCTCCCCTTCTTTTTCGATCCCTCTCGATTCTGCATCTTTCTGATCCATCCGTTCTTTTCAGGTCATTTTGTATGGGGCTTTCCTCTGGAACTTTGTCCCATCAATGGCCTCCATTCTTGTATTCTTTTATTCCATCTCTCATCTTGTTGTCTCATTGTGTGTCCTGCCCATTCCATTTCAAACCTGCTACTTGTACTGTTACGTCTATCACCTTGGTCTTTTGTTTTATACTTTCGTTCCTGATTCTAGCTTATAATCTTATATTCAGTATCTGACGTTCCATTGCTTTCTGCGTTTTACACAGTTGGTCCATCATCTTCCTAGTCAATGTCCATGCCTAGGCCGCGTAGGTTAGAACCGGGAGAATACATTGCTCGAATACCATCTTTCTAAGTTTCAAAGGAATTCTTTTATTGGTTAGTATTTTCTTTTGTTTGCCAAATGCTGTCCATGCCAATCCGATTTTTCTCTGTACTTCTGCCGTTTCATTGACTTTTGCACACTTTTTTATTTGCCCTAGGTAGATGTATTCCTCTACGTCTTCAAGTGTTCTGCATTCTATTCTCAAACCTCGCGGACTTATCTCTATTCAGCAGTAGTCCTACCCTCTCTGATTTCTTTTGTAGTTCAGTAATCATTTTTTTGTAATCATCAAAATTATCTGATATTAGCACTATATCATCAAATAACGCAGATGATATAACTTTTGTCCATTTATACTGATCCCCTTTTTTCCTATTCGAGTTCCTTGAAAACTTCTTTTAATGCTTTTATAAATAGTTTTGTGCTCATGGAATCTCCCTGTTTTACTCAGCGTTTGATAACACAGCCCCACAAAAAAAAAGTGGGGTATACTTTTGATGCGATATATCAGATTCGTAGTATTTTTGCCCGCTGATCACGAATCTGACGTCAGTATATCGCCATCACATCTCAATTTTTTTTTAACCTCAAAAAATAGGTAAAAATTAGTAAAAATTAAGAAAAATATACTCCTAAAAAATTGATTCAAGCTTTTTCATGAATCCAAAGATGTATTAATATGTATTCGGACACGCTAAGCTAATATTCATCGGTTGGATTAAGCCATACAGTTCTGTTTTCTTTCTAACCTCAATAAATCAGACAGATATAGTGCTTCTCGAATGCAAAAACGAATTCAAATTAAAATTCAACCGATTCTTACCAAATTTGGTACACGGGGTTTTTTTGGGTTGCTGATCATGAATCTGAGGTCGGATTTGCAAAATTCAAAATGGCGGATCCAAGATGGCGGACAAAATTTTTGAAAACCAACCGATTCCTACCAAATTTGGTATACAGTTGGGGAATCCTCAAACCTGATACTCTTAAACCCTAAACCCTGAAACCTTAGACTCCCACACCCTGTAGCCTCAAAAAACAGACCTCAATAACCCTGTAACTTTAAAAATGAGACCCAATAAACTCAAAACCAGGACTTTTAAACCATATACTCTCAAATAGTAGACCCTTAAGCCCTAGAATTGCGAAGGTTAGACCCGCGCCTAACTTTCCTTTTTTTGGCTGTATCTTGTTCTTTTTTCCGCGAATGACCTATTCAAAGGCTTTCTGCCCCAAACGCTTTTGAGGACTTGTTTCTCTTTTTAGCGACCAGCAATAGTCCGCTAGCATATGGTCATCCCATCGTCCTTGATACCGATTTTCTATGATTTTCAGAACTTGGTGAAAACGTTCCCCTTGCTCCTCACTGTAGTCACCAAGATTATCTGGGAAATCATCGATGTGGGAGTCCAGGAAATGTAATTTTAGATTCATTAAGCAACCTAATGTTTGAAAATTTTTTACCATTTTCTCGACTATTTCTTTGTACTTAGGACTTTTATTATATCCCAAAAAGTTTGTTGCGACTTCTTTAAAACTAAGCCAAACAGCTTTTTCAACTTTATTCATTTTAGTAACAAATAATGAATCTTGAAACAATTTTCTTATTTGTGGCCCGTCAAATACGCCTGCCTTCATTTTAGCTTCAGAAAATTTCTGAAATTTTTTATGCAAATATTTGAAACATGGGCCGTTTGTATCTAATGCTCTCGTGAATTGCTTCATAAGTCCAAGCTTAATGTGAAGCGGGGGAATAAGAACTTTTCCTGGATCTACCAATGGTGGAAACAATATTTTCACCAGGAGTGAACGATTCTCTTGTTGGCCAAATTTTTTTCTTATAATGACGTTCCCTGTCTCTGCTATTCCACAGACATTTATAACAGGGATAAAGTGTAAACCCTGACTGTTGGCCAAGCAATATTGTTACAATTTTCAGATCTCCACAAATTTTCCAGTTATAAGCATATTTTATTTTTATCAAAAGCTGCTTCATTTTTTCATATTGCTCTTCCATAACTGTGGAATGAGCAATCGGAATGGGAGCGTAAACGTTGGTATTATGCAGCAAAACTGCCTTAATGCTCCGTTTAGAAGAATCAATGAACAGTCTCCATTCTTCAGGATCGTATGAGTTATTTTGAAATTCATCCATTAGACCTTTTACATCGGTACAATATGAAAGTGACAATTCCTCGTCCATTGTGAAATATTTTCGAAATTCTTCATCTCTGTTTCTATAATAAGAAGTCGTAGCTTCTGGCTTAAGTAAACGTATTTTCTTTAAAAAGGAAGCAAGATGCTCTGAACCATCTTTGGATAAGCCTAAATCTCTGACTAGATCACTAAGTTCTGACTGTGATACGAGCATTGGTTCTGGTTTACGGTTGTATGGTAGAAATTCTTTATCTGTGTCACTAGTATATGATAGGTTGTCACTAGAACATTCATTAGTAACAGTGTTTGAATCTTTTTCGACAGTCTCAATGTTTTCGGCATGAACTGATAAGGTGAAATCATTTGTTTCCATAACATCAGCATCAAGTGGTTCAGGAGGCTGAATTAGTTTAGTTGGTCTTGTTACTGTCGAAACATCGTTATAAGTAATAGTGCTTTTATTTTTTCGGTTATGCCTAGATACAACATTCATACAAAAGTAGCAATCATTTTCACTGTATAGTCTATTCCATATTGCTGGTCTGGAATATTTAATCGCCTTCTTATTGATGTACAACATTATTTTACAAGAACTGCAAATGATGTGGGGAACCCAATCTGTATCCTGGTGCTGTATTTCAATGTTAAAACAATCCTTAAATAAGGTTTTAATCTTATCCGTTATCGGTGACCCCATTTTACTCAATACGTGTTGACAGCAAATATAACAAAATGAATCACTGTTTTTATCGCACTTATGAAAAATCCTTCTACCGTGAGACCGTTTTCTTGTAGTATTATACTCTACATGAGCCAAGTCACCCACACATGAAGAGCTACGGTCGCTGGATGACGACGGCTGCGGGCCCGCTTTCCCACCCTGACCAACCGCCGATACTGGGTTTCCGAGTCCCTGCATCGTAATTCTCTTTCTTCTACCTGCCATGACGGCATCTAAGCCGTTATCCAGGGACTCTGCCGGCTAGTGGAGTAACACCGTTGCCCACCGTCACCACGTGGAGGTGCCCTGGATGCAGGTAGAAGAATAAAAATCGACCGATGAATTTTCTCGGCGTTCAAAATGGCGCGGAAACATCTGCCATCTTGAATTTTGCAAATCCAACCTCAGATTCGTGATCAGCGACCCAAAAAATCCCCGTATACCAAATTTGATAAGGATCGGTTGAATTTTAATTTGAATTCGTTTTTGCATTCGAGAAGCACTATATCTGCCTGATTTATTAAGGTTAGAAAGAAAACAGAACTGTATGGCTCAATCCAACCGATGAATATTAACTTAGCGTGTCCGAATACATATTAATACATCTTTGGATTCATGAAAAAGCTTGAATCAAATTTTTTTAGGAGTATATTTTTCTTAATTTTTACTAATTTTTACCTATTTTTTGAGGTTAGAAAAAATTGAGATGTGATGGCGATATTCTGACGTCAGATTCGTGATCAGCGTGCAAAAATACTACGGATCTGATATATCGCATCAAAAGTATACTCCACTTTTTTTTTTGTGGGGCTGTGTAATTATAGGATTTGTTTTACTATCTATTCACACTATAATTTGAACCTTGTTGTAAATTGTTCTTATGAGCATATGTTAGTATACCTATGGTCTATTCTGCTGTTACACAAGGCTTTTTCGATGGCCCAGCTCTCGATATTATCAAAAGCCTTTTGATAATCTATAAATACCAAATAAACTTTAAGTTATATCCTGTTGCTTTCTCTCTTAAAGTTCTCATAGTTAAGAGACTAAATACTAAAACTCTTCCTGAAGCCAGCCTGTTCTAATGACTGGTTTAATTCCAGCTTGTATTCCAATCTATTAATTATATATATAAACAAATCGTGATTCCCCCTGACCCTATAAAAAAAAACATAATAATAACAATCAAAAGTTTTAATAATAACAACAATCAGTAATTCTGAAATAAAATTTCCTTTGGTTTCTTAAAGAAAATTCAAACAGAGCAAGCAAACCTCCAGGAATCCCGTTCAGAAGTTTAGCAAACGTATAGTTGAAAGATTGTTTAAGCACACTTGTACAATGCCTAGGTATCTGAAAGCGGCCGTTGTACCTACTTTATGCTGATGTACTGAGCTTCGATAATGCAGCCTTTCACGCCGATATTCCGACACTCCGGTTCACAACACTCAAACAGAAAGCAACCTGATGTAGCTTTTCTCTATCCTTAATATGCAACCATTTCAACTCTTTCAGCCTGCTACTCACATGATTCCTCCCCCCTGCATCCAAAAATGAAACGCACACAGGAGTTTTGAATTTCTTTGCAGCTTATTCTTCGATATAGGTTCCAGATACTGCCCATGAACAAAATTACAACAATTAGAGTGAGAAATATACATAAACAATTTGTATATTTGTGAAAGTAATGATATTGGATGGTAATTGTCTAAACTAGTCTTAGCAACTTTTTTAAAAATTAATTTTTGAAACTGTGTTCCAGTTTTTTGATATCTTCTCTTCTTATAGACATTTACTGAATAAGAGTTTCAGGGCGCTATCTTTTTCTCATTAGCAATTTACCGTACTACTAGGGTTATTTACCTAGCCATAAAAATGACGTCATGGAAAACAAGTTGTGCAGTTTTTACTATTTTCCGAAAAATGAGTGAAAGTATCTGAAGCATCATGCAGTGATAAAGTTTCTCATTAAAGAGGAGTAGTGACTAAAAGATATTCATGAAAGAATATCGCATATGTATAGCAATAACAATACATCGTATTTTAAAGCAAAATTTTGGTCTAAACAATTTCGCGGGGCCGAGACTCAATTCAGTATGTCTCTAGATAAGGATAACATCAACTGATGTAGGAATTGAGGAAATCATTAGGATTATTGAGAATTTACTGCTGGGTAAAAATTCGTGAAACGTAATACCTCCGACTCGACTTTTCGAAAATTCAAGAACAATGATTTATTTTAATACTAAATACAGGTAGTGTACAAGCTCTGAAATATTTTCAGTTGATGTTAATTATTATAATTGTTATAAACAATACAACTTTTAGGTCATTTTTTTTTCAAAAATTCACAACTCGAAAACTGATTTTTTTATGAAAATTCTAGTTGAGTCAAGAATGGCCAGAAAGATTATGAATTTCAAAAAAAAATATCGCATAATGAAATATTCTTTTTTAATGACAAAATCACTTTATCATAAACAAATCGGAATTTAATAAAATTCTTAACCAATTATCGACCATAGGTTTGATTCCATAGATGTGTCAATGTTTTCTGCAGAAAATGGAAAAAAAAATCTTTCAGCCTTCATTTGACTTTCAAATGGCGTTAGTTTTTATAAGCGAAGGCGCCGCGTGGAGCGTGGCCTAGCGCAGTGCAAAGCAGCGTGGCGCAACGTAGTATGATCAGACGCATATATAATTCAAGATAATCGCTTTTTTATACAAATATTAAGGATTAACAAGTCTAATTCTAATTAGAAATTGTTTAATTTTTATGGAAAATTACACTTTTTAGGAAACCGTCAACAAGAAAATCTATGTAATTGAGAAATTTTGTCGTAATGTTATATTAATAGGTTACATCATGACTAACAAATCTATTATCTTTCGAATAAATTTTACAACACAATGTCTTTTCATTAATTGGAACATAACTGTAGAATTGACGTGTGTTGGAATTGATTGGGTTTCGTGCATTTTGTACAATAATCAAATTTTATATTCTTAAAAAAAATTTCGAGCCCAAATATACATATCTTCGGCATTGAGAATTTTTGCACCATCAATTTGACGTAAACTTACAAAATATGCTGGACGTTTTACATTAAAATCTAACTTATGCTTTAATAAATTAGAAAAATTGAATTTATTTTTGTATTGGGCACCAGATAATAATTTTTTTACGCTTTGACAACCGTGATTTTCTTTTATGTACGCGACTAACCTTTTTTTTAAATAAATTTACAGCTACAAAATCATGTTTGTTGTGCTCCAAAATAATAACAAAATTTTCATGTATTGCTGCCATCGTTTCCTGTTATTCCATTTTCCGTCTTGTAGATTTCTCAGACATTGCTCTTATTACTCCCTTCATCCACGTTTCTAGTGGGCGTCCGCGTTTACGTTTGTCTTTAGGTCTTCAGTGCATTACCATTTTCGGTAGTCTTTCCCCATCTATTCGGTTAACATGTCCGTTTTGTTAATTTTCTAATCTCCTCGTTTCTTATCTTTTCTAGTTCTGATATTCTAGCCAATCTTCTCAAAAAGTCAATTTCTGTGGCAAGGAATCGACTTTTTGAGAAATTGCTTTTATAACACCGGCCAACGATGAAAAAACTTTTTTAATAATTTTACCTGATTCCTATGTTTTTTGGTCTGCTGAGTCCGAAAATAATAATAAAAAAGTCGTATCACTAACCAATTTTTTCACATTTTAATATTCAAAATGTGAAAAGTTTATTTTTTATCATTCGAATATTATTAGGTTGGCAATAAAATCAGAATTTTATAAGGTTGGCAGTAAAATCAAATGTTATTAGGTTGGTACTTTCGATAAATGTCACAGCTGTTTGTTTTCTTGCAGTTAATATAACCTCGCATTGCAGTGTTTAATCCATGTACTTTAATTCACACTCAAGTTATGGCTAATCGTGGTTGTAAAAACTCTTCCAACACTTTTTGTTATATATGTCATGAGTTTGTAGTTTAAAAAACATCAAAGAAACATTACTGACTTTGTAAAAAAGTATACTTTGCATATTTTGGTGTAGAAATCGGTAATCAAGAAAAATGTTGGGCTCCTCACAAAGTATGTTATATTTGTGTCGAGGATCTTAGGAAATGGTATAAGAAAGAAAAGAAAGCTTCTAGACTTGCAGTACCCACGGTATGGAGAGAGCAAGAAAATCATTCAAATGATTGTTATTTTTGCAGCGTTGATATTTCTGGATATAACTCCAAAAATAAGAAAGTATTTGTCTATCCTAACTTTACTTCAGCTAATCGGCCGTTAGGACATGGACCGGGACTTCCTCTCCCTGAGCCACCTCAGTCTATTGATGACGTTTTACAGTCCAGTCCCGAATTTAATGAAAGTCGACCGGATGATGATGAGTTTCAATGTTCTCTAGAAAATTTAAAACCACAGTTGTTTACACAAGCTGAGTTAAATGATTTAGTGAGAAATTTGGGTTTGACTAAGGAAAAAGCAGAATTGCTTTGTTCTAGGCTGAAAGAAAAACATTTATTGGAATCTGGGACATTTATTTATTTATTTTTTTTTTAATTTTTTATTTAATTTAATTATTTATAATTACAATTCTAACAATTGTATCACAAACTCGCACTTCATTTTTGTTGTTATATTGTTTTGCCACAGTATGGAATTAAGTGCTCCGATAATTTTTCTTGTATTGTTAATGCGCCTGTTAATCATACCATCACATCTCCCTTGTTGTCTGTTGTGATACCTAAGTATACAATATATTACTTTTTTTTTATTGGTCTAGCACACGTGCTGCAGGGAAGTTCCTAAAGCGCTCACGTTGTTCTTGAATCGCTGCAAATTGTACTCGGTGGGAAACACAGCGCTGGGCAAATTATTCCAAAGGGATGACGTTCTCCATATAAAAGATTGCTTGAAAAGCGTTGTACGCGGAGTAACAAGCTGAACCTCATACGGATGCGAAGCACCAGCGCGACGTGTATTTCTAACATGCACCGCTTTGGGAGGAATTAAGCGGGCTACATCCTTCGAACACTTTCCATGAAAATACTTGTAGGACAGATCGTCTTCGATGTTCCAGCGAATCAAGGCCGCCGGTCAATTCCGGGTCCCCAATCAGACGGACCACTCTTCTCTGAACAGAATCCAACAAATGCAGTGTATGTTGGGAGCGGAGCCCCAAACGTGGGAGCAGTATTCCATAGTTGGTCGAATCTGGGCTTTGTAAAGAATTAACAGTTGTTGTGGGGTGTAAAGCTTTCTGGTTCTAAATAATATTCCCGACTTTTGAGAAGCTCTCCTTGCTATGCCTGCAACATGTTCATGCCAAGACATATTTACTCCCAAACTAACGCCCAACAAATTGAGCGACGATGCTAGGGGAATGGAGTGCCCCGACATAACTATGTCGGGATCAGCAACGTTAACTTTTTTAGAAAAAACTGCCGCTTGGGTTTTTGTAGCGTTAAATTCGACTTGGTTACTATCACCCCAAGATAGAATTTCTTCCAGGTCTTTGTTAAGTTGAACGACCTCCTGCTGTCTGCGGATATTCGCCTGAGTAGCCGATGTCCGAGCGTTCAAGGTGAATGAAGAGACAAGCGTACTGTCATCTGCAAAGCTATAGATTGGATTCCCGGTCTTTTCCAGCAGATCGTTAATGTAAATGAGAAAGAGAGTAGGAGACAGTATGGAGCCCTGGGGCACACCGGCATTGATAGTGAGGGTGTTAGAAAGAAATCCGTCGACCGCCACTCGTAAAGAACGCTCTCTGAGGAAACATGAGAGCCACAAACAGAACTTTTCAGACATACCATAAGAGCGCAACTTAGCCAACAGTCCATCGTGCCAAACACGGTCGAATGCCTTGGATATGTCAAGAGCAACCGCTCGAGATTCTCCAAAGTGTTCAATTGCGTTGTTCCAAACATGTGTTACATAAGTCAGAACATCTCCTGTTGATCTATGTTTACGAAAACCATATTGGTGATCGCTAATAATATTGAATCTTTCAAGATATTTTAGAAGATGCTCATTGATAACCTTTTCCATGACTTTCGATATTATTGAAAGCAGTGTAACTGGTCGGTAGTTATTTGGCAAGGTCTTCTTACCTTTTTTAGGTATCGGCTGAACCGTGGCACATTTCTAGCAGGACGGAAATATTCCCTTTCTGTTGGATAGGTTAAAAAGTCTACAGAAAACTGGTGTTAGTTCCCTTGCACAGTTTTTGAGAACTATGGCGAGACTACAAGTTTACACGATATTTCTGTCTTCAAATTTTATATATTGTCTCGAACCACCAGTACACTGGTATTCCGTTTTGTTTAAATCTATAGTGAGACCGTATATGCAGTGTTCCTCGTTTAGCTTCCTAAGCATGTACTCAATATCTTCAGAATTGTATGCCATTTTGACTTGATCGCCCGCATATTGTAGGGTGTACAGTGTCCTATTATCGAATGGTATTCCCATTCCACTACATTTCCGTCTCCAGTGATATAATGCCGCATCGAGATAGATATTGAAGAGAATTGATGATAGGCTACAACCTTGACGTAATCCTTTAGTAATATTGACACTTATTAATTCGTTTCCAATTTTAACTTTTGCATAGACTTTCTCATAAAGTTGTTTAATTGCTTTATCTAGGATGACATTTATGGGAGACTCATCAAGTACTTCAAAGATTTTAAGTATTGGGACAGAATCATAAGCTTTCGTTTTTATTATTACTTTTATTAAATATAGCCTATATAAAATTTTTCAAAAAAACTATATATAAAAAATGAACAGTAAAATCGTTTAAAATTAATGAATGAGGAAAGGAAAATAGAAATGTTCTGATAATCTTCTTTATTTAGTTAGAACCTAATAAATCCGAGTTTCGACCAATTAAAGGATCATAGTCAGGATAAAAATAAAAAGAATATGAATCGTTCATTTCAAAAACCACATAAGTCAAAATTTAGCAAAATTGAGTTTTTGCTAGGAAACGTCTCCTCAAGGGTACCTACATATTATATGCAAAAGCCACGTAAGTCGTATTTACGGTTAACGAATTGCCTCCTATCCACTTCCACCGTTTGTTGCAAAAACCACATTAGTCACAGACTTATGTTGTTTTTGCACGGATTTTCTAGCAAGGGTTTGAGTTGAGTGGGAGATAAAAAGTGTTATCTCTGTTCAGATACCAGTCAAATTGATGGCAAACCGATCCCAAACTATCCAACTCATGCGCACTTTGATATGGGGACCCAAAAAAAAAATAGAAAATATTAAGCAAGTTAGAAATAGTATCCTTGAACAGCATATTCCATTTTATGACGGGATTTTTCACTGGCCTACCGCGGAAGGACAGATCCAGGAAGAGTATTATGTCGAAAATGACCACGAGTTTGATTATGTGCCTTAATTAATTATTAAAATCAGGAATATTATTGTTTGTTTGTATTTTGAAGCATTTCTAATAAACCCTTTTGACAGTTTGTTGACTTGTTTTCTTTTAAAGAAGGAAAATGATAACTTCAAAATTATATTCAATGCAAAAACCACCTCAGAAAAAAAATTTTTTTTCTTAATAACAACGAAAATAAACTACATGTATTATGTGATAAACTATGTAACTACTTAAATAATTTGAGTTAAATTAAATTTTTTCCTCTTATAAAGCATAGTTTTAGTTTAATAAAGTTTTTTTCGCCTACTGAAAATTTTACTTTTTTGACTTATGTGGTTTTTGAAATGAACGATTCATATATACATGAGATAAACACTGTATACGAGGGTTATATGATAAGTACCTGGCCTCGGCCAGAGATGGCGCTATTACTATTTAAAAAAATATATTTTTCGTAAACATAACCTTTCACAAGAATCCTGTCAAATTTTCAAATCGTTGCGTGAGTGACAGCCATTTAAATAGAACAACTTATGTGATGATTGAAAAATCCACGATATAGTGATAAATGATCGGAGAATAAAAGTGCGTGAGATTGCTGAGACTGTGGGCATCTTAATTGAACGGGTGTAGAACATTTTAACAACTCATTTGGAGATGAGAAAGCTTTCCGCAAGATGGGTGCCGCGATTGCTCAGCATCGAGAATAAACGCGTACGTGTGCCAACTTGAAGAGAATGTTGGGCGA
>CM032455.1:152330920-152347119 GCA_019049505.1 Pachyrhynchus sulphureomaculatus | reverse complement strand
CCTAATAAATCCGAGTTTCGACCAATTAAAGGATCATAGTCAGGATAAAAATAAAAAGAATATGAATCGTTCATTTCAAAAACCACATAAGTCAAAATTTAGCAAAATTGAGTTTTTGCTAGGAAAACGTCTCCTCAAGGGTACCTACATATTATATGCAAAAGCCACGTAAGTCGTATTTACGGTTAAACGAATTGCCTCCTATCCACTTCCACCGTTTGTTGCAAAAACCACATTAGTCACAGACTTATGTTGTTTTTGCACGGATTTTCTAGCAAGGTTTGAGTTGAGTGGGAGATAAAAAGTGTTATCTCTGTTCAGATACCAGTCAAATTGATGGCAAACCGATCCCAAACTATCCAACTCATGCGCACTTTGATATGGGGACCCCAAAAAAATAGAAAATATTAAGCAAGTTAGAAATAGTATCCTTGAACAGCATATTCCATTTTATGACGGGATTTTTCACTGGCCTACCGCGGAAGGACAGATCCAGGAAGAGTATTATGTCGAAAATGACCACGAGTTTGATTATGTGCCTTAATTAATTATTAAAATCAGGAATATTATTGTTTGTTTGTATTTTGAAGCATTTCTAATAAACCCTTTTGACAGTTTGTTGACTTGTTTTTCTTTTAAAGAAGGAAAATGATAACTTCAAAATTATATTCAATGCAAAAACCACCTCAGAAAAAAATTTTTTTTCTTAATAACAACGAAAATAAACTACATGTATTATGTGATAAACTATGTAACTACTTAAATAATTTGAGTTAAATTAAATTTTTTCCTCTTATAAAGCATAGTTTTAGTTTAATAAAGTTTTTTTCGCCTACTGAAAATTTTACTTTTTTGACTTATGTGGTTTTTGAAATGAACGATTCATATATACATGAGACAAACACTGTATACGAGGGTTATATGATAAGTACCTGGCCTCGGCCAGAGATGGCGCTATTACTATTTAAAAAATATATTTTTCGTAAACATAACCTTTCACAAGAATCCTGTCAAATTTTCAAATCGTTGCGTGAGTGACAGCCATTTAAATAGAACAACTTATGTGATGATTGAAAAATCCACGATATAGTGATAAATGATCGGAGAATAAAAGTGCGTGAGATTGCTGAGACTGTGGGCATCTTAATTGAACGGGTGTAGAACATTTTAACAACTCATTTGGAGATGAGAAAGCTTTCCGCAAGATGGGTGCCGCGATTGCTCAGCATCGAGAATAAACGCGTACGTGTGCCAACTTGAAGAGAATGTTGGGCGATGTTAAAGCGTCATCGGAATGATTTTTGGCGTCGCTTCATAACTGTTGACGAAATATGGATTCGTTAAGGCCCCCACAGACGTCGTTCTTTTTTTGCAGTTTTACCCGCACGGGTAAA
The DNA here is from genome assembly GCA_019049505.1 of Pachyrhynchus sulphureomaculatus. Classification (NCBI taxonomy): domain Eukaryota; kingdom Metazoa; phylum Arthropoda; class Insecta; order Coleoptera; family Curculionidae; genus Pachyrhynchus; species Pachyrhynchus sulphureomaculatus. The sequence continues at coordinate 152,345,725 of CM032455.1, read as the reverse complement.
ACTGCACGGGTAAAATGGTCAGTGTGTGGCCAAAAACCGTCCTTCTTGCCGGAGTTCAAAAATATCTGCTGCAGCTTGATTATAACCGTCCGTTTTCTGACATGTTCGTTCAAGTCGGCTCGTGTGTATGACGACGCAGTTAAAAAGGACAGGTTTTGTCAGTGTCGACTCTGTCCTCTGATTAATCGCCAGTGATTTTAGTTTGGAGAATTTTGTGTTTTGTGGCTAATAGAAATTTTGTTCTTTTCACAATGACAGACCTAAGGAATTATACCAAAGAATTTATAATTGAGTTCATAGAACTATATAGAAGCCATCCGTACCTTTGGAGAGTTAAATCTACTGAGTATTCTGATAGAGAGAAAAGAAATAAAGCCTACGAAGACATGATAATAAAATTACAAGAAGTAGATAATTCCGCAACGAAAGAATCTGTTAAAAAGAAAATTGACTCTCTACGTGATTACTTCCGGAAGGAATTAAAAAAAGTCATGCAATCTAAAAAATCTGGTTCGGGGACTGATGAGGTGTACAAGCCCCATTTGTGGTACTACGAATATTTATTATTCCTTACAGACCAGGAGACACTGGGAGAAACAGTAACTAATATTGATGAACAGACAAATAGCAATCAAGTAAATAAAACATATATCTTTTATTTATATGTACTTATATTTATTAATAATAATAAATCTTAATATAACAAGGTATTAAAATCTAATACAACAAAGTATTAAACAAAGTGTTCTTGCCAGGGTACTGATCCCTCATTATGAAAATAACTCATAAATAAATTACAAACTCTTTTTGCTTCTTCAGATGCATGTCTGTTGTGTCCACGCTGTAAATTAATAGTTTCTTGTTCTGCACTTAAACCATTTTCTATGTGCCCTGTGGTGTAATTTTCTGAATAAAAACAAGTTAAAGGTGCATAATTTTCCTGGCGCTTCTTAATTAGAAAGTTATGAAGAATGCAACATGTCATAACGATTTTATCAATATTTTCTAATTTTAAATTAATTGTAGAATGAAAGATCCTGAATCTTGCAACCATTATTCCAAATGCATTTTCTATTATCCGGCGCGCTCTGGATAATCTGTAGTTAAATATTCTTCTTTCTATGTTTAATACTTTTTGGCTGAATGATTTTAAAAAATTGTCTCTCAACGCGAAAGCTTCATCTCCAATAAATACATAGGGCAGTGATTCATTACTGTTATCTGTTTTACAACTGGATGGTAATTGAAGAGTACCATTTATAAGTTTATCATAAAATAAAGTGTTTTCCATTACACCACCATCAGATACTTTTTCCGTTTGTGCCACAATCGCACATGATGAATTCATAATTCGCATTAGCGATCGCCATTAATACGATACTATTTCTGCCTTTGTAATGCCAATAAAAAGAACCGCTATTTGGAGGTGGCACTATATTTATGTGTTTGCCATCTACAGCACCTAAACAATGAGGAAAATTCAACTTTTTTTCGAATGTTTGGGCTATGATTTTCCATTCTTCTTCGGTCGTAGGAAACTATAATAAAAAATCATTATCAATATAAATTATTTTTAACATTCATAGTTAATTATTGTATAATTTATTTTAATATAATTAATTGTTTTTCTTTCAGGATGAAACTAACTATACCCATACAATCCCCGGCATCTTTTGAAAAGCATGTTCCAATACTCCTTCAGTACGCTCCTCCTTTAGTAGCACAAGAAAGCGTTACATAAAGGACAGAGCCGACGAAGTTTTGGAGAAAGTGAGTGCAAAGCTGGATATGAATATTAAAGAAGACAACTTTGACGTGATAGGAAAAAATGTTGCCAACAAATTAAGAGAGTTACCCCGTGATGCTGCTTTAATGGCGGAAAAATTTATTTCTGATATTCTCTTTGAAGGTGCATTGGGAAACATTACGAGAAATACAAAAATGTCTTTAACAAAAAATGGAGTAAATCAACAACAGCTTGCTACAAATCCTTATATTAACTCAGCCCACTATTATCAGAATCAGCAATCTGATGGTACAAGCTCCCATGTTGATTTAGATTACTGAAGAGTCTACGGAAATACATCTAATCAAATACTTTTTTTGTCAACAAACACATGGAAATGCGAAATCCTTTTTGGAAACTTTTTTCACCCGATATTACTAATTTGTAAATAAATGTCCGATCCTTCATTATATTTCTTTCAGTAATGTATTTTTAGTTTTGTCGCCCGTTGAAGAGAAAAAATAATTTGTTCTTACCTTTAAATAATTGTGTTTTAAAACAGAGTATATCGCACTGCACTGGTATAATCTGCCCAAGAGCTTGAGGTGATAAAACAGTTGAAAATTTTAGGTCTTCGTAACTCCTTCCAGTAGTAAGAAATCTTAGTGTGGAGGTAAGACGCTCATGTGATGAAATACTTTGTCTTATACACGTATCTTTCTTTTGTATTAATGGTTTTACTAAAGTGAGCAGCTCTAAATACGTTTCTTCGTCCATTCACAGATAATTAAACCAATCTCCTGGTTCTAGTCGTAATTCACTTAAAAGATTTACATGTAAAAATTGTCTTCGTTTAAGTAACCATTCTTTAGTTCATTTTGAACCTTTTCTTTTTAAAAATTTTAATTTTACAGCCACTGCGGCTGCCACTGCTAATGTTGTCGTAGGATCCATCATAGATCAAATGATGATAATGACGCTATGATTTCAGAAAAACTGAACGAAACAACGCCTGGTGTGTGGATGTGGTCGTTGTTCGTGTTTACCCGTGCAGTTTTACCCGTGCGGGTAAAACTGCAAAAAAAGAACGACGTCTGTGGGGGCCTTTACAGCTCACCAGAGACCAAGGAGCAGTTTAGACAGTGGGTTTTCGGTGGTGAACCGGCGCCAAAGAAGCCCAAGGCGACTTTATCGGCCAACAGTAATGGCCACAGTGTTTTAGGATGCACGCGGCATAATCCACATCAATTACCTTGAAAAGAGCAAAACGATTAATGGAGAGTATTACGTCAATTTATTAGATCGCCTCAATCATGCTGTGAAAGAAAAACATCCGCATTTGGTGGAGAAAAAAATTTTCTTTAATCAAGACAATATACGCGTGCACATTTGTGTCATCGCCATGGCAAAATTCCATGAGTTAGGATATGAATTGCTTTCAGAGCCACCATATTTGCCAGATTTAGCCCCCCAGATATTATTTACTATTTCCGAATATAAACGATGAGGTGATTGCTGAAACAAACACCTATTTTGAAGGATTGGAGAAAGTATTATTTTTTCAATGGGGTACAAAAGAAACGTTGGACTAAGTGTATCAAACTAAAAGGAGACTATATTGAAAAATAAAATACATTTTACACATAAAAATGTTTTTTCTTGTGAAGGCCAGGTATTTATAATACAACCCTCGTACACATTTAGGCAAACCCATCAAAATATCGATAAATCAATCAATTTTTAATAACGAAGATGATCAAGATATCTACATAAATTATTTACGTTATATGGGCTCTTTATTTGGCAATAATTAAATACAAGTTTTAATTTATTAAACGTAATTTGTTTGAATCGTCTCTACAGCTTGGCTCTTGTAATTATCCACAATGAATCTCACTAATTTCGTTATAATGGCCAAAAATAACTAAAAGGAAACCAAATCATTACCGAAACGCACCCTATTAAAACACAAGGTGTTAAACCTGCATGAAGCAACCTGCAGCCCCCATATGCATATTATATCCTACAGGTGATAGAAATCAACGCAGCTTATTATCAGGTCTCAGCTGTAAAAGACATGTGGTTTACGTAAACGCATGTATAGTCAGTCATCTTTGAAGGACTAAATTTATGGGTACTTCTCCACTATTTATGTCTTTGACCGATTATCTGCAGAAAACCTTTTTTTTCGTGATATTTGCTGAAATATAAAATTTTATTAGGTATTTTAAGAGTCGTTTTTCTGATAGGCCCTGATTCAATTTTATTTTATCGCTAAGAAAATCATTACACGCCAAAATTCTTAAGAGTGGAAGTTTTATTCTCATTAAATGTGCTGGTCCAGCGCTATAAATATATGAATGGAGATGTATATGCGAGTTTATTAGATTACAATAAAGCTTACGACTGTGTGATGCACGAGAAATTAATAAAAATTCTAGGAACAACAAATATAGACAAAAGGGATCTAAATATTGTTAAAAATCTGTACTAAAATCAATCAGTGGAAGTTAAAATTGGGTTGAAAAAGTCCGAAAGCATAACCATAATCCAAGGTGTAAGACAGGCATGCATTTTCTCACCACTTTTATTCAGTCTTGATTCTGATGCTGTGTTTAATGAGGCCATTTATAAATCCATTAAAGGAATAACAGTTAATGGGAGTATATTGAACAGCATACAGTATGCTGATGATATTGTTCTATTAGCAAATAATATCAAAGTTATCCAGCAACTGAACAATCGAGTCAGTCGGAAACAAAATTCCGTCTGTCCCAGTAGCCCATACTGGCAACATGAAAGAGTCATATGATAACATGAAGCTACCTTTAGAGAAAATAAAATACTGTATGCACTCTTGGAAAATATATGGAGATTTGAAGGTGATTGCTATTTTATTAGAGCTACATTTTGAATTAACTATGAATTTAAGAAAAACCAAGGGATGGTAATAACAAAGAAAAATCCACCACCAGAATCACTCGAAGCCAGGGCTCCACATTTAAATATTTGGAAACCAATATAAATGACAAGTGGGGGACCCAAGAAAGGAAATATATTCTCTAATTGAACAGACCCGAGTATCATACATGAATATAAATATATTTTTCCATCGCACAAGTATGAATCTCGAACTCCGAATGAGAATGGCTCAGAGAAATGAGTGGAATCTTTTGAAATGTACATATAGACGCCTTTTTCGCATCTCCTGGGTACAGAAAATAAAAAACACAGAAGTACTGAAAAGAATGAAAAAAACAAAGGAATTACGAATAATCACAAAAATAAGAAAAACTCAATATTTCGGACATAATATAATGAGGAGCCCAAAGTATGAATTGCTACGTCTAATTATTGAAGGCAATATAAAGGGCGAACGATCAATCCGAAGAAGACAGAATTTTTGGTTCAAGGACATGAGAAGGTGATTTGGGTGTGCTTCGAGTGATATTTTTCGAGCAGCAACGGTGTCGTAAGAAGAAGAAGGAAGTCGAAAATATCCAAAATTCGCCCACGTAACATTGTTAATCTGTATACGAGGTATATCCACAAAGTAAGTTCCGTTTGGTTATATAAAAAAAACGTGTACAGATACAGAAAAAATATTTATTGTACAAAAATCTACAACTGTTAAACTAATTTTCTACATAGCTTCCGAAATTTTGTAGGCACTTGTCATAGCGTGGCACAAGTTTTTGTATGCCTTCTTCATAGAAGGTTGCCGCCTGTGTTTTCAACCATGTGGTAACATGTTCTTTCAGCTCGTCATCATCGTTGAAGTGTCGACTACCAAGGAAAGATTTTAGGTGTAAGAAGAGATGAAAGTCGCTAGGAGCGAGGTCCGGGCTGTACGGAGGATGATCAAACACGTCCCAGTCAAATTCCTGTAGGAGTTCTTTTGTCACGTTCGCAGTGTGAGGTCGGGCATTATCGTGGAAAAAAACAACATCTTTCGACAGTAATCCTCAGCGCTTGTTCTGTATTGCGCGGCGCAATTTCTTAATGGTCTCGCAGTAAACATGTGCATTGATTGTTTGGCCTCGTGGTAAAAAATCAGCAAAATGCCTTTTCTGTTCCAAAAAACGGCGCACATGAGTTTTCGAGGTGTCAAGATTTGCTTAGGCTTAACTTTCGTTGGGGACGAAGTGTGCCTCCATTCCATTGATTGCCGTTTAGTTTCTGGGGTGTTGTAAGATACCCAAGTTTCATCCCCCGTGACTATCCGAGAAAGAAAATCATCACCGTCTTCATTGTAGCGTGTCAAAAACTGAAGTGCACTGCCCATCCGTTATTTTTTGTGTTGTTCAGTAAGAATTTTGGGTACCCAACGTGAGCAAAGTTTTCGAAATTTCAGTTTTTCATTAACAATTTCATGAATTAGTGATCGTGAGATTTACGAAAATTCCATAGCAAGAGCACTAATTGTAAACTTACGATTTTGCTTAAGCTTCTCTTCAATTGCGTGAACCAGTTCATCAGTAACCAAAGACGGGCGTCCACATCGTTCTTCATCGTGCACTTGATCACGTCCTTCATTGAACTGTCTGACCCATCTTCTAACCATTGAATCACTCATAGCAGTTTGTCCGTAAACCTCGCAGATTTGCCGATAAATTTCACTTGGTTTAACTTTCTTTGCATTTAGAAAACGAATCACAGATCTGATTTCACAAGCGGCGGCATTTTCAATTAAGGCTGACATCATAAAGAAGCACTACAAAGAACACGTCGGCAGCAGCGATCTGAAAATGGCGTACATTTCTTCTGCTTGAGTCAGAGTAACTGCCACGCATGCTCGGAACTGCGATCGCAGCGCTGCCGCGGATAGAAATAGAAACGGAACTTACTTTGTGGATATACCTCGTATATGATAAAATCAAATTGTGCTGCTTCTGCAAATCGACTGACTATAGAAATACGAGTACATATGAGGGTGGATTAATAAGTCTGGCAAATTTTTACGTAATGGTGAGAAATTGTTGTTAAGCAGCATGATTCTTAGTAAGTGTGATTCTTGTAACGGTTGTATTCAAAGTTTCAACAAGATGCAAAGCGCAGTTGTCTGTTGGTAGCTATCGTAAGTGATCCCGCCGAGCCAAGTGATAAAACATTTAAAAAAAAAAAAAACTGGTACTGCAACTTAGGTAGAACTGAAAAAAGTTTATGGGGACAATGTACCATCACTCAAGACCATTACTGGATAAATGAATTTAAACGTGGCTGTAGGAGTACTGCAGATGATGCCCGTTCAGGAAGCCCGATTGAGGTTTCTTCTGAAGATGTGGTGTGACTGCTGAGATGGTGAGCATTTCATATAAATGGGTACAGAATATCCTGCATGAAATTCTAAAAATGAAGTGAATGCCTAGTTTATTAATTCCAAAAAGCACAAGGAATGATATTTGAAAGTAGTGTTTATAAAACTTGCAGCTTAATTCGAAAGACTTTTGGCGTCATTTAGTGACGGTAGATTCAACGGCAGTCAAAATAGTGGGTAAAAGTGCACCAAAAAAAGCAAAACCAGTTATATCGACTGGAAAACTGACGTCAGGTTTTTTTGGGACTCCCAGGGTAATCATGACTGACTATTCGGAAAAGGATGACTGGCTCTTATTACGCAACTTTATTAGACCGTTAGCAGAGTGAGTCGAAATAGAAGGGACCAAAATTAGCGAGCAAAAAATGATCCTTCACCAGGACAATGCGCCTACTCACGCATCGGCCATAATGGCACAAGTGCACAAACTGGGCGTCGAAATAGTTCCTACCGAAGGGTTTTTTTTATTTCGTAACTTCAAAAATTGGCTCGAGGGAAGAAGTTTGTGTCGAATGAGGAGGTTATCTGTGCTCTAAATGCTTGTTATGGGGATTACATATACCTGGGCGCTGCAAAAAGTATGTATATCTAAAAAAATATATTAAAGGTTATAAAGTAAATAATATAAAAAATGGCGATTATACATTTTTATTGTACTTTAAATTATAAGAATTTTTTTTTCTTAAATATGTTTTAAAGATTAACATTATTTTTTATCCGGTTAAATGGATCACTGATGAAAACTATGGCGCCTCCTTGTCTGCAGGGTAACTTCACAGAAAATAATCTAATCTTCAAAAATAAAAATTAATCTTATAAAATAACTAACCGGGCCCGCGGCTTCGCTCGCGTGGACTTGATTCGCTACTATCGTCACCGCTTATTCCTTAAGTTACCCAACGTAATAAAATATCTCCCATTATTTCCCCTTATCTCCCAATATTTCTCCTTATCTCCCATTATCTCTACATAACTTCCATTATCTAGGCTTATCTCTGCTCATCTCCCATTATTTCTCCTTAACTCCCATTATCTCACCTTATCTCCCGTTATCTAGACTTATCTCTGCTTATCTCCCATTATTTCTCCTTATCTCCGATTATTTATACTTATCTCCCATTATCTCACCTTGTCTCTCGTTATCGAGGCTTATCTCGACTTATCTCCCATTATTTCTTCTTATCTCCCATTATCTCATCTTATCTCCCATTTTTTAGGCTTATAATGAATTATATAGAACATATGTATAAATTTATAAAAACATCTAAATTGGATAAGTGGTTCCCAAACAGGCAGAGAGATAGGCAGACAGACAGAGAGACGTTGTATTTTATATATATTCTAGATAGGGGATTATAGATAACCTGATCAGAGAACAAATGTATGAATTAAAAAAAAAAACACGTAAATCCGATAAGTGGTTCTCGGGTGATAAGCGCACTAACGGACAGGGAGACGTTGCATTTTATATATATTATATTCTTTGCTACATGATATTGTTCCATATTTAATGCTTTAGGCAGTGTATTGCAGGAGAACGCGCTAGCAGCAAACTTTTCTCCGACTTGATTCACTATTATCGTCACTGCTTATTCCTTATGTCACCTAACGTAATAAAATATATCCTATAACCTGGCCAGAGAACATATGTATGTTTAAAAAAAAAGCATGTAAATCGGATAAGTGGTTCTTCAGTGATAAGCGCACTAACGGACAGACAGACAGACGTTGCATTTTATATATATTATAAATATAGATTAATATTATTATTATTATATAACCTAGCTAAAGAATATATGTACGAATTTAAAAAAAGACACGTAAATCGGATAAGTGGTTCTCGGGTGATAAACGCACAATGGACAGACAGACAGGCAGAGAGACATTCCATTTTATATATTTTATAGAGATTCTCTGCTACATAATATTGTTCCATATTTAATGCTTTAGGCTGTGTATTGCAAGGGAATGCGCTAGCGGCAAACTTTTTTCCGACTTCATTCCCTATTTTACGTCACTGCTCATTCCTTATGCTACCTATCGTAATAAAATATAGTATATAACCTAGCCAGAGAACATATGTATGTTTTAAAAAAAAAAGTACATAAATCGGATAAGTGGTTCTCCAGTGATAAGCGCACTAACGGACAGACAGACAGACAGAGAGACGTTGCATTTTATATATATTATAGATGTAGTAGTTAAAAATTATCGAAGGCTTTTTTCGCCCAAAAAATTTATGTTCAATTACACTGGTCAACATGATTTTTGTTACACCCAAGCTAGTATGTGATTTATGCCTACCTACCCGCAAAATTTTTTGTTCAATCACCCTCAGTTTTTTTATAATAGTGACAGTCACTTAAATTACGTTATAAGAGGAGATCGTTGAGAACATTGTTTTGAACTTAAGCCATCTTGGAAATAATAATTATTTTTTTGTTTTCATTTGAGTAATCTACGTCCAATAACATGCCGAGAACTTGTAAATAATCCTGATCGATTCTGTTACGTGTGTGGTGAACTTACATCCACTAGTCAGCGGAGAAATTTTTTTACGACTTGGTCAAGAAGTGTTATTTTGAATATTTCGGATTTCCAGTTCGCCACCAAGATAAATTGTGGGTTCCCCATATATGTTGTGCATCCTGTGTTACTCTTTTAACTGGATGGGCTAACGGAACACGTCACATGAACTTCGCAATTCCAAATGATATTGGCCGAACCAAGGGATCACCCATCAGACTGTTAGTTTTGCTGAACTGCAATTAAGAGCTTCAGTAGTAAAACTAAACAAGCAATCAAGTATCCAAACTTACTCTCCGCAAGGAGACCGGTCCCCCACAGTGAAGTGATGCCTGTACCAACACCTCCACGAAGTGTACAATCAGATGAATCCAACGTGTCGTTGAGCTTACCTCCTACTCAAAAGGACATCAAATATTACACTTACGAACCTAGTACTTCTTTTACACCATATTTAATAACGCAAGGTGACCTAAACGAATTGGTGCCTGATTTGAGTTTATCAAAAAGCAAGCTGAAGTTTTATCATCTAGATTGAAAGCATGGAATTTACTTCATTCAGAAACGAGAATTTTCACAATTGTGATGATGAGTTCAGAAGTTATTTCTCTCAGGAAGATGACCTTGTTTATTGTAATGATATTAATTCTGTAATGAATTTATTAGGGAACACCCAACTATACCAATACAGACTGGCGACTATTTATAGACTCTTCATAAGTAAGTCGAATGGCTGTTCTTTTGCATAATAGAAACAAAATTCCGTCTGTCCCAGTAATCCATGCCACTAACATGAAAGAGTCATACGATAACACGAAGTTACTTTTAGAGAAAATAAAATATTGTATGCATTCTTGGAAAATATATGGAGATTTGAAGGTGATTGCTATTTTATTAGAGCTACAACTTGGTTACACAAAAATATTGCTGCTTCCTTTGTGAATGGGACAGTATAGATAGAAAAAAACATTATTTTAAATAAGATTAGCCAAAACGTAGCTCACTTACTCCTGGACAAAAAAACGCTTTGTTTCCACCTTTGGTGAAACCAGAAAATGTACTGTTGCCAACCACTACACATAAAACTAGGTCTTAACAAAAATGTTATCAAAGCGATGGACAAAGCTGGCGAAGGATATTTATATTTGAAAAAAAAGTTCTCTAAAATTAGTGACGCTAAAATTAAAGAGGGAATATTGTTGGATCACAACTTAGAGAATTAATTAAAGACCCTATCTTTGAACAAAAATTAAATTCACTGGAAAAACTCGCCTGGATATGTTTCAAAAATGTGGTTAAAGGTTTTCTTGGAAACAATAAAGCTGAAAACTACAAAGATTTGATCAGTGAACTTTTGACGGCCTATAAAGCACTAGGATGTAACATCTCACCCAAAATTCATTTTTTGGTTTCTCATTTGGACTTTTTCCCCAAAAATCTGGGAGCAGTAAGCGATGAGCATGGTGAACGTTTCCAACAGGATATTTCAGCCATGGAGAAGAGATACCAAGGCAAATGGATTACAAACATGTTGGCAGATTACTGTTGGACACTGAAGAGGAATATTCCAGAAGCTAAATATCCAAGAAAGTTATAATTTTTTTTTTATATACTATCACTATAAAATATTATTTAATACATTTTTTAAAAAAAAATATTACAATAAAACCTGAAGTGTCATACAAATTCTACTTTTATTTTATTGTTTCCATCTTATACTAGATTTAAAATATGAAAATAGAATCCGTGTAATAAAAAAAGTTGAAATCTCGTTGACCATTGTTATTTATAAAAAATTATTTATTAGAAAAATTAAAAAAAACCTCTGGACATTTTGTAGAAAAAGTAAAAATAAGATTTAAAAAGAAAGTTAAAAAATGTTATAAATTCATCATCAGTTTATACTGTCTGGACGAAAGCCTCCCCCAAATCTTGCCACCTTTTTTCTGTTCTGGACCGCTTGTACCCAATTTCCAGCCACTCTTCTCAAATCAACAGTCCACCGACTTGGTGGTCTACCTCTACTTCGATAGGCTTCGGATATTGGTCGACACTCTATAATTCTCTTTGTCCATCGTAAATCCTTAAACTTAGCAACATGCCCAGCCCAGTTCCATTTCAGATATAGAATGAATTTGACTGCGTCTTGTACCCCCGTTCTCTTCTTCTGATAATGTGATTTGAGATGTGATCTCTAAGAGTAATGCCTAACATTGACCTCTCCCATTTTTCGTTGCTTGACACATATTTTATTGATGTTTTTCTTCGTCATTGTGAACGCAGCGGCTCCATACGTAAGAACGAGGAATATGCATCTGTAAAATACTTTTCTTTTTAAACATATAGGAAGGTTAGATTTGAATACATAGGCCAGTTTGTCATATGCAGCCAGGAAAGACCTATTCTTCGCTGAATTTCGTGTGTCGATTATCTCTCCTCTGCTGAATTCATGTCCCAGTATTTTTTTTGGTGCACTTGCTCGATCTCTCCGTTATTCATTTTTATAGTGTCGCTTAATACAAGATTGTCATAAACTGGGTCTTGGATAGATTGATTATTTGGATCAACCTTTCCTGAAGCTTCCTGAAACATATGTAGCATAGTTGGTGCTTCTTATATTTTGTCCGTTAATGAGACAACGTCGTCGGTGAAACAAAGGTGAGTGACTATTCACCGCCAATGTTAAGTCGCATTCTTTCCCAGTTTATTGATTTTAGAGTACTTTCTAGAAGTGTTATAAAAGCTTTGGAGAGAGCGTATCACCCTGCCGTACTCCTCTTTCGATTCGAAATTTGCGGGTGGAATAGTTAGTTTGTGTTTTAACATGAGTGGTGCCATTTTGATATATGTATTTAATTACATTAGAATATAGATGATCAGTATGACATTTGGCAAGCGCAAGCTAAAAGTCTCTCTCTTCAAAAGCCACAAATATGAGCACAAAAAGCTTATTATATTCTATACATTTTTCAATGTAATCAAATGGTCATTTGTTCCATACCCCTAGCGGAAATCAGCCTCTTCTTTTGAAAGAAAAAATTCCAATTTATTTGCTAGACGTTTGGTAATTACTTTCGTAAATAACTTGTGTACATGGCTCAGGAAGCTAATGGGTCGATAGTTTATAGGGTCTGAAGTATCTCCTTGTTTATGCATGATGACGATAGTTACATTATTCCATTGCGAGGGAGCTATTCCTTCTAGGAGGCATTTATTGAATAACATTTTAAGAGATTTGATAATTTGTCGTTATTCTTGTTTAATTGCCTCTACTACAATATTGTCTTCACCCGGATAAAATAATTCGATAATCTGTAAAATATCTCTTTTGTTTGTTATTATATTACCATACATGTCCCTTATCTTGGATATGTCTTTCCTTTCCATCATGTTCTTCCTTCTCAAAACTTTTGGGATGGAAGATTATAAATTGACTAAGTAATATTGGAGACAGTGTCTGAAAAACAGGTAACGGTTCCAATCCGAACGCCAGGCCACATGTAATACGATAATGGACTGGAATTTTCTTAATTTTTTAAGTATAAGGAATAAAAGTCTGTAAAAAAAACAGAATTTTTTGAAAATTCGAAATGTATGTAACCCGTTAAAGCACAATTCGAACCAATTTTTTTTTCTGGGGAAACAAAAAACCTGAATCTCTCTGGACCAAATGTGTTGAGCTCAATAGAGTTGAGAAATAAATTTTTATTTTTGCAAAAAAAAGTTATTTATCTTGTTTTTTATAAGACTTTTTAATCCACCCTCCTATAACGTTCTGGGTATGAACGAAGACGATACAATTTATGACGTTAGGATTTTCACGCCATTATCGATAGATGTTTAGACCCAACAGCTTCTTTGCATTTCCGGTCGAACCAAGGCTTGCCGCTGGAAGGGCATTTCTTCAAAAAAGAGATGTAAACTATACCAGGGAAAATGACATCGGAAACCTACTTAGCGCAGTCAGATGGGTCGTGGGATCTAAAGTAAACGTCTAACCAAGGAAAAGTATAAAGAGTAAAAATCTGTAAAAAAAAACAGAATTTTTGAAAATTCAAGATGTACCATATGTAACCCGTTAAGCACAGTTCGAAACAATTTTTTTTTGTCCGAGGGAACAAAAAAACTTTGTTCTCACTGGACCAAATGTATTGAGCTCAATGGAGTTTAAGTTGAGAAATAAATTTTTATTTTTGCAAAAAAAAAGTTATTTATCTTGTTTTTTATAAGACTTTTTAATCCACCCTCCTATAACGTTCTGGGTATGAACGAAGACGTTACAATTTATGACGTCAGGATTTTCACGCCATTGTCGATAGATGTTTAGACGCAACAGCTTCTTTGCATTTCCGATCGAACCAAGGCTTGCTACTGGAAGGCCATTTCTTCAAAAAAGAGATGTAAGCCATACCAGGTAAAATCACATCGGAAACCTCCTTAGTGCAGTCAGATGGGTCGTGGGATCTAAAGTAAAACGTCTAACCAAGGAAAAGTATAAAGAATAAAAATCTGTAAAAAAAATAGAATTTTTGAAAATTCGAGATGTACCATATGTAACCCGTTAAGCACAGTTCGAAACAATTTTTTTTTTTCCGAGGGAACAAAAAAACTTTATTCTCACTGGACCAAATGTATTGAGCTCTATGGAGTTTAAGTTAAGAAATAAATTTTTATTTTTGCCAAAAAAAGTGTTATTTACCTTGTTTTTTACAAGATTTTTTAATCCACCCTCCTATAACGTTCTGGGTATGAACAAAGACGTTACAATTTATGACGTTAAGATTTTCACGCCATTATCGGTAGATATTTAGAAACGCAACAGCTTCTTTGCATTTCCGGTCGAACCAAGGTTTGCTGCTGGAAGGGCATTTCTACAAAAAAGAGATGTAAGCCATACCAGGCAAAATGACATCGGAAACCTCTTTAGCGCAGTCAGATGGGTCGTAGCATCTAAAGTAAACGTCTAACCAAGGAAAAGTTCGAAAATCTGTTGAACAGCTTTTACTTTTTAAATAAATAAAAAAAAAAAATCATCAGCATTTTGACAAATATTTCACGGAAAGCCTATCTCTTTAGAAGAATTGTATATCCAATAAAAATAAAACCCCCTGGAACATTTCTGGCATCCTATATAAGTACACATAATTGCTGAAGTTTGCCCCAGTTTAATAGTCCTCGTAACTTTTAAGATAAGCAAGATCCCGTCCCGATTTTGTGTTCTGAATTTCAAATAGTT
>CM032455.1:152216436-152330820 GCA_019049505.1 Pachyrhynchus sulphureomaculatus | reverse complement strand
CGAAAAGCTACATTCTATTTATTTGAATCTGATAATAATAAAAATGACAGCGAACTGATCCACGGTCCTAAAACAGAGGCAGGCATCTTATCTATTCCCAGGTATTTTTCAGGGAACAATACTCTTTTGTAACGAAGTTTTATTGCCAATCAAGTCATTTTATTTACATATCTTCCTGTTGTGCCAACTATAAATACATATTTAGAGTAGCAGGCCCAGTTAGTGACAAGTCAGTTAGTGTGTTAACAAAATGTCTACTCCAGCGAAACGCCAGAAGTTCGCGCACATAACCCATAATGAAAAGCGTATAGTTAAAAATGTATTTGATGATCGAAATTGTGATTTAAGTGTGGACGATTGTATGACAAAATGTTCCTTAATGACCGGAGTTGGTAAAGCCACAGTTAATTTTAAGAGAAGAAAACGAGGGGGATATAGACTCCCCAAAAAAGGGACCAGACAGAAAAGAAATACTTCAGCTGACAGACAACACAAAACAAGCATTAAGGTGTATTGTTGATGACTTTTTTATGGAAAAAAAAGAATTCCGACTTTGAATATGATCCAGCAAGCTGTGACAAGCCACGCAGAAATACCGAAAATGAGTACAGTTAAACTATGGAGGGTTTTAAAAGGTATGAATTTTTACTGGAAAAAGTATAAAAGAAGATCTTTATTGCTAGAAAGTGGCTAAGAAACTATTTAAGGAAAGTTAGAAAAAGCTCGCTTTAAAAGCAAGAGAATATATTACTTAAATGAGACTTGGCTAAATGAAGGGTACACAGTCAAGAAATTTTGGCAAGATGGGAATATCAAAAATGCTCGCCAAGTATTCAATGAAGGTCTTTCTACAGATCTTAAACCGCCATTTGGTAAGGGACGTAGGCTAATTATTACTCATATTGGAAGTGAAAGTGATTTTGTAAACGGAGGTCTTTTAACATTCGTAAACAAGAACACAGGAGATTATCACGAAGATATGAATTCCGATGTATTTGAAGATTGGTTTTTTGCAGATAATTGACTTAATACCAGACGGTTCTACTATTGTGAGAGATAATGCAAGCAATCATTTTAAAAAATTAGGACGGGTTCGAACCTTGGATTGGCTGAAAAAGGACATCCAATCTTGGATGACCGAGAAAAAACATTTCCAAACAACAAAGTGAAGAGAGAATTATTAGAATTTGTAAAGCTTAAAGTCTCAAGTTTCTTCAGAGACGAAATGGCAAAAAAAGGAATACTAATGTTTCCACAAAAAGTTGGCGAAAATGTATCGAACCTGTATTGAGGGTAGAAGATAAAATATGGACTGTGAACATGGCAGTGAATGCCATGTAAATTTAAATGAGTCGGACAATGAAAGTTTTTCAACATGTCGGAGATAGAAGATTGGTAATACTTTTTTCAATGTTTGACTTCTCATTTGTATATTTTTAGTGTTCCGTTCGGAATACTTATAAGATCAAGATAATGTTGAAATTTTTGGTACTAATATAGGAATTGATGATGAGTTGAGTTTCGGATCGCGAAGTGTGTGCATAGTCAACTCGTTCAACGAGCGTTATTACGATAATGTTTCATCTATTTAATTATTTTGTCAAATGCAAACGAGAGGGACTAGAAATAAAGCAGAGTGTAGTGTTAAAATTAAGACAATATTGTATGAAGCTAACGAAATGATAAGCGACGACATTGACCGTTTTACTGTGTATAAGAAACCACAGGAGAACGGTGATAAGCAGCATAGACAACAGTGTTTTTTCTTTTTCTCCCGTGTTTGAAAATGGAATATACGAGGAGCAAACGTAAAGTTTTTATAACAGAGAGAACAATGGATAGCGATGATTATACATCAGGAGACTCGAAAAGAGAAAGAGTCGAAGAAAAAGAAGAGCCGATGGGATTATTCAAGAAGAGTAAAAAGGTAATAACAACACTACAGAAAGAGAAAAACAAAAAAATAGATAAGATAGATAATTTGATAGAAATGATCAGAGAGCTAATGTCAGGTATAAAGGAAATAAAACAAGATCAGAAGAGATACCAACAAGAGTTGAGGGAACTAAGAAAGGAAAATGAAGTATTGAAAGAGGAAAATAAGATAATTAGAGAAAACACGAGAAGTATGGATTTGAAGATGAGTAGGCTGGAAAAAGACAACGTAAGGAATAATATTGTAATATTGGGAATGAGATTTGAAGCGAATAGCCAACCAGATCTGAGAATGGGTATAGAACATTTTATAGAGAGGAGTATAGACACAAAACTACAGATTAAAAATGTGATAAAAATAGGAGCAACTATATACAAGATAGAACTTGGAAACATGGGAGATAAAGAAGCTGTGATGAAAAACAAAAACGAACTGAGAAATCTAAGAGAGAGAGAGAGAGTTTACATAAACAACAAAGAATGGAAAAAGAGTGAAAATAGGATATCAAAAAATCGTAATAGAAGGAAGAGAATATAAATGGGACATTGAGGAAGAAAAACTGAAAGAATAAACAAAGAACAGTGCGACCATCAAGTCAAAAAGCTGAGAAAAAGGAGAGAGATAGGTAGATTGACGACGACCCTGGCAAAGATAAATGGTACGGAAGAGAGGACTAATGAAAGGAATATAAATAAGAAGATAATCGAAGAAATAGATAGGAAAAAAGAAATGGAAAATAATTATCGAGTTATTAGATTGAGAACACGGAATAATAGGGCCATAAACGGAAAAGAGGAGAAACTGACAGAAGAACAACAAATGTATTATGTAGAAATCACAGAAATAGAAAGGAAAAGAAATAGATGCAAAAAAATTAGAAGGAAAGGTTATAAAAAAGAAGACAAAATTATGGAAAGATGGAGGGAAAAATACTATAAAAGAACTATCAGATGGGAATGACATAGCATACAAAAATCAACATAGAGACATAATACCGGAACAAAATACAGAACGCACACAAAGAGAAGAAATTAATACAGAAGAAGCAAAAAGAAGCAATCGGCAAATTTAAACAGGATAGAAAGATATAGAAGGAAATATGGAAACAAAATATAGAATAACTCAACTCCACGGGCCTTACACTCCTAAAAAAGGGGTAGAAAGGCCTAAGGATTAAGTAAGTAAGTAAAAGTATAGAAATTGATGGCTTCATCAGAGCCAGACGGCTTTTTTGAAATTTCGACTTAAGGAGTTAGTTTTGGGGTGTGAAACCGTAAAAATTTTTTTTACTAGGTCATCGAGTAGGGCATCAAATGAAAGCTTGTAAAAACATGTGTTCAAATATACACAATGTAATACTGGCGCACACTTTTCTTTGTATTATTTTTAAAAGTGCTAAAAATCGCTGTCTCTTATCTCGAAAAGTGCTGATCAAAAAATTTTTAAAAAATCTGGAATATTCTCTACAGGGTGTAGATTGAATGAAAATTATCACAAGTGCATTACCTTTAATAATTTATCTGGTATATAAAAAAACAAAAATTTCAAGGTCATCAGTTTTCAATAAAGATCGGAAAAAAACTTTGTTGAAAACTCATTTAGAATGTGTTTTGTGACGTCACTGATCATTTTATACTTCCGTAACAAAATTTTTTTATTTTAAAAGCAATCAACGTACGGAACATTAATTGCGCAAGTCTTATTTGCACTTGACCGGTTATTTCATTTCTCGCTCTTGTCCAGTAAAATTGTACCGAAAACTGTATTTCCCGGATGTTTCCCGAAAATCTTATTTTCCGAATCAAAAATTATCGAGAAATACATAATGCTCAAAAGTATATTGCAATCTAACATTTATCCAATATTTTACGTCTAATAAAATTTATACCACTACAAATGTAAAACTACAAAATACAAACCCAAATTCCTGTAGTTTTCTTTTGCCCTTTTGGAAGCCAAATTTTACGGGCAATAAATTCTACAATCTGAACATTTTATTGTCCGCATCGAAGATCTATTTAAATTAATGGGATTTTACCAATACTTCGTTAGATTTTGAAACAAAGTCTTTGAAGTCAAGAAACTGTATTGATTGGTGTAAAGAAACCACGAAATAAAGCAGTAGTCTAATTGTAAGTTAAAACTTAAGAAGTTGTAGTCTGCATTCTTGCGTTATCGTTTAGAGTGCCTCATAAAACGAATTGTTAATTAATTTTAAAATATTAATTGTAAAAAACCCTTATTATATACCAAACTACAGGCCTAGGAAATTTAACAGGAGGTCATCTAAATGTAAACCCTTATGTTTAGCAGCACTCTTCTAAGCGACATGAAATAATTAATCACTGTGTGGTAAGTCATCTCCGTGATCTACGCCATTTCTTGTAAGATACTTTCTATAAATTATGCCAGGGAGGGATGGCGAGTTTCCCAACTTATACGCGAGAGGCGGCCATAGCATGGTGGGTAAGATGTCTGCTTTGTATGCCGAAGATCGGAGTTCGAATCTCGATTCGAAAAATATTAAGATTTAAATAACCGGTCAAGTGCAAATTGAACTTGCGCAATTAGTGTTCCGTACGTTGATTGCTTTTAAAATAAAAAGTTTTGTTACGGAGGTATAAAATGATCAGTGACTTCACAAAACATACCCCAAATGAGTTTTCAACAAAGTTTGTTTTCCAATCTTTATTGAAAACTGATGACCTTGAAATTTTTGTTTTTTTGTATACCAGTTAAATTATTAAAGGTAATGCACGTGTGATAATTTTTACTCAATCTACACCCCGTGGAGAATATTCCAGAATTTTTTCAAATTTTTTGATCAGTACTTTTCGAGATAAGGGTGGGGGAAGCGATTTTTCGCGATTTTTTAAAAATAATACAAAGAAAAGTATGCGCAAGTATTACATTATATATATATTTTTTACTCGTGTTTTCACAAGCTTTCATTTGACACCACACTCGACGACCCAGCAAAAAAATTTTCTTTTCACTTCCGATTTCACTCACCTTAAGCCAAATTTACCTTTCCAAACTACACGGCTCTGATGAGGCCATCAATTCTTATATTAGTACCAAATTTCAACTTTCTATGATAAAAGTTTCGGAGAAAATCTGGTGTGACAGACAGACGGGCAGACAGACAGACAGACGGACAGACAGACACCGAAGTGATCTTATAAGTGTTCCGTACGGAACACTAGAAAATATATTACAACGTTAAAGTCGCCTCTCTCGGAAAGGCAATAATAAACCACCCATACTAGTATGCCTAGTAAAGCTCTCTCACTTTGGCCGTTCGAAACTGGCATTAAACTGTTCCTCTTGTCTATCGAACACTGAAAAAGGCACCAACCACAGATAAAGACAAGAAAGTCACCTACGTAGGTGAAACGACACTGATTCCTGGTGGTGATAAAGAGTTTGTTAATCTTCTCGGTCTCCTTTTCATCACCAATTAGGATATTTACGTACGTTTCCTGTAGAGATTTTATAAACATAAACTCGTTTTAATATCCATTGTTCCGTTAGTTGGTTACACAGAAGCTTTTAAAGCGAGAACTATTTGGCCCCAAAAATCTGCTAAATTCAAGGATTGATTTCAAATTTTCCTAGAGCTAAGCGTTTATTAGCATTTATTTTAGTTCTGACGACAAATTTGATTTTACTAAGGAGATTTCTGATGTCTTTTTGGCTAGCATGAAAGCTTACATTGAAGAAAGACCCTTCTAATGGTAAGCCCTGGTTCATTTGAAAATGCAGAGAGGTTGTTGCTTCCAAACATCTTTGCTATAGACTGTACTATAAGCATATGCAAACAAATATTCGACGAAACCAGCTACATTATCAGGGAATTACAAACAAGCCCCGTGTCTGACTTAAAAATTCATTCTCTAAGGAAGTTTATAAAAATTTCACTAAATCAATTGTATTATTACGTACACGATCGGGATATACTGTTGCAAACATCGTTCAACTAAAGTGCTAAAACTATTTACACCTGTCACTATTCCTAACATATAGTCAAAGGACTGATATTTTCAAACAGAATGGCCTAGATATCAAAAAGTTTATGACGCTGGTGTAGTATGTAGACGCAAACTAACATAATACTAGTTTTTGGTCTGCTTTTTAAGTTAATTTACAAAAATATTATCGCCCTGCTGAAAATTAGTCTTGAGTGTATTCTATAAATACTCTATATAGAAAAGTTTTAACGAGTGGCATATCCTAGGATTACTTTTTACGTTAATACATCGCATTTGTATGCAGTTCAGCTTGTTACTCTTGGTACCCGCCATTTTAAGAACCCTTATGTATGGAGATCCTCATCCCTTTGAGAAGACCTGCCCAGGACTATGTTACCTACCAAGTGTAACCTGCAGGGGTTTCAAACTAATAAAAAACCTCTGTAATTACCTAATAATCACAATATTATTCTAGCAACAAAACAATGTCAATCAGTTAGAAAAATGACTGGAAGATTAAACTTAACTCGAACAAAACATGAGCCATTTACTTCAGTAAATCTAATCATCGCGTTTCATAAAGCTAAATTAATGTAAATAATCAGGAAATAGACTGACAATTCAGTACAAAATATTTGGAACTACATTCTGACAGATGGCTCACTGATTTCCGAAACCTTACACTCATATAAGTTTTTCTACTCTCGATAATTCTTTTATAAATATTATTTTTATTTTGCTTGGATATTCACTTAGTACACATTATTGAATTTAGTTGCTGGTTTGCCGGTCGCCTTGACTGATCTTATTTTTGATGTCCCCATCACTTTTCTTTGTTGTAGATAAAGTAAACCAAATGTATTTGAACTATGTGGTCTTTTGTACAAGGCAATTATTGAGCAATATATCGTAACTTTGTTCTCCAAATTGTAGATACCCTGTTTTTTTGACATTAATTTCAAAGCATTACTTGTCGTACGCCTGTTTCAATTTTTATTATGTTGTAGAAGTCATCTTCATCTGCGGCAGTTAAAACTTCGTCCGCAAAAAGTACGATGGGCAGTGAGCCAGTCTTTAACAGCTGTTTCTATATACAGTCTGTCAAGTAAGAACGTGACTGCTCGTTTTCTTGACAAAATGTGGTTCGAAAAAATTTTTTGCCATCAATGTATTCTTTGGTGTGCCAACAACGACGCAATTGCCTTAGTAACTTGTCCAATCGCCTCCTGCATCAATAATCACCTAACATCTTCGAGGTGTGCTCTCGACGAGATTTTCTGCATACTACGACGATAATCTCCAAATTTTTCGAATTTCGCTAGACAACCGAGTCAAAGTCCTCAGAGTATTTCTTCTGAGTTTTCTCTTTACAAGGAACCAAACGTTTTTAATAGGGTTGCGTCCGGCAATTGTGAGCGCCACTCTAGTATCTTATCGTGCCACTTCGTAACGTGATTTTCGCCCAGCAAAGGTTTCTTCTGCTTCAGAATTTGACATCATGAGCACGAAGATGTTGTCGAGTGGTTCTAAATTTTGCCGCTCCTTGACGCAGGATCAATTTCGTGTCCCGTGAAAACAAAGACACGATTCGTTTTTCGACTTTCGAAGTGACTTTGTCTACAGAGCCCACTTTTGGCAAGTGGTTAATTTTTTCGTCTCTTTAAAATGGTTTTCCCACTTCTTCACAAATGATACCGATTTGTTAATATATTTAGCGGCCGCGGAATGTGTCATTTCAGGCCCCTTTGGATGGAACAAAGAAAGATTGCCTCGAACAGACGCGCAATTAAGTGACTCATTTTGGATTTTACGTGATTTCGACGAAACTTCGGAATTGATTGATTTTTTTACTTAAATGCGTCGTAGACAAAGGTTCCCTCTACCGATTTTTTGTTGAATCGTTAGAATCGTATCTACCAAAAATGAATTATTGCGAACACGTTCTTACTTGACAGGCTGTAGATTATACTAAAAATATACGTTGAGGCCAGAGAGCAACCTTACTAAAACACGAGAACATAGCATATATATATATATATATATATATATATATATATATATATATATATATATATATATATATATATATATAGCGTATGATACCATGAGACACTTCAGGGACCGCCATAGCTTGCCTAATGAAATAGTGTCATAAGTCTGTTGAAGATCCACGAATTTTAAATGCATCAGTCTATTTCA
Organism: Pachyrhynchus sulphureomaculatus; assembly: GCA_019049505.1. NCBI lineage: Eukaryota > Metazoa > Arthropoda > Insecta > Coleoptera > Curculionidae > Pachyrhynchus > Pachyrhynchus sulphureomaculatus. The sequence goes on along the minus strand of CM032455.1, from coordinate 152,322,714 downwards.
TTCTAATCCCTTCTCTGGAATTACTTTCACGGTCAAAATTCTGTCTAACAAAATTATTTCTAAATATTTTCAAAAAATAGATATTTCTATCAACGAACTCTCTACACTCTTACTGCCGAAAGATTGGATTGCTCGAAACTAATACTTGTAATAATTACTAGCTACCGTAATATTTCCGCACTTCTAAATGAAGTAAAAGGCTCCAGCTTTATCCAAAGTCTATCCAATTAAATGTCTTGTAATACTATAACTAAAACGAAGTGTACAGGTTATTATCGGACTTACAACTGTGGAATGTCAATACACCTCTGCAAGTTAATGCCTTGTATCTAGACTTACGTAAACTACAATCAAAGATGGGAGATACGAGGTCCAAATTTCAATGCAGAGCTACAATACCAAATTTAAAGAAAAAATTCCGTTATTGGTCAAAGATCTTTACGAAATAAACTAAAAAATATATTCACCCTATTTTACATACAAAAACAACAGCCCTCTCTGAAAATTTAATGGGGGTTCAAAATAAAAGGTATCCAAATGGAATTTAAAACAACGAAACTCCCCTTGCTAAACTCATTGTCCAACTTTTTATTAGCTTAGGACACCTGAACTTTTACTTGTTGATTTTTCTTTATTTTTATTTCCCTTGAATCGACCTCATGTAACAAAGGATTTTATATTATTATTTACAGCTTGTAGTTTTTTATTGTCCCTCGTAAATAATATTTTATAATAGCATAATAGGGGGTTGACTGTTATTCGTTGGAGCATCGTTGAGAGTCAATTGGTTTTTATGATTTTTATGGACGTTTTTATTGGTGGTGGTGCATATTTTATTGCAATTGTCGTAATAGTGTTACTATTGAATTAGGTTATTGAGTGAAATTAAGGGCAAAATTTAAGGTAAGCCATCGTAGCAGTATACAATAAAAGACACATTACCTATGGTAACATTTGATATCTCTAACAAACAAGGATTTTGAGCTTTTACTTCCCTCGCTAAAGGGAAATCTTGTGTTCGCGAAAAAATTACCCTCTGATATTTTTTTTTCTTTTCTTCCCATTTTGGGGTTTCATATGACAAAAAACATGATTTTTCATTTCCGTCTTCTAATTTTTTTTTCATGAGCCTAGCACACGTGCTGCAAGGAAATCTTTTAAAGCGCTACAGGAGCGATAAGTGTGCGATAAAAGCGATTCAAGTTGGTCTTGAATCGCTGTAAATTGTTCTCGGTCGAAAACACAGTCCTGGGCAAACTACTCCAAAGGGATGAGCTTCTCCATATAAAAGACTGTTTGAAAAGAGTCGTACGAGAAGTAACAAGCTGAATCTCATACGGATGTGACGTATTAGCGCGACGTTTATCTCTGGCATACACCGCTCTGGAAGAAATTAAGCGGGCTACATCCATCGAACCCTTTTCATGAAAATACTTGTAGAATAGACTCAAGTCGCCAACCGTCATAACTATATCGGGTTCAGCAACGTTAACTTGGGTTTTTGTTGCATTAAATTCTATTCGATTACTGTTAACCCAAGATAGAATTTCTTCTAGGTCTTTGTTACGTTGAATGATCTCTTGCTGTTTGCGGATATTTGCATGAGTAGCCTATGTTCGAGCGTTCAAAGTGAATGATGAGATAAGCGTACTGTCATCTACAAAGATGTAGATTGAATTCATGGTCTTTTTCAGCAGATCGTTAATGTAAATGAGAAAGTAGGAGACAGTATGGAGCCCTGAGGCGTTGATAGTGAAGGTGTTAGAAAGAAACCCATCGATTGCCACTCGTAAAGAACGCTCTTTGAGGAAACTGCAAACCCAAATGAAATAACATATCAATTTGGTACAGATATAACACGTTATGTAAGGATGAGACCTGTACTTTTTAAACTATTTCGCTTCAGATGAAGAAGGTGATTGTTGGTAAATTTTGCAGGGGTTTAATAATAGTATTTTGGGAATTTTTCCTGATTTTTTGCTGGTTATAAACAAAATTGAGACATAATTATTTACAGTGACACATATGAAGGATGAAAAGGGAGGAGTATGAGGTTATATGTACTTTTAAGGGCTTCTGCCGTCAAAGAATCTGCAAATTGAATCACTTTTGTAATTTTCATAGAAGAAGTTGGTGAAATGGATAAGAATAGATAGATATTGCATTTAATAACAAAAGGCTTTTTTTAAGTTGTTCCATTGGTCGAAAAAACACTAGACTTTTTCCTCGCCGGTTACAGTTGTGGTGTAGGTATTGGGATTTTCATTCGGCGATCTGGTTGTAGCAAGTCCTCAGCAAGTCTAAGGATTTTCTCAGTTCTATCTCAACCCATCTAACCTGCGTGCCGACCCCATTGATAGTGCTTAGACTTGAAAATAAGATTGATGGTTTATCAGGTTACACCTGGTACATTCTTCCATGAATAACTTTTGGTCCATTTCTCTCTTTAAGGAGAAAATTTATCACTGCCAGACGCTCCAAATTACATACACTAATTTTGTAGAAGAAAAAAAATCGTAGAAACTACACAACGCAATAAATTCGTAGAAAATTTTGTCAAAGTACTTAAAAAAGTGACAGTAATTTGACAAACAAGAAGTTTTTTTTTTATAACGTCATTTTTCATGGCTATGTAGATAACTTATAAAAATATGCCTTCGTTATGAATTTTTTTTTAGGTTTTTGGTTGCGATAATGAGCCAATTTAGTACAATTATTTTTAGTAAAACTACTAAAGACTTAAGGGGAAAGAGAGTTTCATATTTATTATATTATAGGTATATTTTAGAGTTCGTGGAGTAAAGAAATCCAAACATTATATTATTTTTTTCATTATTTTCACTTTTAAACAAGGAAATGCGTTAAAAAGGGTTGCGATCGTTAAATATCATATAGTTTGAGTAGTATTTCTAGAAATTTGATTCATAAATAGATAATATACACACTAAAACTTAAAATGAGCTAGAAGGGTCGGGGAGAAAGAGGAGAAAAAAGGGAGAGAAAGAAGAAAGGGGAAAAAGGAAGGAAGAGGAAAAACAAAAAAAGAAAAAAGAAAACAATTAGAAAAATAAATTACATATATTTGTATATAATGAGGGATTCATCGAAAAAATATTTTGTTTGTTTTTTATGAAAAAAAAAAACAGCCAGTTGTATAACCAACTGGCTGTGCCAGTGCCAACACATTCACACACACACACACACACACATACATACACACACAAGGGTGAAGGAAGGGTTTACAGGGGTACCTGAATTTATATCGTGTTATACATCCTTTTCATGGTTTTTGCAGTCGAAAGTTTTAATATTTTTTCATTAGAGCCAATTCCAACCGGGAGGATGTAAAAAGCTGGGAATACTTATATCTTGTATAGTTCACATAGTACAATAGGAATTTTTCCTGATTTTTGGTTGTGATGTTGAACAAAATTTTTGCATAATTGTTTATTGTAAAAGACATATCGGATTAAAGGGTTAGATTAGTAGTTGTGTATATATCGCCATATACCTCAATTTCACAGTTTTTATAGTTTAAAAATCGGAAAATTATATTATTTCCTATTATTTCCAACTTTAGTATTTTAAAATTGACCTTTTTTCAGACACCAGTTATACTGATGATGTAAAAAAGTCTGAAAGTCGTTGGACCTGGAGTACCGACTATATAGAGAAATGAAAATATTTGATTTAAAATGATAGCTATCTCATTAATTTGCACATGCTTATCAAAGTACCCTCGTATATATCATATTTAATAATTTCTTTATATTCATCGAAATTTTATAAGAACCGAAAAAAAAAAAATACTGCGGCAATAAATAACGGCATAAGGATGTGCGTTTAATTTAATTTATTGATGGATAAGTAAATAATTTAAAAGGTATTCAGCCTTGACCCTTAAATCTTACTTATTCTTCATTCTTTCTATTTGAAAATTCAGCAAGACCGTTCCTGCTACTCTCAACATGACAATACACATTTAAAAACCTAAGATAGGGTTATATAGTCGGCACCCAACGTCCAAGGGACTACTGACGACAACGACACATGTTGAGTATGTTGGGACACCTGGTTTCACATCTGCCCTCATCCGCCAGCCGGCAAGCCTAACACGGGCTAAACAAAAGAAAATCGGCGGGTCAGGCCACCTTTCCTTACGTGTGGATTCGTATTGGTGCTCCGAAAAAACAGTTGAAGTAAAGGAATGAACAGCTGCCTATGAGTCGATGTTAAGATGTTCGATTGTTTTCTTCCTTTGCTGCCTGCTTGATGGGTTGGATATTACCTTTAGGGGAGGATGGGTTGTTAAGGAACGCGTTCGCCTTGACACAGGCTTAGGTTATTCGAGTTTTTTTTGTATAGAATATTTCATGGTAGCAAGGAGTAGTAAAATTTTATATTAACTAGATAACTCTCCCTTCACTAACCTCAATTTTTGTATAATGTAAAAGGTTGTCCAGAAATGGGACTACAGTGTTGCTACAAAAATAACAGAAGATCATCGAACAAAATGGCACATTTTAGTTAATAATTCTTATAGTTCTTTAAAAATATAACAACAATTGTCTCAATTTTTTTTAATAGGAGTTAAAAATAAAATAATACAGGGCTTTCCATTTAAAAACAGTTAAGATGGCGTAATTTCTTCGAAATGACATTTCAAAACATTTTACTGTCAACGTTAGCATGTGTGTCGTATAATACCCTATAACTTTTATTTAAATATTTTTTTGATACACTGATTAATAAATGCTGTGGAATCATTATTCCATACATATGGGGCAACCTGTATATTGGAAAACAGGATTAAAGTTATTTTAAAAAAATTATTTTGTGTAAATATGAAAGTTTTTTAGTGGTAATAACAACAAATTTAGAACAGTACCTTTAACAGCACCCTGTCGCATCACTATTAGTTTTGAAGATATACAGGATGTTTCGCAAGTTGGGGACATTTCTGACTTTGTCAAATCTAGCCTATTTTGTCCTAAATAATAGATTCAAATTTTACCAAATATTGAATTCAAAAACTCTCGATACAGCTGACACTTTTCATTTTTGTTTACGTCTCTTTACTCAATAAAAAATGTTAACATCGCTGGAAAGTAAGGGAGCTCCTCTTCTTCTTTCTACTCTATTAAATATTTGCCTGTTCTCTCTTCGTCATCTGTGCCTTTCTTTAGGTTGTGGCGAGATTGTCGGTCCATCTTTCCGTGGTCTTCCCAAACTTTTATCCGTCGGCGATTTATCTCGTGTTATTTTAAGCATCCTTTCCTCATCCATTTTACTGTTCCACTCTGTTTTTCTGTTTTATGTCTAATCATTTATGCTCTGTACCTTGCATCTTCTTCTTATATCTTGGCTTCTTTCCCTGTCCAAAAATGTTTTCCCGGTTATTCTTTAGAGTATTTTCATTTCGCTTATCTTCAATAATCTCTTAGTTGTTGTTGCGTCAGGACGAGTTTGCGATGTACGTCATTATAGGTCTTACGAGCATTTTATATCCTTGATTTGATGTGAATCCCAACGTGCTTATTCTTCCATATTGTGTCATTCAGACATGCCCCAATTCTTGTTGCTTTTGTTGTTTGGTGCTTCATTTCGTCACCATATCTGGAGATTTAAATTTCATCTCATGCATTTCATTTTTAAGGCAGATACGTTCATGCTATATTGCTTACTTGTGCAGTTTAAACGATATAGGAGTGTCTGAAGGGCATCTTCATTTTCTGCTATCAGCACAGCGTCATTAGCATATCACAAGATTGCGATGTTACCCATTTTGTATCCTTTCAGGGGAAGTACACTGTTTATTATTTGATGCACAACGAGGTTAAAAAGAAGTGGACTTAAGGAGTCTTCTTATCGTATGCCGCTATCTACAGGGATTGGTTCGGTTAGTTCTCTATCAATCCTTGCTTGTGTGTTATTTCCCTTATAGATGTTTTCTACTGTTTTTATAAGATTATGCAGTACTTGTCTATTATACAAAATGTGTATTACATCCTTAAGCTGGACGCGACCGAATGCTTTTTCCAGATCTAAAGAATTATATAATACTGTATGGCTTAAGTGATTTTGATGGAATTTTTCTCAATCTATAAGGCTGTGGTATCGTGGTGCTTCCATGCTAAATTTATCGAGGTGACTTATCTTACATTCTCTAACTATTTATATACTAATCATGTTTTTTGAATTAATAGCGTCAATATGTCAGATATGAATCACCCTGTACGTTTATAGGACAAAATTATGCTAAAGAGCTCTTTCTTGGATGCAATTTTATCGACATAAGGTAAACGCACCGATGTCCTTTTACTTAACTAATGCCGCCAAAGAAAACAAAAAGTGATATTAATAAACAACTCCGGGCTAGTTTCGTGTATAATTTTACAGTTAATCTGCTTATTTGAATCGCTTAGATTGTGAATTTTTTAAATGATGAGAACTGGTTAAATTTATGTACTAGGTATATATATATATATATATATATATATATATATATATATATATATATATATATATAGTAATAGTAAAAAGAGTGGGTGGTACCTTAAGTCCCTAACGTCACCTAGATCTAAAAGTTCTTCTGTGACTCCCCACTGTCGAATCAGGGTCGCAGTCCTAGTCCGGCATTTTCTGCCACGAGACATAGGCTACTCACCCTGACCTCTTGTAGATCTTTGGGTTCACAGAATAGTTGACCCCAGTATCTGTATCTTTTAACCATTAGTGCAGGACAATCGCACCAAATGTGAATGCTGTCCCCGCTTTCTCCCTCGCATAGCCGACATGTTTTTCGCTCAGCCAGTTTGAGGTTATATAAATGGGCTTGTAATGCCACATGTCCTGTAAGGATTCCTATACTCAGGCATAACCTTTGTTTTGACATCGACAGGAGTTCCTTTGTTCAGTCTGTCGTAGCTTGTTTCATAAGGAGTTGGGCTTGACGACACCCCGCTCCTGCAGTCCAAGAGCGTTGATGTTCCTAGTCCAACTGATCTTGTTTTTGCCAAGAGAGAATGGACCTCCTACAACCTGTTCAGGCGGGTCCTCTAAGGTGCCTCTATTGGCGAGTTCGTCCGCTATTTCATTTCCAGATATGCCTTGGTGGCCTGGTACCCACATTAGGGTAACCTCGTTGTTACCCCCTAACGTGTTTAGTTCTTGCACGCATGTAAGGGGTGTATTTGGCAAGAGCTTGTATAGCTGCCTTACTGTCGCAGCAGAATAAAATTTTCTTGTTATTTGTCCCTTTCGAGATTTGTATTTTCGCATATCTGAGGATGGCTAGCACCTAAGCTTGAAAAACCATTGCCACATTGTCCATGGGTATACTTTACCTATGGCTTAATTTATGATAAAAAATTCCCGCCCCAAAGTGGCCATTAGCACCCGGACCGCCAGTATACCAAATGTCGGTATTTGGCCTGTTCAGGAGCTTTTGCGTGTCCTTCCTTTCAGGGATGTGGACAGAAAAAGACTTAGTCACTTGTTTTGTTTTCGTGATTGTGTCTTGTTATAAGACGAATGGGCGTTCCTGGAGGAATTTCAGATCTGAGTGTCCTCGGTCCCCATTCCTTCATTCTACTACCAATGTACGTGGCCAAGCCAAATATACTTAAATAAATTAATAAATAAGTATGCCGATCTGCGGGATTGAACCCTCGACCTTCTGCACAGTAGCAAAGTACTACACCACCGAGCCTCAGCCAACCATATATATATATATATATATATATATATATATATATATATATATATATATATATATATATATATATATATATATATATATATATATATATATATATATATATATATATATATATATATATATATATATATATATATATATATATTGTTATTATGTTTCGCTTGGCATTGGTGTTCATTTGTTATTGATGGCTGCCTGATAGTTTTAACAAAATAAGGAACCCTTTATCCCTAAACTGTTGGGCTAATCAAACTCAATAATCCCTCGCTATTGGCCTTTCAGAAGACTGCTACAGGTTTGCAGTCAGAATAGGAATCAACCCCTCACTGCGCTTGATCTTCCCGGAAGGTACCCTTAACGAGGCTACTCAAACTCCCAAATAAGGAAAATTTCCCAAAATCCAAGACTATCGTTCAGGTTAACGCCCAAGCACTCCCTTTAGGTTCCGTAGGATAATCTCTACGTCCTAAACTTGCTAGCTTTTTCTCAGGTAGGTTCGGTCTTTTTACTCTCCCTGTTAATTTGATCTCTCCTGAAAATCCTAAACGCGCTACCGAAGTTTATTTTTACTACAACCGACTTGGACGGCCAGAGGAAAAAAACTTGGAAAGAACTGTAAAATATTTTGTTAACAATAAAAGAAAATGAATGAAAAAGATTTACATTTGCCTTTAAAGATATCTGAGTATATTTAATTATCTTAGAATCAAGAAATGAATTTTGAACTTCTATGAATCCAAAAAAAATAAATCTTACAAAACTAGACAGTTGCAATGTTGGCCTATGGTTTACCATACTAGAAAGTTGTAGCGTTTCGATTCTTTGCGAATTAAAAAAATAAATATGAAAATGTTATGGTTGAGACTTATCTGGAGTTTTCTAGTCGGTCCTCAGAATGATGGAGAAGGAACACGAACTAGATGGTTCTTTAAAAAGTTGGATGAATGGTACGGTATGTAGGTGGGTCGTTTAAATCTCAAGTTCTCCTGGTACAGCCAAAAGTACTCTTACCCCAATGGTAAAAGAAAATTTCAAAGAGGTAACTTGGTTGGGTAAGACCAAAACCCAAATGAAAGTTGAAATGACGGTAGATTCAAAAGAAATCCAAGGATTAAAATCAAAAAAAAACCATAAAGTCCAAAACTCCAAAAAAACAAAACCTCCGAGTCTTTAAAATGCTCTTCTGTACTTTTCGGTAATAAAAATATCGCCCATAAATACGGTATCTGAACTAAAAATTTTTAACAGTACCGCAACAGGGAATTTCAGCTTTTCAAAAATCGGCACAACGCCCGTTTTTTTTATAAAACTTTTTGAAAATACTGAATTACTAAACTAAAAGTATCGTGACAGAGGGAGAGTGATCACTACCGTGATTTTTGCTTTAAACTGGATTGTCCCAATCCGGATTTTTACTTCTTCTTCCGGCGACAAAATGTGCAATTTGGAAATAATCCAAAAATTAAAGATTCGAACACTGGTGCGTGTCGAACATGAAATGAGAAAAATCAGCTCAACAAAGTCGAGGTTATCTCCACTCTACAGGTGTATGCATAAGCTTTTGCCAGTTTCACGAAGAGATGGCACCAGCGAACAGTACGCAGTGTATGAATTTGATAGATACGTCAGTTTGTTCGTCTGACATTAACCTAACCAACATACACAAGTTGAGTCCGCCAAACATTAGCGTCTGTATTGTATCGTTCAGTGATCATGTCGACTTTTGTGCCTGAAAAAGAACATTTGCGGTACGCATTGCTTTTCGTTTGCTGGTAGAAACATATGATGAACACGCTCCATCGATTAGAACATGTGAGACATGGTTTCGACAATTTAAACGTGGTGATTTCAATGTGAAAGACAGTGCGCGCTCTGGTAGACCACAAAAGTACGAAGACGAGGAATTGTAGGCGTTACTGGATGATGACCCAACAAATGATTATTTTAAATCACGCATTGATCGAAAGACGACCGGAATGGGCCAGAAGACATGGCAAAGTGATTTTGTTACACGACAATGCGCCGTCTCACACAGCAAAACCAGTGAAAGACACCTTGAAATCGCTTGGATGGGACATCCTTCCGTACCCGCTGTACTCTCCCGACCTGGCGCCATCTGACTATCACCTCTTCGCATCAATGGGGCAGGCGCTTGCAGAGCAGCACTTCAGCAATTTTGAGAAAATTGGAAAATGGTACGACGAATGGGTTGCCGCAAAAGACAAGCAGTTTTTTCTGGCATGGTATTCGTAATTTACCTGAAAGATGGGCGAAGTGTGTAGAAGCCAATGGCCAATATTTTGAATAAATAAAAAATGAATTTCCCTTGAAAATCACGTGTTTTCTTTACCACAAAAACCGGCAAAAACTTATGCATACACCGGTATATCAATACATTTGTAAGAGTGCGAGAGAAAATGAAGCGTATTATTCGTGGCATAAAATTATAAACAACTTAGCTTTGGACCATGTTTGGCAACGCCGCATTTCAAAACTTTAAGACATGTGACGTATCACCTTCAGAATGTCAATTTAGTTTATTTACCAAATCAGGATTCAATTGTAAATCTATCCATGAAAATGAAGTGTTTCCATTAATACCCACTGGAAAAGCAATATGGAAACCATATACTAGTTCCTTGCATGACACTACGCAAATCTGGTAAATATTTTAAGAAAATTACAAGGTTATGCCACCTTAACGTAAATAAACAATATTATTTATGTGTTATATATGTTACACACCATTTTGTTCAACAATAAAAATAGAATAGAAACCTTTTACGTTGCATATGAAATGAAAATTTTTGTAGTTTCTGAAGCTCTTCAGCCTACTTATAGCTGAATCTAAGTGCTTATGATTTTTTTTATTTCCCAAGCTACAAAACCATTTAAACGGGTACGTTTTTAATACTTTAAATAATATTCAGAAGGGAGCAACCAATGAGCAATCGAACGAATAATGGTAACACAGCAGAACTTTTAAAATCTGTAAAACTACTATAAACATCAAATGAAGACGCCGCTTGCGAGGAGTTTGAATATACAGTAGAACCCCGGTTATCCGAGGTAACGTGGGGGGCACCCTCCTCAGATAACTTAAAACTCCGATAATCCGGATTTGTTTTTTATTCATTCAAAAAATAAACACCAACCGATGTATTAACGTTTTTAACATATAAATAGGTAGATACATTATAAAACAGTGAAATAGGTATCTATGCGCTTCTGTTTCATATTGCAGCTTCTTTTTCTCGCTGCAATGTTTCTCCCATCTATTAAGAAGAAGCAAATCCGCTGGGGTACCTCTGGTTGTTGTTCGATATACCTCCAAGATTTTTCCAAAGAAGCAAAACCTTCTTGATGAGAGATCTTAGTGGGAGACTGTTCATCCACCGCCGCCTCGTCATCGTCATCTGATTTTTCGGTTTACTGAAAGGCATTCGTTATTTCTTCAATACTCATTTCTTCTTCTAAATCATCTGCTGCAATCCATTCAACAACATCTTCTCTTGTCACATTTTAATTTTTGCATTAATTCAAATAAACTTTTTTCTTTTTCTTCTATCTCGCTGTCAAAATTTGAACAGGACATTTCTCCATGGCTTCTCAATTTCAAAGCTAATTCATTTAATGGAGTATCATCTTCACTGTCATTATAGTCCTCAAAATAAATAACTTTTGACCAAGATTTTTGAATAGTGGTAGTACGCACAGAATCCCAAGCTTGACTTAGCCAGTAAATAACATTTGTAAGTGTAACCTTTCTCATCCCATTGATAATATCCTCCTTTTCTGTATATTCTAACAGATGTTCAAGATATAAACGCCTATAATTTTTTTAAATGTTTTCGAGGATCCATTGGTTGCATTATGCTGGTTACATTTGGAGGAAAAAATTTTACAACTATTTCGCCCACTTGAAGTCCTTCTCCAGGGTGAGAGGGAGCATTATCCATTAACAAAATTGCTTTAATAGGAAGACGGTTTCTGTTCAAAAATTTAGTCACAGATGGCACGAACTCTTCTTCAAACCAGTTAGTAAATAAGGTCGCATCCATCCATGCGCTCTTCTGACTTTTGTAATAGACTGGTAGGGCTTTGGGTGAGATGTCTTTTAAAGCTCTTGGACGTGCAGACTTGCCAATCATCATCAGTGGGATTGTGTGCTTGCCAGATGCATTGGAACATACCATTATAGTTAATCTTTCCTTACTTCGTTTGTGCCCAGGAGCTGATTTTTCCCGTCGAGATGCCAATGTTTTTGATGGAAGCATTTTATAATTCAGACCAGTTTCGTCACAGTTGTAAATTTGATCACATGTGTATCCACAATCTTCGATTTAGTTTTTAAAGTTGTGCTTAAACTTCTCAGTTGATGACACATCAGCAGAAAGTTTTTCACCACATACAGTCAGTTGTCGTACACCGTACCGTTTTTTCCAGCGGTCAAGCCATCCAGAACTGGCGGTAAACTGATCTATCTCTGGGAATTGCCTACTAATCATTATTGCTTTCTGTTGTAAAATTGGACCTGACAGAGGCACACCTTTTGATCTCTGTTGGTTAAACCACATGAATAAAGCTTCGTTAACCTTTTCATAGTCGCCGGTTTTCATTGTTTTTCTTCCTGAGGACGAGGAGGCTTGATTTATACACCACTCTTCTAATTTTATGCGGTTTCTTTTCCAATCTCCAACTGTTACCTCACCTACTCCATAATCTCGTGCCTGCTTCAATTCTTCTGATGGCTTTGAATTTTTCTTCAATAGGAACGACGATTCTTTTACGCTTGTTTTGCTCCATTATAATACGACAAACAAAAATTCAAACAAAACAGTTCCTATTAATTACACTTAACTACCAGAACTTCAACCAAATAAATTAAGTGAGTATACTCGTACTTCTCCGTAGTAAACGCTATAATGCATTGCATTCACGCAAATTTACATGCTAAAAGACTCCACAAACATAAATATTGGAACCCCTCACAAGGGCCAGGGGGATTCCCCGAAGGCCCCGATGATTTTAAATGGAAATATGTACATACATATTTTAGAAGCTCGGTTAATACGCAACATAGACGCGCGTACCTCAGATAATCAGGTTCTTAGATTAGCTCGGTTAATCCGGAGCTCGAATAATCGCGACTCGGTTAATCGGGATTCTACTGTATTAATATTGCAATATTTTATTGGCTGATGGAAACCCTTGCAGAACAAGTGATATTTGTCTCCTCTTTTGTGTAGGTCAGCTGGACAACAAGTAATAATAAGTGTGTTTATAGTAGCGTCATATAAATATCTCTTAAAATTGTGACATTCCGTGCGACCTTATACGAAATAAACTTACTCATTCGCATAACAAAAGCATGGAATCAAAAATCGATAATGAAACGAAATTATCCAAGTATTTATTCTTCTGTTGGATGCGAATTGGTCAATATTTTCAAAGAATTATACATATTTATTTAATATATAGAAGTTGTATGCTATGCAGATTTTACAACAACAAACCTCACTCGAAACGCATAAAAAGTTCATTTAATTTGTCACATAGTTTGCGAAAACTTGTTTAAATATTCTGCCTTATTATCTGAGAGCTATTAAAGATGTAAATATATACAGGGTCCTTCAAACTGATACATATCTATAACGCGACTTAAAATTTCTTTCTGAAAAAAGGAAACGTGAAACTTTAGCCTGGTAGAATATGTCGCCAAATGAATTAACCATTTAAAATTTCAATGTTAGCCGTAAGGACACATAGAAAACATATCTGACGTTCAGCGCGTCCTGGGTATATGAAGAAAGTTACTTGTCATATATTCAGGTAATATCGTAATACAACTGAATGGTCACACGTTGTTTGTAATATAAACCGCTTTGGATACCCTAAGGGTGTTGCCATTTATATTTCTTTTTCTTCGGGTACCATGATCGTTCAACGATCGTTGGTTATCATGTTGGCTACCATGTTGAGGATGGTCGTTTTATTGACAGCCGCTCGGAAGAGTTGAAGAGTAAATTTTCCGTACCACTGCCTCAAATTTTTAAACCACGATGTTTTCCTTCTACTTGGACCTTGTCTGCCTGGAATCTTTCCCTCTATAATACAATGCACGATTTCATATTTTTCTGGATGTCTCATAATGTTGCCAAAATATTCTAATTTGCGTCATTTGATGGTGGCGACCACTTCCAAGTCCTTGTTGTTACTAATTCTGTTCATCCAACTGATTTTCAGCACCCGTCGACACACCCACATCTAGAATGCCCCCAGACGTTTAAGTATTGCTTTAGTGAACGCCCACGCTTCCATGCCGTACAAGGGAATTTGAATTTGCTAATTTTAATTACTATTATATATAACTTATCAGAATATAAACTCAAAAAATATTCAGCTATTAAAGATCAATATTTTATTATTTACTCTCTTCTCTGTCAGCTAACAGTGTGCACTTTAACTTTAAACAAAAATTTTGAATTTGACCGATTCATTACAAGACGATGCAATCAACCAGTTTTGATATCCAGTTAGGGCTTTTAATAAAAATTTGCGAAGGCTTGGTTAAACCATCAGATTTTATATTATGTAATTTTCGTTGGTTCCTTAATGAATTGGAGGAGTCGGTCATAGTGTAGTGGCTAAGATGTATGTCTTCTACGCCGGAGATCCGAATTCGCATCTCGGCTCGAAAACTAATAAATTGAAAAAAAATACAACGCCATTGCCTCCCTTTGGAAGGTAATGGCAAACCACCCGTAGTATCATGCCTAATAAAGAGCTCTCTCTCTTTGGTCGTTCAGAACCGGCATTAAACTGTAGGTTCCCTTGTTCTGAGGAACACTTAAAAAGGCATCAACCACAGGCAAAGGCGAGAGTGTCACCTACAGCCATATCGGATATGGCATTTCAAGAAGAATGAATTGGAGGAAACTAAGCCTTTGTTTCCGGTTACTTTACATATGGATTGCATAATTTAAAATTTGAAATAATTATGTACGAGGGTGCTTCCAAGTTATTTTACCTAACCGTAAAGAAAAACCCATAGACTTTAAGAAACATATACATTTGTAACTGCCTGCGATACTAATATACTTAGTTCAGCATTTCTTGAATTTTCCCATTTCATCCAAAAATATTATTTTGTTTGTCCCTCAAAAAAATGACGCTACAGCGACTTTCATCTCATCACCTGAGGTAAAATTTTCACCCTTCACCCCTTTCTGCAGATGTTGGAATAAAAAAGTCTCAGGACGCTAAATCCTGACTATAGAGTGGATATTATAATTCGGTGGATCCACAGTTTTTGGTAATGACCAGAGGTTTTGGCAAAAATTCTTTCACAGTCTACTTGTCAGAATACGGCTGGAGTTTTCGCCTTCTTTGGAGGGTAAATTCCCTTATGAAGTAATTGCATCGACTCCTACTTTATGGAAGAACACCAAATACTCCCTAGTGTTCTCTAGAACAGTCAATTATTCTTGAGAAAGTTCTTTTGTTTCCAGTTTCTGCTCTAGGGAAAAGAGTTTGGGGATTTATCTTGCAAGAATTTTTTTCATCCTGAAATCTTCTTGCACAGTCCAGAAGATTGTGGTTCGCAAACAACGAAATCTTCATTCACCGATCTGATAGTAGCAAATTCTCAACAAGCCTTATCATTTTCTCAGTTATTGCCTCAACTTATCTGGGGTCATTCTGAAATGAGTCTGGGCTCTATCGAAACTAATAAGAGCAAAATTTTATTTGACAATAAAATTTGCTGTAATCGTTGTAGACCAGGGCACTCTTTTATGAATAGCTTTTGGTCCATTTCCATCTTTCATGAGCAAATTTATTACTTTGCGATGCTTCAAATCATATTTTTCAGGACGCGAGGAACTCATACAAAATTTGGTACGTACGTTCGTACGACAGTAATTTGAAAACCAGGCAATTTTTTGTATGACGTCATGGTTAGGTAGATAAATTTTAAAAAATACCCTTCTACTTCTTTAAAAGATATTAAACCTCTAGTCCCGAAAGGGTTTTTTATACCTACAATCTAATAAAAAACTACCACAATTGTTTCCCAGACTCTACTTTTATAAATCACAGGTATACTGTTTTCTTAAACCTTGAAACGAAATCTACTATTCAAAATTACTTACGAGTGTCACATGATATATCGAAATCCAACCTAACGAGTGGGTTACCTACCCTAAAATCTGACCTAAAAAAACATGTGTGCGCATGGGAATAAAAAATGATTCTTATAAGGGTTACTCTTCCCAACTGGCTTCCCAAAAACACACCGAGTTTGTAAATTTAAGTTATTAGACCATCTTTTCTTTTTGATGCTATTTATTTCTTTCTTTCTTAAAACTAAGTTCTTAAAATATATTTCTTATGTGTGTTGATGCAAGAAAACTTATTAAAACTGCTTCTTTTTTAGTATTTCGTATGGAACACTTATAAGATCACTTCGGTGTCTGTCCTTCTGTCTATCCGTCTGTCTGTCCGTTTGTTACACCCCGATTTTCTCCGAAACTATTTTACATAGAAAGTTGAAATTTGGCACTAATATAGAAATTGATAACCTTATCAGAGCTGTGTAGTTTTGAAAGTTAAATTTGGACTTAAAAGGTTAGTTTTGGGGGGTAAAATCGGAAGTGAAAAAAATTTTTTTTTACTAGGTCATCGAGTGCGGCGTCAAATGAAAGCTTGTAAAAACACAAGTTCAAAAATATATATAATGTAATGCTTGCGCACACTTTTCTTTGTATTATTTTAAAAAAATGGCGAAAAATTGCTGTCCCCCCTTATCTCAAAAAGTACCGATCAAAAAGTTTTGAAAAAAATTCTGGAATATTCTCCACAGAGTGTAGATTGAACGAAAATTTTCACGAGTGCATTACCTTTAATTTATCTGGTATATATAAAAAACAAAAATTTCAGGGTCATCAGTTTTCAGTAAAGGTCGGAAAAAAACTCGGTAACAAAATTTTTTATTTTAAAAGCAATCAACGAACGAAACATTAATTGCGCAAGTCCGACTTGCACTTGGTCGGTTATTTTAGAGTCTGGATTGAAAACACTATATCTTTGGTGGTTCCTTTAATACTCTTTCTTTGTTTCTTTACAAACTTATTTTTGCCTAGCATCTTGCCTAATTTCTTCTCTTAGCTTTTTCCTATGTTAGCCCATTCTCTCTAAAATGACAAGTTTAAATTTTATCCAAATATCACAGGTCTGAAAAAAAAAATACTTTTTTTCAGCTGCAGGGGATGTTTTCGGTAAATATTATGTTTTCTAGTCTGCTGAATTCAAAAATGATCTCTATTTCTCTCTATCATGTACAGTTTTTTTGCAAACTACAAGGTGTTCGCATAAAAAAGAATAACACAAATGAAAAAACCACCATTTTATTACAATGAACTAAACAATTTTTCTTATAATTAAACAAACAAGTTCTTCATGAAATGTACTTAACATTCCGTGTTCATTCTTTTTGCCTATGAAATTTCTTTCTTAGATACTTCTCCAAACACGCTTCCGCATTCCATTTTCAGTTTTCCGCTTGAGCATCCAACAGTAGTCAGCTAGCATATTGACGTCTCATGTCCCTTGGTAGCGTCTCTCGATATCACGGACATCCTGGTGAAATCTTTCACCCTGCTCTTCACTGAAGGCTGCCAAGTTTTTGGGAAAATAGTCGACATAGGAGTATAAGAAATGAACTTTTAAGCTCATCTTGCATCCTTGAGCTTTATACGCAGCCAACATGCGTTATACAGTAGTTTTGTAGTGAGGGTCTTTAGTATTACTCAAAAACTTGTGCTCTACGTCTTTGAAAGAGTCCCACGCTTCTTTTTCTTTTTCTCCCACAGTTTCTGAAAAGAGGGGATCGGATAATAGTTTTCGTATATCGGGGCCAGTAAAAACTCCCTCTTTCAACTTGGCTTCGGACAGTTTTGGGAACTTGGAACATAGATATCTGAAACATTCCCCATCTTTTGGCAGTGATTTAACAAACTGCTTCATAAGTCTCAATTTAATATGAAGAGATGCTAATAAAAACCTTTTCAGGAAGAACCAAGGTCGTATTAATGACGTTATTTTCGACGGGGGTTCAGACGTCTCAAAGTGGCCAGTCAGTTTTTGTCAAATGAAAATCTTTGGCTCGACTGTCCCACAAACAATGGAAGCAGGGATATTTTGTATAACCTGCCTGCTGGCCCAACATCATGGTTAATATTTTGAAGTCTCCACAAACCATCCAGCGATGTTCTTGATATTTTATTTTCTCAAGAATCATTGTTAAATCGTTATAATTTCCTTCATTCAATTCACCGAGTGTCCTACAGGAAGTGATGCAAATTTATTCCCATTATGCAGCAAGACTGCTCTGAGGCTTGTTTTTGACGAATCAAGGAATAGGCGCCACTCAGATGAATCATATTCTATTTCAAAACACTTCTTTAGCCCTTGAACATCACTACAAAAAACGAGATTTCCCTCTTTGGAGAAAAAATTAGTGAATTCAATTTCTAGGCGCCTGTACCACGAAAATAAGGTTCTGGGTGATAGTAGGTTTTTATTTTTTAGCCTTGACCCTAGCAATTCGGCAGCATCTTTAGAAAGGCCTAAATCTCTAACCAGGTCATTGAGCTCGCTCTGAGAAAAAAGTTGGGGTCCCTCATCAACAAAAAAATCTCAACTAGATTCGTCCTGAGGAGGTAACGGGTTTCCGTAATCAGAATCACTCGGGGTATCATTCAAACTGGAAGGAGGGTATGGAACTGGTACTTCAGAGCTATGAGGCACTGGACAAATAGCTGAATTAAGGTTTGGGTGAGATATTTTGTTTTTATTTTTTGTATCGAAACTTTTCACATCTACCGAACAGAAATAGCAGTCGGTAGTGTAGTTTTGCTGTTCACGCCATATCATAGGAATGCCAAAACGAAATGAGGATCTTCCTCGTACCTTCTGCACACCGTATGAGGAGCCCAGGCTTTGTCTTGATATCCAAATTTCAACTTGAAATAAGCAAAATACACTTTCTTCACGAAATGACTTATGTTTCTTTGTTGACACTAACAGTGTATTAACCACAAATAAAACAAAAGTTTTCAGGAGTAATAACATAACCCCTTGGAGCCATAATATATAACTAAAAACACGAGCACAGTCACGTTTGAATGCAAAATGTAAATTGAGTGTGGCTTATACAACAAAGATCTTGAACGGCAACGTCTTGCCGAGCTCTGCACTGAATCAAACTACAAACACGCGTTTTGTAAGAAAAGCTGACGAGATGGAATTTTTCGAGTATTTTTCTCGGTTTTATTGAGTAAAAATCTATAAGAAACAGTATAAAAATCCTGTGCAGTTTTTTGGTTTGTGTGGTGTAATCAATGTCATTGTTACATTGGTAGCCTAAATCGATCACAACAAATACGTTAATCTCATATTACTTTTCACTGGAGTAATAGATCCTGCGCCCATGTCTTAACTAAATGAAAAATATTGTTCCAGTACTCCTTTCTCTCCCACATATCGTCGTACTTCGTGACATGATTCCTTATCATCGATCTTTTTTAAACCAGTATAGACTACGTACGGATTTTATTTTCTGTTACATTTTTTAATATTATTTCCTTCCTGTAATCAATTTAACACTAAATTCTTTATCAAAAACACTTATCTTTGTTATAATTCTAAATTATTAAGTCTCGAGTTCTTCTATGTACTGTTTCTTTCTTAATCTGTAATTCAAACTTAACATTCGAATTGAATATGCCACTACAAAAGCTTCAAATACTTTCAGAAAACTTTTGTAAATTCTATATCTGAGAATCTTATAATTATTGAGGCTATAAATAGCACTCTCACTACAGCAACGGAAATATTTCTACTCACCTAACCTAACTAATACCATTATATATATATATATATATATATATATATATATATATATATATATATATATATATATATATCCCTCACAATTGAGGCTATCGAATGAGAACAAATAGGAAATGGAAACAGAAATCTGTACAGTTTGGTCACAAACGAGTCATAGATTTAATCGACGATCTACTCTTGGACATGTAATTTATGTACACGACGATGTTGTATATCGTCGACAAACCATATAGAATCAGGTGAAATCCAGATATACAGGTATGGCTGATATATATGCAGAAAAACCCAGGTAAAACATGAACTGGGGACGCATGCAATAATATGAGGTAGAAATTCATGCAATAAAAGTTTGTGTTTACGGGGCTAGCGCCACCAGGAAATATATAGTCTTTCAAAAAATCAAGGTACCTCAAAAGGTTCTAAATACCCATAGGTCTAACTCTAAGATCACGATGGAGGATCAACGCGAGCTGTTAGAATTATCCACCAATAACAACAGGATGAAACTCTATGGGTTCCAGGAGATTCGGAAATAACAAGTAATGAAAAAGCGAACGACCTAACAAGAGCCGGAGCTACCAAACGATACAAAGGTTCAGAACTGTCCTTTGGCATCCCAAAAAAGGTAGTAAAAACTACAATAAATATCACCAGCACCATTTAAATCGTTTCCTCACAACATTTGGTCAGAGACAACCAATGGCAGCCCTTCAGAAAACCTAACAACTAATGTTCTACTTTTAACAAGGGCCTAGATTAAATTAGTGGTGGGTAGTGATTATCGGTCACTGGTACTTGAGGGAATATTTGGAGAAAATGGGAATCCAGAACGGCCTCACAACATGAAGAGAGAGACACGTCTGCGCACATTCTATATGAGTACACGAAATTCACCCGCGATAAATACATACTGTTTGGGGATGTTTATACATCGTAGCGACAAGCTGCCACATGAAGAACTTGGAAAGAACAAAGGCACGATATAATCAAAAGAGGTGAGCCAAGACCAATTTTATAGCCAATTGTCTCTATTCTGATAAAGCTCTTTTTAGATTGATTACATATGATGATGATGACGTTAGAGGGGTTTGGGCGCGTCGATATCAATAATCATTTAGCGCCCATATTTCTTTTATATGATTATATTGAGTTCTTTGAGGAATTTTTGGATTTCATCCTTTTTTAGTTTGTATAAATTAATTGTTTGGCTTAAAGAGGAGGGGATATTATGCTTAGCTCTGATGTTGTCGAAGTGATCAACCTCAAATATATGTTTGACTGTCAGAGGTGAGTTACAAGTGGGGCATTGGGGTTGGGGGTCATTTTTCAAGAGATGGAAGTCTTTGAAGTAAGTATGTCCTATAGCTAGTCTTCTCAGAATTGTGATCAATTCCTGCTCAAGTTACGGATGTGTAAGGGAAGGAAGACTAATAGTTTTAGATTGCACAGTTTGTTGTTATTTTCCTCCAGATCCCATTCTAGTGGAAGAGATCTTTGCTAATTAGGGAGAGAGGATTAACTAAATCGTTTATATCATTTTCCCCTTTTTAGCTGCCTGGTCAGCTCTGTCATTGTCACTTATTCCCATGTGACCAGGAATCCAAAGATGCGAAGTGGTTTTCCCCCTGAATTTCGCAATGTATTGTATGTCCGTAATTTGTCTCAAGTAAGCGTAGTTTAAATTATTGGCTTTGATGGCTTTGAGAGCACTTAATGAATCTTTTTATTTTCTATTGAGCTGATTGCATGTCTAGTTGCCTCCTTTAATGCAAGTAATTCTGCTGTGAATATTGAGTTGTAATGGGATAGTTTGAAAGTTTTTGAAAAGTATTTGTGAACAAAGGCAGCTCCCACTCCTTTTTCAGTCTTTGATCCATCAGTGTAGATTAATGAAAATCTGGGATATTTAAGATGCAGTCTTTCAAGAAATTTAGATTTAAATTCCGAGTGACTTTGATTCTTTGTATTTTCAGAGAGAAGGTGAAAGTCAACTTTAGGTTTTGGAGATTGCGAAGGCGGGAATGTACACCAAAGTGGGTAATTGAAAATTAGAGCAAAATTGGCGACCTCTTTTTCTTTTTAACATAGAAGTTAGAGATGAATACCAGTATTTTATTAGAAGTTGAATTTTTTCTTTTACGGCCGGAAAAACTTTATACGATACAAAATATTCAGACTTTTAGAGAGGCACCCACATTCTGTAAGTAATTCACTTATTAATATAACAGGTATATATATTATAGTATCACATTATACATCTTTTCTATTGTAATAAATTCCTACTTGTGCAGTTTTCTAGGCTACCGGATGCATGATATAGCGCACAAAGGGTGACATGTCGGTCGAAAGATAGTTATGTGTTTCCACCGATGAGTAAATGTATTTTGTGCTGCTGATATAGACATCTGTTGATAAAATAATACTACCAATTATTTTTTTTTTTATTCTTTTATCTTTTTTATATTGTTTATTTACCGCGAGAAAGCCTTTTTTATCGAATCTGAAGACCCGTCAACAACAAACTTAAAACTGTATAATTTAAAAAAGAATTAAAAAGTTCTCTATAAAGATAGTCTGTAAAATGAGTGTCTCCCCATGAAATTATGTGTTTGTGATATATACGATGCAACAAATAATTTTCCAGATCGGTGCTGTAACAATGAAAAAACTTTTTAAAAAATGTCTGTTTTTTTATTCAATGTATTTTTTTTTACTTTTCTAGCTAAAGGAAAGTTTTGCATGCGGGACAACATCACACTTAGAAATTTTCGTTTTTTTTTCAGGTTCATAGGTCACGAGAAATATGAAAATTTATTTTCGTCTGTCCGTCTTTCTGTTTATCGGTCTGTTGGCACCATGTCTCTCGAACGAAATGAGATATTAATCAAACTTGGTATGCATAAATAACATCTAAAAAGAAAATGAAGCTTATAGTTTTTAAACGTTATTGCTTCGGGTCAAAGGAGTGGGGTTTGATAAATTTTGAAAGGTTCTAGTAGTTTGAAAGTTTTTCCTAGTATTCTGTTAAATAATAAACGAATTTCATGAATAAATATTTATAGTAAAACATACAGGGTGCCCCATATGAATGCAATAATGATTCCACAGTATTTATTAGCCAGTGTATCCAGAAAATGTTTAAATAAAAGTTATAGGGTGTTATACGGGGTATATGTTGACTTTGACAATAAAAGGTTTTGAACTGTCAGTTCGAAGAAATTACGCCCTGTATATTAAAAAATTTACTGAGTTAGCCGTTACTTGATTGAAATTCAGTGTAACTTAACACAAATAAAACACTAATAATGTTTTTTAATTTCCAATATATTATTATGTTTCTTGACAATTGTTTCGGCACACGGTGAATTCTTCGGACGAATTAAAATTTTAAACTAAATATAATATTGAATACATGCCCTTAAATATAGTATTTTCGTTCTACCTGTTTAAGACATCCTCAGTGTACTTAGATAATTCCAACTATATAATTGGGTACAATAATATAAAACCATAAATACACAATATACAATTGGAAAAACTAAAATATTTAATCCTGCTTATTGTTCTAGGTAAATCTGGTTGGGTTAATTTATAATTTTTATAAAGGTTTAATAAGGGAGAGTTGTTGGTTTCAAGTTGTTGATTCAGTAAAATGTTCCTATTCTTATATTTGTTAATTTCCATGCTTTTTAAGAAATTCAACTTTTTAGATTTAGATTCATTATGAACTGTAAAATTTTCGTCAAAATTGTAGTTTTCTAAGATTAATTATGTCGACCATTTAATCTTAGAAAACCACAATTTTGAAGAAAATTTTAAAATTTTTTATAATGAATCTAAATCTAAAAAGTTGAACAACAGTGACTGTTGCCAGTGGAGAACGCGGTTTTTCTAATTTGAAGCTTATTAAGACGTATTTGAGGTCCACTATCTCTCAAAAAAAAATTAATTCCTTAGCATTGTTGTCAATCGAAAACGAAATCGCTAGTCAGCTGGATTTTTCCAGTACTATCGAGGAAAATGAATTTGATGTAATAAAATTGAAATCATTTGAAAGACGATGACCCCCCTGGCTCGCTGTGACAAGAAGATTGTCATTCTAGGTTAGGTTTAAACTAGTCCTAATTTAAGTCATTGTTACGTCCTAGTTTAAGTTAGCGTAAGTCTTAGTCTAAGGTAGTTTTAGTCTTAGTTCTAAGTTCTAGCATTAAGAAACTCATGTATATACTAAACACACTTTCCTAGGTTAAGTTAGTATAGGATTCCTATTATAAGAACTTAGGTTAAGATAGAATAAGTATACATTCATTATCCGGAATTTTTTTATACTTTCAAAATTGTGAGAAAGAGGCACGGCCTATCTTGATTTCCAGACAGTGAAATCATTTGACTTTAAATTTCAAAATAAAGCGTGTTTTGTAATAATATACTAGAAATTTTTTAGAAATGCTAATTGTAATGAAGAAATTGTATTTAAATGCATTTAATTTAATTTATAAGTTTTGGCCACTGTTAATCATGATTATGATGTAAAAAACGACAAAAATAAAGAACATAATTTACTATACATACATATATATATATATATATATATATATATATATATATATATATATATATATATATATATATATGTATATATATATATATATATATATATATATATATATATATATATATATATATATATATATATAATCCGGTGGACCTTACGCTCTGATCTCTTGTTTGTCTATTTATTCATTTACTTATAGTGAGAAATCACAGCTTTCCAATTACACGCAATTGTACTATAGCAAAATTATAAAACGAATACAACTTAATACTCATATTAATCACTTATATCTAAATCCTATTTTACTGTGACAATCGGTACATACGACAGAGACAGCCGGTACAACTCGTTCTCAGGGTCAAAATATAAGCGCATGGCATTTCCAATTAATGAAGCCGCGCCACCTAACCTCAAGTTGAGTTTTCCACAAAGATTGTTCAGGATAGAATAGTTTCCTTTGTAACTGTTTAGTTTTGATGTAAACGGTAGATTTTAAGTACTCAGGAGTGATGCCTGCTAACTTTAAGTATTGATACTCAAGCTTATAAGTCAGAATTTGCTTATTTTATAACAGAAAAATGTCTGACATGGCCATTAACTAATTTTTCAGATATCTTTGAAAAAGAAACAAACTAATTTTGAAAGCTAAAATAATAAACAAAGAGTTGCACTAGGCCCTCATAATAGACTGCAACCCCACTATCTCTACAAATTATTCTCTCACTAGTCAGCCACTAACTTAAAGGTTATATATATATATATATATATATATATATATATATATATATATATATATATATATATATATATATATGTATATATGTATTTTATAAAGAGCCCTTTTTTCATATTCAGCCTGGGCACCATTTCGTCTAAAGCTAGCCCTGCATTGTTTAATGACTGGCAGCACAAGACTTTCATTATAAATGTAGATACAAAAATAACTATTTTATTTTAGCTATACATCTGGTTTTTAAAAACAACAACAATTTATTTTATTTCGAACTTAGATTTCAGGAGTTTTTCAAATTGTTGCATCAAAAAAGGAATAAAAACACCTAGGGAGAAGATTATTTTAGGCTAAATTTAACAAAAGAAAGTAGTAACATCTGGTCTAGATGTTATACCTTTTCGCACGGTAACATTCGAAAACGCAAGCTTTCTGTCATACCTGGAATAATTTTACACTTCTTTAATCTATTACCTGAGCTAGAATTCATACAATAACTTCAGGTACGCGAGGGTTTCTTGTCTTTGTGACTGTTGCTTTCTAGTTTCCTTTGAAATACATACGAGGACGTATTGATAAGTTGTGTTCAAAGTTTTAAACAGATACAACGCGCAGTTATTTGTTGGAAGCTATCGTAACGGATCGGTGTTACACGTTTCATAGGCCATTTATTACTGTATAATGAATTCAAACGTGGCCATACGAGCACTGTAGCTGCTACACGTTCAGGACACCAGACTAAGATTTCTTCTGACGAAATGGTCTCTAAAATTCATGATATCGTGATGAACGATTGTCGCATTAAGCTTCGTGAGATTGCTAACATGGTAAACAGTTGATATGAATGTTGCATGAATTTCTAAAAATGAAAAAGCTGAGTGTGCGATGGGTATCGCGTTTGTTGACTCCAGTCCAAAAATGCACTAGGAAGGGCATTTCAAAATCGTGCTTGAAAAAGTTACATCATAATCCGAAGAATTTCGTCATTTGTGACTGTAGACCAGGGGTGTTCAAACGGTCGATCGCGATCGACAAGTCGATCGCGAGTGCTTTTTGAGTCGATCTCGAGAAAAAAATTCCGAACTATTCACAGATTTTGTTTTAGGTAACTAAAACAAAATGTAATGAATAAACTACTAAAATTTATTCGATCGACAATTAGGCCAGAATAACCCCCTCATCGTAATAACCCTCTGCTAACGGCAAAAGGCGGCTTTATCAAAGGAACGCGCGGTACTTGTCAAAGAAAAGCCGCGTGTTTGATTCCCGCCAATTTTTCTAGAAACTTCGGGCGGCGTGTTTGACGGGAACATTCGAGACTTCGTTCGCGCCGATATAAATGTTGCGCCTACAGGAATAGGAGTCAGTCTGAGTTGTAACTTGAAGGCGATACATCGATACAAAGTTTATTAATAAATAGTCCAAAATGAGTGCGGCAAAGAAAAGTAAAACTTATCATTTTAATAACGATTGGGAGGAAGAATTTTTCTTTTGTATGGTAAAGGATAAGTGCATTTGTCTTATTTGCCGTGCGTCAGTTGCAATACCTAAGCGTGGGAACTTAGAGTGGCATCATAAAACAGTTCATAAAAACTATGAAAAGGATTTTCCGTCACAGAGTGAATTAAGAAAACGAAAAGTACCTGATTTGATAACTTGTTTGAAAAAAGAACAAACCATGTTCACAAGACCAGCCAAACAATCAAAAGCTGCAACGATCGCGTCATTTAAAATATCTCATATATTGGGGAAACACAAGAAACCATTTGGTGATGGATTGGTTGTGAAGGAAGCATTTATTGAAGCGGGTGAGACTTTATTTGGAGATTTTAAAAATAAAACAGAGATTATGTCTGCTATTAGAGAACTTCAGTTATCTCGTCCGACTGTCACAAGGCGTGTTGAAGTCATGAGTCAGGACATAGCAGATAAACTAAAACATGATATCATGGAATGTACATACTTTTCTTTACAGTTCGACGAATCCACCGATATGACAGACACTGCCCAGCTGTGTATTTTTATTCGAATGGTATTCAATGACATGTCGGCTAAGGAAGAGTTTTTGACAATGATTCCTCTGAAAGGAAAGATCCGTGGCGAAGATATATATGACGTTTTCTTCAATTTTGTAACAAACTACAAGCTACCAATATATAAACTAGTGTGCATTACAACCGATGGAGCACCAGCAAATGACTGGAAACGAAAACGGTTTTGTGGCATTGTGTCGAGCTAATGATGATTTCCCTTCATTTTTCTCCTTCCATTGCATTATACATCAACAAGTTTTGTGTTCAAAAGTTTTAAACATGGAGGAGATTATAGGCATTGCAATAAAAATTGTGAATTCTATCCGTGCACGTAGCTTGCAACGACGGCTCTTTAAAGTGCAGTTGGAAGATAGTTAGTCAGCTGAACACACTGATTTAGTTCTTCACACAGACGTCAGGTGGTTGAGTCGCGGAAAATTCCTAGAAAGGTTTCAAGAATTATTGCCCGAAATAACAGCTTTTCTGGACGAAAGAGGTGATGACACTCAGATGCTGAAAAACGGAAAATGGCTGACTGATTTGGCATTTTTGACAGTCATCACAATGCATTTAAACACCATTAATTTGGAGCTTCAAGGTAAAGGAAAAACTATTATTGAGATGATTAGCGCAATAAACGCATTCAAAAGTAAATTGCAACTTATGATAAATCAACTGAAAAGAAAGGATCTGAAAAATTTTCCGTCTTTGAAAGCAAGGATTCCTCAGTTGAATTATGATATTTATGAGGCAGAATTATCAAATATTTTGGGCCAATTCGAAATACGTTTTTATGATTTCAGTAAATTGGCAAATATCGCATCATTTATGAGTTATCCTTTTTCGTGTAAAAACATTGAGGAATTAGCTATTGAAATAGCAAGTCAATTTAACATGGACTCATGTTCTGTTGAAAATGAGTTAGTGCAGATTATATCAGATATACATCTCAAAGCCACAGCATCTGATACAAAATTCTGGTGTTTTATATCTGAAGATAAATATCCGAATCTAAGGCAAATCGCCCTTCAACTGACGGTAATGTTTGAGTCAACTTACTTGTGCGAGTCTGCATTTTCTGAAATAAAGATAATTAAGTCAAAATATCGCAATCGACTAACTGACGAACATATGTCATCATGCTTGCGATTAGCACTCGGTAATTACGTACCATCTAATGAAAAGTATGCTGAGGACATGCAGTGCCACGCTTCAACATCCAAAGTCACTCTTTAGTTAAGTTTAGACACTAGAACTCGTTTGTTTTGTAAGAACCAATAAACTTGCAATTTTGAATAATTATGAGTTTTTTTCATTGACATTTTAGAGCAGACCTACACTTACCTTGACTAAAAAATGCATATTGTGCGGAAAACTAAAATCTATGCCACGATACACCCTACCTAGACGACAATCCTGCATCACACTTACTTGCAGCCTCTCAGAGTCGATCGATCGTAGTCTAACAATATTGAGGTAGATCGCCAGCAGTTCAAGTTTGAGCCCTGCTGTAGACGAAACTTGGATCTACCATTGCACCCTGGAGGCAAAACGGCAGTCAAAAAAAGTGAATTGGCAAAGATGAAAGTGAACCCAAAGAAAAAAAATGTGGGACTTTAAGCGTAAAACAGTGATGGGTTCTTATTACATTACGTTATTGAAACGTTTGCATAATGATTTACGGCAGAAGCGACCGAGATTAGCACTCAAAAAACTGCTTCTTTACCAGGAAAATGCACCTGTTCACATATTGGCCGTTGCATTGGCAAAAGTGCACGAGCTGGGCTTCGAAATAGTTCCCCATACACCCTATTCCCCAGATTTGGGTCCCAAGTATTTTTTCTTTTCTAACCTTAAAAATTGGCTCAGGGGAAGAAATTTCCGTCGAGAGAAGAGATTATCAGTTCTGCGAACAAGTATTATGCACAATTCGAAACAGTTTTTTTTTCTGGGAGAATATAAAAATTAGAATCTTGCTGGACCAAATGGAGATTGTTGGAGATGTTGAGAAATAAATTTTTGTTCTTGCAAAAAAAGTGATTTACCTGGTTTTTTTTACAAAACTTTTCAATCCACCTTCGTATATCAGCTCGTTTCAAAAAAGCTAATAAAAGAGTAAGAACAGAATAGGATAACCTGAAATTTACGTTTTGTCAGTACATCTTACATTTGCACAGCTGGAGAACTTGGAAAATGTTATAATATTTTTTATATTTTATTTTTAAAAAATAAGAACCTACCACCATATTTCTAAAGAAACAATGAAGGTCCATTAAGCGGATGGCGGAAAAAATATGGACCAATAATTCAAAAATTTAATATTCCGCACATACATTAAGCGACCAATGGTTTTGGTTTTGAACTTCCCGGACCCAAAATAGATTAAATGTTGAATAATAATGCATGTTATGGTTGTTAATTGCTCTAATATTGCGAAAAGTAGCTTCATCAGAAAACATTAATTTGGATAAAAAATTTGGATCAACCTCTATTGCTCCATTCATGGTGGTACAAAAGTTTACTCGTCGTTCAAAGTCACGATCTTGAAGTTCTTGGTGTAGTTCCATATGAAAGGGATGATACTTGTTTTTTCTCGTGGTGCGATTAGCAGTAGATTGGGATATGTCAGATAAATCAGCTAGTTGCCGCCTGCTGACCTGGGGATTATTTTCAACATGGAGTAAAATCTCCTTTTCTTTTTCCTAATTGGTAGCATTCTGGTTTACTACTTTCTGTTTGGTATACTCAACGCTACCACTATCATCAAATCGTTCCATTAAGAATTGAAATGATTTTGTAGATAATATACGTCTTTTAGGGTACTTCGCTCCGTAAAGCCTTACTGTCAAAAGACAATTTTTTTCCGCCTCGCCCAGTATATAAACCATATCAATTAAATCATTTTTAGGAAAATCTATAACTATTACCTTTATACGTCACTTACTACAACAAATTAAACTATTTTTACTTGCTTAATACACACGTCAAAATTTGACAATGCCTATATTTTTGTTTTGGAAGTTATGATGTTATAGCGTAAGTGTATTAAAAACAAGGGTAAAAACTGAAAAATTTAAAATAAATCGAAAACTATTAAAAACCCACCAACTTTTATTAGGTATATCATATACCTAATATGACATACCTAATAAAAGTTGGTGGGTTTTGTAAAATCTATCAGAGAAAACTATTAGAAATAGGTATATGACATACCTAATAAAAGTTGGTTGCTTTAGTAAAAGAAAGAATTATAATATACAGGGTATGCCATTTAAAAAATTTGAGATTTTTCAATTTAAAATAGTCGAAAGGCATAAATTTATTTTGAACACCCTGTAGCATCTAACTCAAATTTCTTTACATATACCTTTTTTTTTCATCTCTATAAAACGCTCGTACCAATTACCATATAATTATTCCACCTTCGAAAACAATGGCGGTACTGGCAATTTTTTACAAAACTGAAAACTACATAGTATTTTTTTTTAAATTGAAATATTAGAAAAACTACTAGGTTTAGGTATATAACATTATTAATAAAAAAGTTTTAACATTTTACGCAGAATTTAAAAATAAATTAGAAAATTCTATTTAAAAAAAACCGGTCAAGTGCAAGTTGAACTTGCACAATTAGTGTTCCGTACGTTAATTGCTTTAAAATAAAAAAATTTGTTACGGTGGTATAAAATGATCAGTGACTTCACAAAACACACCCCAAATGAGTTTTCAACAAAGTTTGTTTCCAATCTTTACTGAAAACTGATGACCTTGAAATTTTTGTTTTTTTTATATACCAGATAAATTATTAAAGGTAATGCACTCGTGATAATTTTCGTTCAATCTATACCCCGTGGAGATATTCCAGAATTTTTTCAAAATTTTTTGATCAGCACTTTTCGAGATAAGGTAGGGGGACAGCGATTTTTCGCGAATTTTTAAAAATAATACAAAGAAAAGTGTGCGCAAGTATTACATTTCATATATATTTTTTACTCGTGTTTACACAAGCTTTCTTTTGACACCACACTCGATGACCTAGTAAAAATTTTTTTTTTCACTTCCGATTTCACCCCTCAAAACTAACCCCTTAAGTCAAAATTTAACTTTCAAAACTACACGGCTCTGATGAGGCCATCAATTCCTCTATTAGTATCAAATTTCAACTTTCTACGTCAAATAGTTTCGGAGAAAACGGGGTGTGACAGACAGACACCAAAGTGATCTTATAAGTGTTCCGTACGGAACACTAAAAACATATGTTGTATCTGCCACACTTTTTTGAAGTACTCTGTATACTCAAAAATAATTTGAAACTGTGCACCTGAACATTTCCTAAAACTATTATGTTTAACATTTTTTTGTCATTCCCGAAACAAATGAGATAATGAACTTTACTCTATCGTTGACTCACCCTGTACATATTTCTATCTCAAAATTATTTAGAACAATGTATGTCCTTTTGGTATTATAAATCTGAATTTCAACTGTAAATTTGTAAACAAAAACCGAATACAATATATTTTCAGTTTTAGTACGAAAAGTACTCAGAATTTTATTAGTAATAATGGCAAAATTTCGATTTATGACCGGCTATATAGTCAAAAGTTAACAACCCTATAATAAAAGTTAAATACCATAAACTCCAATTAACAATAGATTTTATTACCGTTTACCACTAGTTATTAAAAGTCAAAATTAATATTTTCTTTAGTTGTTTAAATTTATAGCTGTCGTTTTTGTCTAGAGCCTAGAATTGCAGGTACGAGGGTATTTTATAAGTTCCTACCTAAAGTGTATTTGTTTGGAGTTGATAGCACAATTCTCTCATTGCAGATGCAAATACATGTTGGGGTGCGCTTAAAAAAAAAGAGATTTCTTATGCATTTTAGTAGATTTTGCTACCTGTTTTGAATAATTTTTAAGGGTTCACCCCGTTTTAGGCAGAAAAACTCTGCTATACAACAAAGTCATAAAATGTAAGTGAGGGTTCATCGGTCACATAGCCGTCCGAGCATAACCTGCTTTTAGTGTTTAATAAATAAAATTATCTTAAAAATATAGTTATAGAAACATAAGATTTATTACCAAAAAAATTTTAATCGATAGATATATGTATTCACACGATATACAAGGACTTTAATTACAATCAAAAACAATAATCATCTTCAAAATCTGAAGGCTCGACTTCTCTTAAATTGATAATTAAGGGTTATATTTCCACAGTTTTTTCGATGTATTCGTCAAATTTCTACATTTTATTTTCTTCTTCTATAACATGTCGCATGGCATTTTTCCAATTATCCTCTTTGATCCTCTCTATTCCGGCGAGTAATAATTGCCTTACGTCTTGAAGTTTGAACTTTGCAACGAAACATTTCAAATTAGCTCTATGGGATTCAATTCGCAATGATAAGGAGGTAATCTAAGCACTGTGATATTCCGTTCATTTGCCGTCTCATCGACTGCGTATTTCTTGAACTGGGCCTTATTTTGTTTCGCAATTTTAAGAAGCTCCACTTTTGACATAGCATCTTTATGTTTTAGATTTCTATCTATTATCTACTGAAGAATATCCACTTTCTTCCATGAATTTGTCGGCAGTCGTTCTAATAATCGAGAATGGTATGGGGCATTGTCTGATACTATAACTGATTCTGCTGGTATACATTCAATCATCTGTAGGAAGTACTCTTCAAAAATATTGGCATTTCCACATGGTAATCTTTAGTTAACGTTGATTCGGATTCCAACAAGCCACCGTCGAGAAATCCATTTTCACTATCAATATGTGCTATAATTAGCCTGCGACTTTTTCCTGAAGGGGGTTGTATCCAGTTGACTAACCTTCCATAAAAGCTTGTTTGGCACTCTTAATGTTTTTGTCAATTTTTTCACTGTGTGTCCCTCATTAACCCAAGTCTCATCTAAAAAAAAAATATTTCTTTCTTCGGCTCCAAATTTTCTGATTGCTCGTTGATATTTTCATCTCCAATAAATTATTTCTGTTTTATCGATAAGAACAGATTTTCTATTGTATCTTTCAAAACAAAAACTCAGGTTATGAAGGATTTTCCATAATTTCCATTTTTTTTAAATCTGTCATGATCTTTTCTGATTTCTTGCAAAACTTTATGTAGTGTAGGTAATTCTTTCTTAATAAAAAAAAATGGTGTACTTTTCTTCTTATTGCGTTTTTTAAGTCTTCATCGACCTCTAAGGGCTCCTTTCCTCTGTGATTCTGAGATTCGTTGCAAGGACCACCTTTCTTTTATTTTGGAAATCTATAAATAGTTGCTGATCCAACTCCCGTCATACTGGCACAGGTTTCCACAATTTCACGAACTTGGCTTTCAAATGCGTTGATTTATATAGCTTACTGTAAAGTTTAGAAGGCATGTAATAAAATATTTTTTAAAAAAAGGTCGCACTGTTAGAGATAGAAAATAAAGGTGATTAAAACTAAAAAAACCGGTCAAGTGCAAGTTGAACTTGCACAATTAGTGTTCCGTACGTTGATTGTTTTTAAAATAAAAAATCTTGTTAGGGTGGTATAAAATGATCAGTGACTTCACAAAACACACCCCAAACGAGTTTTCAACAAAGTTTGTCTCCAATCTTTACTGGAAACTGGTGACCTTGAAATTTTGGTTTTTTTTTTATATACCAGATAAATTATTAAAGGTAATGATAATTTTCATTCAATCTATACCTCGTGGAGAATATTCCAGGATTTTTTCAAAATTTTTTGATCAGTACTTTTCGAGATAAGGCAGGGGACAGCGATTTTTCACGATTTTTTAAAAGTAATACGATGAAAAGTGTGCGCAAGTATTACATTATATATATATTTTTTACTCGTGTTTTCACAAGCTTTCATTTGACACCACCCTCGATGACCTAATAAAAAAATTTTTTTTTCACTTCCGATTTCACCCCTCAAAACGAATCCCTTAAGTCAAAATTTATGTTACGGTGATATAAAATGATCAGTGACTTCACAAAACATACCCCAAATAAGTTTTAACAAAGTTTATTTCCAAACTTTACTGAAAATTGATGACCTTGAAATTTCTGTTTTTTTTATATACCAGATAAATTATTATAGGTAATGCACTCGTAATAATTTTCGTTCAATCCACACGCCGTGGAGAATATTCCAGAATTTTTTCAAAATTTTTTGATAAGTACTTTCCGAGATAAGGCGGGGTGGACAGCGATTTTTTCGCGATTTTTTAAAAATAATACAAAGAAAAGTGCGCTCTAGTATTACATTATATATATATTTTTTACTCGTGTTTTCACAAGCTTTCATTTGACACCACACTCGATTACCTAGTAAAAAATATTTTTTTTCGCTTCCGATTTCACCCCCCAAAACTAACCCCTTAAGTCAAAATTTAACTTTCAAAACTACATGGCTCTGATGAGGCCATCAATTTCTATATTACTACCAAATTTCAACTTTCTATGACAAATAGTTTCGGAGAAAATCGGGTGTGACAGACGGACAGACAGACGGACAGACACCGAAGGGGTCTTATAAGTGTTCCGTACGGAACACTAAAAATGCAAATAATTGGTAAGGAAATTTTGGACTCTTATGGTTTATAACATTTTAATGTTTTTAATCCATGTTGTGTGCTATCAACTCCAAACAAACGAACTTTAGTTGAAAAGCTTAAAAAAAAATTAAAATCATTTGTTTACGCCTAATAAAAATGACGCCACAGAGTCTTTCAATCCATCATCCGAAAAAAATTGTTGGACCCTGAGGTCTTTTTTCCGATTTTTGAACAAAAAAAGTCACAGGGCGCTAAATCAGGGCTATAGGGTGAATATTGTAACTCTGTGAATCCACAGCTTTCGGTAATGTCGTGAACTACGCTAGCCGTGTGGACCCTGCATGTGTCGTAAGCTTTTAATTCACCATGAAATTGAACATTTTCCTCTGATGGCCCGCTTCAGGTTTTAGAATGCCCTTTTGCAAAATCTCCATTAATTAAAGCTCTGTTTTTCTTATTTTAAAGAGGTAAAAATTCCTTCTCAGCCCCAAATCCCGGTTACCACCAACTTACCAGAAAACCTCTGAGTTTTCGCCTTCTTTGGAGGCGGGGAGCTCTTAGGCTTTATCGGAAAATCCCCCAATTCAACCGTTCTCTCTGATCCTGAATTGCGTCTCGGCAACATCGAGATTGTTGGACCATCAAAATTATTATTTCGGGCACACTTAATTCTGGGACACCTTATATAGTTAATCTTCTTTATAATTTTTAATTTTAGTACGTAAAGATACGTCATTGCTAGATGATTTTCCGTTGCTACATTTTCCTTTCATTTCCCTGTTCGTTATTAATTTTGCGTATAATCGCTTTATTATTAGATCTTTAACCCAATTACACCCGTCAGTGTGTCGAGTTTGGTAGTAAAAAGGGGTTAAATCATAAAAGGGTAACTTTCGAAACAACAAAAGGGGCCCAGTTCCTCTCCACTCCCCTTATTTACACTGTTATTTGCATGAAAATTATTTTATAATTGCGACCAATTTATTTTCACTAACTTTCGTTGTCGCGCTTGAACTTTATGGAAAAGTTAAAGATTTATTTTATTTAGAACTTAAATTACTATTCTTCGTTGTGTACAGAACTTCTTATCTAATTAACCTATCACAGAAGAAGATAAAATGAAATTCTCAGGTCCTACGTTTTCAATAATTAGTCATTTAATATTTTAGCATTATTTTTACATCCATTAAACTAAAATATATTCTACTTCTCTCCTGATTTTATCATTTCGGCTTTTTCAGTAGATTAGGAATATGTAACTATCCTTTATATTGTGCACGAACTAACTCAAGAGTACAAATACTTCAAATACTAATAATAATCTTTATTCACCCCTTTCGCACTGACTCATCGACATCGACAATTCAACGAA
The DNA here is from genome assembly GCA_019049505.1 of Pachyrhynchus sulphureomaculatus. Lineage (NCBI taxonomy): Eukaryota > Metazoa > Arthropoda > Insecta > Coleoptera > Curculionidae > Pachyrhynchus > Pachyrhynchus sulphureomaculatus. The sequence continues at coordinate 152,286,829 of CM032455.1, read as the reverse complement.
AATTCCTATTATTTCCATTTGACTAACTCACCCCTATACGTGCCCAAGCCAAATTAGGTTTACGGTAGCCAAACGCCTAATCTTTTTTAAATATTTACTCAGTTCGTTCCGCAAATAAACGTGTGAAAATCATAAATTCATTTCTCCGCTTAATTTGTTTCCGAAATGTATTTTAAAAATTATTTTGTAAATTTTCCTTTTTTCGGAAAATTAAAATTCGATCATATACTCGTATTTTGAAGTCGGGTTAAAAAAAAATAATTTAGAAATTGTTTATGTGCAAAATATATTTTCGAGAACTTGATATAGACTTATAAGGTAGGTGTTTTAAAAATTCGTTTCTTTTTCTTGTCGTTCACCTATCCGCCTAAATAGGCCTTTTATATATATGTATATAATAATAATAATATGCTTTATTTTCGAAAGGAAATCCAATTACAATGAACCTAGGTGCACAATTAATTCCGCGAATTTGTGCGTGCACCTATTGAGGAAATTAAAAATTTATAATTTATAATTTACATTCTCTCACATACACAACAATATATGAAAGAAATTACAAACAAGTCAGATAACAAATCCATTCAACTATACTAAAGTCAAGAACAAGTCTTCCGTTAATTGAAGTAACCATGTAGTACTTGTCTCTTTATTTTTAAAAATGGTTTATTTTTAAAGGATGGTGGCATGGCGTTATATATTCTAGGAGCTGTAAAAAGCAAGTTTTTTTTGTACTTAAGTAAATGTTATCCTAGCTGTACTTATGGAAAGTTTTTCCTTATATATTGTGTTTATTGAGTATTCAACGATATTCTTCGCGATTTTGTTATTACAAGACAACCGCATCACGGATTTTATATATAGCCTAGAAACATTTAGAACTTGTACTTCTTGAAATAGAGTTTCTGTAGGCAACCGCTTATTCTTGAATAAAGCTATTTTTAGGATTTTCTTTTGTGTTAATTCAACAGTATTTAAGATGGTATCATAGGCAGCTCCCCAAATACACACACCATAATTAATAGTGGATTCCACGAGAGCTTTATAAATATTTATGATAGATTTCTGCATAAGCTTTGCCTTAATATGTTGAACTTATACATTAACTTTCTAATTTTATTACAAACGTAATCTATGTGAAAGTCCCACTTCAAATGTCTGTCAAAATAAACACCACACTTTTTCCACAAAACTTATTTTTAGTTGGCAATCACAGTTACCATAATTCTTACAATCATTATCATGCACTTTGATGGCCTCCACATCAGCTATCTCCGCCCTGGTCATAGACTAGCAAATAAAATGAGACTTCTCGATATTTAATAACAATAAGCTCTTGTCAAACCAAATTTTGGAAGTACTCATAATTTTCTCGGCCTCAACAGTGACTTCCTTCCAGGTATCTAGTGATATGGTAGTAGCTGTGTCATCAGCGTAACATATATATATATATATATATATATATATATATATATATATATATATATATATATATATATATATATATATATATATATATATATATATATATATATATATATATATATATATATATATATATAAATATAGATGCGTGTTTGATTATCGGGAATCAGTCTGGACTGTAAATAAAATTCTTTCTTCTTTAATACTCAATATTTCGTTATCGTTTGATAACTTCTTCAGAAGTAGCTACAATTAATATACGGATTAGATGTATTGAAAACATTGTTATTTTTCGTATAAGTATAAAAATGTTGAAATATAAAACAAATAAATATGAACAAACGAATAAATAAAACACCGTACAAAAACGTGAGTTAGTCCTCGAAATCAAAACTCGACATCTCGATTTTTCTACACAAACTATGTACATAGACAGTTCCTTGGAACGTCGAAGAACCGTTGGCGACTTAAGTCTATTTTACAAGTATTTTCATGAAAAATATTCGATGGTCGTAACCGGGTCAATTCCTACCAAAGGGGTGCATGTTAGGAATCCACGTTGCGTTAATACTTCACATCCGTATACCACAAAGTTCAGCGTATCACACTCCTCCTACAACCAGCTTGAAGCAGTCTTTTATATGGATATCCTCAGCCCTTTGATTTGGATTGATTTGTCCAAGATTGTGTCTTTCATATAGTACAATTTATCGTGATTCACGACCAACATGAATCACTATTTTCGCACACGCGTTGACTTATTAGCGCTTTGGGGATTTCCCTGCAGCACGTCGTCTATACGTATATAAAAAAAGTGATGCCAGGGGTTTTTATTGTATTTCAGTAACAACTTCCACCTATAAATAAGTACACTAATCTGCCGGATTTATTATTCTTCTATTAGACATTATTGCTTTTATTACAAAACAATCCAAATTACGCACCATACTGACATAAACAGGTACTATCTTTTATAAAGCAACCAATAGAAAAAAGAGCAAAGACAAACCAAGTAAGTCATCTTGTATTCATAGTTCTCCATAAAGCTTCTCAGATTGTCCCTGTCAGGAAATTATGGAAAGTGCTACAGGAAAACAATATTAGCTATACCCTAATAAGTTATCTTAATAACTTGTATAATGGGCCAAAAGCAGCAATAAAAATATGCAACAGAATGTTACAAGGGTATTTAATAAATGAGGGTTTAGGACAAGGTCGTTGTGTATCACCTACACTGTTTAAAATATGTGTTGGAAAAGCATTAAATCTACAGAAAAGAAAACGTAATGAACATGGTTATATAACCTCTGTTTCGTCGATGACCAAATTATTGTAGACAATGATAAAGCTCGTTTGGGATATGCAACATGCAAGTTACAGAAGAAATTCGATAAATGAGGATTATAATTCCACATGTAATAAATAAAATAGCTAAGAGTAATAACAATTATGATACAAATTATACCAATGTAGCGGTAGAATTCGATAGAACAAGAACACATGATAGGTAGATTAACAAAATAGTAATCCAAGGAAAGAAATAATTGTCTGCCTAAATTGCATATTCTAGAGAAGAAACGAAAATATAATATCTATACAATACGTCTTAAAATAAGTTGGATAATAGGGCAGAAATATGGATGATAATAGAAAATAAACGAAATAAATGAATTTAGGCGACCTTTGGGAACATCTTGAAAGGAGAAAGTACGACAAGCTTAATATTCTGAAAGAACAATGTCCTCCCTACGCCACTGTCGAAAATTTAGTTGCGGATTTCAAGAAAGGAAGAACCGACATCAGTAAAGCCACATTTCTGTGTCTACTCGATAGAATGTTGAGGTTGTACATGAAATAATTTTGGAGAATCGACAAATTGGGCTCAGACCTTTAGCAGGAACTCCGAACATTCCATACGAATGTGTTTTTCACATTTTCCATTGTATATATATATATATATATATATATATATATATATATATATATATATATATATATATATATATATATATATATATATATATATGTATATATACAGTCAGTCCAAAAGGTCTCCATACACCACCTGCTTTTATATTATTTTTCTCTTATGTTTAACTAATTTATTTTAACGACTATGAGAAAACATGTTTAAATTAATATTTGAAACTTAACCAACGAGGATTAGTATTAAAACAACTACGAACATTTTATTTAGAAATTACATCATTGTTATAAAAATATAAACAAAATTAATGTTAAAAAAGTCTCCATACACTCAAAAACGGCATTGAAAAAACACGTTATAATCAGCCGCATTTCATCAAACTATCTATTGCTCGCTAAACTGAAAACAAACGAATAATTTTCGGCCATACTTTATAATCTGTCACTTGTTGCTAGTAATTTTGCAGTGGGTTTTAAAAACAATATTAAAAATGAGCGAGAGAAATTGTGTAATTCCATTTCAGGTTCGAAAGATCATAATTGATTTGTGGAAAAATGGAAAATCGTACAGAAATATAGGAAAAATTGTTAAAAAGTCACATGCTGCTGTTCAGTACATTGTAAACCAGTATAAATCAACGGGTTCCTATAAAATTCGACCACGCTCCGGTCGTCTCAAGAAACTGACTCCACGTGAAGAGGCCAGTATTGTTCAAGAAATAATTATAGATCCCAAGAAAAGTGCACCAAAATTAAAAGAAGAAGAATGGGAACTATTTTTGAAAAATGTTTGTTCACAAACAGTGTGAAATTATTTACACGGGGTAGGCTATAAGGGGTGTGCAGCCAGGAAGAAGCCGTTAATTTCGGAAGCTAATCGCAAAAAGCGGTTAGCTCTTGCTAGGGAATACGTTACTAAATCTCCTGAATATTAGGAATCCATAATCCTTAGTGATGAAACTAAAGTGTGGAGAAAAAGGTATACCGCATTCGATATTAAAAACATTTGTTCCACGGTGAGACAAGGGGTGGCAGTGTTCCGCTTTGGGGATACATGTCCACTGGATGGGTTGGAAATTTACATTTTATTAATGGTACCGTGAATCAGCACGTTAATCTGAACATTTTGAGAAACAATTTAAGAGAAATTGTCCAAAAAGATACATTTTCTAACAGGACAATGATCCGAAACATACCGCAAACTTGGTGCGAGAATGGATGATCTATAATGTGCGAAAGTAGCTTCCTACACCTCCGCAATCATCTGATGTTAACCCCATCGAGCATTTATGGGAGGAACTTAAACTGAGCCTTCGCAAACATAATGTTTCAAATAGAGAAGAATTATAAAACAAAATATTGAACGAATGGGAGGACATGCCAGCAGAAGTTACTAGAAAGCTGGTTGCAAGCATGACAAAAAGGTTACAGGAGATTGATTATTAAGGTCAACAGCGGTCCCAGTAAATATTAGTTTAAACGAAGTTGTTATTTTCCGTTAAACTCCGTCAAACTATGGTATTATTGATAATTGTTAAGTGTATGGAGACTTTTTTACATTAATTTTGTTTATATTTTTATAACAATGATGTAACTTCTAAATAAAATGCTCCGTAGTTGTTTTTAATACTAATCCCCGTTGGTTAAGTTTCAAATAATAATTTAAACATGTTTTCTCATAGTTCCAATTAATTAGCTAAATATAACAGCAAAAATAGAATAGAAAGCAGTATGGAGACACTATATATATATATATATATATATATATATATATATATATATATATATATATATATATATATATATATATATATTTATATATATATATATATATATATATATATATATATATATATATATATATATATATATATATATATATATATATCTAATAGTTGAAAAATATAAATTCAATAATGAGATATTTAAATGAATAACGTACAAAAAGCCTTGATGCCAAATGTATTTTTTCCTCGTAAAAAAACTTGAAAAAAATGTTTCTAAAAAAAAACTTTTCTCGTTTTTTTCTTCAATCACAAAAATTCATTTTATTCTAAAGAATTGGATTTTTCTTGAAAGAAGGAATTTGAATATTTTAAAAACTCGCGGGCATCATATCAATAATATGGCAATGTGATCATTACAAACTCAAACCCCTTGAGATAATGGGTGCTGAGTCTGACTGTCGCTACTGTATTTTATGTTCACTGTGGCATTACTAGCAGTCGTCCACAGATCATCGACGGTACATCTATTGGGACATTGCCTGCATGAAAAAGATGTGCCATATTCTGTGGCTCCTCACAGTCGCATAGAAAATCCTGTGGTTCTATGAGGAGACTTCTAAAATGTAGTTAAAGTCTATAACAAAAGTAGAAACAGTATATGCTTATACAATAACGTTAGTGTATAAAGTTGTTACATTTATATATATATATATATATATATATATATATATATATATATATATATATATATATATATATATACGAGGCTGGTTTGAAAAGTCCGAGCAAACTCCGAGAGATGGCACCACCGGCGCGTATCGAAGTCATGTTTAGTTAGTAGCATCTCTTGAATGAACGCACACCCAGTTTCAGCCATATTGGTCTATTTCTTTGTGTTTGGCATTCGTGTGAATCAAGGAAGTCGAGTGATTTTCAAGAAATGGACGAAAAAGAATTTCGTGTGGTGATTAAACATTACTTTATGAAATTCAAAACGCCTCAGGAGACTAAAGAGAAGCTTGATAAACATTATGGTGACTTTGTACCTTCGATTTGAACAGTTTATAAGTGGTTTCAAAATTTTCGGACTGGCCATATGGGCACAAGTGACGCTGAACGTTCTGGACGGCCTGTGGAGGTTACGCCTCCAGAAATCATTGATCAAATCCATGATATGGTGATGGATGACAGAAGAGTTAAGGTGCGTGAGATTGCTAGTGCTGTGGGCATCTCGACTGAATGGGTACATAATATGTTGCATAAACATTTGGACATGAAAAAGCTATCCGCAAGATGGGTGCCGCGATTGCTCACGCTTGACCAAAAACGGAATCGTGTGAAGTGTTGCAAGGATGGTTTGCAGCTGTTCCAGAAGAATCCGGAGGACTTTAAGCGTCGTTTCGTCACTGTGGATGAAATATGGATACATTACTATACTCCTGAGACCAAACAACAATCTAAACAATGGGTTACCGAGGGAGAATCTGCACCAAAAAAGGCGAAGACCGTTCCTTCGGCCGGAAAGGTTATGGCGACTGTCTTTTGGGATTCGCAAGGGATAATCCTCATCGTCTATCTGGAAAAGGTTAAAACTATTACAGATGAATATTATTCATCGTTATTGGACCGTTTGAAAACCGAACTGCAAGAGAAACGCCCGCGATTGGCCCACAAGAAAGTCCTTTTCCATCACGACAACGCACCAGCACACACCTCAGCAGTTGTGGTCGCAAAATTAATGGAAATAGGATTCCAACTCGTTTCACATCCCCCTATTCTCCAGATTTGGCTCCCTCGGACTACTATTTGTTCCCCAATTTGAAGAAATGGCTGGCGGAACAAAGATTTTATTCAAACGAGGAGGTGATTGCAGACACTAATGGATATTTTGCAGACTTAGACAAATCCTATTATTCGGAAGGGATCAACAAACTAGAACATCGTTGGACGAAGTGTATAAGCCTAAAAGGAGACTATGTCGAAAAATAAAAAAGATTTACCCCAAACACATAAGTAGTTTTTATTTTTGCACGGACTTTTCAAACCAGCCGCGTATATATATATATATATATATATATATATATATATATATATACATATATATATATATATATATATATATATATATATATATATATATATATATATATATATATATATATATATATATATATATATATATGTAACAACTTTATACACTAACGTTATTGTATAAGCATATACTGTTTCTACTTTTGTTATAGACTTTAACTACATTTTAAAAGTCTCCTCATAGAACCGCAGGATTTTCTATGCGACTGTGAGGAGCCACAGAACATGGCACATCTTGTTCATGCAGGCAATGTCCCAATAGATGTACCGTCGATGATCTGTGGACGACTGCTAGTAATGCCACAGTAAACATAAAATACAGTAGCGACAGTCCGACTCAGCACCCATTATCTCAAGTTTGTAATGATCACATTGCCATATTATTGGTATGATGCCCGCGAGTTTTTGAAATATTCAAATTCCTTCTTTCAAGAAAAATCCAATTTTAGAATAAAATGAATTTTGCTGATTGAAGAAAAAAACGAGAGAAGTTTTTTTTTAGAAACATTTTTTTCAAGTTTTTTTACGAGGGAAAAATACATTTGGCCTCAAGGCTATTTGTACGTTATTCATTTAAATATCTCATTATTGAATTTATATTTTTCAACTATTAGAGATATTGTCCGGGGGGAGGGGAATGTTCATTTTGAGAATATATCTCTGCACACCTTCAGTTTCGCGCGTATAATGTTAACAATAATTTTCCTTATTTTTCAGAGAATCTCAGTGATCTGAGGAGATTGAAAACAATTATAATTATCATTTTAAGATGAGATCGTCTCTTAACTCTCGAACTTAAAAATGAAGTGAACACATTTTTTGCTCCATTTCATTATTAGTTAAATCTAATATAATAATTTTTACACAACTAATGACTTTTCGTGTCTATGTACTACTTATCTAAAAAAAATAAATCCATGCACTGATTTATTCAAACTCATTCGTGCTAGAGAATTACTACTTTTGCATGCCCAGATAGAGTTTTGAAAGTTGGGTTAGCGAATTTTATTAGATAATGTAACTTAATTCTAGCAAACAATCTGCCCTGAATTCAGAAAAAAAAGTACAAGTGGAATAACATAAATCAATACTTAACAATAATAAAACATCAACTGTTTTATAAATAAAATATATCTCTAATATGAAAACGCAATTATCATAATCTTTATGTAATATAAAAACGTAATAGAAATAAAGAATTATGAATAAATTACCTTTTAGGATCTTTGGGAACTCTAGATCTGGAGGAACCACACCGACCGTGCTGATAGCCATGTTGTTGGTATGATAGGGGACGCATGCGTGATAAAAAACAGGACCTAAAATTTTTCTTGAGCATCCATTTTTGGGCCGAAATATTACAATTACTGATTCGGAAAATTTTAGTATTTTAGAAGATGTTTCATTCTGTTTAATGAAAATAAATGTATCAAAAACTGACAGACAGCATTAATTTTTTATTTCCAGTAAAGAGGCAGAATAATTTGACTTTGGTACGTTAAACGTCAAATGACGATTATTCGATAAAACTTTTTGCGAAGTGGAAAACGCTAGAAAAATACATCACGTTCGACCTCCACTGAACAAAATTCTAGACCCTGAACCACGTCTTTACCAAATCACGTATTTCGCTAGTGTGAAAAAACACCAGGTATATAATTAAAATGAACGAATTAAAACGATCCCAATTCCGGCATTTAACAACAAAACACTAAAAATACCGAAATATATCCAATAAGGTACAAAATGATAAAACGTTTTTTGAAAAGCATATTGTAATAAAACGCTTTTGTGTTATTTGCTTATTTTTTTTTCCATTGAAATATTTCCAATTCGGCCGGAAAATACCTGGAAAAATTTGTACCGGGAATTATTTAATAAATGATAAATAGAGTTGTATATGAATAGAGCTATAGAGAGCGAGATTTGCTATACATTACTCAATCTGCTGTAAAATATTATGAAAACAGTAATGATTTTTATACTATTCTTAACATGATTGTAAATACATGTTCTTTCCTTGTCCAAAAACACACCGATGGTTTGGAAAAATAAGACAAGAATCTTTTTGTTGTCAAATGCAGCAACTTTTAATAGAGTTATTTATTCCAGATGACTAGTAGTAAGAGTGATAAGGTGCTTTGACAAAATATTGGAAAATGAGTTCAAAGTAAGGAGTTGTAATGAAAGACTGATTTTGTCAATTTCCACTTTATTTATGGTAGTTTTACAAAAACTGTATGACGCGTTTCGCTACCACTGTAGCTTCGTCTGATATAAAATGATATCTAAATTGAATGTTGTTACATTTTAATAAATACCCTACGGTAAGTAGGTAATAACAATTATTACTACGTACTAATGAATATTGATGGAAATCCATTCTGAACTTTAAATGTTGTATAAATTAAACAAAGGTAAGTTACTGAGGGTTAGGTTGGTATCTTTCTGTTCATTTAAGATGATATTTGAATCTTTAATTCTATTTGTTTCCAAACTTTCCAACAGTTTAATTTGACGCCTTTATTTTGTATGTGTAAAATTTTATATTTGTCATCAAAAAGATGATTGGATTCTGTTAAATGATTACTGTAAGCTGAATTGGGTTTTCTTTTATGCTTTGAAATCCGAACTTCGAAAGAACGACCTGTTTGACCTATGTAACTTTTAGGACAAGAACCACAATTTAACTGTTACACTCCAGATTTGTCGTTCTGTTTTGTTTTCCTTTTGCATTTTTAAAAAATTTTCCCAACGAGTTGTTTGTTATAAAAGCTAAGTTGATATCATATTTATATATACTATATATTTAGGAGTTTCGAATCGCGAAGTGTGTACTTGTAAATCGAACGCCTGGCAATAGTCAACTCGTTCAACGAGCATTATTACGGTAGTGTTTCGATCTATTTAATTATTTTGTCTATTGCAAACGAGAGGACTAGAAATAAAGCAGAGTGTAGTGTTAGAATTAAGAAAATACGTAAAAAATTTGGAGATTTATGAGAATAATTCTGTGAAATTGTATGAAGCTAACGAAACGATAAGCAACGACCTTGTTCGTTTTACTGTTTACAGTGATAAGAAATATAAACAACAGTTTTTTTTTCTTTTTCTCCCGTGTTTGAAAATGGAATATACGAGGAACACACGTAAAGTTTTTATAACAGAAAGAACAATAGAAGAGTCTCGAAAAGAGGAAGAGTCGAAGAAAAAGAAGAGCCAATGGGATTATTCAAGAAGAGTAAAAAGCTGATAAGAACACCACAGAAAGAGAAAAACGAAAGAGTAGATAAGATAGACAATTTGATAGAAATGAGCTAATGTCATATATAAAGGATATAAAACAAGATCAGAAGAGATACCAACAAGAGTTAAAGGAACTAAGAAAGGAGAATGAAGTACTGAAAGAGGAAAATAAGATAATTAGAGAACACATGAGAAGTATGGATTTGAAGATGAGTAGACTGGAAAAAGACAACGTAAGGAATAATATTGTAATATCAGGAGTGAAATTTGAAGCGAATAGCCAACTAGATCTGAAAATGGGTGTAGAATATTTTATGGAGAGGCTTATGGACACAAAAGTACAGATTAAAGATGTGATAAAAATAGGAGTGACTATATACAAGATAGAACATGGAAACACGGGAGATAAAGAAGCTGTAATGAAAAATAAAACAAACTGAGAAATCTAAGAGAGAGAGTTTCCAGAAACAACGATTTAACAAAAGATGAACGGGAAATTCAAAAGAAATTGAAATATACAGCAGAGAACGAGAGAAAGAATGGGAAAAGGGTAAAAACAGGATATAAAAAAATAGTAATCGAAGGAAGAGAATATAAATGGAACATTGAGGTAGAAAAACTGAAAGAACAAACAAAGAATACTAAGACCATCAAGTCAAAAAATTGAGAAAAAGGAGAGAGATTGACGACGACCCTGGCAAAGATAAAGTATACGGTAGAGAAGACTAGTAAAATGAATACAAATAAGAAGATAATCAAAGAAATAGATAGAAAGAAAGAAATAGAAAATAATTATCGAGTTATTAGATTGAAAACACGCAATAATAGGGGTATAAATGGAAAAGAGGACAAACTGACAGAAGAACAACAAATGCACTATGTAGAAATCACTGAAACAGAAAGGAAAGGAAATGGATGCAAAAAATTAGAAGGAATATGAACATAGAGACATAATACCGGAACAAGACGCAGAATTCACACAAACAGAAGAAACTAATACAGAAGAAAAAAAGAGGCAATCGGCAATTTACACAGGATGGAACGATATAGAAGGAAATATGGAAAAGACAGATATAGAATAACTCAACTGCACGGGCCTTATACTCCTAACAAAAGGGGTAGAAAGGCATAAGGATTAAGTAAGTAAGTAAGTATATATTTATTTAAGTGGTTCTTAATTTTTTCTGATGTGTTACAAAAATAGGTTAAGACTTGATATTTTTTATCCGTTCCGTTGGATATACTAAAGACAGCTTTATTTTTTAATTTTTTGTTCAGTATTGAATCTATGGTATCAGGAAAATATATGTTGTTAACAACAATTTATTTTATTAGACTTAATTCTTTAAAAACATCTACAGACAAGGGGACACCTACAAGTCTATGACAGTTTTTGTTGTAGAGGGTGAACTGATTTTATAGTTATTGTAGTGTCTGTATGTGAAGGCTTATGAAAAATAGAAAATTTGTGTTTATTGTAATGTCCGGTTATCGTTAAGTCAAGAAAATTAATTTTATTTTCGACTTCTAGTTCCATAGTGAATTAAATATTTTTATGTATTGAGTTTATATAATCAAATTTGTTAAGTTAATGCTCTGTACTGTACAAGCAAAAATATAATCTACATATCGGTACCAATACAAAAATAATTTACTAAACTCTGGTCGATTTATTTGTGTTTCTAGGTTGTCCATGAATATTTCTGCTAAAAGTGGGCTAAGTGAGACCCTCTGAACTATCATAAAATCTATTATTAAAGTAAAAATAATTTTGATTGAGGATCGTGTTTAATAAATTTAGTAAGTCTTGTTGTATAACGATAATAACTATATTTTTGATTCCAAGTGTTTTTTATGATACTGCCTCATTCGGGGATATGCTAGTGAAAAAGTTTTGAACGTCAAATGATACAAGTTTTGAATTATCTGGTAGAAAGACGTGAGAAACTTTTTTCCTTAATTCTAACGAATTTTTTATTGTGTAAGTTGGTTTGAAGTTAATGTTAGTTTTAGGGTATTTATTAAAATATAACAACATTCAATTTACAAATCATTTTGTATCAGACGAAGCAGCAATGATAGCGAAACGCGTCTTACAGTTTTTAAAAAACAAGATAAAGTGGAAATTGACAAAATCAGTCTTTTATTACATTTGTTATGAATTTCCATCAAATAACAGCCACAACAATTCAAAGTTTTAGGAGTTGTGATTGAATTTGTTTGAAACTTGAAAAAATACGGCGATGACCACACATCTAACTCACCCTGAAAATTCGTTGAGTAATATTTAGGGTAGTCGGACCTCCACAATTTCCGGGCTAACGATTTCAAATAGCGGAGTACAATCAAGAAAGATTGTTCATCTCTATCTACAATTTACCAGGTGTACAAGTATGAAATGCAGATTTTTTTTTTCTAAAAAAACATGTTAAATTCGGAAGAACGATAAAAAGGGCTTCATTCAAAGTATGCTCCATCGCTTGTTATACATTTTTCCGATCTTTCGGGCAATTTGTGAATACCACGCCAGTAAAAATCTTCCCCTTTTGCTGCGAACCATTCATCGAGCCATTTCTTCACATCTTCGTACGAACCAAAGCGCTGCTCAGCAAGTGCGTGACCCATCGATGCAAACAAGTGGTAATCGGAAGGAGCCAAATCTTGTGAGTAAGCTGCATGGGGTAGAACTTCTCAGCTGAGTGCTTCCAACGTGTCGCGAACTGGTTTTGCCGTATGTGATAGAGCACTGTCATGAAGAAAAATGACTTTGTGTTGCCTCTTTTGGTATTCCGGTCTTTTTTCAAGCAGCGAACGGTTCAAATCGGTCAATTGTTGTTGGTAACGGTTAGTATTAACCGTTTCCCTAAGTTTTAACAGCTCATAATAGATCACGCCCCTCTGGTCCCACCAAACACAGAGCATCGTCTTTCTGCCAGAGCGATCCAGTCTTGCAGTTGATGTGGATGGTGCGCCTGGGTCTACCCATGATTTTTTGCGCTTGGGATTCTCAAAATAAATCCACTTTTCATCCCCTGCAACTATACGATGCAAAAACGACTTCCTTTTGTACCGAGCGAGCAAAATGTCACACACGTGTTTTTGCGCTTTTTCCATTTGCCTGTCGTTCAACTCATGTGGTACCCATCTACCAGTCTTCTGAATCTTTCCTATAGCCGATTGGACACAGCTTGTTGACTAACGCCCAGTTGCTCGGCGAGTTGCTTTTGTGTTTGCGAATCATCTTCGTTTCAGTATAAATTTCGACATATTGAACACAACAACACAACACTATGCACCCACTTTTCCAATTTATCACTCGTGCGCGTCTGATACTTGTTGATGACACAACAAAATGGCGCAGTGTCAAATCTTAATAGCATAAACTGAATTGGTGCACCATCTGTTGTCTGAAATCCGCATTTTATACTTGTACACCTGGTAAACGTTGAAAAAATCCTTCTGATTTACAAGAAGGCATTAGTACCGACTGCTAAATGGTGGTTTGTGGAAAAAAAATGAGGAGTGGATTCTTTAAGAGAATAACGACCCCAAACATCGGAGTAAAACGTAAAGCCAGTGAAAAGGAGAATCAGATATCTTCACACTAGATTGGCCATCCCAGCCGCCCGATGCATACCCAATCAAGAACATGTAGTTATACATCAAGCATTTAAAGCATAGTTGAAGTACGTAGTTTTCGGTAATAGAAAAGAGAGTAATTAGCAATTATTATAACTATCGGATAAATATTTTCCAAATTTGTAGTTTAATAAGTTGTATTTTACCAGTTATAATCAGGTACTAAAATATAAAGGACAATAAGGGACCACACCGTTTTGTATCCAAGGTAAGTTTTGCTACAAAACAGCAGGGACCACTAAGTTTTCATAGGAATATTGCAGGGAAGCAGACTATGGTAATTTTTTGCATAAGAGAGCGTTGCAATTTACTTCACGGTTTTCTACTTTTCCGTTCTGCATTCATTGAATGCATGCATTCGTTGAATCGATTGTATGAGTGAGACGGTTTGTCTTTCCTTGGGTATAAGATCTTTTGATTATCCTGAAATCGAGTGTATGAGGGATTTAAGCCATTTCAAACTTGTCCAGGTTTCCAAAGTCAACCGTATGCAACAGTACATACATACAGACATTACATATTTTAAAATTATCTAAAACATGTAAAATTAATTTTTGCTTTTATCGATGACTAGCCGTGCCCGCGGCTCCGCTCGCTTAGACTTCCTTCACTATTATCGTCACTGCCCATTCCTTATGTTACCAAACGTGATAAAATATATTCTGTAATCTTGCCAGAGAACATATGTATATTTAAAAAAAAAATCACGTAAATCGGATAAGTAGTTCTCGAGTAATAAGTGCACTAACGGACAGGCAGACATACAGAGAGACGTTGCATTTTATATATATTATATTGTTTGCATATTATATGCAAGTTTGCATTATTCCATATTTAATTGTTTAGGCAGTGTATTGCAAAAAAAACGCGCTAGCGGCAATCTTTTTTTCCGACTTGATTCACTATTATCGTCACTTCTTATTCCTTATGTTAGCTAACCTAATAAAATATATCCTATAACTTGGCCAGAGAACATATGTATGTTTCTACTCAGTATATATCACCACTACACCAAACACTTTATTTTTGCACTCGACGCGCGTTTCGCTAACCATGTTAGCTTCATCAGGAGCGATGATTGACTATATGTATGTTTTAAAAAAATAACCCGTCAAGTGCAAGTTGAACTTGCGCTGATAGTGTTCCGTACGTTGATTACCTTTAATATAAAAATTTTCGTTACGAAAGTATAAAAATTGATCAGTGACTTTACAAAACACATTCCAAATGAGTTTTCAACAGAGTTTTTTTTCCGATCTTTAGTGAAAACTGATGACCTTGAATTTTCTTTTTATATACCAGATAAATTATTAAAGGTAATGCACTCGTGATAATTTTCTTTCAATCTAGATCCTATAGAGAATATTCCTGAATTTTTTCAAAATTTTTTGAACGGTACTTTTCGAGATAAAGTGGGGGGACAGCGATTTTACTCACTTTTTTAAAAATATTACAAAGAGAATTGTGCGCAAGTATTACATTAAACTCGTCTTTCTACAAACTTTCATTTAACACCCCACTCGATGACCTGGAAAAAAAATAACTTTTCACTTCCGATATCACCCCCCAAAACTAACCCCTTAAGTCAAGATTTAACTTTCAAAACTACACGGTTCTGATGAGGTCATTAATTCCTATATTATTGCCAAATTTCAACTTTCTATATCTAATAGTTTCGCAGAAAATCGGGTGTGACAGACAGATAGACGGACAGGCGAACAGACAGATGGACACCGAAGTGATCTTACAAGTGTTCCGTATGGAACACCAAAAAGCACGTAAATCGGATAAGTAGTTCTCCAGTGATAAGCGCACTAACGGACAGACAGACAGAGAGACGTTGCATTTTATATATATTATAGAAGATGTATGAATTAAAATAAAACACGTAAATCGGATAAGTGGTTCTCGAGTCATAAGCGCACACGGACAGACAGACAGATAGAGAGTCGTTGCATTTTATATACATTAGATATTCTTTGCTACATGATATTGTTCCATATTTAATGGTTTAGGCAGTTTATTGCAAGAGAACGAGCTAGCGGAAAACCGACCTGATTCAAGATCGTCATTGCTTATTCCTTACGTTACCTAACGTATTAAAATATGGCCTATAACCTGGCCAAAGAACATATGTATGTTTTAAAAAAAGCACGTAAATCGGATAAATGGTTCTCCAGTGATAAGCGCACTAACGGACAGACGGGCAGACAGAGAGACGTTGCATTTTATATATATTATAGATTATTTGGTTGAATAACTAAAGTAGCTAACGCCAGAACGATTGAGTGACAAAAAGAAGAGTAATTTATTGTCGGAACAGCTGTCCGTCCTACTTGACAAATTGAAGTAGTTTGTATTTTAAATACAATTTTCTGTTAGTTTGTAAGATTATATTCTGCGAAGCCCCTCCTCGTATTAAAAAAATGCTTAACTGATTTGAATTTTGATTGGTTATACATATTGATTGCCTACTAATCTTTATGTAGCCGATTTAAAGGAAAAACTGTATTTAAAACACAAAAGAAACGTTAATCACCCTCTTTGGTCACAGTCTATATGCTGTACATTTAATTTATCAGACACGTGACATCCCCATGACACGAACCGCCCTTCGTGAAATCAAATTTTCGTCCCGCCAAAAGTTTAAATTAAAATTGGCAATGTTGCCAAACTGCTTCGAATAGGCACAATACTGCAGGAAAATCGTTAAGTTACATTTTTAACGTGTTCGAAAATTACGATTTGGGTTGAAATTGAATTACTAATGTCTTTAGAAAACATAGTTTTGAAAAGATAATGGAAAAGTAAAGTTTTTTTCATATAAAAGACAGTTTGAAATTTTGAGTATGTGAAGTACTATATTATGCCACTTACGAACGGTCCATATTGGCACAAAATGTATTGTAAGCTTGAACAGCTATAGGGAGAATTACGTATTTCATTAATGTGCCGGTAGAAAAACTTATAATTAGGCTGTTATATTATATTTTTAAGTAAATAACACTAGAAAATAAACCTAGAAAATTTTAAATAGGCAAATCGGTGTGTGTGATTTACTAAGTTCTTAGTATTGTATGTATATATATATATATATATATATATATATATATATATATATATATATATATATATATATATATATATATATATATATATATATATATATACAGTCCCTGGCCAAATTATTAGACGCACTGCAAGATTTCATGTAAAATATTAATTACCGAGTGATATTGTACCGTTTTATTATTTTAAATTGATTTGTTTTTTATTTTTATATTATTTAATCAATTACCTATTTATTTACATAAATAAAACAGCATTAATTTAGAAAAGCATAAGTTTATTAAGTTTTAAAGAAAAGTTAAATTAATGTTAGTAAAAGTCAATATTTAGTTGAGCCACCTTTAGCCGCTATCAAAGCTTTAATTCTGCGCGGCATGCTATCAATGCAAGATTGTACTGTCTCCTGCATTTGAGGATGACGATTCCACAAATGAATAATCTTTTCTAGGAGCTGGGTTTTGTTGGTAATCACATCTTTAACCACTTCTCTTTTCATTAGCTCCCACACATTTTCAATGGGGTTCATATCAGGGCCAATCCAACAGAGGGATATTTTTTTCTGCCAAAAAAGCTTTAACAGACCGAGCAGTGTGGCAGGGAGCTCCATCTTGCATGAAAGTGAATGGTTCTCCATTTGGAAACCATTCTCTGAGCTGCGGAATCAACCGATTTTGTAATACTTCTTTGTACTGATCTTGCCTCATTATTCCTTTGACGACGTACAGACGTCCAGTGCCCTTGCCGCTGATGACTGACCAAATCATCACTTTGGTGGGATGTTTAACTGTCGGGACGACACAATCAGGATAAAACTTTTCTCCATGACGACGACGCACATACTGAGCTTTATTCTGCAAAATTTCGAATGTGCTTTCGTCACTGAAGCAGACCTGTCAAAAATAGGAAAAATATATAAACTTCCATGTTTATTTGCTTTATTTAACTGAAAATGATAATAAAGTATCAATTATTGATTAAATTGCTGTATCTTACCGATCTTCAGAAGTCCACATCTTTGTCTTGCCATTGTTTGGCCTACTTCAGGCGCTTTGCTTTCATTGCAGTTGTTAACTTGGGCTTCCTGGCGGGGCGACAGGCCTTAAAATCTAATTCTTTCAATTTTCTTCGAACAGTGCGCTCAGAAGCATTTACGCTAGCATCCTGGAGTTGTGATTTTATTACCTTTGTGGCAGCAAATCTGTTTTCTACACAAATTTTCTTCAAACATCTCTCTGACCGTGGAGTGAAAATTGGTTTTCTACCGCATCTTTTCTTTCTTTTCGGGCTTAATTCCTTCCCTGACTCAATTTTCTTTTTTATGCGTCGTACACTAGCTTCAGAAACCTCCAATCTTTTACGTGGTGAAAGATCGCCTTTTCTACCCATAATGAAAATAGTCCAAGTACTTTTTTTAAAACACTGCATACTAAATAAACTAATAACTGAGTAGTATAAAACTGTTAAACAAACAATCACAGTCCATAAAGCCACAGAAACACGTCCGTACCTGACTCGATTCCGATCGCGACTGTTACAGGTTTGTACTTATTTACGTTCATGTATCACTTTGTCAACACAGTGTTACCATATGTTAAAAATAAATACAATTATGTAGTCTACAACAATTCTTTTAAATAAAAATCAATAATATTATAGTTTAAATATACCATTATTGCATAAAAACTCTTAAGAAACATAAAATTACTAAAAAAATACAGTGCGTCTAATAATTTGGCCAGGGACTGTATATATATATTTATATATGTAAATATATATATATATATATATATATATATATATATATATATATATATATATATATATATATATATATATATATATATATATATATATATATAATAGAACCCCCTCTTTTTGTCCTTTAAATCCTTATATATTTGTTAATTAGTAATTAGATCCCAAATCTATTTTTATGTCGGCCGAAACTAACTTTCGTAATATTAGGAAAGTGTAGAAAAAATCTGGACTTCTACCCTTTTCCTTCAGCGACATCGTTTTAAAATCTAGGTGACTTTTCTACTTCAAGTATCACATATGTACCAAATTTCAGATTAATATTTCAATTCGTTCAACAGTTATCGTACCAACAGACAGAAAGACAGACCGATGGAAACTGAAAATTATGTTTTTATCATCTAAAGGCTTTAAAGGAAGTAACTTCAAAAATCTCGGAGAGTAATTTTTTTTTTCGGAATACAGTACATTTCTTGATAAGCGAAGTAAGAAATTCCATTTTAAAGGGAATTACATAACCGTGGAATCAATAATATTTCAATTATGGATAAATAAAATGTCAACGCATTGATTTGTTTCACTCTGAAAAAGGTCCTCATATTGTAATAACCATTTCACTTTGTACATAACGTTTCCGCTATCATTGTTCGTTTTTAAGATTTTGATCTGGAAAGCGTATTTATTTATGTTCTTATATACGTATACTGCTAATATCCTCAGATCTTACAACCCCACCTGACTCTATATGGCGGATAATATGGCAATATAGATATCATTTTAGAATCACAACGTACGATCACTGTCCACCTACAGCTCCCGTCAAACAGGATAGAGCAATGGTTCGTCCAGTGGAAGATCAAAGTCAACCTCGCCAAGGCAATGTTATTCATTACGGGAACGTGGCGGTTTGTAAAATATCTATGATACTCATATGACAGGCACTTGATTTGGAAAGGCCAAGCAGCAGTACCAATTGATAGACCTCCCGTCCTACCATCAAAATCTTATCCACTTATGAACAGATCAAGTCAATTGCCAATCAAAAGCAAATTCAATATCAACCGATAGTAACACCTAGGCTTATGTATGCAGGTCAAACGTGGGCTCAGGAATGTCAAACTAGATCTAGTACAATTCAAGCCGTTCAAAATATATTGCTATGAATGATCACCAACTCGCCTTGGTTCATCGGATACAACCAACTACATCCAGACCTAAAATTGGAACCCCTGATTCAAAATGAAGATTAAACATATGTTTCTAGAAGATATTCAAACCGATCATAAGCAGACAGTAAGGAGAAACAGAGCCGTGGGATATTCACTGTGTAGATCCAATCACATGATACTCAGAGCCAGTCATTATTTAGGCTAACATAATAATATTACCACAATATCATTCTGTTTTTAACCTTAACTCAATCTATGTAAACCGTACATTGTAATAGTAATAAGGGGGTCAAGCCCTTATTAAAAAGCTAATGAAAAATTTGACCATTACATACCTATTTTTAATGAACCTTTTTTCTTCGAACCTATAATGTGAAAGTCTAAAAATCTGGCAACCCTGATTCCGCCCCTGCCAATTTCCGATTAAGGCCCCAGGTACACGAATTTTCTAACAAAGGAACCCCAAATAATCGAAAAGAAAAGGCCTATAGCCCCTCCACTCTATCCTCGTTGTATATAGACCTACCATATGTATGGTTATGGTTAGTCGATCCGAATATCTTCCCATGGTTGCATGGGCTAGTGTAAAACGTTAATCACCATTAGTTTAGAGTCCGGCCATTTAGAGAAGGGCCTTCTTGCAGTTAGTAATAATACTGCAAAGAGGTGCAGCTGTATATGTACGTTATCTACCATGTGGGATTCTGTTTATTTACCATTCATCGCTCTGGTATTTACCATCGTCGTCCCATCATCAGTTGTCGTGCGATCGCGGTTGGTGATGGTTGGTTATAACCTGGAGGACTGACTTTTGCGGTATCCGAGACGCGAGTGCCTATTTTTTATTTTTGGATTTATTGTGGAAGTTTTGCGAGCATACTGGATTTTCTGACAAATATTTTATGCATTTTTTTCGGGTAAGGATTTTTTTTGGGAATTTTGCGAGTGTGTGTAGCCGTGTTGTTTTGAAAGTTAAATTTTTATTTAAGAGTTTTGGGGGTGAAAGAGGAAGTGAAAAAAAATTTTAAGTGATCGAGTGGGGTATCAAATGATGATACAAGTTCAAAAATATATATGATGTAATACTCCCGCAAACTTTTCTTTATATTATTTTTAAAAATTGCCAAAAATCGCTTTCCCCATCCTATCTCGGAAGAGTACCAATTAAAAATTTTCAAAAAAATTCTGGAATAGTCTCCTTAAGATGTAGATTGAGTAAAAATTATCACGATTGCAATTCGATATTTATTTGGTATATAAAAACACAGTTTGAAAACAAACTCTGATATAAGTTTCGAACTTATATCCAAATTCCCGTTCTGTTTAATAAAAAATATCATTCACAGATTGTGGATGATTTTAACATAATTTTTTCGAATTGTGTGTTAGTATTATTATTCCTATTTGGATAGCATTGGGCTTATAAATGATAAAGATACTAGTTCGACTAGAGACAGAACCTTGATAGGTAGTGGGTTTCGCAATTTTCCTAATGATATAGAAGTTCTCGTTGTAGAGTTTTTTTAGCTCTCACAAACAAGTTTGTGTCTGAATCCTAGATATTGATTTTTGAAAACTCATTTGGGGAGTGTTTTGTGAAGTTACTAATCATTTTAAACCCTTTAAACATTTTTTTTTATTTTTTACGGAACACTCATTGCGCAAGTGTAACTTTAGCCGTTTTTTTTTTAATTGTGGAAAAATGTTCACACACATTCAAAGCAAGGCGATAATTCACCGTATATATATATATATATATATATATATATATATATATATATATATATATATATATATATATTTATACAGTGATTGTATCATGATTTTTCTAGTATGTAAATAACACAACACAATCATGATTCGTTAACGTTCCGGCAATATACGGGCTCCATCATAATAAATTAAAATCAACCATATCCAAAGACAAAAAATAAACTTTGATTAGGATATTCCATGTAAAGACTGTGTTAGCATATATATCGCACAGACTAGCCATCATTTAAAAATAGAATAAAGGGTCACAAATACGATCAGAAAAAAATACCGTTCCGAAACCCCAGAAAATCAACACTTTCTAAAGGTTTCCAGACTCTAAAAACCGAAGATAATACAAATATACGAGAAATGACTCGAAATTCAAAAAAAATAAAAATTCAATTGAGGCAAAAACATATATTGAACAACTCTGCAATATATTTTATAACGGAAAGTTACTTTTTTAAAATTAAAGTAATAAAATACAACAATACTTCATATATTTCACCTTTTAAATATGAAAGACCTTGAGAATAGCCCCCACCACCAACTCAAACAAGTAAATAAACAAAAAAAAATTTCGGTCACTCCTTTTGAAAATCCAAAATGCCAAAGTTCTCTATAGTACACGGCCCCGTTCCGCTGTGTGTCAAAAAATGTAATATTTTTTTATTAATTCGGTGTTCGTGGAAAATTTACGTAAGGTAACAAGAAAATATTTATATTTTGTATATTAACTAATTAAGAACATCCTAATTGACCTTAGATAAACACCTTTATTCTGATGAAGGGAATATATTGCTGAAACTTTAATTAATTATAATAACAGATCTGTCTTTGTTATCCACGGACGAGCCAAAATCTCATTTGGCATTTTCAAGTGCTCTTGCTGCTGCTACTCGATACTGTGATCTTGCTGGTGCTGCTGCTTCGAGCGGCAGCAGCAGCCAAATCACAGTATCGAGTAGCAGCGGCAGCAAAAGCACTTGAAACTACCAATCCATGAGATTTTGGCGAAACGTCGTGCAAATTCATTGTTAGACGAACGGATTGAAATCAGGAATTTGAATGTATTACATTCCACTATCCGTGAAAACCTCTATTGTAACATTATATATATATATATATATATATATATATATATATATATATATATATATATATATATATATATATATTTATATTTATATTTATATATTTATATTTATTATAAAAGTCGCACCAGATGGAAGCTGACATTTGACAGTAATAGATGTGCAAAAACTGTTGGGATTCGTTTATTCAGACTTAATTTAGAGTGCCTTGAAGATGAGCGAAATTTCTGCTAAATTCGCTACATTTTGCAATTTAATTTCGATAAAGGCATAAACGCTGCTCGAGCCAGCCGCAATTTGTGCAGTGTTTGGTCAAGCTACATTATTAAAACCAACTGCCAAAGGATGGTTCAGTCGCTTTCGTTCTGGCAATTTCGATGTTAAAGGTCTTCTTCGCACTGGCCGACCAATTGCAGAAAAAGTTGATAGAATTTTGGCAAAAGTTAAGAAAGCCCGGCATGTGAATAGCCAGAATATCACCAAGGAACTGAACATCCATCACACAAAGAAGCCCGATACTTGAGTGCTATAGAACTTGGGACTAAAAATTTGCTTGATTGAATTTCCATTTGCGAATATCCGAAGAACATAATCGTAACGAAATCGAGCCTTTTCTAAAGTGCTTGATCAAAGGCGATGAAAAGTAGATCATGTAGAATAATAATGTGCAAAAAAGATCTTTGTATTATGTAAGTGGAAATTATTTTTCTTACCAGGTCATCGAGTGGGGTGTCAAATGAAAGGCTGTGAAAAGACGAGTTCAAAAGATATATGATGTAATACTTTTACGCACTTTTCTTTGTGTTATTTAAAAAATAATTGTCAAAAGTGGATGCCTCCCCATTTATCTCGAAAAGTATTGACCAAAAAATTTTGAAAAACTTCTGAAATATCCTTCATGAAGTGTAGATTGAGCGAAAATTATCACGAGTGCATTACATTTGTTAATTTATCTGATATTAAAAAAAAAACTATGAAAACTATATTTCTTGACGTATGGTGGAGGTAATTGTAACCAAGTGGCGAGATATAATTTTAATTTATTTTAAAAGCAAACTCTGTACTAAACACTAATTGCGCAAGTCCGGGTTGCACTTGGCCAGTTTTTTTTTATTTACAATGGGAAGTAGTCTAGGCTACCTAGTTATCAATACTGGTAGTACTATGGTGTAATGAACAAAATTATAACACATTTCAAAATATAAGCATTAGCTTTAGCTTCAGTGCTTTTAATTTCCTTTTAAGCCATATATATTTGTTTAATAAACCAATAACAAAACAAATATTTTATTTTCGCTTTTAAAACATCCCTGTTATTTAAAAACAGTTTTCAAATATTGTTTAATAAAACCTCCAGAAATAAATATTTATACGAACAAAAAAAAACTTTTTAACATGTGTAAAAATATTTAAAAACATGTATTAATGGTTTTATTTGAAATTTTTATTGATAATTTTATATAAAGGTCTTTCCCGAACTAGTTTTGTTCAGCTAATTTATGCAGTTCTTAGCTTCTACCAAGCCTCCGCAGATTTACATTAAAACAGGACCACATATCTGTAATAGCTTGCCTCAAAAATTCAGCTGCTAACGAATAGATAAATTGTATATAATTATTAGACTGTCCAAATTAAGAAAAAAATCCTTAGTTCACGCTGCACAGTTTTAGCTAATAGAAAAGAACGTAAAGCACAATTTATTTGTACGTAGCAGGTCATCATCCTTAAACCAATATCTTAACAGATATATAACCATGAATATCATGACTAAGTCTGGATTTCCAACTTCTTTATAACGTTCCTGATGGTGTTTTGCTACTTTAATCGAATATCTGTGGCCCTTACTACGTGTTCCACGTTAGAATGTAAAGGGCTCTCCACGGTATCTATCTAGCGCATGGGAGATCTGACCCTTCTTCTCCTGCCTTCAGGTTTCCTTAGATTTTTCCATGTGCTCGCTTCTAGTCAAATGACCAGGAATCCTCAATATTCCAGGAAGCACTGTAGTTAGAAGCCGTTAGGTGAGCTTAATTTCGTTCAAGATGGACACGTTGGTTCAGTGTTCCGTCCAGAACACTTTCAAAATTTTCCGAAACCAGAACCTTTCAAACGCGTCTATTTGGTTTTGGTCTGCTGTTCTAATTGTTCAATTTTCAAACGCATATTTAAATACAATACGTAACAGGTACATATTTTCTAACAAATTTGTATTTTATATTGATAATTTGCTTCCGTTTTTTGAGACAAGGTGAAATGCTTCTTATAGATCACTTAGGACAGGGTAAAACAGTAACTGGAGAACATTACTCTTCATTATTAACTAAAGTTCGCTAAAAATTGTGAAAAATTAGCAAGCAAAAGTGTCTAATAGGGTGCAGTTTTTGCAAAACAATGCGCCTGCCCATAAACCGCTATTAGTTTGCAAAAAATAAAAGAGTTAGGCTTTGAAATGTTTAATGATTCCCCATATTCCCCTGATTTGGTTTGCTCGGACTACTAACTATTTTCAAAACTGCAAAAACATCTAAAGGATACAAATTTCGTTTAAATAAAGAATTCAAAGATTTGTTTTAACTTTACTTTATGGCCGTTGCGCTAAGTGTGTAAAGTGAAAAGAAGATTACGTTGAATGAACAAGTTTTGTTTCTAAGATTTGCATGTTCTTTCTATGCTTATCAATACGCCCCCGTAAGTTATATATAATCAAAGATAACATAAGTATACGTGGCAACACCGTTACCCTTTTAAGACAGGTTTTTAGTACAAGGCAACTGGCGCGCATTCAGTTTTCTTAGCGGTGGCGCACGGAAGCGAGTAAGGCAACTTTTTGCATGAGACAGAGTTGCAATGTAGTCTAGTGTTTTCTACTTATCTTTACCGCACTCATTGAAATTCTAAGTCGATGACTGATTGAGTGGGAAGTGATTTAATGAATTACATGGTTTGTCTCTTCTCGAGTATAAAATGGTTTTAGTTCCTATGATGAAGAACGACTTTTTTTTTTGGAATACTTAATTCTATGAAACTTCCGCTTAATAATTTGCCGCTTTCCCTTTTTACAATAATTAAAATTTACTTTTAACGATAAAATCCGTTAGGAGAGATTGGTTTCCTATTTGTAAGTTTTGTTTTAGTAGGAGAATTCCCCCTTGTCTATAATTTAGTGTTATATTCTCTAGAGCTGAACATTATAACTTTCATAATAACAAGCCAATCACAAAAAGTAAACACTAGAGTGGTTAAAGCATCTAACATTGGCTCCCCTTGTCTTCTCTAACTAGGTCATTTGGTATGTATATTTTAGATCTCGTAGAGATCCTAATTTTCAGGGTGTTTTTGGGATCGTTATTTTAATATAAGTTTTATTATTAAAAAAAAAAAAATTATAATAAAATGATGCAAACATAACTAAAATCATCATAACGGGTACACAGCAATTGAAAAATAAAAAACCGGTCAAGTGCAAGTTGAACTTGCACAATTAGTGTTCCGTACGTAGATTGTTTTTAAAATAAAAATTTTTGTTAGGGTGGTATAAAATGATCAGTGACTTCACAAAACACACCCCAAATGAGTTTTCAACAAAGTACTGAAAACTGGTGACCTTGAAATTTTGTTTTTTTTTTTATATACCAAATAAATTATTAAAGGTAATGCACTCGTGATAATTTTCGTTCAATCTATACCCTGTGGAGAATATTCCAGAATTTTTTCAAAATTTTTTGATTAGTACTTTTCGAGATAAGGTAGGGGACAGCGATTTTTTAAAAGTAATACGAAGAACAGTGTGCGCAAGTATTACATTATATATATTTTTTACTCATGTTTTCACAAGCTTTCATTTGACACACACTCGATGACCTAGTAAAAAAAAATTTTTTTCACTTCCGATTTCACCCCTCAAAACGAACCCCTTAAGTCAAAATTTATGTTACGGTGGTATAAAATGATCAGTGACTTCACAAAACATACACCAAATGAGTTTTCAACAAAGTTTGTTTCCAATCTTTACTGAAATCTGATGACCTTGAAATTTTTGTTTTTTTTATGTACCATATAAATTATTGAAGGTAATGCACTCGTGATAATTTTCGTTCAATCTACACCCCGTGGAGAATATTCCAGAATTTTTTCGAAATTTTTTGATAAGTGCTTTTCGAGATAAGGCCCGGATACAAAGAAAAGTGCGCGCAAGTATAATATTATATATATATTTTTTACTCGTGTTTTCACAAGCTTTCATTTGACATTACACTCGATGACCTAGTAAAAAAAATTTTCTTCTTCACCCCCCAAAACTAACCCCTTAAGTCAAGATTTAATTCTCAAAACTACATGGCTCTGATGAGGCCATCAATTCCTATATTATTACCAAATTTCACCTTTCTATGTCAAATAGTTTCGGAGAAAATCGGGTGTGACAGACAGACAGACAGACAGGCACCGAGGTGATCTTATAAGTGTTCCGTACGGAACACTAATAAATAGAATAAGCAGTATCAAAATAAGAGCTGCGTACGGCCCCCAATTTGCATCACATGTTGGTAATATTCTCAGTTGATTAGTTTGATATGGTAAATAGAAGTTACAGATTCACGTAAAGGTAACACGGTCAAGGTTGTTAGTGAGATCATTAAATTTCGTAAGTAAAAAATGATGCTGAAAAATTATGTCTATTTAATTTTTTTTTTTTTTTTTCATTTCTGGTTACCGAAGTAATATTTTGCCACTATTTATGAAAATAACTAAACAATTTTTTTGTTGGGTTTGAATTGGATATTGGTAAACAAACAACCTTTTTTCATCATTCTTTTTAAAATTTTAATAGGATGGTGTTCTACCTATAAAATTAACTAGCCAAGTGCAAGACTTGCGCAATTAGTGTTCCGTATCGTGTTTGTTGTTAAAATAAAAATTATCGTAGTCCACTAGTCGGCGACACATTAAAAAGCAATATCTTTGGTTCTATTTATAATTGTAGAATTTTTTCATTGTTTATTTATAAAAAATGATAACAATGAAATTTTTTAAATAATTTTGGATAATGTATATATAATTTTCATATATAACTACCGATATAAAAGCAAGAAATGGGCGCAAACGTGAACGAGACTCCATTAGAACTCTACGCGCGCTCGAAATTATTTAATATTTTCCGACCTAATAGACACCTCACTTTTCAAAAATATGAGTTTCTTAGATTAAAACATAGCGAATATAATGGTATTTTTTTCGATTTTATAAGTTGTGAGGGTAAGCACGAAAAAATTATTTAAAAAATTTCATTTTTATTATTTTTTATAAATAAACAATGAAAAAATTCCACCGTTATACTTTGCGAAAGCCAACATAAATAGCAATAAAGTGGCGAAAGAATGAAGTTTATACGATAAATAGAATCGGAGATATTGCTTTTTAAATGTGCCGCCGATTAGTGAATTACGATAATTTATACCTAACATTCATATTTTGCAAAATATACATTTGGAAAAAAATCTCGATGTGTCGACTAATTTCATGTATACAAGCCATAAAAAAATTTTCAGGCAAGTCAAAATAGGTGTACGGTTTGTAAAAGACATTAACACATTCCAAAAAAAAATTTTTTTACGTACCAGATAAATTATCAAACTGGGGATAATTTTCATTTAATTTACACCTTATGGAGAATATTCCAGAATTTTTTCAGAATTTTTTGAACAGTACTCTTAGAGATAGAGGGTGGAGGACTAGCGATTTTTGGCAATGTTTTAAAAATAATATGAAGAAAAGTTTGCACGAGTATTATGTCATTTGTATTTTTCAACTTGGGGTTTCACAAGCCTTCATTTGAATTTTATTTCACTTCCGATTTCACCCCCCGAAAGTAACTTTTTAAGTCAAAATTTAACTTTCAAAACTACAGGGCTGTGATTGGGCTATCAATTCCTATATTTGTGACAACTTTCAATTTTCTGTGTCAAATAATTTCGGAGAAAATCGCCTGTGACAGACGGATAGACACCGAAGTAATTCCATAAGTGTTCTGTTTTTCAATTTTCGTACCAAAAGTATCAGTCTTGACAGATAACTGAAGACCGGTAGGTCATAGCTGTTGCCAAATTTAAATTCAAATCTATAACACAACCCATCCGAAATAATTTAAATTCACAAACATTAATTTTTGTTTTAATGATGCGTGTCGAATTTTGGCAATTTTCGTCACAAAACTGTTTTTAAATGGCATTGTTTTGTGCTGAATAGGTACGGACTGTGTGAAAATTTCATAAAAACGAGAAATATTTCAGTCTTTAGTAGCACATATGCATTAATCGGACAATAATTTAAAAAATGCTTTATTAGAAAAAAGCATTTTGGAACAAAACTGGTGTCGTGTTAAGCAATAAGCTTTTGTATTTTGGCCAATAAACTACTATTTGGTAATTTGGTTTATATGTATATTCTATATATTTTTCTCTAATATTTTGATAGTTTTTTGATATTAATTTATTTTTGTTTTTACCCAAAGTATATACGAACATTTCCCTAAATTGATGGTATGTTAGCAGTTGAAAAAATAGAGAAATTTTTTTAAAACTAACACTCATTAGACTCGATTTAAATCGTCCTTTAGACCTCCAAAAAGATTCACGGCTGAATACAACTTTTTTAAGATTTAAGAAGTTTAGAATGAATACAACATTGCAGATTGACTAAAAAGCATTTATACGATATGCTATTACGTACATAGATATTTATTAAAATAAAGAATAGATCAATTCGTTTACTTATTTTATGTGTATGTACAGAAAATCGAAAATAAAACAGTTTCATTCTCTACTTTAATGTCTTAAAAATGAGGTAATTTTTAACTGAACTCATTTTGCGTTAGTTCTGTTTTTGGCTGCAATGTTTCTCCAACGTTTGATAAACAAAACGTCCGCGGCGGTTGCATTTTCTTGTTGTTCTACATAAGTTAAAGCTTTTTCTAGGGCCTCTTGTCCTTCTGAATGTGACATTTTTACTGGAATATTGTCAGTGGCTTCTACTTCGTTATCATCATCGTCATCATTTTATTAGCACTTTTGCATACACTTTTAATTAATTCTTGGTCAGTCATTTCATCTTCCACACTATCACTGTTTAACCATTCACAAACATCAGTTTCCGTAACACTTTCACATTCTGATATTCTTGTAATAATTTGATGTAAACTTTCATTATCTTCTGTTTCTGCCTCTGAGTAATGTCTCTCCTCTTGTGGAATCAATTTTGACCAAGATTTTTCCAGAGTACTACCCTTTACTTGATTCCAGGCTGAAGCTATCCAATATATAATATTTTTCAAATTTATCTTTATTAGGCAATCAGTAAGATTGCCACCTTCATCTACCTCTTCTAAAATATGCTCCAATAACAAACGCCCGTAATTGCGTTTTAAATTTTCCAGTACACCCTGATCCATAAGCTGAATGAGAGAAGTTACAGCAGGAGGCAAAAACATTGCTCTTATTTCCCCACTTTACAAGTTGCTCCGCACTTGGGTGAGTGGGGGCGTTATCTAGTAACAGAATACATTTTCTAGGATATCCATGTCCTTTTAAAAAAGTGCCACTTTGGGAACAAAATCTCCAAAAAACCAGTTTTTAAATAGAGTCGCGTTTATCCAGCCATTGTTTTGATTTTTATACAAAGGAAAAGCATTGCGCCGAATATTCTTAAAGGTTCGTGGATTTGCTGACTTACCAATACATACACAATAATGGGAGTTTGTGTCTTCCAGAAGCATTACTGCATGCAAGAACAGTAATACGTTCTTTGCTACGTTTGTAACAAGGTGCTCCAGCTTCCGTTTTTGAAGCTTAGGTATTTGACGACAACCTTTTGTAGTTCAAGTCTGTTTCATCACAACTATAGATTTGGTCTGGGTTGTAAACCATGTTCTTTCATAAGCTGCTCAAAATTCTCCGCAAATTTTTTTGCAGCAGATACATCAGCCGACAATCTTTCGCCACAAACTTTCAGATGACGTACACCATGTTTTTTTTTTCATCTGTTTAGCCATCCATCACTTATAGAAAAATTTACAGGCGCTTCAATAACCGGCAACTCTTTACTTAAACTCATTGCCTTATGGTTTAAAATTGTTCCTGAAATTGGTATTCCATGTTCTCGATTCTGCATAAACCATAAAAATAAAGAATCATCCACTTTTTGGTATTCACTGCTTTTCATACTTCTTCTTGCCTGTGTTGGCGATGACAAAACACTACACCTTTTTTCAAGTTTTTCGCGATATTTTTTCCACTCTTAAACAGTACTCACGACTACACCTAAATCCTTCGCTATATTTTTAAAAAGTTCACCATTATCTAAACGTTGAATTGTTTCAAGTTTTTCTTTTAAGGTAATAACAACACGTTTATGCTTATTATTATGACGCTCCATTTTGTAAAATATCTATTAAAACGAAACTATTACCTCTGCGATAATAATAGACGTAATGAGTAACTTATAATATTCGTCGACCAACCAAAGATAGACAGCGGTGAAATTCTAGACGTCGGGGAGTCTCCGACGCGTTAAGGAAACCACTCATCATCTGTTTAGAATAATGGGGATTTTTGACGCTTTTTACGGCAATTTAGTTCCGTAACAATTTGCATACTGAGCTGTAAAAAAAGTTTCTTAAAAAAGCCGTGTTCTGCCGTGAATTATTGTTTCTGGAGGTTCAAGGAACGATTTAAATCGAGTTTTAAGTGTCTTTA
The DNA here is from genome assembly GCA_019049505.1 of Pachyrhynchus sulphureomaculatus. Lineage (NCBI taxonomy): Eukaryota > Metazoa > Arthropoda > Insecta > Coleoptera > Curculionidae > Pachyrhynchus > Pachyrhynchus sulphureomaculatus. The sequence goes on along the minus strand of CM032455.1, from coordinate 152,255,186 downwards.
AAAAAAAATCTTTCTTTTTTGAACCACTAACATGCCAACAATTTACGGAAATGTTCATATAAATAGTAATGGGACGGCTATAACTCATCAATCATTACAAACGTACTAATTTGAATAATTAAATCTTAGAGCGAAAAAATAATTAATAAAAATTTTCCCGTTCACATTTCTCATCGGAAATGACTGCCCACCTGTGGAGTATGATTTAATTTTATATATTTACGAGACTGTTTATTTTTCCTGTTAAATCGATAATAATGTCAATGATTTTTAATTGTTGTTGATTGATGTGGTCAGAGGTAGTAAAATGATACTAAAATCAGGTGGCTTAAAAAACTGCACCCTATTAAAATAAATTTCAACACTTCAATGAACAATTTGTATTAATAATCATTATTATCTGATTTTATGGGTCTTTCTTCACTTTATAATTCTTATTTTGCTTTTATTTTTTATTTTTTTATAAATCATTGCCTAATCTTTGTCGAACTGTAAAAATAAAATCACTAGCCAAACTAGAAATATTTTATTCTACCAGGTATATTCGAAAAGTAAGGGCCGCTTGCTTATATTCAAACAATGGCGGGTCTGAACAAAGTTGTACACATGCAGCGCCATCTATTGGTTGTTTTTGAAGCCACTGAAGTTATTGTTTTGATTCAGTCATTTGCTTGTCGGTGAATGCAGACAACCATGTCCGCGAAAATCGTTGCTCCCGCGAGTGATTCGATTTTTGTGTGCAAAAAAATCATCAGCTGCTCAAAGTTTTCCGGAGTTGAGCCTAGTTTATGGTAATGAGTGAAGAAAAAGTTAGAAAATGTTGCCGAGACTTCAAAAATGGCCCCACAAATGTGCATGATAAAGAACGGAGTGGCAGGCCCTGTGTCCAGACCGATGAAATCGTTCAGCAAGTGGACAAAAAGGTGCGATCTAATCGATGATTGCACTTAAAACAGTAACTTTGTGGACAACGGTTTAAAGACGACGAGGAATTCAAGATGGCCGTTGTCAACTGGTTCAATTCCCAGGGGGACAACTTCTATGTAGAGGAATTAAAGAAACTGGTGCAGAGCTACAAAAAATGCTTAGAAGTGAAATTATTTGGAAAAGTGAAGTAAGTTTGTAAGAAACTAAAACCGTCAATAAAAACTTGTTCTAACGAATATATTTTTTTTATGACCAAACGACAACTTTTCGAATGCGGTATTTTGAAGATTATTACTAGAATTGCCTTCGGAGAGACATATATTAGAGTTAAACATAGGGAACATATGGTATATTTTCGCGTCCTCGAGTCTTACGGTATGTTATGTCTTCAAGCTGTTTTAAGCGTTATGTCATCAAATTTTTTACTTTAAAATTGACGAAATTTTGTAAGAACTTGTTAAATTTTGCAGTTTTTATTAGGTTTTTCTCTTCCGAAAAAGGCGTGAACGTAATTTGGAACGCATCGCGCAGTGGCGAAGTTTCTGGATGGACCAAAAGTTGTTCATGAGAGAATGTCGCAAGTGTACGGTGATGACGGCGTCTCTTATTTTCAAGTAATATTTTAGTCCAAATAGTTTTGATCGAGCAGAGACTCAATTCAGAATGAGCCCAGGTCAGGTATATTGGTTAAGGCAAGAACTGAAGAAACAATCAGGGTTGTTGAGGATTTGTTGCTGTCAGATCGATGAATGAAGAATCCACTACTAGCTAAAGAAGCTAGACTACGCTATACTATATCCTTTAAGATTATGCACCAAGATTTAAATTTTACATCAGAGCGGAATCTGGCAAGGACCGGAATTTCTTAATAAAAACTGTCGCAGGCGTCGAGACTTGGATTCATTCCAGGACACAGTAGTCGATATAATGAATTCATTCAAGGGAACTACATCTCCAAAGAATGCAAAAACCCTGGAAAGTTGATGGCGACCTTTTCATGGGAAGGAATTTTGTTGACTGAATATATGGAAAAAGAGCCACAATGAAAGGAGGGGTTTACGGAAAGACGAACTAAAACCTGAAGAAAATTACACAGAAATGTCCGAATTCATAAAGAACCAAAATTTTGCTGTTGCACAACTGCACGATCCACATGGCTAGTACAGTTTAAGTCATTACTGAAAGCTGTGCACTCACTGAGGTAGAGCGTCCATCTTATAACCCTAATTTAGCGCACTGCCACTAATTTTTATTGAATATCTGAAAGAGGAGGTAGCTTAGTCAACAGTCCATCGTGCCAAACACGGTCGAATGCCTTGGATATGTCAAGAGCAACCGCTCGAGATTCTCCAAAGTGTTCAATTGCGTTGTTCCAAACATGTGTTACATAAGTCAGAAGATGTCCTGTTGATCTATGTTTACGAAAGCCATATCGGTGATCGCTAATAATATTGAATCGTTCCAGATATTTTAGAAGATGCTGATCGATAACCTTTTCCACGACTTTCGATACTGCCGAAACTTGTTTGTTACCCTTTTAACTACGCTCCACACGTAGTAGTCCAAGAGATTCAAATCTGGACTATTAGGAGGCCAGAATTCCTTGGACCGTAACTTCAAGGGTCCCCACGGTATATTCTTTCAAGTGGCGCTTCCTAGCCGGCGTAATGGAACCTTCGTTGGACTGTTCTTCAACTCAATTTAACTGGAGTAGATTAGATTGTTAACGATATTTGGATGCCGTCAATGTAGGAATTTTTACAATTTTGGAAGTATGATATCTTTGTAAAATCGCCAATTCAGCCAATGAACCAAGATGTTTAAGCATATTATTACACATGACTGATCGATCTTTAACGTAAATAACTTAGTCGCTATAGTTTAATGACTTTGGCATACATCCTTAAATACACCTGGAAGATACTTTAAATTACTTTTCGAATTTAAACTAGACATTTCCTATTCGTTTGAATTTATCAGCATTTAAGTGATGCATATTTTAGTTTTAATCGATTTACGACAGGATGTTTAAACAGTGACATACCATCGTTAAAATTTTAAAGGCCATTTCGAAGATATCTTTATTAGTTTTCTGTTACATATACAAACATAGGTTTAAACAGATAATATATATTTTTTTAATACGAGGAGTATATCGAAAGTTAGCCTAGCAAATTTTAAAACATAAAAATCGTTCATTCAGTTTAACTTTACACACCTCGTGCAACAACCTTTCAAAAGAAATTCTTTGTCTTGATTTGCAAACCAATCTTCGACAATGTTCATTACTTCTTTATTTGAATGAAATTTGTGTCCTTTCAAATACTTAATAACTCCGAAAGAGCTAAATCAAGGTTATATGGGGGATGATCCATAAGTTTAAAGACTAATTCGTAAACAAGCGTATTGTCTTTCAAAAATATCACCACTTAAGACATTTTTCCACAATTTTTATTGAGATTTAGGTAATAACCAAGAATAATATTCTCCAGTGGCTATTTTGCGATATTTCAAGTAATCTGTAGGAAGTATCCCATCCAATTTTTTTCCCCTGCCAATATCGGTTAATGAAACTTCTTGATGAATCCTACTTAACAAATGTTGTGACTCTCGGTCGGCGTTTAGATATTTAGTGACTCATTTGGCTGATAATTTTCTCATAACCAAATCAGAATGGACAGTGTGAAAAATACTTTCGTCTGAAATATTCAGAATATCTGTTTTACGTTTCAACTCAATTCGTCGATTGTCCTCCAAAATTATTTCATGCACAACCTCAACACTCTCTCGGATAAAAGCACAAACGGTTCTTCCTGCACGGTGTTCATCACTGATGTCGGTTCTTTCTCTCTTAAAACCCGCAACCCAAATTTTGATAGTGGCGTAGAAAGAACATTGTTCCTTGAATGTATTAAACATGTCATCGTAAGTTTCTTTAGCGAACAGCCCTTTACAAAAGGAATACTTTATCACCGATCTATATTCGATTTTATTAAATTCACAAATTTTGTTGGTCATATCTTCTCCAAAAATTCACTATCAGTAGCACATTTGGACTACCTATCTATCTGTATATATATATATATATATATATATATATATATATATATATATATATATATATATATACATGTATATGGGACACATTTTATATAAAATAAGATATTCTGGAAAGTTATTAAAATCAAGATGTTTTATTTACTTATATCACAAACCAATGAACTGATATAGATTTCAGATTTGTATGACCCCTACTTAATGGGAAATAAAATACCTAGAAGGCATACTAACTTTAAATGCGCCTATTTTATGAACAGATATTTTAGTGAATTCTACATACTATGTATCATATCCTGTCCAAACTGCCACCCAGGGATGTTTTTGATACCCTGGCTGCCCACTATTGATGTCTAATATTTATATTAAGTTTTATATTTGTATAGGCAATAAATTTATCAGGATCTAAAATATTTAATCGCTATTGGCGTTTCTGATAGTTATGCTTAGGCGTTGTATTTTTTGTTATTTTAGTTCCAACGGACGTATTAACCATTTTTAAGTTTCTAATGTATATATAGATATACGGTTATTAAGTTCAAGCAAAGTTTAGATCTTTAATTGTTAGTATTATAGTATACTAGATCAGTAACTTGCATTTTCATGTTCGTATACTTACTTTACTTGTGACTGGCATTTGGTGACACTTACCTATAACAGAAAAGAACTATTTAAGTAAACTTACAGCCGCTAACGGTGACTGAAGGTAAGCGAAAATTCGTAACATAGTATATATATATATATATATATATATATATATATATATATATATATATATATATATATATATACATACATACATACATACATACATACATACATACATACATACATACATACATACATACATACATACATACATACATACATACATACATACATACATACATACATACATACATACATACATACATACATACATACATACATACATACATACATACATACATACATACAGTAATACCCCGCTTTACGCGAGGGATACGTTCCGAAAAAAATCGCGTTAACTGAAATTCGCGTATATCGAGGTTTATGATTAAACATAGTCAAAATTTAATACAAAAAAAAAATACAAATCATTTTAATCAATCACTTTAATTCTAAGAACACTTTATGCAATACATACTCTTATTTTTTACGGAAAAATACATCTATTGTCTTTTGGGTAACGTTTTGTTTACGTTCTTGTAAAATACGTTCATAACACCCAACACTGTTTTTAATTGTTTGACACACGGTCAAGACACGGTCATCATTATTGTCTATACTCTGCAATATGTCCAAACCTGAATAAATTTTTGAAAGTGCATTTTGTATTTCCCCTGAAGATAAAACTTTCTCTTCTACTTGTTCTTCCTCATCGTAGATAGGATTATTCTGTAACTCGATCAGATCTTCATTGCTAATAGGATCGTCGTGCGTTGCTACAAGTTCTACGAGATCTTCTACCGTGACATCTTCAAGTTCAGACCCCTCAATCATTGCAGCAATGTCTTCAAGCACTTGTCTCTGCATCTGGACAATTCTTCTAGGTGCTTCCACTACATCTGGCCAAAGATTACGCCACACCCCATTCATACAACTCATTTTAACTTCCTTCCAAGCCTCTTCTATGTTGTGAATAGACTTCATAATGTTGTATGACTTCCACCACTCTCGCATAGACTGTCTTCCTTCCCCGTCAGTTTCATGAATTAGTTGGCTAAAAGTGCGGCGATGGTAATAAGCTTTGAAGTTTGCTATTGCTCCCTGGTCCATAGGTTGTAATATTGACGTAGTGTTTGGTGGAAGGAACTTTACGTACACTTTTAAGTCTCTGGGCGTATCAAGTGAGGTTGGATGTCCTGGGGCATTGTCTAAGAGTAATATAACTTTAGGTTCAAGCCCATTTCTGTCACAGTATGATTTGACTGATGGGCAAAAACTATTAGAATACCATTCTTGAAAAATTTCCCGTGTAACCCACGCCTTTCTGTTTGATCGCCACACAACTGGTAGACTTGTCTTGTCTGTGCCTCGCATTGCACGGGGTGTTTCTGAATGGTACACTAGTAAAGGTTTCAGTTTGAAATCACCAGTGGCATTACCACCCAGCAGAAGTGTTAGTCGATCTTTCGCAGCTTTGAAACCACTGGCTTGACGTTCTTCCTTAGAAATGAATGTTCGAGATGGCATTTTTTTCCAGTAAAGTGCGGTCTCATCAACATTGAAGATGAGACAAGCAGGAATTTTCTCTCGTCTAACGAAGTCTTGAAACTTGTCTGGAAACTCAGCTGCAGCTTGAATGTCCGCGCTGGCCGCCTCGCCTGTTATGTGGATATTGTGAAGATTAGAACGCTGCTTGAACCGATGGAACCAGCCTCTGCTGGCAGCAAAAGTCGGAGTGGCACTCCCTTCTCCTTCTTTTGTTTTCAGCATCTCATACAAAGATTTTGCTTTTGTGCATATGAGATCTTGACTTAGTGGTGTGTTCTTCTTATTCAAATCTTCGATCCAGACTGACAGTAATTTCTCCATTCTTTCTAAGATAGATGATCTCGAACGAGAAAGTTTTGTTGCACTTATAGGTGTTGAACCTTCGCTGGAGATTTTAATTTTTTCCCGATTTTTATAAATCGTTCTCACAGTCGATTCTGAGAGTCCAAAATCTCTCCCAACAATTGTTGCTTTGCCTCCATTTTCCATTCTTCTTAACACTTTCATCTTCAATTCCAAAGTGACGCTTTTACGCTCTTTTTTCTTTACAGGCGGCATTTTTAACGTAGGGTTAAATTATGTATGTATGTATCTCCAATAAATATTAAAACAAAACTGCCAGCCGACCGAACTAACATTACGGAACAAATGAACACACGAAACGAACGAGGAAATCCCCATAGAACAAAGTCGAAGGACAGGGAATTCCCAATTCTTCAAAGAGAATATTCAGAGAAAGCGGGGATCCCCCCGCGACCATAGAGAAGTTAATGACTACATGAGCGCGAAATTTGAAATTCGCGTTATAGTGAAACCGCGCGTAACGGGGTCGCGCTAAGCGGGGTATTACTGTACATATATATATATATATATATATATATATATATATATATATATATATATATATATATATATATATATATATATATACATACATACATACATACATACATACATACATACATACATACATACGTACGTACGTACGTACGTACGTACGTACGTACGTACGTACGTACGTACGTACGTACGTACGTACGTACAGTACATACATACATACATACATACATACATACACATACATACATACATACATACATACATACATACATACATACATACATACATACATACATACATACATACATACATACATACATACATACATACATACATACATACATACATACATACATACATACATACATACATACATACATACATACATACATACATACATACATACATACATACATACATACATACATACATACATACATACATACATACATACATACATACATACATACATACATACATACATACATACATACATACATACATACATACATACATACATACATACATACATACATACATACATACATACATACATACATACATACATACATACATACATACATACATACATACATACATACATACATACATACATACATACATACATACATACATACATACATACATACATACATACATACATACATACATACATACATACATACATACATACATACATACATACATACATACATACATACATACATACATACATACATACATACATACATACATACATACATACATACATACATACATACATACATACATACATACATACATACATACATACATACATACATACATACATACATACATACATACATACATACATACATACATACATACATACATACATACATACATACATACATACATACATACATACATACATACATACATACATACATACATACATACATACATACATACATACATACATACATACATACATACATACATACATACATACATACATACATACATACATACATACATACATACATACATACATACATACATACATACATACATACATACATACATACATACATACATACATACATACATACATACATACATACATACATACATACATACATACATACATACATACATACATACATACATACATACATACATACATATATATATATACACATACCGAGTACTCCCATAAATACTGTAATAACAAAATTAATTTAACATTTACTCAAAATATCCTCCGTTAACTTTTACACAAGCCCTCAAACGATTAGGTTATTCGTCTATGGCAGCACGCACTTGATCCAAGGGAATATTGTCCACTGCTTTTGTTAAGGCTCATTTGAAAAAATCAAGATTGACATGTCTTTTAGAGCAAACCATATCCTCTAAGAGGGACCATAGTTTATAATCTAAAGGATTTAGATCAGGACTTGCAGAAGGCCAACTTCCGTAGTAATAAGTGAAGGCACATCTTGTTAAAGCCATGCTTGTGTTGTTTTAGCTTTATGTCTTGGTGCATAATCTTGCTGGAAGACCTAAGTTTGGTTTAGGAGCTACATAACGTTCTCTAAAATAGAGTCTTGATATATTTTAGCCGAAGTTTTAACATTTTTTCACACAAATGAATACTAGTAACACCATCCAAGCTGATTCCCCACTAAACCATCCACTGATTCTGGATAATGACCTCTCTGAACTTCTAGAAAAAGTTCAGATGCTTCCTTAGAAGATCTAACATAAATCCCTATCATTTTGCTTATTGAAATATTGTTCCACAGTGAACATTTTTTCTGTTTGTCATTAGCGTATTCCTTCAACAAACTTTTAAATTTTTGCACCGTTTCCGCTTCTAAGAAATACAATTGATGAATCTCTTTGTATTATATTATAAAAGAAAAAGTTTAAAATATATTAACATCGAACCGGCGAGGGCTGACCAGAGAGCAGCTGCTCGCTACCTGCTCCGAAAACTCTATGCAGTGGCACTTCTTTTAAACTGCTATAACTTATGTAACTAAAAATATTGTTAACTTATACTGAACCAAAATGTAAAACCAAAATTCGAATTTTTTGACTCAGACGACTAGGTATATTCTCTTAATTTTGACTTTAGAGTCATACTGGTATCTAGTAATTTATAACTGTAAGAAAAATAGTAGTTTTTTCAAGTTACTTTTGAAGTTATACTGCATATTCATAAGCACAATATACATTCATTAATAATAAATTATTCCATACATATTATACATTTAGTAATTGATTTAATAATATAGAATAATGGAACATGATTTATTATTTGCAGGCCATATTGAAAACTTTAATTATTTAACAATTAAATATAATACCAATTTAAATTTGACTACTTTTTGTGGATATACATTTTTAACGTCACATAAATCTTTGGTAATTAGGCCCGAAAAGCCGCTAAAATTCGGCTTGTAAATAAAAAATTGCCCGAAAACATGACACCGTAAATTTTTAATATTTTACCGTTCAAAACATTTTTTTGGTGCATCATTACAGTTATCATTTTACATAAAAACTGAATTAATTAGCATTTATTATTGACATGAGTTTTGTCCAAAATTATTATCCAAAACTGAATTTTAAAGACCATTGACAGCTGAAATGAAAAGAAGGGCATGATTAGTGCTGCAAACCTAGCTTTTTTTGTCTAAAAGTTTTATCGTTAAAGCCGATGATTTTCTGTGTGGAAAAAAAAACTAATTTCAAAAAATGTGTCAAAGTATTGAACCATCCATAATTGAACTGATTTTTAAACAGCAGCTGAAATAAAACGAAATGTTGGATTATAGCTAAAAACTAGATTTTTGGGCTAAAAGTGCAACTTTGCAGCCGATAATTTTGTCTGTGGAAGAAAATTACTTTAAAAAAGTGTCAGTATATTTACCGTATGATTACAACACAAAAATTTTAGAAAAATTATTTCGTTATTTTCTGGGTATCTGTAATATGTCGCTGTGGTTAATATACCACACTTTTACTGTTTCGTAAGGCACACTTATAAGATCACTTCATAATTTACTTAGAAAATGGATTGTAACAATTGTAAAGAAGGGAAAGAAGTATAAATAACCTCATATAGGTTAGCTTATGTTGGTTTCTTTTGAATTGCTTAATAATAAAAGTTTAATCAACTGGCAGTCTGAGCTCCTTTTTCGCTATAGTAATTTTCGATTGCATTTCAATTTCGCGCGAAATTTTTGACGATTACATCATTAAGTTATAAAAAACAACTCGCCAAATTTTCATTTTCATTTCCATTTAAATGATGCGAGATGGGTAAACCAGCAATTTTTTATAATTTAGATTACCAAGCACTCATGCTATCTATATCTTCCTACTTGGAAATAGATGTTATTTCGCATAAAAACTCTTTAGAGCAGAGGTGTCAAACTCAATTTTGCAGAGGGCCATATATTAAATTTAGAATGTGTAGGTGGGACAGATTCAAATAAAAAAAATGTACTGAATTATTATAACATTTTATTTATTTAATTATATAGTATATAATATACGGTTGTTAAAAATTATGATTCTTCATTGCGATCGCGGGCCTTATTGATACGTCCCGGGGGCCGGATGCGGCCCGCGGGCCGTATCTTTGACATCCCTGTTTTAGAGGTTCAAATTTGATAGATATGCAGGTTTCAAATAAATTCTATTTAATTTTATCTATCGGATATCCATTATTTGTCAAATCTTCTTTAGTTCTTCACTAATTTATCACCGATTCTCTACAGACCCTCGTCAACACAGGCGCATTAGAAAAGGTTCAAAGTTGTTGATAAGTTAAAATAAAATTCATTATTCAAACTGGCATATCATGACAGATAAACTAACTTCAAGCTGTTAGAAATGTTATTTTTAACCATTTTCAGTGTCCGTCTGTCACACCCGATTTTCTCCAAAACTATTTGACATAAATACTTGAAATTTGGCAGTAATATAGGAATAGATGGCCCCGTCAGAGCAGTGTAGTTTTGAAAGTTAAATTTTGACTTAAGGGGTTACTTTTGGGGGTTGAAACTTAAGGTCGTCTAGTGGCGTGTCAAATGAAAGCTTGTAAAAACACGAGTTGAAAAATGTATATAATGTAATACTTGCGCACACTTTTCTTTGCATTATTTTTAAAAGATCGCGAAAAATCGCTGTCCCTCCATTATCTCGAAAAGTACTGATCAAAAATTTTAGAATATTCTCCACAGGGTGTAGATTGAACGAAAATTATCGCGAGTGCATTACCTTTAATAATTTTTCCGGTATATATATATAAAAAAAAAAATTCAAGGTCATCAGTTTTCAGTAAAAAATTGGAAAAAAACATCGTCGAAAACTCATTTGGAGAGTGTTTTGTGAAATCATTGATCATTTCATACTTCCGTAACAAACATTTTTATTTCAAAAGCAATTAACGTACGGAACACTAATTGCGCAAGTCCGACTTACACTTGGCAGGTTTTTTTAATTTGAATTCTTCCTTAATTATGGTGGCGCTCAATAAGAGATTTTTTCTCTAAACAGGCATGGCGTCCAAAAAGGGAAGTAATCAATTATACTTATCTATTGGTTATTTGCAAGCAAAATAGGAATATACTCATTGGAGTATGCCCATATAACTCTCACCTTCAGCCCTGAACCGATAAAACAATACCGTCTCATGTTTTCAGTAGAAATTTCTGGAATTTCCCTATCGATTATTTAGGTCTTGTCCACACAATTAATTAAATGAACGAGTAGGATTGTCAATTTTTCGTACATTCTTTGTTTCGTAAGTCTTTGACCTACTTTTCAACACAATTCGTATCTTCACCCGACCTAGATTAGTAGTTTTTAAACGTATATATTTTCGAAACGTTAAATTAACAACATTGCCTGTTTTTCAATTGACAGTTTCTTAACATAGGCGTCTGATCCACTTCACAAATTTAGTTACTCAGAGAGGTCGACCAAGTAGCTGAATTTAATCAGAAATATGTGATCTTGAAATAAGTATTCCCATTGGCGCTCTCCGTCTTCTAATAAGATTTCAATTTGTTCTGGTAATTTCTAACACGCAGCAGAAATTTGTCAACCATCTTATTACACAATAAAAAAGTAGCGCTAATTGTTTTGTTTCCATCCCTTTGCAAATTGCAGAAAAATTCGTGATTTTAGGGGCTTCATTTATACATAGTTCAACACAGTTACAGTTGTTATTAGCATAATGTTGAGATCAGACCTCATTTCTTTGCCACCGAGGAGTTGTTTGTGAATCATGCAATTAGGTTCAGATAAACTATGAAACTTTGAAATTTTCTGTGCATACTTCGAAACAGTTTTCCCATTTTATATGCAATACATCTATAATCTATATCTAATGTATATAAAATAGAACTCTGTCTGTCTGTCTGTTAGTGCGCTGGAGAACTGGAGAACCACTTATCCGATTTACGTACTTCTTTCTTTTAAACATACATATGTTCTCTGGCCAGGTTATAGGCTATATTTTATTACGTTAGGTTGCATAAAGAATGAGTAGTGACGATAATAGAGAATGAAGTAGGAAAAAAGGTTGCCGCCAGCGTGTTCTCTTGGAATACATTGCAACCATTAAATATGGAACAATATTATGTAGCAGAGAATATATATAATCTATAATATATATAAAATGCAACGTCTCTCTCTCTGTCTGTCCTTTAGTGCGTTTATCACGCGAGAACCACTTATCCAATTTACGGGTCTTTTTTTAAATTCATACATATATTCTTTGGCCAAGTTATATAATATTAATAATAATAATCTATATGTATAATATATCTATATTTATATATATATATATATATATATATATATATATATATATATATATATATTGCGTCTCTCAGTCTGTCTGTCTGTCCGTTAGTGCGCTTATCCCTGGAGAACCACTTATCCGATTTACGTGATTTTTTAAAATTCATACATATGTTTTCTGACCAGGGTATAGATATATATTTTATTACATTAGGTAACATAAGAAACAAGTAGTGACGATAATAGTGAATCAAGTCGGAAAAAAGTTTGTCAATAGCGCGCTCTCTTGCAATACGCTGCCTAAACCGTTAAATATGGAACAATATCATGTAGCTCTCTGTCCGTTAGTGCGCTTATCACGCGAGAACCACTTATCCGATTTAGGTGTTTTTTTTTTTTAATTCATACATATGTTCTTTAGCCAGGTTATATAATAATATATATATATATATATATATATATATATATATATATATATATATATATATATATATTACATATAAAGCGCAACGTCTCTCTGCCTGTCTGTCTGTCCTTTACTGCGCTTATCATTCGAGAACCACTTATCCGATTTACGTGTTTTTTTTTTTTAATTCATACATAGGTTCTCTGGTCAGGTTATAGGATATATCTTATTACGTTAGGTAACATAAGAAATAAGCAGTGGCGATAATAATGAATCAACTCCCCGCGAGCGGAGCCACGGGTACGACTAGTTGAATAATACAATGATGTGGTGTGCTGTTGTTTACAAGACAACAGCTCCCTAACTGATGACATGAAACTCCTTGTTGCTCATTGTCGCCTTATGAAGCTGAATTAACAAAAATATGTAATGTAGTTTTGACAAAAGTTATTGTAACTAACATTTATGCTTACATGTGTATTCCTAGTTTATTTGACAAAAATCGGAAATTTTCGTGAAAGGGCGAGAAAAACCATGAGTGTTTCAAATGTGTTGTAAGAATGTAAGGAAATTTTAAGCTTGCAGCAATGTAGCAAAGATTAGTAGATTTAATATTTTTTATTGCCGCTCTAAAAATAGCGTTGTCACGATTAAAATTGAAATACAAAATTAGATTGCAAATACTAAAAGGTCAAGAAACGCTAACCTACGTCATCCTCTCAGAGTTCTGGAGATGATTATTTTTACAGCTTAAAAAGAAAATCCAGTAGCCATATAATATATTTTTATTACACCAATCTGTCTTCATGTTCACGTTACTATAGACAAAACAGAAGGATTTAACTACAAATTACAATTTAAATACATGTAACTAAAAGTTATGCCTATTTCTCATAATGTTTATGTCATAAACCGTGCTATTAATGTTTATTGTTTATTACTTTTATGTACGTTTTTTAAATTATTTTTTAAAAATATTCTACCATTAAATTAGGCCTTTAACATTAGGCGTTCACTTAATGTATTTTATTAAGATATGAATATTTATTATTGTTGAATAATTGATTTTAGGTTTCTCTTTTTAGGTATCATAGATATTATTATTTAGTTCTTACGAATAAAGTATATTTTTCCAATATTTAATGAATTACGAGTTCTTTAATTGCATATAGAGCTAATTAAAAATAAACCACTGTTATTAAACGGAGTTTGCAGTAACATTTGATATGTTTTGCCTACTAAGCTTAATACAAAATTCAATCTCAACTCTTGGTTAAAACTAATCTTCCGACCATTCGCCAAGATACATCTATGCTCGTATCTCTATAACTAAACAGCAGTGATGAAAGTTGCTGGTTTCAACAACAAAAATAACCGGTCAAGTGCAAGTTGTACTTGCACCATTAATGTTCCGTACGTTGATTGCTTTTAAAATAAAAAAATTTTGTTACGGTGACTTCACAAAACACACCCCAAATGAGTTTTAACAAAGTTTGTTTCCAATCTTTACTGATGATATAAATTATTAAAGGTAACCGACTGGTGATAATTTTCGTTCACTATACACCCCGTGGAGAATATTCCAGAATTTTTTCAAAATTTTTTGATCAGTACTTTTCCAGATAAGGTTGGGGGAGAGTGATTCTTTGCGATTTTTTAAAAATAATACAAAGAAAAGTGGGCGTAAGTATTACATTATATATATATTTTTTCTCGTGTTTTCACAAGCTTTCATTTGACATCACACTCGACCTATTAAAAAAATTTTTTTTTTCACTTCCGATTTCACCCCCCAAGACTAACCCCTTAAATCAAAATTTAACTTTCAAAACTACACGGCTCTGATGAGGCCATCAATTCCTATATTATTATCAAATTTCTACTTTCTATGACAAATAGTTTCGGAGAAAATCGGGTGTGATAGACAGCCAGACGGACAGACAAATACCGAAGTCATCTTATAAGTGTTCCGTAGGGAACACTAAAAACTAGTATCACCTAACTAAAGTAGTCCTCTGATAATTTACTTTTCAAGTGGTTTATTTTGTCATTATTTATTGTAATTTTACTAATTCGAAAAACATAAATACAGTGAAGTTATGTAAAAGAAGATAACCAGATATTATATTTAGTTAAAAACAAGGGAGGAGGAATTGCATTTTGCCATTATCATCACTGCTTATAGCTAGTACGTTGCTAAACATTACTGTTTATTATAACTACGTTTGTAAACATCAATAAAATTACTATGGACATAAATAAACATGTCCACAATCTGATGCATTACAGAATCTTGTTGAATCGTCGATAAATTATATAATAATCAATAAGAGCAACATCAGCAATAATAACAATAATAATAGTAAAAATCTGAAACAGTTGTGGTCCTAGAAAATGAAAATTGTTCAGTGAATTATGTTTTTCACGATTTTCTAGGCAAATAAATTTCACATCATTTTTACATATAAAGAAGTTAAAAAAATTGATCGCCGGCTGAGATGGGGCAGTAAGAAAAGATGGTGAAATAAATTTCCTTCACGAGCTACACAGGCTATACTGGGAAGACTTTGCTGAAATGAAAATCTTCATTATCGATGTGATTTTAGAAATACACTCTTTTTGGGGTAAAAATAATTGGCAAAGGGAAAGTGATGTTTTCGTCTTGTGAGACAACGGAGTTCGACTGATGATCACCTGGCGGACGTAAGTGGTGAACACCGATAGCAAGCTTAGCTGTTTAGATTCTTCATGCGAGTTGGAGCATCAAAAACTGTCGGAATGACTGTTTTGTATGGATAATAATAATAATAAGACCAAGAAGAAGCCGAGTATTTGGAAGCACAACAATTAATAACTTGTGCTTACTATCTTTACTTTATGGATTAGTTCCTACTTCGACTTTGTTGAGCATAAATCCAATCAGTTTCAGTTTTATTTAAGTAGTAGATATAAACGTATACAACATAGTTTTAAATAAACCGTTCATTTTTAAAACAACTTTAACCTCAACCGTTATTCGTAAGCAATAAATTTTAAAAAAACCTTATAATTATTTATGATGACCAGAAGCCAATGTAATTATTTTGTATTGGCCTTTCAGTTATCTCTTACTTTAACTTTATCTTCGAGTTGATAATGGAACATTATTATTACTTGTCATTTGGATTTAAAGTCTATTGTGGCTGTACGATGCTAACAACAACAGAAATTTGGAAATATAAACAACTCAAAACGTATCTACAATTCTAGTCGATTCAATGATAATCTTTTTTTAGTAAATTCAGGTCAGTTTTGATTCTGTATGAAAATGGGAGTGTGAGAAGGTATTTTTACTACTCAGTATATGTCACCACTACCCCAAACACTTTATTTTTGCACTCGACGTGCGTTTCGCTAACCATATTAGCTTCATCAGGATAGTCAATCATCGCTCCTGATGAAGCTAACATGGTTAGCGAAACACGCGTCGAGTGCAAAAATCAAGTGTTTGGTGTAGTGGTGATATATACTGAGTAGTGTCATTGTGCCAAAGATTCCACATTCCCAACTTAGAAAGTATTTTTAGTTGAACCAAGTAAAATAAAACTCTTAGTTTTACGAAATTTCCGCTATATTTGCTTAAAATTAAAATGTCTATAACTTGCCTATACGGTGGTTTCTTCAGATGATAAATGTGGACTTTGTTTATGAATGGCGCATTGGTGAAGTATTCAAGGCGAATCGAAAAATCTGCACTTTGGTAGTTCCCAAAAGTGTTCTCTGTATTTGCTAGACTATCCCAATACGCGTTTTCGCCCTATCACGGCTCATCAGCTGGGTTAGGTTCAGCAAACACAAAGAATACCATTTCAGACCTTATCCGGGTACTGACGGAAAACCACGACAAAATAGATGCTTATACTGCACTCTGTCGGTGACTTATTTAAAGTCTATCCGAACAAGGCTTGAGAAGGTGTGCTTCTGCAATTAAGTGTTAGCTGTGGTCTGGCCACTTTGTTCGGGTGGACTTTAAATAAGTCACCGACAGAGTGCAGTATAAGCATCTATTTTGTCCTGATTTTCCGCCAGTACTCGGATAAAGTCTGAAATGGTGTTCTTTGTGTTTGCTGAACCTAGCCCAGCTGATGAGCCGTAATACGGCGAAACGCGTCTTGGGATGGTCTAGCAAATACAGAGAACACTTTTGGGAACTACCAAGGTGCGGATTTTTCGATTCGTCTTGGTTGCTTCACCAATGAGCTATCTATGCCTTCGAGCGGGAAGTTTGATAAGGTGTGCTTCTGCAATTAAGTGTCAGCTGTAGTCTGGCCGCTTTGTTCGGATAGACTTTAAATAAGTCACCGACAGAGTGCAGTATAAGCATCTATTTTGTCTTTGTTTATGAACTAATCAACTTCGTAATTGTATATTGGTTTTTATTAGCTTACATTTTTATATCCCTCCCTTATGGAAAGTAAAAAAAAATACGCTCACTAGTTCTTCATTTCATCCCGTGTTAGGGTGTCAAGGGCAAGTCGCCGTAACCGCCAAATGACATATCGATTTCATTACAGAACTTAAAGTATGGCAGAAACCTATAGTTTCCTAGCAATATCGCTAGTCTATAAGATATCTTATTATAACTACTGAAATCATACTATGTTAACAATTTAAATATTCACTTATATCTGATCATAAGAGTATTAGTGGATGTACCTTCAAGGTATACAACATTGGTGGATACATACAAACGTTTATTTTATTGATGATCCAATGTTCTTAAGCTGTTTTATTCATCAAAGTCAGAGAAACAAAGAAAATATACTAAATAATTCCCAAATAAGTTAAGCGGTTTTATGTTGCATTAAAACTGTACAAGAAGAAAAAAAAATCAGGAACTATTTAATTTACGATTATCAAGCCGTAAGTGTCACAATAAATTAGTGAATTTAATCAGTAATTGGGTTGTTGTAATAAGCACGAATACCAATGTAAATTCGATAGCAATTGGGAGTAATTCTTAATTTTTAATTAGACTTTATTTCGTCGTGTCTCTTGGTGGAATTTTAAGTTAATTACCACTACATCGTGCTAAAATTTACTTGTACGTTTTTGCTGAGCATAATTCTTGTTTTTTTTTGTTAAGTTTGTTTCCTTAATGAAGAATTACTGACGAGTCGATCGACTGAAGTTGTCGTCACCAGTTTTTATGACATTTGGTATACAGACGGACTACCCAAAAGTGATGGATTAGGAATTTTTTCAGCTGCTAACATTCCTACCAAGTCGTTCCTGATAAGCCGTTGTATTATTATTAGTTACCAAATTTTATTAAAATCTGTGACAGTCAGTTTTGTCCGCCTCCTTATATGCACATACTAAGTGCCTGATGGCTTGATGCATTGACAGAGAACCACTTTTTCTCTTTGAATCGTGTCATTTTGACTTCATTTGTCATAAAGTTCAGCAACTATATCTCTCAGGGTATTGAAGTTGTGAAACTATCAAGTTGCTTAAAAAATAGATTGTAACAATTGCAAAGAAGGAAAAGAAGTGCCAATAACATCATACAGGTTAGCTTATGTTGGTTTCTTTTGAATTGCATAATAAAAAAAAAGGTTGCTCATCTGGGAGTCCGAGCTTTCTTTTACGCTTTAGTAATTTTCGATTGCATTTAAATTTCGCGCAAGATTTGTGACGATAACATCATTAAGTTATAAAAAACAACTCGTCAAATTTTCCATCCAAACGATGGGTAAACCAGCAATTTTTATAATTTAGGCTACCAAGCACCTACCTGTATCTCCCTACTTGGAAACATATGTTATTTCGCATAAAAACTCCTTGAGACGTTCAAACTTGATAGACATACTGGGTTCATTAGTTCTTCACTAATTTATCACCATTGATTTTCTACAGACCCATTGCAACATGAATTTACTGGCGCATTAGAAGATGCTCAAAGGTCGTAATAACTTAAAATAAAAACTCATTATTCAAACTGACATTTTATGACAGATAAACTAACTTCAAGCTGTTAGAAATGTTATTTTTAACCATTTTTATTGTTCTGTACGGAACACCTACGGCACGACTTCGGTGTCCGTCTGTCACACTCGATTTTCTCCAAAATTATTTGACATAGAAAGTTGAAATTTGGCACAAATATAGG
Organism: Pachyrhynchus sulphureomaculatus; assembly: GCA_019049505.1. Classification (NCBI taxonomy): domain Eukaryota; kingdom Metazoa; phylum Arthropoda; class Insecta; order Coleoptera; family Curculionidae; genus Pachyrhynchus; species Pachyrhynchus sulphureomaculatus. The sequence goes on along the minus strand of CM032455.1, from coordinate 152,235,804 downwards.
AACTGATGGCCCAATCAAAGCCGTGTAGTCTTGAAAGGTAAATTTTGATTTAAGGGGTTAGTTTTGGAGGGTAAAACCGGAAGTGAAAAAACAAATTTTTTACCAAGTTATCGAGTGGGGTGTCAAATGAAAGCTTGTAAAAACATGAGTTCAAAAATATATGTGATGTAATACTTATGCAAACTTTTATTTGCATTATTTTTAAAAAATGGCCACCCCATCTCGTCTAAATAAAGTGTATATTGAGCGAAAATTCTCACGAGTGCATTATATTAATTATTAACAAACAAAAACAGTTATATTATTTGTTTAAAATTACATAAATATTTAGGTAGTAATTAGTGTTCCGTACGGAAACATAAGATCACTTCAGTGTCTGTCTGTCTGTCCGTCTGTCACACCCGATTTTCTCCGAAACTATTTGACGTAGAAACTTGAAATTTGGTACTAATATAGAAATTGATGGCCTCATTAGAGCCGTGTAGTTTTGAAAATTAAATTTTGACTTAAGGGGTTAGTTTTAGGGGATGAAATCGGAAGTGAAAAAAAAAAAAATGACTAGGTCATCGAGTGGGGTGTTAAATGAAAGCTTGTAAAAATACGAGTTCAAAAATATATATAATGTCTTACATGCGCACACTTTTCTTAGTATTATTTTGCAAAAATTGCGAAAAATCGCTGTCCCCCCCTTCTATCTCGGAAAGTACTGATCCAAAAATTTTGAAAAAATTCTGCAATATTCTCCACGGAGTGTAGATTGAACGAAAATTATCACTAGTGCATTACCTTTAATAATTTATCTGGTATATAAAAAAAAACAAAAGCTTCAAGGCCATTAGTTTTCAGTAAAGATCGGTAACAAACTTTGTTGAAAACTAATTTGGGGTGTGTTTTATGAAGTCACTGATCATTTTATACCTCCGTAACAAAAATTTTTATTTCAGAAGCAATCAACGTTCAGAACATTAATTGCGTAAGTTCAACTTGCACTTGACCGGTTTTTTTTTTTTAACTTTTACTCCTAGATTTTAGATTGAGCTAGATTCATTTATTGGCTATTAGGTACCTAGTTTTTATTTTAAAGCTAATCGCGGTACTGAACCCAAATTACGCAAGCCCAACTTGCACTTGACCGGTTTTCTTGGTTACAATATCTCAAAAACCCGAAGTATATATAATTTACGAATAAGTCTTCAAACGAATGAAGATGTGATTGATTTACATTTGTTTTTTGACAATTTTTACTTGAAATTTAACTTTTGAGATGCTAAAGCTTGTGGAAATCATTCATGAATTTTTTAGTTTAATTAATTACTTGTAAGGTTACTCGCTGGAAGGAAAAAGTATATATAACCTTGTAGTCCTAGAGTAAGTCGAATAGAATATTATGTTAGTAATTGCTTCGCTATATCTATTTTCTATGCTTATAACACTAGAACCTAATAACAATTTTTCCTTATATACATTTTCTGAACTACTTATGCAGGTTCTAGGGTAAATATTTCAAAACTTCAACATTGTATCTTGTGTGAGATTTTGAAGGTTAGTTCAGGTTCAATTTAGATAACGACTGTTATTTTACCTCTGACAGCATTTCAACACGTTGTCGTTTGATAAATCTCGAGTTTTTATTATTGAAAGCATCTTAAAGCGTTCTCTAATTTGGAAAATTTTTGTATTCTATAATTGAAATTAGTTTAAAATGCTTTCAAATTAGATTTAGTTGTTGTTGACTACATTGCAAAACGTGTACAGATCACATCATTTTCAAGAACTTTTTGACACTAAGAACCATGAAAAGCATTTTTTTTTGTTAATTACATTTTTCAATAAGTAGTCGCTAAATTTCAATGCCTAAACCATCCTTACTGTTATATTGTCTAGCTTTCTGAAATTGTCGATCTATACATAAGTTAGCTAAAGTAAAGTTAGGTAAAACAAATAAATATGAATGAAGTATTATATGTATTGATACCGCCTTCTTTTGACGGAGGGTCACGTAGCAAGAATAATTATGTCATCAAAAGGAGAAATATGATGATTAAGATTTTTTAGAATGGAAGTGGATGAGTAATAAGTTGTGAGAATATTCGAACAGACTGAAACTAAAAAAATGTATCAAATTTCCTTTTATATTAGATAATTTTTTTTAATTAATATATTTTCTACAAAAAACCTTTTAATTTGCCAAAAACAAACATTGCAAATACCACATGCAAAAATAATCGTCAATATTATCTGATTTATCTGATAATACAATCTTTTAAAATCGTTTCAGTAATGCTCACTTTGCATAATAGACGCAAATTACATGTCTCATTTGGTTGCATAATCTTGAAAACCAAATCTGGTTCTCATTTATTTAACGGTGCTGCTTTTACAAGTGATATCATCATCATCGTTAGCTTATTCCATCCGTAAGCCTCCCCAAGTTGTCTCTAATTCGCTCTGTTGTTTGCTTTTCCTGGCCGTCCTTTTGTCTGTGGTCTACTTCTGCATCTTTTATGTCCTCTAGGCCTCCATTCAACCATACGGCGTGTCCATCTGTTATCATCAATAGAAGTGATATACATTATCCTAATTTTCAAAGAAGCTTATAATCCACAACCGTGTCAAGAAATCACTGTAATTTTGTATCTCTGACTTGTGAAAGACTAAAATTAAAAGACACACCTGTTCTCTGATCTGTCAATCTATCTCGGGACTCTTTTAGTCTGGCTGTTTCATTTTAGGTTTTCACAGGCCAGAGATACAATCCGTTGTATCTTACTGCGATATTCCTTTAGTACTGCAAAAATTACTTCGAGCTTTATTCTCTTGTTTACTGATACCATCTCGGCTGATGAGCTGTGATGTAGTGAAACGCATCCCCGTCAATCCGTACAGATTAAAGAACGGTGGTATCTGCTGAAATATGAACTTGCTTGTGGTAATTCGTTTGGTGGCCATGATGTTGCTTACTCTAATGATTCTGTTGATAATGGATATAAAAACTTAATTTATGGGATCATTCCGCATATAGTCTATTTTCTTTGCTTAATATGCCGGCGACCTGCCTCTTTGCCTCCTGTCATCCTGTTCTCTTTTTTTTTTCGTTTCTCTTTTTATTTCTTTTCTTGTTTCTAGCCTCTCTTTCCCCCTACCATAATTTTTCCTATCCACCTTAAGCAATATACTTATTAATTTGGTATTTTTGTTTAATTTACTACTATATTCGTCGCGCTACCACTATTAAGATATTATTTTCCAATCCCGCTTGCGTTTATTAACTTTGAAATTTAATATATTGTATATCCGATTTTGCTTCATTTCATGATTGATTAGTGATACAGTAAGAACGTGTACGCAATAATTCATTTTTGGCAGATGTGATTCTAGCAAGAGGGAACCTTTGTCTACGACACATTTTAGCGATTCTCAACTTTCATCCAAATCACGTAAAATCCAAAATGAGTCACTTGTTTGTGCGTTGGTCCGAGGCAGTCTTTCTTTGTTCCCTTCCAAAGGAGCTTAAAATGACACATTTAATGGCCGCTAAATATATTAAAAAAGTCGGTATCGTTTGTGAAGAAGTGGGTAAATCCTTTTAACGAGATGAAAATTGTCGACGATTTGCCAAAATGTCACTTCGAAAGTCGAAAAACGAATCGTATCTTGACGTGAATTGACGCTGCATCTAGAGGCGGCAAAATTAAGAAAATCTGGTTTGAATGTGTCCCATCAGACTATTCGACAACATCTTCGTGTTCATGATGTTCCGAAGCACGTTGAAGAAACCTTTGCTGGACGAAAATCACGTCGTGAAGCGGCTCGCCTGGGCCCACTATAAGATACTAGAATGGCCTTCACAACCGCAAAACGCGGCCCTATTGAAAACGTTTAGTCTCTTGTAAAGAGAAAGCTCATAGGAAAGACTTTGAGGACTTTGACTCAGTTGTCTTGCGAGATTCAAAAAATTTGCGGAGCATGTAGAAAATCGTCGAAAGCATGCCTCGAAGATGCAAAGAGGCATTGGCCAACCTTCTAAGGTAATTGCGCTATTGTTAACACACCAAAGAATTACATTGATGCCAAAAAATGTTTTCGAAACACATTTTTTCAAGAATAGGAGCAGTCACGTTCTTACTTGACAGACTGTATATTTAGTCACACGGTTTCGATCCTTGTGGCGTTGTGCGTTGCCAATAAATTTTCGGATGTGCAGAATAATCTTACACAAAAGTTCATCAAAGTTCAGTTGCTTGCCGTCTGAGGAGACCTTAATCTGAAGAATCTCAATTCTTAAAACGAATATTTGGCACTGTGCGAATCAAAAATGATTGCAGGCTTTTTAAATTTATTGCTTAAAATTAACGGTAATTTTCTGCTACTTTTGGTGGTACTGGCTAACGAGAGGCCACAAAAATGTTTTATGATCTGTGATAAGGACCTATGCTTTAATTGGAAGGTTTATGTTGATTCAGAAAATTTTATGACTTCATACTGATTAATTTCTATAAGAGCGTGCGTGTATTACTAATGAAGTACTTTATTTTGAATGTAAATTAGAGGTTCCAGTGAAATAATGATGTATCTGGAGCTGGAGTTATTTATTTTCCATAAAATTGATCTTAAAACTGTTTTGTTCAATATAAAACTGAAACATGTATTTGTGTTGTTTATAGTCATGGTAATATATAATCAAAATCGATAGTTAAAAAATGGTTCGGTCGCATTCATTGTGGGAATTTCGTTGTCAAAGAAAAAGAGGTTATAGAATTGTAGCAAAAATTGAGGAAAACCGGTATGTAAGTAGCCATGGCATCGGTAAGGAACTAAACATCAATTAGGGCACAGTTTTAAACCATTTGTAGAAAACTAGCTACAAAAAGAAGCTGTATGTTTTGGTACCACATGATTTGAGGCTAAAAAGTCGCTAGGTCGAATTTCCATCTGTGAATCACTACAAAAACGCAACGAAATCGAACCATTCCTGAATCAGTTGATCACGTTGCATTTTCTTCCCTGTCTCTTTAAAGTTTCGCTTAGGTAAATTTTGAACAATGTCGCGAACAAGCAGCAACGCTGTCTAAGTTCTTTTGGTAGCTGGTAACTGAAAATTTGTTTCCTAGTTTTATTCTAGAATATGACTAATAGTATAGTTGTTTTATTGCAGTGATTGCAGTTCTATTAACTGCTTTATTAGTTTCAGAGTTCGAGTTTTTTCATTTGAAAATGACTATACAGTTTTACATTATTTATTAAAGTGTATTTTTTTCAATTTAATAGTTTTCTGGCAACTTTAAGTGTGTTTTCTGAAAAAATCTCACGGTGGATGTCCTTTGTTATGGTTTCTTTGGATTCAGCATAAAAAAAAATCCGTGTCTCACTTAAAAGACAGAGAATTTATATTTTATATCTGTGTTATTTGAAATTACATTTTTACCTGCATTCTTGTAAATAACTTAATCCTCATGGAAAGAAATTCCTGACGAAAAATATCATTATTTCTTCAAGTTTTTCATTAAAATATTCATCGAAGAGTAATCAAGAAGCTAAAAAGTACCATTTCAAAAATAAAGTGGTATTTAAAACCGAGAATTCAAGGAAGAGGTAAAAAGTTAATAAATGGAAACGCTGATAGGTTTTTTCCTTTTGCAAGTTGCTTCTTATACGTTCTATAGATCTGATGATCTATTAATTTCGAGGTTGTGGGATTTCTAGAGAAGTAGACATCCTTTAAGTGGGCTCCCCTGTGGACGTTTGCCTGTTGCTTTTCCTTTCAGAGCGATCCTTGGTAGTCTGTGCTCTTCCATCTTTTTTACGTGGTTATGCCACTGTCTTCTTTGTCTACTCCATCTTAATGGGTCTAGCAAGCCACATTGTTCCCTAGCGTTAGTGTTTCGTATCCTATCCCTCCTTTTCATTTCGGCATTACGTAGCATACTTTTTGTTTTATTGGTATTTTCTCGTGATTCTATACCGTAGGTTATTATGGGTCTGATGCAAATCTTGCTGTCTTTTTACGTGTATTGATTGGTCCATACTACATCTTTTAACCACCCTAAGATAACTGTTGCTTTATTAATTAATCCTCTAAGGTCTCTGACTGGGTTGTGGTAGCTTAATAAGTCCACACCAAAATATTTGAACTGGGTTAACTGTTCTATTGGTTTATCTCCCACTATGAGTTTGCACCTGATGGGGTCTTTGGCAAAAGTGATGCTTTTGGTCTTTTCAGGAGATATGCTCATAGTAAGTTGTCGACAAACCTGATAGAATTTAAAAAGTTGTCTCTGTAGGTCGTCCTCACTTTCGGCAATTAGCACTGCGTCGTGTGTCATAAACCAGACTACAGTCTGTCAAGTAAGAACCTGTCCGCGACATTTCATTTTTCGTAGATGCGGTTCAATAAAAAATCGGTAGAGGGAACCTTTGTTTACAAATATATAATAAAAGACTGTTTTTAGTCAATTTCCACTGGTTTATTTATAATTGTGATGACGCGTTTCGCTGTCGATGCAGCTTCTTCGGATCTACATTTTACACTGTCAAGTTAGGTTTAATGTTTACAATTTTATGTTATTTCTTAATATTACACCTATTTAAATTATATTGGTAGTATTGGAAAACCCACACAGACATGGTATTAGGAGAATAAATTCAATAATGAGCAGTTGTTGAAATCTACCTGGTCGTTGAGCAAAGTACCTGTAGTCCTTAATCCATTTATTTGCATTGTCTCTAAAAGGTTTAGTTTTAAACCTTTTTGTTGAGTATGTAAAATTTTAAAATTCTTATTAAACGTGTGATTCTCTGTTAAAGGATGATTAGCATACAAGGCTGGTTTGAAAAGTCCGTGCAAAAATAAAAACTACTTATGTGTTTGGAGTAAACCTTTTTTATTTTTCGACATAGTCTCCTTTTAGGCTTATACACTTCGCCCAACCATGTTCTAGTTTGTTGATCCCTTCCGAATAATAGGATTTGTCCAAGTCTGCAAAATATCCATTAGTGTCTGCAATCACCTCCTCGTTTGAATAAAATCTTTGTCCCGCCAGCCATTTCTTCAAATTGGGGAACAAATAGTAGTCCGAGGGAGCCAAGTCTGGAGAATAGGGGGGACGTGAAACGAGTTGGAATCCTATTTCCATTAATTTTGTGACCACAACTGCTGAGGTGTGTGCTGGTGCGTTTTCGTGATGGAAAAGGACTTTCTTGTGGACCAATCGCGGGCGTTTTTCAAACGGTCCAATAACGATGAATAATATTCACCTGTAATAGTTTTACCCTTTTCCAGATAGTCGATGAGGATTATCCCTTGCGAATCCCAAAAGACAGTCGCCATAACCTTTCCGGCCGAAGGAACGGTCTTCGCCTTTTTTGGTGCAGATTCTCCCTTGGTAACCCATTGTTTAGATTGTTGTTTGGTCTCAGGAGTATAGTAATGTATCCGTGTTTCATCCACAGTGACGAAACGACGCTTAAAGTTCTCCGGATTCTTCTGGAACAGCTGCAAACCATCCTTGCAACACTTCACACGATTCCCTTTTTGGGTCAAGTGTGAGCAATCTCGGTACCCATCTTGCGGATAGCTTTCTCATGTCCAAATGTTTATGCAAAATATTATGTACCCGTTCAGTCGAGATGCCCACAGCACTAGCAATCTCACGCACCTTAACTCTTTTGTCATCCATCACCATATCATGGATTTGATCAATGATTTCTGGAGTCGTAACCTCCACAGGCCGTCCAGAACGTTCAGCGTCACTTGTGCCCATATGGCGAGTCCGAAAATTTTGAAACCACTTATAAACTGTTCTAATCGAAGGTGCAGAGTCACCATAATGTTTATCAAGCTTCTCTTTAGTCTCCTGAGGCGTTTTGCCTTTCATAAAGTAATGTTTAATCACCACACGAAATTCTTTTTCGTCCATTTCTTGAAAATCACTCGACTTCCTTGATTCACACGAATGCCAAACACAAAGAAATAGACCAATATGGCTGAAACTTGGTGTGCGTTCATTCAAGAGATGCTACTAACTAAACATGACCTCGATACGCGCCGGTGGTGCCGGACTTTTCAAACCAGCCTCGTATGTTGAATTAGACTTTCTATTGATGAAACTTTTTTCGTGTTTTGTAATTCTTTGTATAAATGTACGTCCAGTTTGCCCTATGTATGCTTTAGGACATGATCCACATGTTAATTGATATACCCCTGATTTATTATCTTTATTGATGTGCGGTTTGTAGTGTTTGAGATATTTCCCTATAGTATTGTTAGTCTTGTACGCTATGTTGATATTTTTTTGATTTAAAAATTTTCCCAACTTTTCTGTTGGTTTTCCGACATAGGTTAAGCATTTAAATGTGGTTTTTCTGTCCATAAAACATGGGTATATTTCTAAGATTGCCTTGTTTTTTCCTAACGATGTTATTGATTAGGGTAACTGAATAACCGTTGTTAACGGCTACTTGTTTTATGTAGTTTAATTCTTTAGTAAAATTGTATTCTGATAAGGGGATATTAGTTAGTCTGTGTATAAAGCTATGATAGGCCGCGAGTTTATGGTGGTTGGGGTGGTGAGAACTATTGTGAATTGTGGTATATGTATGACAGGGTTTGTGATATATTATAAATTGATGTTTTTTCCTGGTTTTACTGATTGTTAAGTCTAGGAAGTTGATTTTCTCTTCGACTTCTTCTTCCATTGTAAAACTGATATTTCTATGTAAAGAATTAATGTACTGTAAAAAGTGAGTTAATTGTCTGTCCGTTCCTGTAAAGCATACAATTATATCGTCTACGTATCGATACCAATATAGACAATTATTACTATTGTTATTATGGTTGTTAAATACCATAATAACAATAGTAAGGCAATGTTTCTTTGTTCCCATCCAATGGGGCCTAAAATGACACATTCCGCGGCCGCTAAATATATTAAAAAGTCAGTGTAGTTTGTAAAGAAGTAGGTAAATCATTTTAACGAGACGAAAAAGTTCAACAACTTACCAAAACGTGGCTCGGTAGGCAAAGTTACTCCGAAAGTCGAAAAACTAATCGTGTCTTTGTTTTCATGGGATCCGAAATTGCCGCTGCGTCAAGGAGAGGCAAAATTAAGAAAATCAGGTTTGAATATGTCCCATGAGACTCTTCGACAACATCTTCGTGCGCATGATGTCAAATTTCGAAGTACGTTGAAGACAGCTTTGCTGGGCGAAAATCACGTCGCCAAGCGGCTCGCATGGGCCCACGATAAGATACCATAGTGGCCCTCATAATCGCCGGACGCTAACCCAAAATGTTTAGTCCCTTCTAAAGAGAAAACTCAGATGAAAGACTCTGAGGACTTTGACTCAGTTGTCTCGCGAGATTTGTAGAGTATGCAAAAAATCTCGTCGACAGTATGCCTCGAAGATGCCAGGCGATTATTGATGCAGGAGGCGATTGGACAACTTACTAAGATAATTACGCCGTTGTTAGCATACCAAAGAATACATTGATGGGAAAAATGTTCGAATGGTCACGTTCTTATTTAACAGGCTGTAATTCTGTTGTTGCCCATCCTGTATCCCATTCCTAGTGATTTTACGTCTTCTGTTATTGTATCCATTAAAGGCTTGGATAAAAACGGACTGAACGAGGAAGAAATACAAATCTCAAACCATAAAATTGAAATCACTCTAACAAATAATCAAGCTTCATGTGTGGCCTGCATAGAAGCAATCAAAACTTAACGGTCAATAAAATTTTCGTATATTATTATTATTCTTTTTTTTTAAGTAATATAATCGACGTAATTTAGTGTCAATTTTTAGACTTTCAGCTGTATACTGATTAATGATAATGGTTCGGGGTCAACCTCCTTCAGGTTTAATTTTACTACTCATCAACGGGTACTGTTAATAAAGAGATTTTGCAATTACCGCAGTTACTTTGAATACCGTACGGTAATAAATTAAATTACAATGATAATGAGCAATTATTTCTTATTTAGCTTAGCATGTGTGCTGGCGTCATAAACTTTTATAAAAACAAACAATTTCTCTGCGTATGTTAAATATTTTTAAATAGCCTTAACGCCGTTATTTCAAGACGTATTGTTAGAGACCTATTCTCTTGTAATTTATGTAATAACCAATAGGTAAGTGAAAAATCATCGTGAAAAAATATCTGTACTTGAATAAAGTGTTACCATCCTATTTTTGCTCCTAACTGACTGAAAAACAGATGATACGAGGGTGGATTCATAAGTTTGGTCAATGTTTATGATACAGCGGGAAATCTTATTACATATTTTTACGGGGGCTGCCTTTTAAGTTTTTACAAACGACCACATATATATACAGTGGCAGCTCAGAAATTGGCTGAATAGTTTGTTTACAGTGGGCGTTTAAAAAAAAACGGTTTTGTGAACAAATGTAAATTTCACGTGAAGGTTTTGCTTGGATGATTTTTTATGATTTTAGTAAAGGCCTAACTCAACAACAATCCCTCGAATCGCTTCGTTCAACTTTTGGTAATGAATCACCTTCAGAAAAGACTGTTTACAATCGATTTACAGAATTTTGTCATGGTCGTGCTTCCGTCAGCAATGATTTTCGTGAAGGTCGACCAAAATCGGTTGTTGTTCCAAAATACATCGATGCTGTACGCAACATGATTGAAGAGGATCGGCATATGACTTACCGTGAGATAGAGGCTTCCTTAGGCATGTCGAAGATTGCAGTATATTTTGCATGAACATTTAACTATGAAAAAGATCTGTTCCCGATGGATTCCGCATAATTTGATCGAAACGAAACAACAAGCTCGTGTCAAATGGTGTAAGGAAATGCTCAACAAATTCGCCCGAGGACGTGCAAAATCCGTATACAACATCGTAATAAGACACGAAACTTGGATATATCCGTATATTTTGGAATTCGTATTTTCACAAGCTCTCATTTGACACCCCACTCGATGACCTGCTAAAAAAAATTTTCACTTCCGATTTTATGCCCCAAAACTAACCCCTTAAGTCAAAATTACACGGCTCTGATTGGGCATCAATTTCTATATTTACGCCAAATTTCAACTTTCTACATCAAATAGTTTCGGAGAAAATCGGATGTGATCCCGTACGAAACACTAAAAATTGGCAAAGTGGTTTATCCAGTACTAACACACGGATCTAAAATAAACGCTAAATTTGACTTTTGTACACTAAAGAATACCTTAATCCAAGTATTATAAAGCAATAAGTATTTTACGTTGGGATATTAGAGTGCAAAAGTGCCAGAAACATTTATAATTTTAAACACATACGTCCTATTCAGGGATCCCGGCATCGAGAAATCTGAAAATTATGTTATTTTTCCAATTTACAACGAAATAGTACCTAATGTCAATGCTACATACATTTCTATTAAAATTGGAAAAAAACATAATTTTTAGATTTTTCGATTCCACAAACCCTGAAGAGCACGTATAATATGAGATGTAACAAGTATTCGGCCTACCCGGCGAAAACCATTTGATACCTAATTATAACCTATAGCTATTTATTAAGTTTTTGGAAAATAGCAAAAATTGCACTCATGTTGATGAAATTTATAATTTCTTTTTTGGGAAATGGAGAATTCTGGATTTCGATCGAAAATACAAATTCTAGCAACAAACAAATAAGGATTGGGTTTATACAACACCAGAAGAAAACAGTTAAGAGGACTTCTATTGTTGACCGTAGTATTTTCAGTTTTGGTTCATCTTTTACGCGACATTTACTTCACTGCTGAGCTTTTTGCGGGTCATATGAATAGATCTACATCAGTAATTATTCAAGACGAGATTATTTACTAGAAAATCCCAGTTTGTTCGACTGTATTGATAAATTTACGTTACAGTAAGATCTTCAAGATCGCCTGTACTTAAATGGTGTTAGTGATTACAAAATCTTTGATTTTGTGATTTTGTTAGTCTTTAATAGTAATATAACTGCTATAGTTTACAAGGCGGAATCGCATATACATATTTAAGGCTTAACCCTAGACCAGAAAAATAAAATTATCGCTACAGAAAGACAAATATATGAAACAAAACGAATTCGGCTGGCTTAAACTAGGAACGATCAAAACGAATAACATGATTATGCCTGTCCTTTTTCTTTCCATAATGTTATTAAGAAACAGACATGCTTTCCAATAGCCTACTAATTATTGGAGTAGGAAAAAGTATAAAATTCAAACGAGGGCAGCCTTTTAAGTTTTTACAAACGACCACTAGATATTTATTAGTAAGATATGACATTACTACTGTAAAATTTGACATTTGTTATTGTTAAAACACTGGCAGCCCAGAAATTGGCCGAGTAATTTGTTTACAGTGAGCGTTTTAAAAAAAACAGTTTTGTGAACAAATGGAAATTTCACGTAAAGGTTTTCGTGGGATGATTTTTTACGATTTTAGTAAAGGCCTAACTCAACAATAATGCCTCGAATCACTTCGTTCAACTTCTGGTAATGAATCACCATTAGAAAATACTGTTTACAATTGGTTTGCAAAATTTCGTCATGCTTGTGCTTCCGTCAGCGATGAATTTCGTGAAAATCGGTTGTTGATTGAAGAGGATCGGCATGTGACTTACCGTGAAATAAAGGCATCCTTAGGCATATCGAAGACTGCAGTATATTTGATTTTGCATCAACAATTAGCTGTGGAAAAATCAGTGCATGATGAATTCCGCATTAGGAAATGCACAAATAATTCGACCGAGGACATGTAAAATCCGTATACAACATCGTAACAGAAGCCGAAAACTAAGCAACAATCAACTGTTTGGTGTTCCAAGATGAACTGAATCCAACAAACGTGGTTGTTTCTTTGGTTATACTGGACATGTTGCGACCATTGCTTTAGAGGATCGAAGAACAGTTAATGCTGAATGATATACAATAATTTGTTTGTCCGAAATCATCGATGAAATCCGGAAAAACAGCCGAAAACGTCACATCATTCTTCATCATGACAATGCCAGCTCTTACACAGCACGTCAAACAATTGATTATTTGACGGAGAATAACACCGAATTAATGTCTCATTGCCCGTATTCACCCGATTTATTGCTTAAGGAGTTCCTTTTATTCCCAAATGTCAAAAAAAATGCATTGACAGCGATTTTAATTACCTCAAGAAGCTGCTGACTCCTTCTAAAAGCATGTTTTGAGGAAAAATGTTTCGAGAATTGGTTCGAACGCTTGCAGTAGTGTATAATTCTTAAAGGCGAATATTTTGAGAAACAATAAAACTTAAAAGATAACCCTCGTAAATACTCACCTCGATTAAACTGAAAAATTTTACATACAGCTTACTATAACTAACATAAACTTTAATCATTACTTCAGAATGTAGAATTATTACCACTTATAGTGCAGATCTTACACATCATTTATGTACTCTCATACTTGCTTGGTATTCCTGCCCCATCATTACTAGCCATTATTTTTTATAGCTTATAAACTCAGTATTATTTTTTGTGTCAAAATCACTTAAGTCGTTATTGAGAAAACACCTCATTTAGGTTTATCTGAAAATTTGTCCATTTATTTTTAGCTTTAGGGATAAATTTTGGAATAAAATCAGATATTTGTGGAATATATAACAACAAATGGGCAGCAACGACTCGAATGTAACAGCTTATTTAGATTTGATAATTTTGGGAAAAATCGATAATATACTGTTGTTTTTGTCAGCGTTCGTAATTTAATAATAAAGAGAGGAACTTGGTGACTTAATGAACTTCTATTTAGGGTAACCGTTTGTACTGAAATTAATGGGACGAGATTGCCAATTTCTTGATATATTCGATCTCATCAGCTAGACAGCATGGTGGTATTGAAAGTTCTGCGGCGAGGATCAGAGGTTTCCTGATAGATAAATCGATTTGCCAATGCGCCTTACTTTAGAGTGAAACTTTTTCAAGGACACCAACCTTCCACACTGAACCTCCTTAATACAATCTTGGTTCAGAATTATGGAATACGGCAGGTAAAATTAGTTCTTATACTTATCGGGTAAGAGATTTTGAGACGAAGAGGTGTTTCTTCCTCTTCCACGCACTATCAGCAGCCGATTATTTTTGACCCCAATACCAGTAGGGTGCTCATTCAGGTGGCAGTAACCTATAAAAGCTCTTTCACAAGTTTCAGAGCTTTCCTCCTTGGCCACAACAAAGGCATAGAAGACTCAGGATTAAATCCTCTTATAAAATCCTTAGATTGTTTCGTCCCTGGTAACTGTTCCCAGCTTCTTACAAACTTGTTACACGATATTTCTAAAAAGAGTTCAAGGCTTATTAAACCTCTTGTTTAGCTAGTGTGTTAGCCATCTTACTTCTGTGGACCTCCGTATGGTCCCGTACCCAAACGAGAAGCAGTTTGCTTCTATCCACTATATTAGCCAGCAAGTTTTTATAGTCACTTATCCGTTAGGACCTTAGGTTAGCCTGTTTCAAGGACATCAAAGCGACTCTACTATTCAAACAAATATATGTATACGGTCCTCCACGTTAAGTTCTATTTAGCCACCTCCCAAGCACATATAAGAATAGTATAGATTTCGGCCACCTTCCAAGCACATATAAGAATAGTATAGATTTCGGCCTGTAAAACAAATGCTTTTCTGCCCAGGCATGTTCATAATTTTACCCCTATCTATTTGCGCGTCTGTTTTATCTTTAGTTGTTTAGGAAAGAAATTCAATTGTTAGTATCAGAACCTTCAGGACCTTATAGTTTAATGCCCTGATACAATGAATTTTGCGTATCAGTTTTTTACGAGATTGTCATTATTGAAAAGTTATTACCACAGTTACTGATTACATAAATTATAATCAATTTTTGAGTATAACATATGCTTTAATTGACCCTGTTAGGGTAGATAGTGTCAATTTAACCAATGTTTATAAATCAGGAAATACCAGCTTTAAAACACAGTATACAATCGGCGATTTTTGGCTGAAGCAAGAAAAGTAAATAATATTGATGATCTTATGTTAAAGGTTACTAATGATTGAGGATTTAAGGCCTATATTAATACATTGGCCAAACCTTTCAATTAAGATTGCCGTCTAAAGCCACTACCATTTAGTAGTTTAATGTGTACAATTATAGTTATAAATTCTATTTGAATACTGTCATCACGAAAGATGAATTTTTTTCCGGATCTTTGTCAAAAACTTCTTGATGGCTGCGAAAATTTGAATTGGCAGCTGGTATTTGAGTAAGTAAATTAAGAAATAGCACCGATGTCACAAGGAAGCTATATATTCGATTTTTGGCTTTTTAATGCGGAGAAGCAAGGGAGGACGAGATCTCTGGAGTTTACTTGTGTTGATAATGAAGTTGATTGATTGAAATCCATTCACTCATACATTTTATAAGTACGGTTCATCAGGGCCAGAGACTATTGTGATACTTATTTTTATTAGGATACGTTTCATGACATGCTGTTTTAAAATGATGTTGAATACAATTCTTTTATGCTTTAGTTGATTAAAATATATTGCGACAACACAAAACAGTTACGATAGTTAACATAAATGAGCAGCAAAGTTTACAACAGTTTAATTATTCGAGCCGAAAAGTGACTTTAATGTTGATTAAGTTAACGTTCAATATTTGAATGCCATATATGATACAATATGTATCATAATCGCTTCGTGTTTTGTCATAATTTTGACTAACTTAAGCTTTGATATTGCTGTTACATAATATGTACATTATTAACATTATATTGCAATAACTCCCTGCCTGACCTTAGGAATACATTTAACGTTAATAACAATAAATCAGGCCCGTTAAAGGTATTCTGTACGCGTGGGTCGGAAATAAATGGTATTATTTTATCAAAATTAACTGGCAACGTTGAACTTATTAAATTATATAGGGTGTCTCTATAGTAATATTTTCTAAGATCAATATATACGCCGTATTAAAGTCAATTATTGAAACATTAATCATCAAAATTATCATTTTGTTGTAACCTATCAAACTGTTTGATACGATCAAGTCATGTAATGTATATCCCATATCATATTAACACAAGAGATACCAGACGATTAAGTGAGAAATGTTCTAGAGAACTGAGAACGTGCCTCGTAAAACAAAATAAGGAAAATTAAAAAATACGTCTATTTTCGGAGTTCTTCGGAGTAAAAAAAACAAAGATTAGATGATTTTATTTTTTATTGAATAAATAACATCATGAAAAATCTATATCCTCTCTTAAAGATGATATAATAGTACCTGTAAAACAGCTGAATATTAGTGAATACACGTTCATAAAATTAATGTCTCTTGTTTTTTCCAACTGCTAGAAAGTTCATATATATATATATATATATATATATATATATATATATATATATATATATATATATATATATATATATATATATGTATTAACACAAATTAAACACTAATTATGTTTTTTAATTTCCACTATATTATTATTTTTCATGACAATTGTTTCGGCACACGGTGCCTTCTTCGGACGATTAAGAATTTTAAACTAAATGTAATATTGAATACATATCCTTAAATATAGTATTTTCGTTCTACCTGTTTAAGAAATCCTCAGTGTACTTAGATAATTCTAACTATATAATTGGGTACAATAATATAAAACCATCACTTCACAGTATACAATTGCAAAAACCTAAATATTTAATCCTGCTTATTGTTCTAGGTAAATCTGGTTGGGTTAATTTTTAATTTTTATAAAGGTTTAATAACGGAGAGTTGTTGGTTTCAAGTTGTTGATTTAGTAAAATGTCCCTATACTTATATTTGTTAATCTCCATGCTTTCTAATAAATTCAACTTTTTAGATGTAGATTCATTATGAAGAATTTTAAAATTTTCGTCAAAATTGTGGTTTTCTAAGATTTCGGCATGATTAGAGGTGTTATTCTGTTTTATATAACTTCCTTTATGTTCGTTAATTCTTTTTTTTTGAAATGATCTACCTGTCTGAGCAACGTAGAATTTTGAGCAAGAACCGCAATTAAGATGCTATACTCCCGATTTTGTCATTTTATCACTTTTATTTTTGTTATTTTTTATTAGATTTGATTTCAAATCGGTTCTTGCTCAAAATTCTACGTTGGTCGGACAGGTAGATCATTTCAAAAAAAAAAACTAATGAACATAAAAGAAGTTACATAGAACAAAATAACACTTCTAATTATGCCGACTATTTAATCTCAGAAAACCACAATTTTGACGAAAATTTTACTGAATCAACAACTTGAAACCAACAACTCTCCGTTATTAAACCTTTATAAAAATTAGAAATTAACCCAATCAGATTTACCAAGAACAATAAACATTAAATATTTAGGTTTTTGCAATTGTACTCGTATATTGTGTATTTATGGTTCTATATTATTGTACCCAGTTATATAGTTAGAATTATCTAAGTACACTGAGGATTTCTTAAACGGGTAGAACGAAACTATTATATTTAAGGATATGTATTCAATATTACATTTAGTTTAAAATTCTTATTCGTCCGAAGAAGACACCGTGTGTCGAAACAATTGTCACGAAAAATAATAATATAGTGGAAATTTAAAAACATTATTAGTGTTTTATTTGTGTTAAGTTACAATGAATTTCCATCAAGTAACGGCTAACTCAGTAAATTTAATATGTATATATATATATATATATATATATATATATATATATATATATATATATATATATATAGAAAGTTAGACAATTATCACCCGATTAGCTTACTATCTCACATTTATAAACGTTTGACTAAAATCATTTCCAATAGATTGAAATATAAGTTAGATTCCTACCAGCCATGTGAACAGGCTGGTAATAGCACGTGCGACTACCTACAGACAATGACAAATGTTCTAGAGAATAGCAATGAATACAATTTCGAACTCTACATAGCCTTCATAGACTATGAGAAAGCTTTTAATTCTGTCGAAATGTGGGCAATCATCAACGGCTTAAATAACTGTAGAACAGATTCTAGATACACTACCTTAATCAAAGATATATATGAGAATGCAAATATGTACAGAACAAATACGTATAAGAAGAGGTGTAAGACAGGGAGATATAATTTCTTTTAACCTATTTATTAAAGCTCTAAAAGACGTATTTCGACAACTAGATTGGTGCGCATTCTAGAAATTAAGTTATATATTCAAAGATAAAGCCATCCCAAATAAGTAAAAGGCCAAAGTTTACGATCAGTGCATCCTACCCATAATTATATATGGCGCTGATACTGGGACATTGAATAAAGCCGTTATATAAAAACTAACTCGGACCCAGAGAGCACAAGAAAGTCAGATGATCGGGATAAAACTTAAAAATAGAAAGCAGAAAGAAAGTGGCATGAGCTGGACATGTAACACGCACTACCGATGGACCAAGCGAACATTAGAATGGAGACCACGAGAACAGAATCGGAGCGTAGGATGTAACAAAACAATATACAGAGAGTTGTCGGCATTGGATGGATGACAACAGTTGCAAATAGATTGAAATTGAAATTCAGGAGGATGGCTTGCATCCAGCATTGGATAGAACTAGGCTTATAGTGATATAGTGAATCCCCTATCATGACTTATTATCCGTATATGTATAAAATTTGACGTCTATCTGTACGTGTATATGTACATATGTATCGGTGACAGTCGCTAGATTCAAAGGACGAGGGTGGACCGATTGATACAAAGATAGTTTAAGAAAAAAATACAACGCTAAAGGTATAGTTTCTTATTGAGACATCGACAAACAGGGAGGTGCCAATCGTCAATCGTGGGCAGAACTTGAAGAAAAAATACCTCTCAAGTTTAGAGGCGTTCCAACACGATACCAGGGAGGGAGCCGATTTTTCAAGAGCTCTTTCGTATAGAAGAACTTTAAAAATCCAATTTAAGAATCAATGATTAGACAAAGGAGGGAAATTTTTTAGAAAAAGTATCAACCAATAAAAAATACATATTATTAAGATAACGCTATTTTCTACATCAGTAGGGACGGAGGAAAACATATACCTGCTTGCTTTCTCTCCCTTGGCTACGCTACTTGTACGTATGTACTCGTATATACGTACATGTATGATTTTTCGCTTGTAACTGGAGAACGAATAATCTGTCATCTGGACCCATTTTCCACTACCTTTTAATAAAAATGGTCCAAAATATCGGAACCAGAGAGAAAATAACGTACAGTACATTTGTATATTCAATGAAATTACACTATGAGGGTAGACTCAAAATGTTGAAATCTATAAATTTTTATTTAACATCTTCTCTGTGTTTAAATTTAGTTATTATTGTTAATACTTTACTTTGTGGCTCAAAAATTCA
>CM032455.1:152078936-152213936 GCA_019049505.1 Pachyrhynchus sulphureomaculatus | reverse complement strand
AAATGGAGAAAAAGTTTATCTTACATATTACAAAAAAATTTATTCATTACATGGAAATCCATAATTAAGCATCAAAAGTTTAAAATTTTGATGGTATACAGGAAAAATAAAAGATAATGACTTATAATGAAGCGTAAGGTGTGTTTAAATTTAAGTACGAAGCAAAATATTAATTGAAAATATTAATAGAAACTAAAAAATTTTGCTCACGTTTAGATTTGTAGCCTTCCCAGCTAACAATTAAAAAAAAAACTCCCGTGAATACGTCAGAAATTTTCGAAATATTTATTAAATAAAGGAAAACGAAATTAATTGAAAACTAGTGCACTAATTTTAATTGTATCATATTTTTGTTAAAACTTTGATAACCTTTTTATCTGCTTTGCAACAATTACATCCATAATAAATTTGTGCTAATATCATTTTATTTTGAAATTGCAACATTACTTAATTACTACGTACATAACAACTAAACATATGGATTAACTCTGACTTTAACTTCAATGTATCCACCGTCCCTTTCTGAAACGGTGATTGTTCTTTGAGAAAAATCTTTTATTACATCTCTAATTACGTCCGGAGTTATAGCTTCACATGTTCCCCTAATTCTCACTAAATTCTCAAGATGATTAACATCTTGAAATGGCCTTTTAAGATAAACTTTTTCTTTTAAGTAGCCCCATAAGAAAAAGTGGGGTGATGTCCGGAGACCTTGGGGGCCAAGTAAACTGCACATACCTCCCTATTACTCTACCGTTAAAAATGTGGAGGAGATAATCTCTACCATTTCTCCTACTGTGATATGATGCATTATCATGTTGGTACCATATATGTTGTCTTTCAATTATTGGTAGGTGATTAAAAAACTCAGGGAACTCATTATTTAAAAATACTAGGCAAAGTTCAGCATCCATATTATTTCGAAAAAAGAATGGTCTTTAAAAATTCCACACCATTGGTTTTAAGTATTGATCTCGAGTTTGGATATTTAAGTTAGGATTAACGTCGCTCCACCAGCGATAGTTTTCAGAACTTATTGCCCCATTAGAAGTAAATGTCGCTTCGTCAGAGAAAAGCATTTGTCTTCCCATAAACCTGTTATCTTCCAATTCTCCTTGAAACCAAGCACAAAATTCAAATCTTCGTTCAAAATCTCCTGCTTTTAGAGTATGGTAAATTGACGTTTGTAGGATTTAAATTTATTTGATCTTAAAATTCCCGTCACTGTAATTTTACTCACATTCAATAAAGCTGATCTTTTCCAATGTAAATCTTTTGGCTTTTCTACTACCGACAGCATTACTTAATTTTTATTATCTTCATGTAAAACCCATGCCCCATGTTTCTTTTTAATTTTATTTTCAACACTTCCATAAATCTTGAATTTATTTATTAGATATCCTACAGTTGTGAAGTGTACAGTTTTTTCAGAGTGTCTCTCTAAAAGTTTTATAATTATCTCCAACTAAAATTTCAATTTTATCTTCAACACTCAATTTTACTGGCATTTCTAATTATTGCAAATTCAGACTGACGTTAGTTTTTGTTAGGTATTTTCAAAGATATGTCCATTTATTTTCAGCTTAAAATTTGTAGTGATTTCGTTTTTTCAATAAATAATCCGTTACTGACGTGTTTGTTTTAGTTTTTTTGAATTTTTAACGAGGGAGGCCACAAATCTAAACGTGGGCATAATTTCCTATTAATGTTTTCAATTAATATTTTGCTCTGTATTTAAATTTAAGTACTGTTCATTATAAATCATTATTTTTCATTTTCCCTATATACCCTCAAATATTTTGAACCTTTGATGCTTGATTATGGATGGATGGAACAAGAGAAGTGCAGATTTTAGAGATTTACTACAAAACATGTTAGTAGCACTATGCTAGCTTTGTTAATTTATTATTTAAAATTTGTAATTTTCTATTAAAAAAGAATTTCGAGAATATGTCACCAGCCCTACGTTATGTAACCGGCAATCGTCCTCATGTGTATCATAAAAATTATGACTTCGACGACCTCATCCATTGCCGACCCGCCATGTAAGCTTATCTTTTTTCCGCGAAAAGTCGTACTTTCATCCGTTACGAAACGACGACAAAAAATGGTAATTAAAACAGTTGATTATCATCAGGAAAACAAGCGAACATTGACAGGTGCAGTGACCCTGGACACCGTTTTTATGTATCCGGTGTTCCCAAAAAAAAAATCGATTTTACTGTTAGTTGAATTATTGGTTTTGATGAGATCGTGCGTTGGTGTGGGATATAGTTTTAAAATTTTATTTAAATCGGAATCGTATATTCAGGTTGTTTTTTACGCTACAAAATCGATTGATTACTAATAAAGTTTTAAAGGGGAACATTCTAAAAAACTAAATATATATATATATATATATATATATATATATATATATATATATATATACATATATATATATATATATATATATATATATATATATATATATATATATATATAAAACGAAAGAGGAAGGACAGTAACAGGGCACTGGCAAACAAACAATCCTAAGTTTAACTACTGGGAAACGCCCTTATAAGGAGAAGAGATGAGCAATCAAAAATCTAAAGGCTCTGGTATCTGCTTTTTATTTTTATTATCGAGCTTTCGCTTTCTAATGGTAGCTTCTTCTGGATTCTAAAAATGCAAACAAGGTACAGAAAATAAATCAAAACGTTCGTTTTTTAAAATGTGATTAAATGAATTGTACCGCTGTATGTGAAATTAGCAGTTAGTTCATCTCTGGTGAAGACAATGAAATTTGCATTTTTGTTTGCCAGGTAGTATGAATGATTACACAGACATGATTAAAAGACACTTAGAGAGTTACACAAATATTGAAAATAAAACTTTGTCAATAAACATTAGTTAAAAAACACTTTTTTAAGACCGAAACATAACTGCAAGAAACACCATGATGTTGAAATGGTACTCCATTTTAAAATTTTTTGACGTCGAGTTTAGTAACTATTTAGTGATATTTGAGTGATTCACACACACACAAGAATACAAGCAGTGACGTTCTTACTTGACAGACTGTAAAACCTTATTTTTAAACGGTTAGTCCATTCTTTCGTTCCGTTTTTTAGTGTTCTATACGGAACACTTATGGGAACACTTCGGTGTCCGTCTGTCTACCTGCCTGTCTGTCGCACCTGATTTTCTCGGAAACTATTTGACATAGAAAGTTGAAATTTGGCCCAATCAGAGCCGTGTAGTTTTGAAAATTAAATTATGACTTAAGAAGTTAGTTTTATGGAATGAAATCGGAAATGTAAAAAAAAATTACCAGATCATCTAGTGGGATATCAAATGAAAGCTTGAAGGACACGAGTTTAAAAATTGGGTTAGATCGAATTGGTTTGATTTATTGAGTATTAGGTAGCTAAGATGCTGTAACACACATATTGGATCTCAAGATATATACATGTCGGGAATTTTTTGTCTTATTCTGCTCGGTCTGATTAGCCTACTAAGTTAGTGTCTGACTTGACATGGTTATAATCTGGGCTCTCAGTTCTTTTATTGGAAACTCATTTGGGGAGGGTTTTGTGAAGTCACTGATCATTTTATACCTGCGGAACAAAAATTTTTCTTTTAAAGGCAATCACAAGTAATTGCTTTTAGTGAGTGCTATAACCTGTTAAAAGAAATTCTCAACTAAAACCACACCCTGTAGTTCGAAACACTGTTGTCAACAAAACGTATTCTGTAGTAACTGCACTCTCAGTGTGTTTGTCAGATGTACTTGAGTATCTTTAATTCATTGTAAGTTGCCGTTACTTGTTCTCGATTATCAATGCTGAATTATTAACGACCCATCCTTCTGAGAGCGATTTTATACTTTTTAAAGTTATTGCGAACCATAAATGGTGCGTGGTAATAAACACAATAATCTTTGTTTTTGTTAAGTACTCAATACATGCTAGTGTTGTTTTATTTTTTGACTTCTCTGACCCAAAAGAAATTCATTTATTTCTTAGCTCATTTTAAAAAGCAATCAAGTGATGCACTGAAGTATTTGCCACACTAATAGGTATTTTGTTTTAAAAAAGTAGTAGTGAAATAAGTAACGGAATATTTAGCGGAAATATTGGACATTTTAAATTTTTTTTGTTTTTAAAGAAATATTTCCTGATGTGGTCTTTTAATATGCAAATATACCTTTGATACATATACCTATATTTAATCTAAACACTATATCACTATAAGCCCAATTCTATTCAATGCTGGATGTAGGCATTCCCCTGAATTTCCATCTCAAAGTATTTGCAGCTGTTGACATCCATCCAATGCTCGCAAGCCTCTGTATATCATCCCCCCATCTTGTTTTGGGATTTCCTACGCTCCTCTGTTCTCGTAGTCTCACATTCTAATGTTCGCTTGGTCCATCAATAATCGGTCGTGTGTGCTACACGTCCAGCTCATCTAATATGCACTCAAAATTGGTTGACTTCATAGACTTCTTACGAATCGGGAAAATTTATATTGTTGTTGGATTAAAATAAGAACCGGCCGAGTACAAGTCGGACTTGCGCAATTAGTATTCCGTACGGTCAATCATCGCTCCTGATGAAGGCAACATGGTTAGCGAAACGCACGTCGAGTGCAAAAATAAAGTGTTTGGTGTAGTGGTGATATATACTGAGTAATTCCGTACGGTGATTGCCTTTAAAATAAAGAAATTTGTTACCGTAAATGAGTCTTTAACAAAATTTGTTTTTGATATTTGTCGAAAATTTATGACCTTGAAATTTTTATTGTATATACCAGATAAATTATCAAAGATAATGATAATTTTTGTTCAATCTTTACTTTGCGGAGAATATTCCGGAATTTTTTCAAAATTTTTTATCAGTACCTTTCGAGATAAAGAGGAGCCACGATTTTTGGCAATTTTTAAAAGTAATACAAAGAAAAGTGTGCGCAAGTATTACATCATATATATTTTTTAACTCGTGTTTTTACAAGCTTTCATTTTTTTGTTTTTTACTTCCGATTTCACCCCCCAAAACTAACCCCTTAAGTCAAAATTTAACTTTCAAAATTACACGGCTCTGATGGAACCTGTACTTGTGCCAAATTTCAACATTCTGTGTCAAATAGCTTCGGAGAAAATCGGGTGTGACAGACTAACAGATAGACAGAGGCCGAATTGTTCTTATAAGTGGTCCGTACGGAACACTAAAAAAATCTACTTTAAATGTTGCCTTGCAGGTAACTAAAACCGGTCTAGTATAAATTTCGTTCGTACTATTTTACCGTAAAGGGCACTCCCAAAATTTTACTTTATCGCACAATTTTTGTATATACGGTCTTTCTACACACAAATGGTACATAACATGATAGACCTACCTTTTTATCAGCACAAACAGGAAATGATAATGCTAATATTTCTTCTAGGTCACAGTTTACGAAAAGCATCAGCTCGTCGGCTGTTTAGACCAGCTGTATTGTTATTAATTGAAAATCCACATGCCATTTGTGTGTTTTTAGGAATAGCTGTGTAAAATACCAATTAAGAGTATATTTTCGAACAGTGGATGAGATGAGGATGAATGTGTTTGCACGCGAAACTAAAATTATAAATTATTTCAGAAGGCCACATCATTTTTTTTACTCATTCAACTTTTATGTAAAATATATTTTACGAAGTGATTCATTTTAGTGGGTAGGGTAAACTGTTAAAAATGACTTAATTTCGGAAGCCCCCTGAAAATGTTTACTATGTATCTAGCAGGGTTCCAAAAAACCAAGGTTTCTTATAAGATGGCATTTGGACACGTTGCTTTTTGGACAGAAATCGGGAAATACAGAGAATGTTGGGAAGAGAGCCGAGCCTCAAACAAATAAGCGTCATTGGCCGATTTTGAGCTTTGTATAGGATTGAATGCGCTTGTGTAGTACATCAGTTTCTAGTAGGAAATAATATTCCTTATTTTTTTTTTTGCTATGCATACATGATTATGCTTAAATATTTGCTCCCAAATTAAAGCGTAACAAGTTGCACGACGACGCTAATGAGATAGTGTGTTCCGATATAAGGATTGGGTAACGTTTCCTTTTTTTTTACGAAAAATTCCTGCCTGGGTTTTTGTAGCGTCATCTCAACACAGAATATCTTTCAGGTCCTTGTTAAGTTCTATAACTTCCTGCTGTTTCCGAATATTTGCATGATCAACTGATGTTCGAGTATGAAGATAAATGAAGAAACAAGCGTGCTGGCGTTAGCAAAGCTATAGGTTCGATTTTTGGTTTGACAATGAACATCTGTGTTATCACTGTTATAAGTGTCGAATCGACTGAACTTTTTCACTTGATACTTTGCACAAGCAGAAATGTCGAAAATTCGTTCTCCGAAAATATATGTACGAATATACCTAAAAGCCTTTACCGTTATCCCTTTATACTCTTTAAGCGTTCAAAAAGAATTTGCTAAAATATCAATAATTATAGTAATCGACATACGTAATATTCTTTAAACACATCACGCATATAAAGAAAATAAGAAATTTAAACAAATGAAAGCCCAAAGGAAAGGCGTGAAGCATTGTATTAAACACGTATATTAAATTAATAATATTAAAGCCCCGGCAGTAAAATCTGTCACGCCATGTTGCGATTTTATTTTCGAGGAAATTTCGTATCTTGGGACAGGTTTTTAAATAATTTTTGCTCCCATGGTTCAAATTTGAGACAGTCATGGGGTAGAGGATATGATATTTTTAACTATTCAGAAAACTTCTAATTTAAGAACACGTCTAGTTATAATATATATATATATATATATATATATATATATATATATATATATATATATATATATATATATATATATAAGGTTTTTGATCTTGGTGTATTTGTATGTATGAAATACTGGAATCTATACACATACAGATGACACCCACTGCAATAAACGAAAAAACAGATGTAAATAACCTAAACCGTATCTACCTACCAGTCATATAAAGTCGTTGATGTTAAGTGGTTGTTTGTAGAATGTAAAAACAGCCCAATACAATAAACTACTTTTTAAGGTAAGGCCCTCATTAATTTATACAGTTATATATCTATATATATATATATATATATATATATATATATATATATATATATATATATAGATAGATAGATAGATAGATACAGTGTGCCCTAAAAAGTTTTATACAAATGGAGAAAAATTTTGGAAATCCATAACCAAGAATCAAAAGTTTAAAATAGTTGATGGTATACAGGAAAAATAAAAAATAATGATTTATAAGGAAGAGTAAAGTGTGTTTAAATATAAATACAGAGCAAAACATTAATGGGAAATGTTAATAGGAACTAAAAAATTATGCTCACGTTTAGATTTATGGCCTTCGTAGTTGAAAATTGAAAAAACTCCAGTAGACACGGCGGTAATTGTCGGATTATTTATTGAATAAAGGGAAACGAAATTAATCAAAAAAAAATTGTTATTAATTAATTATTATTTATTTAAATTTAAAAATAGACATTTTACTCTTCACTATAAATCAATATTTTTTATTTTCCCTGTATACCATCAAATGTTTTATACTTTTGATGCTTGATTATGAATTTCCATGTGATGCAGAACTTTTTATCAAGAATAAATTTTTTTGTAATATGTAAGATAAACTTTTTCTCCATTTGTGTAAAACTTTTGTGGGACACACTGTATATATATATATATATATATATATATATATATATATATATATATATATATATATGTATTGCTTGTAATGACTTTTTTAATTAAAACTAAAATATAACTCTCCCATCCCAAACTTAGTGTAGTTTTTAAAATTAACTATAAAAATTAAACTAAATTCACTTTGTCAGTGTTTAATTTAGGTTAAAATGAAAATAAACAAAAATATGATATGACTGATAGATGCGTAAATTTACTTTTCCACTTTTATCCTGATTTAAAGAAAATTTGAGTGTCACGCTACATATTTATTATGGGTACGTACGCGTACTGTCACTAACTTTTCATTATTTTAGATAAGTGTCGTTTGAATTTTAAGTATAGATTGAGATTAATATTTTAACTTAACAGTTTTCTTCGCACCACCCTATGTCAATAAAAGTTAGTATTATATTAACCCAACATATATCATAGGTTCGTGTTAAGTTTGATAAAAGTCCATTTAATCTTTTGAAAGGGATAATGAAAAAAAAAAATACACGAACGTACAGACAACAATTCTAATAATTGCCGTTGTAACCAATAAAACTACCCTAAAATTAGACAAAAAACCGTAATATAAAACGGACCATCCATAAAGGCGGAGTTTGCACTCATCTGACAAGCAAAGAACAGCAGTTATACACTGTTTCCGTTAGTTACAAGGTTTTCCTAATAAAAATAAGAATTTCAATGGTAAAACTACTCGTAATATGAAATAAGAAGAGTTATATAGAAAAAAAATCTAAAAAAAAAGCAGAATTATATTTACACCAAATATATATTTCCCACAGGTAATACCTAGGTGGCAAAAAAGGAGCATACCATATGAAATGAGTTACCTAGGCTCAGGCCCAACAAGACCAATTGAGGGGTTTTTATAGATTCTCAATTTTTTTTTATAAGAATGTTTCTTTTCTTGTAAATCTCCCTCCTTGCTGTAACCAATTTTAAAAAATGGTAAAAATTTATATAATAAGAAAGGGATCTTTTTTTGGAAAAATATCCCTCTCTTACGATAATAAAATTTTATTATAGGGTTTTTTTTTGGACATGTCCGTAGAGAGTGAGTGAGAGTGAGAGCTATGCAAGCAAACAATTTTTCTTAAAGTAAAAAAAAGCTTATGAGTTTTAATGATTTGGGAATCCAGTCATACAGGTTTGTTACATGGTACAAAAAAGAACCAACAGATTCAGCAGTGGCTTTCGGTGGGTTTTGAATCTTATATTTAGATTATGTATGAAGGTGCGAGACTAAGTTTGCTGAACAAATAGGCGAGTTTCATCTGATATTCATTTTATGTTGTTATACCTAATAATGTAAGAACTGACTCAGGTTCATATGACGCTGCCCTAGATCATTGAGTTGTACGGAAACGAGATTTCCCTATTTTAGACCATCTAGTGACCTCACACAGGTATTCTGGATGAGCACCATGTGTAGATAATAGGGATTTTTTTTGAATTACTACGTGGGGTGAAAAGAGAAAGGAAAAATACTTTTGCGATCATCCAACATTTGGATACCTGTCATATAATACGATTTGTTGAGGTCTCTAAAATAAACCTTAGTTTGCAATTTGACTTCTTTATTTGAGCCAAATCTGGCGTCATAGCTCAGTTGGTTCAATTTCACTATTGATTTGGAGTTGTGAACTGGTACATTATCTTGGTAAAACAACGCTTTTTTCTTTGTTAAGTGTGGCCTGTTTTTTCTTGATTTGTACTCAAACAAACCGATAAACCAACGTAATAGTTCTCGGTGATTGTTCGCCCTCTCTCAAGATAGTCGATCAGTATTATGCTATGTGTTTTTTTTTGTCTTCTTTAGAGTGACTGCTTCATTTGAACGTCCGGAACGTGGTACATCATCGGTGCTAGCACGACCACATTTAAGTTTACAAAACCATTTACATACTTTCGACGGAGCTGATATGCCATAACACTTCTCACGCCATTCTTGGGTTCTGGCTGTATTTTTTGCCATCAAAACGCAATGTTTAGTCAAGACATGAAATTCTTTTTCTTCCATTTTTTGCATAAATCGAAGTAACGTCACTCACAGAGCTCTAATTCGCAAACTAATAGACAAAATGTCATAAAAATTTTACACGATTTTTTTGAGAGTTGACGCTAACTGAAAATCATATGGGTTTTTTGTTTGTGCTTCCATCTCTCGGAAACTCTCGGGACTTCACTATCACCCAGGTTAGTAATACTAATCTAAACTTAAATCTTCGATTATCTATTGATAAATATAGAGTCTTTCAAATTGAGCGGTTTTTTTAAATTCTTGAATAAGACACAGATGGCATTGTGAAATAGCCTGGGTCTTGTGACATCTGAAAAGTGTAATATATGACATTTATAAAAATGGAGTCGTATAATATACAACAACGCATTCAAATTGTTGAGTTACTTTATTACTTCTTCGAAAATGATATTGTTGAAGCTGTAACTGTGAATGGTCTTCTATATCGTGAGATGATAACTGAATTTCTGTGGCCTGAATTGAATAATTATACTCTGGAGGACACTTGCTTCCAGCAGGACGGCCCAACCTGTCACACTGCTCGTGAAATCATTGAGCTGTTACAGGGGAAATTTTCGGGACGTGTAACTTCAGAAACGGTGGTGTTAATTGGACACCAAGATCATGCGGTTTGACTCCGTTGGACTGTTTCCTCTGGGGTTACGTGAAAAGCCAGGTCTATAAAAATAACCAACAGTCGATTCCTGAGCTGAAGGATGAAATTACTCGCGTTATTGGTGAGTTAGACCCGCAATTATGCCAAAATGTCATCAAAAATTTTGACAAAAGAGTAGAAATCTGTGAAGCTACAAGAGGCGGACATTTAGTGGATATTGTTTTTCATGTTTAAATGCCGTACATTATATATATACGAGGCTGGTTTGAAAAGTCCGTGCAAAGTCCGAGAGATGGCACCACCGGCGCGTATCGAGGTCATATTTAGTTAGTAGCATCTCTTGAATGAACGCACACCAAGTTTCAGCCATATTGGTCTATTTCTTTGTGTTTGGCATTCGTGTGAATCAAGGAAGTCGAGTGCTTTTCAAGAAATGGACGAAAAAGAATTTCGTGTGATTAAACATTACTTTGTGAAAGGCAAAACGCCTCAGGAGACTAAAGAGAAGCTTGATAAACATTATGGTGACTCTGCACCTTCGATTAGAACAGTTTATAAGTGGTTTCAAAAATTTTCGGACTGGCCATATGGGCACAAGTGACGCTGAACGTTCTGGACGGCCTGTGGAGGTTACGACTCCAGAAATCATTGATCAAATCCATGGTATGGTGATGGATGACAGAAGAGTTAAGGTGCGTGAGATTGCTAGTGCTGTGGGCATCTCGACTGAACGGGTACATAATATTTTGCATAAACGCGATTGCTCACGCTTGACCAAAAAACGGAATCGTGGGAAGTGTTGCAAGTATGGTTTGCAGCTGTTCCAGAAGAATCCGGAGGACTTTAAGCGTCGTTTCGTCACTGTGGATGAAACATGGATACATTACTATACTCCTGAGACCAAATAACAATCTAAACAATGGGTTACCAAGGGGGAATCTGCACCAAAAAGGCGAAGACCGTTCCTTCGGCCGGAAAGGTTATGGCGACTGTCTTTTGGGATTCGCAAGGGATAATCTTCATCGACTATCTGGAAAAGGGTTTAAAACTATTACAGGTGAATATTATTCATCGTTATTGGACCGTTTGAAAACCGAGCTGCAAGAAAAACGCCCGCGATTGGCCCACAAGGAAGTTCTTTTCCATCACGACAACGCACCAGCACACACCTCAGCAGTTGTGGTCACAAAACTAATGGAAATAGGATTCCAACTCGTTTCACATCCCCCCTATTCTCCGGACTTGGCTCCCTCGGACTACTATTTGTTCCCCAATTTGAAGAAATGGCTGGCGGGACAAAGATTTTATTCAAACAAGAAGGTGATTGCAGACACTAATGGATATTTTGCAGACTTGGACAAATCCTATTATTCGGAATGGATCAACAAACTAGAACATCGTTGGACGAAGTGTATAAGCCTAAAAGGAGACTATGTCGAAAAATAAAAAAGGTTTACCCCAAACACATAAGTAGTTTTTATTTTTGCACGGACTTTTCAAACCAGCCTCGTACTTCAATTACCAATAAAAAGTTTTTTGAAGTCAATGCTATCTGTGTTTTATTCAAGAATTAAAAAAAACGCCTAATTTGAAAGACCTTTTATTTGTAAGCCAAAAACAGTATAACATTTGTATTACTTAGTTCATTTCATCACTGACTCAACAGCTCAGACATTAGATTTTCGTTCTCTCTAAAGTTATGAGCAAATATGTACAGTATTTTGTATACATAGGGATATATATTTAGCCTTAATTCTAAATTGATAAGATTGAGCGAAATTATTTTTATAACAAAACCTGGTCCTTTTAAGAAACAGAAATATTTTTGAGATAACGTTTGTCATGACGTTATGTGATCAGACCTGCATTGTATTTACTTAATATGTTAATAAAGGTAATTTTTATCGTGTAAAAAGAATCTCTTATGTACTTTTAATTAAGCGTGTCAGAAATAATTTAGTGCAACACGCCTTTTAACTGATATTTAATGTTTTGCAAATTTATTATTCCGTGCCACACACATCAGAACGTTTCAAGATGGCAATCAGGTTTTTCAAGACTATAATTACTGTTCCTTTTTTTTGGAATTTTTTTTTTTTTGGGATGTATACAAATGGTAGGCAGATAACGGGATGTATGTTTTGCATACACTACGTGTGCTCTGAGCCTCAAATGGGTTAATATGTTTTAAATTTATTTTTTTAAATTTTTATCAACTTCTGAAGCATTTAAAACAAAAAAAAACGGGGGTCATGCATTTCTGAATTTAGAATTGCCTAGGTACTAACTCCTTCATAGAATCAACATCATTGCATATCTGTATGAAGCCAGCACTGCTATGGTGAAAATAGATAACAATTATTCGTCTAAATGTCAATTAATGAAAGGTATAAGACAGGGCTGCGTACTCTACCACATCTTTTTAGCATTTATCCTCCTCCTAAGTCCTTTTACTCTCGAAAGGGTATGGTGACTCTGTGTTCAATAAATGGAATGAACTATCATCTGCCACTGTTCTCGGTTCTGTGTGTGCTTTGATGCTTCATGCAGTGACTTCCCGGTTAACTATTGCATCTGATCCAGCTAACGTGAAGGTGATCTACCTTCGGGCAAAAGTTTTAGCATTTTTTCCTGGGAATTGAACGGGCTTATTAGATTTTTGGCCAAACGCTCTGTTGGGACTCTATGAGTTCCAAAATTGAAAATTTAAATGGAAACCTAATACTTTTAATACATATTTAAATTCAGCGAGAATTTTGCGGATAAAATGGAATAGTTTGAATCTACACTAAGGGAAAGAGATTTCCGCAGTTTCTTAATTACCATTTTTCTCTTCTGCGATATTGCGTTCGTTGTATGAAGTTGTTCACGAAAGGTTCACTCATCCCAGTGAGGTTTTATCGACTTTCCCTCGCTTTCGCATAGACAGAATATTGTGCACTATTCTCACTGCACATATCATTAATTTCAAACAGTTCGTATAATTTGTCTATAAAATTACTTCTT
Source organism: Pachyrhynchus sulphureomaculatus (assembly GCA_019049505.1). NCBI lineage: Eukaryota > Metazoa > Arthropoda > Insecta > Coleoptera > Curculionidae > Pachyrhynchus > Pachyrhynchus sulphureomaculatus. The sequence continues at coordinate 152,200,562 of CM032455.1, read as the reverse complement.
TTCGCAATTACAAAAATAGAATGAACAGTCTTCTGTTTCCGAATATATTTTTTCAATCTTCGTGATAATATTTCTTTTATCTTTGATAGTTAGTCCAAAATATGTCCAAATTTTTATAGTTTCCATAGATACAGTGGCAGCAGTTTCTTTCATTGTATGCTTCAATGATTATGAAGAAACAATCTTAAAATATGATTATTCGACGGCAAGGTATTTGCAGAAACAAACTCGGAAGAATCCTCCAAATATGATTTCACCAACCAAAAATTATTAATCTTTTCCTTGTTCACGTTACGACTTTTAGGATTTCTACCCGCCATTTTTAATCGTGGAAGCAAAGATTACTTAAACACCGATAATTATTATGTTTTCAAAATGCGTCTGGAACGACGATCTTGATCTACAATGCTTCCCGTAAATTTTGTGGAACTTTTTTGAAAGGAAAACGCATTTCTCCATCTTTAATACGCACTTTACAGGAGCATTGCGGAAAATTAAAGGATTTTAGGAGGAAACGGCTCTTGGAACGGATTCAGCATTAAAAAGTGTACAAGAAAACATCTTCATCAGAAGACTAACGGGAGGCTGTTGAAGGGGAAAAAAACATCTGAGAAGAAAAAATATATTTTCAATCGATGGATGCGACCTCTAAATATTAATATTTTTTTCTAAAAATTTGGTGGCTTTATTTTTTATAGGATTGAACCTTTTGCGGGGGTAGAATCAAAGAAAATCAAAAAAAAATGTTTGGCTTGTCACCCTAGTGTACATGTTATTAATACGCACTTTGACTATGTTGAATTCGTAAAGCGTTTGTATTATCTTTAATAAATGTAGCAGAGTTCCCATTTTTTTCAGAATCGACCATAATTTTGGCCATCTCACTTTGTCAAACGCTTTCTGAGAGACGATGAAGCAGAGATAAATTTTGATGTTATATTCTCTTCCTTTCTCTATCAGGTGACGCACATTCAAAATTTGCTCCCGTGTTCCCCTTCCTGGTATAAATTTTCTTTGTTCTTCTGACGTAACATTTGTAGTGACACGTATTAAATTGATCGGAAGGAGGAATTAATACAGGTGGTCTGCGACTTAGTAACCTTCGATATGCAGATGGCCTTCTATTGCTTGCAACAAGTTGGTGTATCAGTGCAGAATACGGTCTACAAATAAATAATAGCAAGACAATTGTCAAGTATCTACCGCAGTAACATTAACAAATAAAAAGTTATTTGTCTTTTTTCTTTCTGTAAGACAATTAAGGAATAGATATATATTTATCCCGTAAGCACGTTTCTAGTTTCTAGTAGTAAGAAGATCAACTATTTTGTTATTGTTGTGGCCTTCATTTGTCGTCTGAGTGAAACTGCGAATGAATCTCTGATCTGTGAATTTTTGATGTGTTTTCTAACTAACTGTACTTGTTTCACGTGTATAGCATTATCTATTTTTAAATACAGAACCCTCAATTATGGTCTTTGTGTTTTGAAAAATGACTTTACCAAAAGGAGACTTTTACAAATACAATTATTCAATGAATAATACTAAAAATCTGTTTGGACTTAATATTTTTCTCTGATTTACAATGAAACGGGGCTATTGTTTGTGAAATAAATCACTTCAAGATGGACAAGTTAGGTATCAATTCTAGATAAAATCTTAATGTTGTTTAAAATACTCAACGTGTTCCAAAATATTAAACTTCAACACGCCTCTTGGCTAAAATTTAATTTCCAAAAATTTATTATGTACTGCCACACATCAAGATGTTTAAAGAGGGTCATTAAGATTTTGATGATCGTAATCATTGTTATTTTCAAAAACAAATTTCGGAGGCTTAAGAATTATAATTGTATAACGGTACGGGTTTTCAGGTGTTGGTTGCATTTTGTTTTATCCGGTCTGTTGACCGTATTCCTTTTGATAAAGATATCCTGTCTTATTCGATTTATTGCATATTGTGTATGTCAGAAAGGAGGCTTGAAGGTTGCGACGAAAGGCACAACTACGAGGGCTACCTTTTAAGTTTTTACAAAGACGATGAAAGAAAAAAAAGTTACAAATTATTTTATTGTTTCTCAAAATATTCACCTTTAAGATTTATTAACTTTTGCATGCAAAATTGAATATACGCAAGCACGATCATGACGAAATTCTGCAAACCTATTGTAAACAGTCTTTTCTGATGGTGATCCATTACCAAAAGTTGAACGAAGCGATTCGAGGCATTATTGTTTAGTTAAGCCTTTACTAAAATCGTAGAAAATTATCCAACGAAAACCGTCACGTGAAATTTCCATTTGTTTAGAAAACTGTTTTTTTTAAACTGTAAATAAACTATTCGACTGAGCTGTCACTGTTTTAATAATAACAAATATCAAATTGGTAATATCATTTGTATTTCATACTTTTTGATATTCCAATAATTAGTAGGCTATTGGAAAGCATGTCTATTTCTTAATAACATTATAGAAAGAAAAAGGACGGGCATAATCATGTTGTTCGTTTTGGTCGATTCCAGGGGACACACGTAGCTATCTGCAAATTTAATATTTAAGCCAGCCGGCTTCGTTTTGCAAACCTCAAATATGTATATGCAATTCCGCCTTGTAAACTATAGCAGTTATATTATTATTAAACAGCAACAAAATCACAAATCAAAGATCTTGTAATCATTAGCACCATTTAAGTACTGGCGATCTTGTCGACCTTACTGTAATTAAATCAATACAGTCGAACAAATTAGGGTTCTCTAGTAAATAATCTTGTCTTGAATAACTACTGGTGATGAGATGTAGATGCATTCATTTGACCTCGAAAAAGCTCAGCAGTCAAGTATATGTCATGCAAAAGATGAACCAAAACCGAAAATACTACGGTCAAAAATCAAAGTCCTGTTAACTGTTTTTTTGTGGTGTTGTACAAACCCAATCTTTATTTGTTTGTTGCTAGAATTTGTGTTTTCGATCGAAATCCAGAATTTTCCATTGTCCAAAAAAGAAATTATAAATTTCATCAACAATTTTTGCTATTTTTCAAAAACGTAAGAAATAGCTATTGGTTGTTAGGTATCAAATGGTTTTTGCCGGGTAGTCCGGATACCTGTTACATCTCCTGGACAAAATTAACGCCACAATGTATTAAATCATACAAATCTCTATAATGGATTAATTTTAATAATTTTTTATGAACATTGGTTACACTAAAAGTTAGAAAAAACTTATTCGGATACTTTAAAAGAGAATTAGCTACCAAATTTCTCTATAAGATTCGAATTAAAAGTATTCTTAAGACCTAATAACAAAATCGTTGAAATTATGTAATAATGAAAAAAATAAACTGGGACACTAGTAGCAAAATTAATGGTGTAACTGGGATACTAGTAGCGTGTGTTGCCTCCTCTACTTCGGATGACAGCGTTTATGCGCCTAGACATGCTTCTAATTAAATTTTGGATAAAATCTTGAGGAATTTGCTCCCATTCTGTGATAACTGCATTTTCAAGTTCCCTCAGGTTTCTAGGTGCAGGTATATGACGTTTCACATTTTTCTTAAGGTGATCCCATACATGTTCTATCGGATTCAGATCCGGGCTTTTTGGTGGTCATTGAATAATCGGTATATCAACTTGATTAAGATAATCGAGTACCTCCCTAGCCACGTGAGGTCGAGCGTTGTCTTGCATAAACAGGAAATTGGGCCCCACAACATGGCCGAAAGGCATCACATGTTCTATTACAATATTCTCAAGATAGTAGTCAGCATTCATGGATTTCGTACGGACAGGAACTAACTCTGTGCGAGCATCAAAGCAGATGCCACCCCAGAACATAACAGAGCCACCGTCGAATGGAATCCTTGCAGAGATATTGCAAGGAGCAAACCTCCCTCCTGGTCTTCGCCATACTCGCTCACGATCATCTGGATGTTTTAGACTAACCCTAGTTTCATCTGTGAAGAAAACTTGTTTCCAATCATCCACAAACCAGTTTTCGTGATTTCGAGCAAACGTAACCTGGCAACTCTGTTCTCTCTAGTAAGCAAGGGCGCAGTGGCTGGTCTCCTACTGTTTAACCCCAGCTTCATTTAACCGTCTTCTAACTGTTTTAGAAGAAATTGTGACATTGCGAACAGCTTCGAGTTCGTTTCTTATTATAGAACTAGTGACAGTCTTGTTTCTTAAAGCATATTGTCTTATAAAACGTTCATCTAGGTTGCTAGTGCATCGTTTTTCGCCCTTGCCCTAGCCTTCTAGAATAAGTTCCTACTTCATTCAAACGTTTTTACCATACGACTTATTGTGGAACGATGTTTGCCTAACAAATTGGCAACATAACTCTGACAATATCCCTCGTCCAATAAAACTGAGGCTCGCACTACCTCGTGTTCAGTTAAATTCCTTGTTCGATTCATTTTTTTTCTAATTTTTCGGGGTCAAAAATAAAACAGTCTACCACAAACAAGTATTACTTTGAAAAAGGGAACAATTTATAAGCTTACTTTTAAAGAAAATCTATCACATTATTACAGAAAATTGTTTATCTTCTAAAAAAATTCTTTAAAACTGTAAATCTAAACGAATTGTTTTGATTTCTGTCATGAACAACGAAACAAAATATGCATAGCCTACTATTCAAATACTCGATAAACTTTAAAACTGACATAAGAAAAAGATAAATTAATTTTCAGATTGTTGCGTTAATTTTGTCCAGGAATCGTCGTCCTCGAAAAATCTAAAAGTTATGTTATTTTCCCAATTTTAATATACATTGACATTTCCTGTTAGGTACCATTTCTTTTTAAAAAAATAACATAATTTTCAGATTTTTCGATTCCGGGATCCCTGAATAGGACGTATTTGTCTATAATTATAAATGTCTCTGACGCCTTTCCACTGTAATATCCCATCATAAAATACTCATTGCATTGTAATGCTTGGCTTAAGTTATTCTTTAGTGTACAAAAGTCAAATTTAGCGTTTATTTTAGATCCGCATGTTTGCGAGGGTAGTACTGAATAAAATCACTTTGCAGATTTTTAGTGTTTCGTACGGAACACTTATGGGATCCCTTCGGTCACATCCGATTTTCCCCGAAACAATTATTTCTTAACGATGATTTTACTATCAGTCAAACACCATCTGTATTACAAATGTTATTGCGGAAACCGTATCTTCTCCACAATTATCAGCATCAGCACCTCATAATCTTTCTGATATTCTGGAGCTGACAAAACAAACAATAAACGGATTGATTAATACGGAAGCTTTTAATAATTGGTTGGAAGAATTTGATGAACTCTTTCCTCAGTATATTGATGATGGTGTAAGAGATACAGAACATACATTTGATCATCATTATGGAATAGTTCACGTTTATGAATTGGAAGGATTGTACCTGGGACTAATACAAAAATCTGTTGAGATTATTGACAAAGAAGTAAAAGTTGATAGTATAAGGTATCCAAGTACAGCAGGTTTATATGAGTTGTTTAAACGTGAAAATATATATTGAATCTTAATACATATACATGTCAGGCACCTAATTAACTTAGCCAAGGTAAGGATTTTATTTTATTTTAAAAGGAGTCACGATACGGAACACTAATTGCCTAAGACTGACTTGCTTTTAACCCTTTTTTTTAATATAATCGCTCTCTGATCATAAGGAAAAATAAAAACACCTGTAGGACTTGTTCACAGAAGTGCGCATGTACTAATATCCAGGTTAATATTAGGAAGCGAATATGGGTCTACTTTCTAAACGTGTTTACAGTTATTTCAATCACAAGACGAGAAGAAAAAACATATTTAATTGCATCCAATTCAGTTGAAAGATTTATTCGATAGATATCGTACAGAATAAATCACATTTGAATAGTGATTATCTTGATAACTACTCGAAGGTGCAATACAAAATATAGTACCATAGATGGTACTACAGATAACTTGTTAAGTATTCACGACTTCGGAACCAAGTGCGTTAAGATTGCAATCTCACAACATTAAAGTAAAAAGTCGGAAATTTCTTGCACTGTACTGTTTTGGTGACCGTGAATCAATGTCAATTAGAGAGATTGTAGTATTATCAATTATCCCCTTTTTTGAGTGTTCCATACGGAACACTTACGAGTATAAGATCACTTCGGTGTCTGTCTCTCATACCCGATTTTCTCCAAAACTATTTGACATCGAAAGTTGAAATTTGGTACTAATATAGGAATTGATGGCCTCATCAGAGTCGTGTAGTTTTGAAAGTTAAATTTTGACTTAAGGGGTTAGTTTTGGGGAGTTAAATCGGACGTGAAAAAAAAAAAACTTTTACTAGATTATCGAGTGGGATGTCAAATGAAGGCTTGTAAAAACACACAAAATATACATAATGTAATACTTGCGCACACTTTTCTTTGTATTATTTTTAAAAATTGCAAAAATCGCTGTCCCCCTTTATCTCGAAAAGTACTGATCAAAAAATTTTGAAAAAAATTCAGAAATATTCTCCATGCGGTATAGATTGAAGGCAAATTATCATGAGTAACTTACCTTTAATGATTTATCTGGTATATACAAAAAAAAAAAATCTCAAGGTCATCGGAAAAATTTGTTGAAAACTCATTTGGGGTGTGTTTTGTGAAGTCATTGATCATTTTACTTCCGTAACAAAATTTTTTATTTTAGAAGCAATCAACGTTTTTTATTTTAAATCTCAGTTTTTCTAAAATTTATTTTTTTAAAGTCGAAAAATCGTATAATCGTCTCTACAGCTTCATCCCTATTTCGAAATTTACATTTCGTAGGCGTTTTTCTCATTGGCCAAGGACCTGTAGTCAGACCGAGCGGTGTCAAGAGAGTACAATGTTTTCATCACCTCATTGGTTGTTTTCGCCATATGGGGCTTAGCGTTGCACCATATTTGTACTGTGGGCTCACTGTCACCTCTCAGAATACCGGGAATATTTTTCGTGCGGCCTGTGTAGCTTTGCTGTCCAATTTGAACTTGTAATATAAACAAGACCATTTAATTTCATATGATAGAGTCATATATACGAGGCTGGTTTGAAAAGTCCGTGCAAAAATAAAAAAACTACTTATGTGTTTGGGGTAAACCTTTTTTATTTTTTCGACATAGTCTCCTTTTAGGCTTATACACTTCGTCCAACGATGTTTTAGTTTGTTGATCCCTTCCGAATAATAGGATTTGTCCAAGTCTGCAAAATATCCATTAGTGTTTGCAATCACCTCCTTGTTTGAATAAAATCTTTGTCCCGCCAGCCATTTTCTTCAAATTGGGGAACAAATAGTAGTCCGAGGGAGCCAAGTCTGGAGAATAGGGGGGATGTGAAACGAGTTGGAATCCTATTTCCATTAATTTTGCGTGTGTGCTGGTGCGTTGTCGTGGTGGAAAAATACTTTCTTGTGGGCCAATCGCGGGCGTTTTTCTTGCAGCTCGGTTTTCAAACGGTCCAATAACGATGAATAATATTCACCTGTAATAGTTTTACCCTTTTCCAGATAATCGATGAGGGTTATCCCTTGCGAATCCTAAAGACAGTCGCCATAACCTTTCCGGCCGAAGGAACGGTTCTTCGCCTTTTTTGGTGCAGATTCCCCCTTGGTAACCCATTGTTTAGATTGTTGTTTGGTCTCAGGAGTATAGTAATGTATCCATGTTTCATCCACAGTGACGAAACGACGCTTAAAGTCCTCCGGATTCTTCTGGAACAGCTGCAAACCATCCTTGCAACACTTTACACGATTCCGTTTTTGGTCAAGCGTGAGCAATCGCGGCACCCATCTTGCGGATAGCTTTCTCATGTCCAAATGTTTATGCAAAATATTATGTACCCGTTCAGTCAAGATGCCCACAGCACTAGCAATCTCACGCACCTTAACTCTTCTGTCATCCATCACCATATCATGGATTTGATCAATGATTTCTGGAGTCGTAACCTCCACAGGCCGTCCAGAACGTTCAGCGTCACTTGTGCCCATATGGCCAGTCCGAAAATTTTGAAACCACTTATAAACTATTCTAATCGAAGGTGCAGAGTCACCATAATGTTTATCAAGCTTCTCTTTAGTCTCCTGAGGCGTTTTGCCTTTCATAAAGTAGTGTTTAATCACCACATGAAATTCTTTTTCGTCCATTTCTTGAAAATCACTCGACTTCCTTGATTCACACGAATGCCAAACACAAAGAAATATACCAATATGGCTGAAACTTGGTGTGCATTCATTCAAGAGATGCTACTAACTAAACATGACCTCGATACGCGCCGGTGGTGCCATCTCTCGGACTTTGCACGGACTTTTCAAACCAGCCTCGTAGTAAAAGATTGTACTTGCTATTCAATTTAATTAGATGTAATTCGCATGCTGCAGAACACTACACTAAATGTGGTTTCAACCGAATATAAAGTTAGGCGTTAGCAGGTTTGAATGCATCAGATGTCTGAACTTTTCTACACCCTAAACTCGAACGACTTTTTTGGTTACTTGGTTTATATTAATCACGTATATTTTCAAGTTGGATTAATTATTGTAATAAAGCTGTTTCCCTTAGTAAAGGGTGGCCCAAAATTACCGAAGGGGTTTGAGTTCATTATAACTTTTTATTTAAGACATAATTACAATTTTTTTTTAAATACAGTATATTAATGGAGAATATTTTTAATTTAATTATGAAAAATTATATCTCGCAAGTGGTGGCCATTTTCTGCTTCGCATATTCGTGCTCTTTCCAAAACATTTTCCATAACCTTTCGCAAAACTTCAGGTGTTAAATTGTTGATTTCGTCGCGTATATTGTTTTTTTAATTGCTGGATGGTTCTAGGCTTATTAATATAGACTTTTCCTTTCAAATAACCCCAAAGGAAAAAGTCTGGAGCGGTTAAATCCGGTGAACGCGGAGGCCAATTAAAATCGCTTGTACGCGAAATAATTCGTTCACCAAAGATGTCGCGTAAAAGAGCCATTGTGTCCCTCGCAGTGTGCGCTGTGGCTCCATCCTGTTGGAACCATACTTGCGGATGGTTTTCCACGGCTGGCCTTAAAAAATTTTCCAACATTGTCCGATATCGAACACCAGTGATGGAAACGGCGACACAGTGTTCATTTTCAAAAAAATATGGGCCAATTATCCTTCCCGACGAAACAAAGCACCAAACAGTACACTTAAGTGGGTGTAATTGTCGCTGTTGAACTACTCTTGGATTTTCTGTAGCCCATATCCTGCAGTTTTGCCTATTAACGAACCCATTTAATTAGAAATGGGCTTCGTCACTCATAATTAAATTATGAATAAAATCATGATTTTCTTCTGCTTTTTGCCGGAAATAAATTGCATAATCAAATCGTTGCTGGTAATCTGTCGGTTTCAATTCTTGGACAAGCTGAATTTTGTATGGAAACATTCTTATTGTATGCAAAATTCTCTGCAGCGACCCTCGTGAGAGGCCAAGTTGTGTCGATCGTCTCCTGGTTGATGTATCTCCATCTTCCGAATACTCTCCTGTACCCGTTCAATATTGTCATCCGTTCGTCGTCTGCCGGCACCAGGAAGGTTCCTTATTGCCCCTTGTTGTCGAAAATTTGTAACCAAACGGTTTATTGTTGACTCTGAGGGTCCAACCCGCACATTAAAATAACGACGATATGCACGCTGAGTCAAACCAATGGACCGTTGATTTGAGAAATAAAGTTCAACGATTTGGGCACGTTGTTCAATTGTGTACTGTTCCATTTTAAATTCCCCAAGTCTTCTTTAGAAAATACTGAAAAGAAATAAAAAACAAAATTATAATAAAAAAGTTATAAGGAATTCAAACCCCTTCGGTAATTTTGGGCCACCCTGTACAACACTTGCAGTATGTATGTTTGATAGCTTTTCTGTTTGTGATGGAGATTGTAACCGGAAAATGCACTGTTCATTAAAAAATGTATTTAATTAAAAGCTTTTTACAATATGCGACAGTAAAGAATTGACTTTAAAATCCTAATGATTCAGTAGTTAGTCCAGTTCCCATCAATATCGATGATGACTTTCGCCGAGCTTTTCCGCGTATTCTTTAGACTTCCAAATTGCTCGAATTTGCCGTGACAGCTGCTTCACTGTATACATATTGTTACGACGAAACTTCTACTTGATGTATGACCACACGTTCTCGATTATGTTTGCATCGGGCGACTGGGATGTGGGTGACGATACCGGATTCCTCTTTCCACTGGCTAGACGTTTAACTCCGATATGTGGAGTTCTTGTCCTCTTCAAGAATCCACTCCTTATTTTTATCGAGAAACCACCGTTTGGCAGTCGGTACTAATGCTTTCTGGTAAATCTGGAGCATTTGTTCAATGCTCAAATTATAGGGAAAGATGACCCGAAACCTTTTTCCGAAAGTTATCCCCAAACATGAATATTCACAGGGTATTTCACTATGCGCTGAACCAGTCGGTTAATGTAAATTGACCAGGCTCACGGGATGTTAACTTAACCCCAAAGTGAAGCTTCATCGGAAAAAAGTACATTGCTCCAGTCCCGATCTACGTTAAGTTAATTGACGATTTTAATAATCATTTTTTCGTCATTGCCCAACACTTTTCCTTGGAACCACGTTCTGGTAGATCATTAATATTTTTTAACTGAGATTCCCGTTTCACACATGCTAACAAATGCCATTGATTTGCACATATACGTAACAGCCGCTACAGGAATCATTTTTGGACCTTTTGGATGATTACATAGGAACACACCATCGAAGCGCGAAGCATATGCGGCACACATATTCGATAATGTATTATTTAACCTTAAAAAGGTGAGAAATGGATTTCTTTCTACAAATCATTGTTTGCAGGGCTGTCAACAATAACCTCAAAACCAAAAAAAAGAAATTTCATTTACCGACTATTGTCAGACCGATTCTCACATATGCTGTAGAAACAAGAGATGACAGATGTAAAACAGCACAAATGATGAGGACAACAGAAATGAAGGTGATTAGGAACGTACATGGAACAATTATCCACGACAAAATCAGCAACAAAGATCTACAAGAACTAAGTAAGATCCAAGAAATCTCCAAATGGACCAGAACTAGAAGAAAACCGTGGAATAAACACGTAGAGCGGATTGACGACAACAGACTGGTAAAAATGGCCAAACTCAATAAACCTTGTGATAGAGGAATAGAGGCAGACCTCCGAAATAGTGGAAGAAATGCTGGACGTCCACATCGGAAGAGAGGTACAAAACAGGCAGTTGCCTACATATATGACACACCATATAAGAAAGAAGAAGTTATAGGCGACACGTTCTTATTTGGCCGATTGTACCTTTACGTAATGTATTTTAACTAACCTTATATATATATATATATATATATATATATATATATATATATATATATATATATATATATATATTCTACAGCTGACGCTGTCTTCCTTCTCTGAACCTTTGATTTCATCCGTTTCTATCTTCCCAGTCTCCATCTGTTAGACCCCTGTCCTCCATAGCCGTCATCCTCGTCTCTCCACGATCGTCTGGGTCTTCTTCTTTTTCTTCTCCCTATAGGGCTGCACTCCGTTATTTTCTCTATCCACCTATTATCTTCGCTACGTCTTATGTCTCCATACCATTTTAATCGTTTTTCTTCAATTGTGTTTATTGCGTTCTCTTTAATGTTCATTCTGCTTCTTATTTCTTCATGTCGTATTCTCTCCATCTTAAATAGTGTTTAATTTATAAAAACAGTATAAATAATATATACTACCTACCAATTCTCACGCTCAGTTGAGTGACATCGTTACATTTTTTTTTTTTTTTTGATTGATAAAGTGATCAAAGCAAAATGCGACTTGTTAGTGTTACTTAAATGGATGTTTTGAAGATATTGACGTCGTAATAGTAATACAAGAAGTATGTAATAGTTCGAGTTCTTGTTTAGATAACGATCTTAATGCATTAGTTAATTAAATCAAGAATTTCTGAAAGCTCTTATTAGTAGTAATAGGTTCTTCGTGGAATAAATAGTTTTTTGAGCAATTTCTTGAGCTGTAACTTCATGTATAAATATGTGTTTTTAATTGCCGTTATTACAAAGCGACAGGCTATGAATGCGTTTTGAAAAAAGTTCATGAATTTTTAAATCTATTTTACTTTATTGAAATTTTAAAAAATGCTAATTGCGGTTTAAAATTTAGGTCAAATATTGCATCACAATGTGTTCTCCTCATTAGTATCTAATATTTGCTAATTTATTGCTATTTATAAAACAAAACTGTACAAAAATGGTAAATTTTCTGTGAAAGGATATTCAAAACTAACTTAACATAAATTAAATTATTAATATCCACTTACTATTTATGGAAACTTGTTAATAGCCGAACGAAACATTCGTATAGAACGAGTTACAGGAAACAAGCAAGCACCCATTGTCCCAAAAATGGTTTTAGTTTGCAACAGTGCTGTTAGTACTGATGGTAAAACTTGCAATATATTTCGGGTATTCGCTAAATAATTATTCGAAATAAAGTTGAAACATTATGGCTTGTTTCACACTATGAGGTCGCGCTCGATAGGCTCTCGGTTCTATCAAATCTGTTTACAAAAGAAACAATTAGTGTTCTCACACTATTACTATCCCTCAGATTTTGATCTCATTACTCTCCAATATCAATATATCTCTCAATAAAGAATATTTTGTCGGAGCGAGATAACTTTGTAATGGAATGGAATTTTCTTAATTTTTTTTTTTTTTTTTTTGGAATAATTCTTAAAAGTACAGAGAAGAAAAATCCGAATTTTTGAAAATTCGAAGTGTATGTGACCCTAAAACTACACGGCTGTGATTAGGCTATCAATTCCTAAATTTGTGACAAATTTCAACAGTTTCGAAGAAAATCCGAATCGATACCGAATTATTCTGTTTTCCAATTTGGGTAGGAAACACTAAAAAAGATGTTTGTTATTGAATTTGGGACCAAACGGCAATGAGAAGGAGAGAAAGAAAAGTCATTCAAGTACAACGAGCTGCATCGGTCATTCTATTCCTATTACTTGCAGTAGCCATTGGTAGTCCTTGTTACAAGAATCTTAGATGGAATTGAGAAAACTTTCCAAAAAAAAGTAAAAAAGATACCGGCTTGCTCTGTGTCAGCTGAGTCACTTGATGGCTCTCATGTAGACCAGATATGTAGCTTTATCGTAAACAAATTTCATCTAGTCAATATTTTAATAGATGTATATAGAATAAAACATTAATTCATGTTTATCTTTTTTCTTTGCACAAATTACGAGCTGGGGTATACGAAATATATCCGTCAGAATTTTAATTAAATTTATTGAAGGTGATAACTGATATTACTTACATATGCCAAATTACAACAGCCTCTTTTATAACAATGTATAAAATTTACGACACGTCAGCCACGATCACAAAAGGAATAAAAAAAGTGTCCTCTGCAGGGCGATACAGTTGCTTTTGTACCAAAAAAGTCACTGCCTGAAAATCGATCAATCAAACAGTTATTGGTGTTTTAAGTATCTTACCTTAAAGAAACTAACGAGATATTTAGAATAAAATCAACAACGAAAAAAAGATATTTCTTTTATTTTCATAAATATTGGACGTCTGCGAGTTCATTTTTGACAAGATACTTAAAAGGAAAGTAGTTTTTTCCAGTGATTCTAATTAAAATGAAATTACTTTCAATAAAGTAAAGTTGGAGAAGAGGTAGCGGTTTAACAAAAAATGCCTTTTTAATTCGATTGATCTATGTTGAAAGTTTCACGTTGATTTATTTTATTTATTTCCATCATAATTTACATCAAGTAATTTCTACAGAGGGAACATGCTCTCTGTCAGTGGGCGGCGGTTCGACTACAAAAAAAATGCCTACCAAATAATTATATATATCTTCTTCTTATTTGTAGGTCAGTGACCTGTTCTATTTCGGGATTTTTTTTTAACCTATTCTTGAGAGGTGGAAGTCCAGCTGTTCTTCCATCGTTTTGGGTGTTTTCCTCTTGGTCTCTCTCCATGTGGTGTGCTAATCATGCATATCTTAGTTATTCTGTCAGCGCCCATTCGTTGCACATGTTCTCTCCATTTTCTCTTTCTTATTCTTCCCCATCTGACTATGCCCTTCAGGCCACACTCTTCTCTTATGGTTCTATTGTTTATTCTGTCTGCTAATGTTCCGCTCGTTATACTTCTTAATATTTTCATTGCATTGTTCTTAGTGTGTATCGGATCTTGTTTCTATACTGTAGGCAAGTATTGGTCTCACACAGCTCTTATATATTTTTACTTTACTAGCTATGTTTAGATCTTTATTTCCCCATATTACGTCTTTGAGTGCGCCGGATATTGTAGCGGCTTTATTTGCTTGTTTCTTCACTTCTTCATGTATATCACCATAACTAGTTGCCAAAATTCCGACATAGGGAAAAGACATCACTTTTTGAATTATTTCGTTCTCCACCTCTAGCTTGCATCGTACTGGTTCCTTCTCGATTGTTAGACATTTAGTTTTCGCGACATTAATTTTCATGATATAATTCGATGCTGTTTGGTTGAATTCGTTTAGTAGTCTCTGCAATCCATCTTCGTCTTCAGCGATCAAAACGATATTTCTCTGAATACCCTACGATTTTGATTATGTATAATCGGTTTCACAGCGAGTGCCCAATCTCGAAGTCTTTCGATTGTTCCATTCTCCCTCATTACTGACATAACTCTCTTTACTCCCAACATCCAAATATTTCTGCGTTTTCTTTCTGCTGATATTCACTATATAACCTTCTTTGGTATTCTACTCTCATCCATGCTATTAATGAGTGGTGTAGTACTTCAAATAATCTATTAATTAGTACTGTATCGTACGCCTTTGCCAACAAAATAATTGCAAACTAAATAAAACTAAAATAAACTATTGCTTTTAATCCAGGTCTTTAGTTTACTTTTGAATGTACCCTTTTTATCATCTAGTGATTTCATTTCGCTCGGCAGTCTATTGAAATTTCTTATAGTTTTTACAAAACAATTTTGTTATTAATAGGTTTGTTAATGTCGAGTATCTTTATACTCTTATTTCTAGTCCTGCTCTTTGATGTGGGAAAATTATTGCTTAGAATGAGATAGTGACATTGTAGTGACTCATATGTCAATAGTTGTTGCAAGTTCAATGGATTTTTCTGAATAAGACGATTGTTTTTTCTTTTGACTATTTTTGCATTTTGCAATGCTTGTAAAATCCTTAATTATTGTTATATGCTCCGCCCCAAGTGATATTTCCATATCTAATAATATTTTGAAAAAAAGCATACTTAATGTGTCTGAATCCATGATCTTTGTTTGTTTGTAGAAAACGAATACTAGGTAGTTAGTCTTTTTGATAATATACTCAATATGTTTATCTTCTTTAAGTTTGTAGTCGGATATAATTCCTAAATATTTACAATTTTCTACTCTTCATCATTTATTTATTTGTTACCAAAAGCAGTGAACACATTTAAAGATAGCTTATTCAGCGCTAGCCATGTTGCAATTTTTGCAAGATATTCATTCATTTTAATTTGAGGTTTTTTCCAAGTATCTTCTGTATATATGATTGATGTATCATCGGCATATGATAGAATTATATCGTTACGCATTTCATTTAATAGATCATAGAAATAACAGTGGTTCCAATAGTAGATCTTGCGATACAGCCATTATTATTTTACTATATTATATTCACTTTCATTATCATTTAATCTTTCTCTCTGCTGTCTGTTATCAAGGTAGTTACTTATTAGATCATGATTCTTACTTTTTTTAGGAGGATATACCTCGGATATTCTGCTACAGTTTATAAAGTTTTGGTTTTATCATTAGTTTTAACTTCTTACATTACATCATGACTTTTCATGAAATGAGAAGGATTAGTACAAAGAGTAAAGAATAATTTTGATCACATTTAAGAACCTCTAATATCAATAAGTATAAAAATATATGGAAAATAAGAGGACTGATTAAATGAAATTTAATTCAATTTATCCATCTGAATCTACTTGATTTCCTTCAAAGTAATTTTCTCCTACTGCATTACGCGTATTGCCAATGTTTTTCCAATCTTCAAAACACTGTTACACTTGATTTCCTATATCGTTTTCAAAGCGACCAGCGAATTCTCTTTTATAGCATTTAAAAGTTTAAAACAGTATCCACAAAGTGGTAGTTTGCTTGAAGAACAGAAAATAGTCACACAGTGCCGTACCTGGAGAATGCAGTGCCTATGGAACGGTCTTCGTTTCATTTTTTAGCTTGTTACTTTCTAATAATCATTGCATTATACGGTGGTCTGTTATCGTGACGCAATATCCGTTTTGCGCATTTGCTACAGGGAAATCCCTAAAGCGCTATAAACGACCGACCCATTTGTAGAAAAAGAGATTCACGTTGATTGGCAGAGTAATTTATTTTTGTCGGAGACTGTATTCGATAGATGGAAACTTTCATATGCAGACACACACCAATACAATCACACTTTTAATGAAAATAAATGTGGCAACGCTGCCAATACGTATAGTGAATGCTCAATAGAAGTAACGTTTTTATATGTTATATTGTACATTGTGTATGTTTACTATTTAGACCATATTACTTCTGTTTTAAAATAAAAAAATATATAATTAAATAAAAAATGCCTTTTGATTATAATCAGTTGCGACATAAAGGCAAATTTGGAAAGAAAAAGCTCACCAATAAACGTTAAAAAAGTATTTCGGGAATGAATGATGCGAAAAAATTAAAAACTGAAGAGCCTAACCTGTGTAGTGATCGACGGATTGAGTTAGATGAGTTAGGAAAAAAATTAAAATGTTGTCTGTGTAAAAAATTCCTTTCACTAGAAAAGATAACTCATGAGAAACGTTTAGGTCGTAATTACAAATTACGTATCGTATAAAGAGTGCGCCGTGAAAAAACTAATATTATCATCTTTAGTGCCTTTAAAAGTGTTATTTCAGTGATTAAAAGATTAAATTGCATCTTTTGGAACATCTAAAAAGTTCTTATGATAAATTGGGGTTCTATAGGAATAGTGCAATTATTATCTAGTCAAAAAGACAATGGGAAACCACGTGTAACCAAAGATGCGCGAGTATTAAATAAAGTAATTAATTACTTTACAAATTGTTTATAATACTTCATTTATCATTAGTATCATTAATTATTTATTTAGTTTTACCAAGAAAATTTATAAAACCGTTTTTTTCAATATATATTGTTATCAATTGATATGTAACAATGTTGATAAATAAACATAATATTAATTTAAAATATTATCGAAAAATTATTGAACCCACAAACATATTTTTGTTTAAATATAAATCTTTTAAATACTGAAGAAAAAATAATAAATATCAAGATATAATTTCAAATTTTTAATTAATGCATTTAATATTTTTATTTGATGATTACAGATAAAGCTGATAAATATATTGTGTTTATTCAATAAATTATTTAACCTACAAATGAATTTTTGTTTAAAAGTTAACCATTTTAAATACTATTTGAATGTTAGGGCGTAAAGTATGACGATATACGGCTTTGTCAAATTGTGATATCTGTCCCTCACTACCCGGTTATTCCTTTAAAAAATATTTATATTTAACAAATCGATAAAAAAAAAATTATTTCAAAATTTTTCCAATTTTTTTTTTACTAAATATTAGTTTTTTAAAAAATTCGTAAGTAATTTATATTTCATTGTCCTATTGCATGTTAATTATTTACCCATTAATTATGAATGCCTCGCTTCACAATCGGTCAATATATTTTTTTTTTAATTAAATGAAAAACATTTAGATTAATATCATATTTCAATTTCATCAAATTCTTAAGACAACTGGATTTACGAGTGAACTACCTTAAATGGGCTACATCCATCGAACACATTCTATGGAAATATTTATAGAATAATTGCCAACCTTGCTTTAATGTTCCAAAGAATTAAGGTTACTGGTGAGTTCGGGATTTCCAGTCAGGCGAGCAACTCTCTTAAATAGAATTCAGCAGTGTATGTTTGGGTGCAGAGTCCCAAACATGGGATCAGTATCCCATCGAATTTGAGCTTTGTACAGAATTAACAGTTGTTGTGGAGCGTAAAGCTCTCTGGTTCGAAATAATAGTCCCAGTTCTTGACAAGCTCTCTTTGCTATTCATGCGATAT
Source organism: Pachyrhynchus sulphureomaculatus (assembly GCA_019049505.1). Lineage (NCBI taxonomy): Eukaryota > Metazoa > Arthropoda > Insecta > Coleoptera > Curculionidae > Pachyrhynchus > Pachyrhynchus sulphureomaculatus. The sequence continues at coordinate 152,182,347 of CM032455.1, read as the reverse complement.
TTTCATCCCAAGACATATTTGCTTTCAAGTTAACTCCCAGCAAATTGCGTAACGATGCTATAGGAAGGAAGTGTCCCGACATAACTACCTCGGCTTCAGCAAAATTAGCTTTTTCAAAAAAAAACTGCCGCTTGGGTTTTTTTAGCGGTAAATTCTTCTTGATTACATTCACCCCAAGATAGAATTTCTTTCAGGTGTTTGTTATGTTGAATGACTTCTTACTGCCTGCGTATATTTGAATAAGTAGCCGATGTTCCATCGTTCAAAATAAATGAAGAAATAATCGTGCTGTCATCAGCAAAACTCTAGATTGAATTCCTGATCTTTGCCAGCAGATCTTTATTGTAAATGAGAAGGAGAGTAGGAGACAATATGAAGCCTTGGGGCACGCCGGCGTTGATAGTGACTGTAGCGCATCTCGAGCAAAAAGGGAATATTCCCTTTCTGGAGAATAGGTCGAAAAGCCTACAGAAAACTGGTGTCCCATCTACACCAGAAGCTTTTTTTTATGAACTCATCTGTTACAAATCAGGCCTTTTTACAAATTAACCCACATAAACGACGCTTAGCGCTTCCTATTAACTGCTTGATCAGTTGGAAGGAACTCTTTGGGCACAGCATTATGTAAGGATCGAAAACACAAGACGTCCCAATATACTTTCCAGGGGCTCTCCTGAAATTACTAGAATATGCTTAGCGTAACTAACTATTATAATGATCATTAGATAGTAAACATTATTTAACGTTTTCTATCATGTCTCTATTTCATATGCAAAGAAATCTCTAACATTTGCTTTTAACGTTAATATAACTTTTTAGACGTCCTGTACATCCACCGGAAAACAATTACTTTCAACCAGGTACCGTATAACGTCCAATTAAAGGTGAACGTTTCTTTTTAAATCTCCAGCCCATCCCTTCAATTGTTTTTTTCGTGATGCCCGTCGAAGAACAGTTAGGCCAATTTTCGTCAATTGAAGCAGCACAATGCTTGTGTATTTAGACGAGTGATTCATTCACGCTTGAGAGAGCCTATTGCCTGATTTTAAGATGGGACGGTAAGCGATAAGGCGTAAAATACAAAGGAAGAAGAATGTAAGAATTGTAAGTAAAAATAACAACATTTAAAGGGTGCAAGAAGTGACAAGTTTAAATATTCTGTTGTATGTCTTTTAAATGCTGGACATCTCAAGTGAAGCAGGTGAGAACTGCTGTCAATATCATTGTCTTAGAGGGCATTTTCAATGCTGACTCGTTTAAGAGATAAGTAGTTTTCGTTGCCTGGTGTTTTATATCTGCACTAGAAGAAGTAATGCCTTTGATTGATCATAGTTCGTTCAGTTGGTCCCCTTGGTTACCCCTTCAGTGAATTGATTTATTTTTGATTTATCATTTTCCGCGTTTGGGACAAGCTTAATACATCGTCTCTCATGTTAAAGTGTCCCGCTTTTTCGATTTCGATGGGATTGTTCTTATCTTGTGATATTTTCTATGTTGGTTACCTGTTTGCAGCTAAAAAAAATCCAAAAAATTGATTTTGTGACCTATCAGACATTGGTATTTACTACTTTTTTCTTCTAAAATCGGATATTTTTAAAATTTTTACAAAAATTCCATTCCCGACCATTTTGTTCATGCTCATATTTTTGTTTTCAGTAACATGATCTTCGGTTAAAATATAATAACTACTGACTTTTAATTAAAAAAACAACAATAATTGTGCCAAAATGTATCTTAAGTATTGTTGTAAATATTTTTCATAAAAAAAGTTTAACCTTGATAATGCTTGTGTACAACTATTGACAACGTAAGCGTTATCGCGCAGTCTAGTATCAAGTGTAAATAGGAACAGTTCGCTCTGGCGAATTGCCAAGAAAACATGTAAGACTGAGAGGAGAACTTTCCGTTTATTAAAACGGCCGTTTTGTATTACAGTCAGGTGTGCAATGTTATTTTTCTTAGTAAATAATTGCTTTTAAAACACTTTACCTCAGATGTATATGTTTCTTCAGCATCAGACAGTTTTTAGACCATTTAAAATTCCGTTTATTTCTTATAATATAATATAACAAATCTTTTTCACGGTCTACATTATCATCAAAATTCGATTCAATAATATACATATCTGTTTACCAATACCAAGCATTAGCGTACATACTAAGAGAACATGACTGCAGCGTTGACTTCCTGAGTTATTCTTTATACAAGGATTTACCGTGTTAACTCTATTAAACGATTTATATATATATATATATATATATATATATATATATATATATATATATATATATATACATACAGGGTGCTACATATAGTTATAGGGTATTATACGGTGCACATGCTGACGTTGATAATAAAATGTTTTAAACTGTCAGTTCGAAGAAATTATGCAATCTTCATTCTTTTTTTTTTAAATGGAAAGCTCTGTTTATTATTTTATTTTTGAGTCTTACTAATAATTCTAAATATTATTTGTCTAACATACCATATATGTAAATTCAACTGTTTTGGAATTATTGTCATTTTAAATTTAAAATAAAAAAAAAGACAAAACGACTATTAATAAATACTCTAGGTTTATTTTTAAGGCAACAATTGCTCAAAATGTCAATGACCCAATCTGTCATAAACAGCCTGAACAGAGTTTTGCAGAGAATCCGAGGTGATATTGAATTCTTTGTTGTAAATCTTCTACAGTTTCAGATCGTCTTCGGTAAACTTTGGTTTTCAAATGACCCCATTAACAAAAATCTAGTGGCGTAAGGTCGGGACTCCTTACAGGCCATTACTGCAAGAGTAACAACTTTTGCAGGTCTTTTTCCCGATGAAAATAATTTGGATAGCCCTAACAGGAATCTGTGGTATCAGCAGGACGGAGCACCTCCTCCCTATGAAATCCATATTTGTAGATATTTGGATGCGATTTTTCCTAATCAATGGATGGTGCTATATACCATATATATATATATATATATATATATATATATATATATATATATATATATATATATATATATATATATATATACATACAGTAGAACCCTCGCTGCAATGTTTCTCCATCTATTAAGAAGAAGCAAATCCGCTGGGGTTGCCTCTGATTGTTGTTCGATATACCTCAAAGCTTTTTCCAAAGAGGCAAAACCTTCTTGATGAGAGATCTTAGTGGGACACTGTTCATCCACCGCCGCTTCGTCATCGTCATCTGATTTTTCGGTTTACTGACAGGCATTCGTTATTTCTTCAATACTAATTTCTTCTTCTAAATCATCTGCTCAACATCTTCTCTTGTCACATTTTCGCAACCTTCTAATTTTTGCATTAATTCAAATAAACTTTTTTCTTTTTCTTCTATCTCGCTGTCAAAATTTGAACAGGGCATTTCTCCATCGCTTCCCAATTTCAAAGCTAATTCATTTAATAGAGTTCATCTTCACTGTCGTTATAGTCCTCAAAATTAGTAACTTTTGACCAAGATTTTTAAATAGTGGTAGTACGCACAGAATCCCAAGCTTGACTTACCTAGTAAATAACATTTTTCAGTGTAACCTTTCTCATCCCATTGATAATATCCTCCTTTTCTGTGTATTCTAACAGATGTTCAAGATATAAACGCATATAATTTTTTTTAATGTTTTCGAGGATGCCTTGATCGATTGGTTGCATTATGCTGGTTACATTTGGAGGAAAAAATTTTACAACAATTTCGCCCACATGAAGTTTTTCTCCAGGGTGAGAGGGGGCATTATCCATTTACAAAATTGCTTTAATAGGAAGACGGTTTCTGTTCAAACATTTAGTCACAGATGGCACGAACTCTTCTTCAAACCAGTTAGTAAATAAGGTCGCATCCATCCATGTGCTCTTCTGACTTTTGTAATAGACTTGTAGGGCTTTGGGTGAGATGTCTTTTAAAGCTCTTGGACGTGCAGACTTGCCAATCACCATCAATGGGATTTTGTGCTTGCCAGATGCATTAGAACATACCATTATAGTTAATCTTTCCTTACTTCGTTTGTGCCCAGGAGCTGATTTTTCCTGTCGAGATGCCAATGTTTTTGATGGAAGCATTTTATAATTCAGACCAGTTTCGTCACAGTTGTAAATTTGATCACATGTGTATCCACAATCTTCGATTTGCTTTTTAAAGTTCTGCTTAAACTTCTCAATTGATGACACATCAGCAGAAAGTTTTTCACCACATACAGTCAGTTATCGTACACCGTACCGTTTTTTTTTCCAGCGGTCAAGCTATCCAGAACTGACGGTAAACTGATCTGTCTCTGGGAATTGCCTACTAATCATTGCTTTTTGATCTCTGTTGGTTAAACCACATGAATAAAGCTTCGTTAAAACCTTTTCATAGTCGCCGGTTTTCATTGATTTCTTCCTGAGGACGAGGAGGCTTGATTTATACACCACTCTTCTATTTTTGTGCGGTTTCTTTTCCAATCTCCAACTGTTACCTCACCTACTCCATAATCTCGTGCAACAACTTTAATTGTCTCTCCTGCTTCAATTCTTCTGATTTAATTTTTCTTCAATAGGAACGACGATTCTTTTACGCTTGTTTTGCTTCATTATAATATGACAAGCAAAAATTCAAACAAAGCAGTTCGTATTAATTACACTTAGCTACCAGAACTCCCACCAAATAAATTATGTGAGTATACTCGTACTTCTCCGTAGTAAACGCTATAACGCACTGCTTTCACGCAAATTTACGTGCTGAAAGAGTCCAAAAACATAAATAGGGGAATCCCTCACATGGGCCAGGGGGATTCCCCGAAGGCCCCGACGATTTTGAATGGAAATATGTACATACATATTTTAGAAGCTCGGTTAATACGCAGCATAGACGCGCGTACCTCGGATAATCAGGTTCTTAGATTGGCTCGGTTAATCCGGAGCTCGGCTAATCGCGACTCGGTTAATCGGGGTTCTACTTTATATATATATATATATATATATATATATATATATATATATATATATATATATATATATATGATGCAAATTCATATGAGCCAGAATACTTATTTAAATAAATTGTCTTAAATTATTTTTTTGGTTAGTAACGATTAGTTCCTATAATTCGGAGAAAATTGAAATATTTTATTGTATATCCGGCCAGAAACAACATGAATGATCATCATTACCGGTAATGTAGGCAGTTTTAGTGCTCTATTTGTGTGGTACAATAACTGATAGCTATAAAATTGTCGGCAAAAAATATACACGTGAAATTCATAAAACCGGTCGTGTTATTTTATGGAAAGAGCCCCTTTTAAAGATAAATTGACTCCGCAACGGTTCCTGTTCAATGAAGCCAGTAAAAAAGTGTTATTCATTTAGAGCCATAACTTTTTTTTATTAAAGGTACGACAATTTCGTGTAGGAGCAAAAAGAAGAGGTATTTATTTATATGACAATTAGCATGTATCTGATGATGAAGATTAGAGTAATTTTCATTTAATTTTAGTTCTGTTTTAAGAGGTTCTATAACAACATTACGTCCGCAGAAAATAGTTGATGTAACACATGGGCTGAAAAGTCCCGGGCCTAACACATAGATGGCGCTAGTTTTATTGCAGTCACCTTTTTTTCAGTTAATACTAACCTTCAAAAGACAGCTGTTAAAATTTCATGATATTCTATTCATTAGTTTGTGAGTAATTGTGCTAAGAGTGACGCTACTTTTGTTATTTTCAAAACAATAGATCAAAAACAATTTCGTGTTTTAATTTTACACTGCTTCTTGATGGGAAAAAATACCGTTCAAGCGAAGCAATGGCTTGAAAAGTGTTATGGGGACTCCGCTCCATCAGAAACAACAATAAAACGTTGGTTTGCTGACTTCAAACGTGGTCGTAGAGACACCGATGATGCAGAACGCAGTGGACGTCCAAATGAGGCGGTAACACCAGAAAAACATAAAAAAAAATCCATAAAATCGTTTTGAATGATCGAAAAGTGAAGTTGCGTGAGTTAGTTGACATCGTACAGATATCAAAAGAACGTGTTGGCTTTATATTGCATGAGCATTTGACTATGAGAAAGCTCTGTTCAAAGTGGATGCCGCGTTTGCTCACTGTTCATCAAAAACAAGAACGTGTTGATGATTCTGAGCAGTGTTTGGCCATGTTTAAACGTAACAAACCGGAATTTTTGCGTCGATATGTGACAATGGATGAAACATGGATCCATCACTTCACTCCGGAATCAAAACGATCGTCATCTGAGTGGACAGCAACTGGTGAACCTCGTCCAAAGCGCCCGAAAGCACAACAATCGGCTAGAAAGGTTATGGCCTCGGTATTTTGGGATGTGCGTGGTGTAATATTCATCGACTATATTGAGAAAGGAAATACCATCAACAGTGAATATTATATAGCGTTATTGGAGCGTTTGAAGGTCGAAATTGCAAAGAAACGACCGCATATGGCAAAGAAAAAAAATTTTGTTTCATCAAGACAACGCACCGTGTCACAAGTCAATCAAAACAATGGCAAAACTACATGAATTGAACTTCAAATTGCTCCCACATCCACCGTATTCGCCAGATTTGGCTCCCAGCGACTACTGGCTGTTCGCAGACCTGAAAAAAATGCTCGCCGGTAAGAAATTTCGCACGAATGAAGAGGTTATCGCTGAAACTGAGGCCTATTTTGAGGCAAAAGATAAATCGTTCTACAAAAGTGGTATTGAAATGTTAGAGCGGCGCTGGAATGATTGCGTTGCTCTTGATGGAGATTACGTTGATGAATAAAGCTAATTTTGAACCAAAAAAAAAAACCGTGTTTTCTTTGTTAGGCCCGGGACTTTTCAGCCCATGTGTTATATGAAACTCTCGTAAGTCATTTAGGTAGGGAGATCAAAGGGGACAACCGAATACCGACAGTTCTGTCCGGCCGTCTTTTAACAAGTGGCTATAGATGGTAATATGCCGCCGTTATTCTTGCCTACCTAAATAGTTGATGGAGAATAGTTGCACGTGTATTTTTCCTGTCATTACACAGAATTACTGTACGACTATATCTTACAAAAATAACTAGATTAAAAGGAGGTGATTACTTTACCTAGCTTTGAAAAATATTGAAAATCGAAGATAAAAAAAGCAGAGATAATTTAGCGTAAAAAGTGTAAAGTTTAAATTTTGTGTTCAGAAGTTTGTTGGCGATCATAAAACGTTTATTGTTTTAAGAGTTTAATTCTTAAAAATGGAGGAGTAAAAGTCGTTAAAAAAGGGAATTTCGAAAGCTATTTAAATGGATAACATGTTTTTAATTTAAAGTTCTTTTAGTTTGAACGCCACTTGAAATTTTTATTGGACGATTTAGGAAAATCTTTCGGGTCGGAACGGGCAACAAAACTCATAAACGAAAAAGTTAGAAATTAACTGGTGCGAAAGATGTTTACTAAAATGTTTATGAAAAAAAAAACTATAATTTGTGCTTAATAGTGCTATGTACTGATGTTGTAAATTGTAGATTTTTAAAAGTACCTTTTTAAATATATTTAGTCCTCAACTATTCTAAAAATAAGTATATTATGTTAACGTATTTTCCTTTTTTTTCAGATTTTTTGTGCAGCAAAGTCCAGTTAATGCTCTTTCCTAGCGCCCTGTATCACTACATATAGGATACGAATAAATATGGTAAGATACTTTATTTCAATATGGAATCTATATATGGTATCCAACTATCTGAAAATAAATATTGCCGTTTTATGGAGCTTGTCTTAGATTTTGGAGGAGCTTAGGAAGCAGAAACCGTGGTTCGCACTCAGACAGAAGATTAACGCTCATGCGCGTAAACAGACAGAACTTTCTTGGTCGCCTAATAGTTTTTGACAAGCAGATATTACAAAATATGTTTTGTAATGTTATAGTTATTAGAGATCAATATAAACCACTAAAAATTGAAGAAAGTCCATTTTCCAGCAGTTTTTGACTGTCCTCTTGTCCGTTAAGGAGATGTATTTAGTCATGGAGCCGAAAAAAAAACATTTTTTTTTTAAATTTTTTTAGCGAAATTATTCATCAGGTTTTTATATTATATAATAACTAGCCGGGCCCGCAGCTCCGCTCGCGTGGACTTGAGTCACTACTATCGTCACTGCTTATTCCTTATGTTACCCAACGTAATAAAATATCTCCAATTATTTCACCTTATCTCCCAATATTTCTCCTTATCTCCCATTATCTCTACATAATTTCCATTATCTAGGCTTATCTCTGTTCATCTCCCATTATTTCTTTTTATCTCCCATTATCTCACCTTATTTCCCATTATCTCACCTTATTTCCCATTATCTAGGCTTATCTCTACTTATCTCGCAATATTTCTGCTTATCTCCCATTATTTCTCATTATCTCCCATTATCTCACCATAACTCCCATTTTCTAGACTTATCTCTGCTTATCTCCCATTATTTCTTCTTATCTCCCATTATTTATACTTATCTCCCGTAACTCACCTTATCTCCCATTATCGAGGCTTATCTCGACTTATCTCCCATTATTTCTCCTTTTCTCCCATTATCTCACCTTATCTCCCCCCCCTATCTGGGCTTATATCGAATTATGTAGAACATATGTATAAATTTATAAAAACAACGTGCTACATGATATTGTTCCATATTTAATGCTTTAGGCAGTGTATTGCGAGAGAACGCGTTAGCGGCAAACTTTTCTCCGACTTGATTCACTATTATCGTCACTGTTTATTCCTTATGTCACCTAAGGTAATAAAATATATCCTATAACCTGGCCAGAGAACATACGTATGTTTAAAAAAAAAGCACGTAAATCTGATAAGTGGTTCTCCAGTGCACAAACGGCGAAACAGACAGAGAGACGTTGCATTTTATATATATTAGAGATATCCTTTGCTACATGATATTGTTCCATATTTAGTGGTTTAGGCAGTGTATTGTAAGAGAACGCGCTAGCGGCAAACTTTTTTCCGATTTGGTTCACTATTATCGTCACTGCTTATTCCTTATGTTACCTAACGTAATAAAATATAGTCTATAACCTGGCCAAAGAACATATGTATATTTAAAAAAAAAGCACGTAAATCGGATAAATGGCTCTCCAGTCATAAGCGCACTAACGGACGAACAGACAGACAGACAGACGGACAGAGAGACGTTGCATTTTATATATATTGTAGATATAGATTATTATTATTATTATATAACCTGGCCAAAGAATATATGTATGAATTTAAAAAAAGACATGTAAATCGGATAAGTGGTTCTCGCGTGATAAACGCACTAATGGACAGACAGACAGAGGGACATTGCATTTTGTCTATTTTATAGATTATAGATATTCTCTGCTACATAATATTGTTCCATATTTAATGGTTTAGATTGTGTATTGCAAGAGAACGCGCTAGCGGCAAACTTTTTTCCGACTTAATTCACTATTATCGTCACTGCTCATTCCTTATGCTACCTATCGTAATAAAATATAGCCTATAACCTGACCGGAGAACATATGTATGTTTTTTAAAAAAAAGTACGAAAATCGGATGAGTGGTTCTCCAGTGATAAATGCACTAACGGACAGACAGACAGACAGATACGTTGCATTTTATATATATTATAGATGTAATAAAATATATATCTATAACCTTGTCAGAGAAAATATGTATGAATTTAAAAAATCACGTAAATCGGATAAGTGGTTCTCGAGGGATAAGCGCACTAACGGACAGACAGACAGACAGAGAAACGTTGCATTTTATATATTATAGATATAGATCATTATTATTATTATTATATAACCTGGCCAAAGAATATATGTATGAATTTAAAAAAAGACATGTAAATCGGATAAGTGGTTCTCGCGTGATAAACGCACTAATGGACAGTCAGACAGACAGAGAGACATTGCATTTTATATGTATTGTAGATTATAGATATTCTCTGCTACATAATATTGTTCCATAATCAATGGTTTAGGCTGTGTATTGCAAAGGAACGCGCTAGCGGCAACCTTTTTTCCGACTTCACTCACTATTTTACGTCACTGCTCATTCCTTATGCTACCTATCGTAATAAAATATAGCCTATAACCTGGCCAGAGAACATATGTATGTTTTAAAAAAAAAAAAAGTACGTAAATCGGATAAGTGGTTCTCCAGTGATAAGCGCACTAACGGACAGACAGACAGACAGACAGACAGACAGAGAGACGTTGCATTTTATATATATTATAGATACATAACTTAAAATACAATTGGCGAAATATTAACTTAAAAAAATGGCGACGCTACACTCGTTCTCCTGCGACTCCCTTTTTTTTTAAGGAGCATTGCAGTGTGTACGATTACTGGGAGCTAGATCAACTGAAATCAAAATTTCCAAAGTAATTAGTTTACTAGGGAATCATGTTGTCTTTAAACGAAGGATTTAAAAAAAATCATCAAATAATATCGGTTTATACAAAAAAAGCGTAAAAAAAATTACGTTGCCGCGTTTTACATTTTTGCTAAGTAAAAATAAAGTTCTTGATAGAATCAAATCCCTTCGTTCAAATACAAGTAATATGTATAGAGAAAATATGTACCAAATTTTATCAAAATCGGTTCAATGATTCTTGAGATATCTTGCACACCGCCAAGCGGTTTTCAAGAAAAAGTAGTTTCGAGAAAAATGCGTTTAAAATTTTAGGTTTGAAAAATTAGGTTAAAAAACAGTAATACAAAAATAAATTCTTACCTGTAAATCAATTATCTACTCCAAGGCCATATGCTGAATCTTCATCAGCTATTAGGCATTCTAGAATACTAATTTGTTCTTGTCTATGGTTCATTCTAGCTTCTTTTGTATTTTATAGCAATTTTCGCTCGGCGAGGTCAACTCGTTCTCCGTCCATTACGGCTACGTAGTCATGTGCATTTCGGCCACAATGAACTCCCATAGCTGTCATTATATTTACCAAAGCCAGTTAAAATATAAACTTTTATAACTGCTACAATTGAACTGCTACGCTTGAACTGCGGCATGAACTGCTACGAGTGAATTGTAAAACGGTACGGAACAAACTCCCAGTTTTGAATATAGTTCCTTAGAATAGCAGATGTTAATGCCTTGTACCTTCTAAGAAGGACAATTGAATAATCTCTCTGTATTATATTATATAAAAAAAAAAGTTTAACATACGTTAAAATCGAGTTAGAGTCGGCGAAGGCTGACCCAAGAGCAGCTACTCGCTACCTGCTTCGAAAACTCTACGCAACGATGCTTCTTTTAAACTGCTATAATTGCGTCAATTTTTTAACGGATTCTTATGAAACTTATAGAAAATATTCTTAACGTATCATAATAAAAGAAAATATAAAAATCCAAAAATCGAATTTTTTTACCCAGATGACTAGGTATATCTCCTTAATCTACCTTATATTCAATTTTTCCTTAACAGCAAATGTTCATTTTAATTTGGAATATAGTGACGAGAATGTAAAAGGTTTACCTTTCTTGGACTGTTCCGCAAAATATGCCAATTTTGTTTTATATATCACACCGTTCTTTGAATTGCTGATATTTATTTTCATACTGCCACTTTCAGTACTCCGGTAGACACTTTAAAATTACCGAATTGGCTGTATCTGCTATATTTGGTGTGGTACCGCTAAACTCATCCTCACTCTTAACAATTTTCATTATTTTATGATCAAAAATATATTGCACTGAATTTAAAAGTTAATTAACTATTTCTTAGAATATATATATATATATATATATATATATATATATATATATATATATAAATATATGAGGGGGTTAGAAGCAAAGGGGTGCAAGTGACATTACTTAAGTTTTGAGAAAATCATCTTCAAAGTTACTGTAACTTTAAAAATTCAAATAATACCTGAACCTTCTAACAAAAACATTGTTAGGGCACCTCCGTCTAGTACAGAGAATGGGTCTGTCTGTCTGCCAGGAGTCAGATGTTGGGGTAAAGAGACCTCTTAAAGCATATAACTTAATTTAGACAATTTTTCACTTACATCCCTTTGCTTCTGACTATATATATATATATATATATATATATATATATATATATATATATATATATATATATATATAGATATAGATATAGATATAGATATAGATATAGATATAGATCTTAACATAACGGTTATAGAAAAAAAAAATTGTTTGCAATGTTCCCGAATGAATCTCAACCACGAAAATATTGTTTCGTGCGCCAGATTAAAAAATAACTATTTTGGTTACTTAATATATTTGAGGAGAAAATAGTACAAAATACATTTGTACTATTATAAATGCTAGTTAATAACCTATTGTCGTAACATACACATTAACAGTCCATTGCTAAAACAAAACCACTTTAGCACACAGATACTGCCACTGGTTTAATAGTTCTTGTATTTACCCAATTTTATCACTGTTTGGGTTAACCAACAATGGTTAAGTGGTATTTGCATATTAGAGGAATAACGATATGTAATTTTCAACCATAACTATCAACATTTGCGCATTGTTTACGATGATGAGACGTGTTAGCTTGTTTGAATGTGAGGTCGCGATGCGGTAATATGTATAATATCAGTTATTTATGTTAACTTCACCGCAACTTGAACCTAAATGATCGTGTAGAATTTGCAAAAAAATGTTAATAAACCTACTTCTCATATCAGTTATGGGAGTAGAAATATTAAATAAATGTTTTAGATTCAGGTTTATAACGCTGTTTTTGAGATAACACAAGCGACTTTTGTAGATAATCTGCAGAAGAAACGCCTGGACAAATAGATATTTGACTTTCTTTTCTGACGAAAATATGGTATTCGTAAAAAATCAGTCCCTGAGATTGTAGCATTGCATTACATTTCAGGGTCTCTAGATTACGAAAAACAGGAAAAACACGCGTCTTGATACGAGGCTTGTATGATAAATACCTGGCCTTGACAAGAAAAAAAAAACATTTTTATGTGTAATATTTATTTTATTTTTCAACATCCTTTCTAAAAAATACGATATTTCCAATCATTCAAAGTAGACGTTTGTTTCAACAATTATCTCAAATTTTTTCCACCGAGTCATTTTTTCATATTCGGAAATAGGAAGTAATCGCTGGGGACGAAATCTAGCCAATATGGTGGATGCAGAAGCAATTCGTATCCTAACTCATGGAATTTTGCCATGGCGATGACACAAGTGTGCACCCCTGTGTTGTCTTGATAAAAGAGAATTTGTTCTTCGGCAAATGCGGACGTTTTTCTTCCACACCATGGTTAAAACAATCCAATAAGTTAACATAATACTCTCTGTTAATCGTTTTTCCCTTTTCAAGGTAAACGACGTGGATTATGCCACGTGCATCCCAAAACACTGATTTTGTTGGCCGATAAAGTCGCATTGGCCTTTTTTGGCGCCTGAAAACCCACTGTTTGTTCTTTGTTGTTCGGTGTGCTGTGATGTATCAATGTTTTGTCAACTGTTATGAATCGACGCCAAAAATCATTCTATTGCGCTTAAACATACAAAACTATCTTTTGAAGTTGACACACGTGCGTGTTTATTGTCAATTGTGAGGAATCGCGGCACCCATCTTGCGGAAAGCTTTCCCAAATCCAAATGAGTTGTTAAAATGTTCAGTACCCGTTCATTTGGGATACCTACAGTCTCGGCAACTTCACGCATTTTCACTCTCCAGTCATTTATCACTATATCATGGATTTTTTAAATCTTTAAAATTGCTGTTGTGGTGACCTCATCTGGACTAACCTTTGATTTCAGCTGTTCAGTATTTTATGGTAGGTGCAGAATCCCCATAAACTTTGCTGAATTCCACTTTTATCTCATCATTCGTTTTCCTTTTCAAAAATAAATATTTTATCACCGCTCGATATTCAATTTTTTCCATTGTTGTAAAATCACGAGAAGATACTAATGTTCCATTTTAACGGTTGCCACCAAAAATTAAATTACGCAGCGACTTGAAAATTTAACAGGATTCTTGTGAAAGGTTTTGTTTACAAAAAGTATAATTTTTTAGATAGTAGTAGCGCCATCTTTGGCTAAGGCCAGGTACTTATCATACAACTCACATATATCCGTTTGTTGGCGTGCGATTGCCCAGGAAAGAAGTTAAATAAGTGGGGATATATAAAATTTCCATACTATTTTGGTAATTCTTTCTGATTTTTGGTTGAGAGCATAAACAAATTTTCAGCACAACTACTTATAATTATACATATATGAGAGTAAAAACGTTGTGAAAGTCATAAAGAATTTAACAGGATAAAACATGATAAAACAAAAATTAAAACTAGCAAGAGTACTACAGAAAATATACAAACTCCAGGAGGAATGAGACTAGAAGAGAGTCTCAGACCGTTTTTATTCAATCTTCTATGTCACTAGAAATGGGATACAGAATGGGTAACAATAGAATTAGCCTGGTTTGTTACGCAGACGACGCAGCACTGATTGCCGAAAGTGAAGACAACCTATAGAGACAACTATTTAAATTTTATCAAGCCTGTCTACAGCTTAAGATGAGCATATCTACTAAAAAGACCCAAAACATCACTATTACCAACGACCCCAGCCGGTGCAAACTCGTAGTGGAAGAAAAATCTAGAGAACAGTTAACCCCGTTTAAATACCTTCATATGGATCTTTCAAGCTATTACGATCCAGTCAGAGACCTTAGAGGATTAATCAACAAAGCAACAGTTATCTCATGCTGCTTACGAGATTTTGTATAGACCAATCAATACATGCGAGCAGACAGCAAGGTTCAAATATACAAGATTTGCAATAGACCTATCATTACCTACGCTACAGGATCACGAGAAGATACTAATGAAACAAAAAGTATGCTACGTACCACCAAAATGAAAATTCTGAGAGCAATAGTTGGTAATACAAGGACGGATAGGATACAAAACACTGATATTAGGAAACAATGTGGCATGCAAGATGGGGTAGACAAAGAAGAAGACAATGTCATAACCACGTAAAAAGAATGGAGAAGCACAGACTACCAGGGAGACCACCTAAAAGACAGACAAAGGGACAATTGACAATCCCACAACTTAGGAATTAACAAATCATCAGATCTATAAAAAGTATAAGCAGAATAAGAATAAGAAAAGGACGAATATATCGTGTTACAGACCTTTGTAGAGTTCTTAGTGTCAAGGAATCTAAACATTAAGATGTTAAATTTTTTTCTGCTTGATATCTCACAGTAAAGCATCTCTCTTTTAAAATATCAATTTTTAACGTTTGGATTACGTTACTAATAGTGTGAGGAAATCAAATTCCGTATTTATTTTAGTACTATGTACCATATTTGCAAAAGAAGAACTACATTAATTGAATAACAAAAAAATAATTTATTAACTGAACTTTATTTACTAATGACAATTAAAAATAGTAAAAAAAGTACAAATGCAGCTGATATAAGCATTAGTCGAATTGGCAGTCGTTTTATTAAAACAATGGATATACGATGATCGATTGCCATCTAATTGAAAGTTTAGTCAGCACATATAGAATTTGTATAACAAATCAAAAGTTAAATCTGTTACATTTACGTAAATTGTGCCTGTATTTTTTTATAAATGTCGTATTTTTAAAATATCGTGTGTGTGCGCGTTTATTAATCATTTTTATTGATGAAAAATCGCGGTGGTCGGATTCTGAAATATATAGTACATAACTTCATTACTGGAATTTACGATATTCCACATCCAAAATATACTACTTTTTTTCTGTTCTAGAAGCGATTCTCTGTGTTACTCGTATTTATTTGGTTATGCCTGTATCTATTTGTGACTATTCCATTATCTTGTCTGCTTTGATGTCATTGATCTTTTTCATCCTCAATTTTCTTTTGATTTCATCGTTCTTTACTTAATCTCTCAGTATACTCCCCATAATTCGTTGTAATATTCGCCGTTTCCGACAACACTTATATCTTAGATGTATCAGGTTTCGGCTGTTTAATTCATTAATGATCTTATAGTGTCTTTATATATCCTCGAACGTGGTTCTGTTTTAATTAGTCTATTTCTCGATATTATAGCATTTAAATATCATGACACGTTATTGTGGCTGCGGACTAATCTTTTTGAGCTTCTTAGTACAATGTTTAAAGATGTGCGGTCCATTTTATCCTTTTCCATCTGTTTCACATTCATTAAAACCTTCATTTCTGGTTCTTTGCTCTTACGAAGAGTCAGATTTTGTTTTTGTATTTCATAGAAATTGTATTTCGTTTCATTTAACAATCTTTTCAGATGTTTGTTTTTAATCACTCTAATAAATACACGTATTTCATTTCTTGTTCTTTTGGAATCGATATAAGTTTGTTATACGTTTCTTCCCTTTTCTTTCCTTTTTTTATATTTTCCTTACTTTTACATAGCACCGCGGTGACGTTTTACAGAAATTTTTATATTCCTTTATTACGTTATTCGTAGAGGGTGATTCTTTTCCAAAACTTAAAATATTTATTTTAATTTTTATTTTCTTTTGCACCGTTATTTTCTAGTAATTGATCACTTTAGATTTTTTCTGTTACTTTTGTTAAATATATAAATTTTGTGGCATTATTCTCTAAGCAATAACTTTTTTTTTTTTTTTTTTTCTGTTGTTTATACGAGGCTGGTTTGAAAAGTCCGTGCAAAAATAAAACTACTTATGTGTTTGGGGTAAACCTTTTTTATTTTTCGACATAGTCTCCTTTTAGGCTTATACACTTCGTCCAATGATGTTCTAGTTTGTTGATCCCTTCCGAATAATAGGATTTATCCAAGTCTGCAAAATATCCATTAGTGTCTGCAATCACCTCCTCGTTTGAATAAAATCTTTGTCCCGCCAGCCATTTCTTCAAATTGGGGAACAAATAGTAGTCCGAGGGAGCCAAGTCTGGAGAATAGGGGGGATGTGAAACGAGTTGGAGTCCTATTTCCATTAATTTTGCGACCACAACTGCTGAGGTGTGTGCTGGTGCGTTGTCGTGATGGAAAAGAACTTTCTTGTGGGCCAATCGCGGGTGTTTTTCTTGCAGTTTGGTTTTCAAACGGTCCAATAACGATGAATAATATTCACCTGTAATAGTTTTACTCTTTTCCAGATAGTCGATGAGGATTATCCCTTGCGAATCCCAAAAGACAGTCGCCATAACCTTTCCGGCCGAAGGATCGGTCTTCACCTTTTCTGGTGCAGATTCCCCCTTGGTAACCCATTGTTTAGATTGTTGTTTGGTCTCAGCAGTATAGTAATGTATCCATGTTTCATCCACAGTGACGAAACGACGGTTAAAGTCCTCCGGATTCTTCTGGAACAGCTGCAAACCATCCTTGCAACACTTCACACGATTCCGTTTTTGGTCAAGTGTGAGCAATCGCGGCACCCATCTTGCGGATAGCTTTCTCATGTCCAAATGTTTATGCAAAATATTATGTACCCGTTCAGCAGTGCAATCTCACGCACCTTAACTCTTCTGTCATCCATTACCATATCATGGATTTGATCAATGATTTCTGGAGTCGTAACCTCCAAAGGCCGTCCAGAACGTTCAGCGTCACTTGTGCCCATATGGCCAGTCTAAAAATTTTGAAACCACTTATAAACTGTTCTAATCGAAGGTACAGAGTCACCATAATGTTTATCAAGCTTCTCTTTAATCTCCTGAGGCGTTTTGCCTTTCATAAAGTAATGTTTAATAACCACACGAAATTCTTTTTCGTCCATTTCTTGAAAATCACTCGACTTCCTTGATTCACACGAATGCCAAACAAAAAGAAATAGACCAATATGGCTGAAACTTGGTGTGCGTTCATTCAAGATATGCTACTAACTAAACATGACCTCGATACTCTCGGACTTTGCACCGACTTTTCAAACCAGCCTCGTATTAGTATATATTAGTATATATAGTTCTAAAAGGCCAAATATTATATCAAGTCTCAAATAATACAGACATACGGCCCACAGTAAATAAAAAACTAAGTCGCCTCACTTTTTTAAGAGTATTTTAGATCATATCTTACTTTATTCAAAAAGTGTAGTAGCGAATAAAGGTTATTGACAATATTGAATAAATTGAAAGTTACCATCAGCTGTCATTTAAATAAACAGAAACCGAGCGGCTTCAACGCACTTCCACTAAAAATTCATACAACCATTTTGTATTTCGCAAAACCTGAGCTTAATCTTGATGAATCGATCACGTCTTTATACTAAGGAAATTTGTTTTAATCCATATTAACGTCTTAGTGCCGACATAAAATACTACATAACTTAAGCACATGCTATCATAATTTATTTGCTTTGATGTGCATAACAATTTCTCAGAAATATGCTTTATTAGATTCATTTATTAAAGCTTATTTAGATAATTATCTTATACTATTAGAACCAGGATTGGCAGTTATCTATGCAGAACTATGCATAAGTTATTATTAGCTAATATAAGTGATAGATTTTCTGCCGTTTTTTCCCAAAAATAATTAGTGAGGTTTATACTACAGACTAGATACCAAGAACCATAAGACCACAAATATGCAAAAAAATTCAATCCGGAATATATTACATATTCTGTTCAAATATACATAAAATTTTCATCCAGGTAAAAAGCAAATTAATTGTACTACTTTGTATGTTTGGATACTTCTAGCGACGCCACGTACTGGTGATGTGACAGAGCATATAAATATAAGAAAGAGAAACCTATACTTCAAGAAAATTTACCTATACCAGCGAATTACTCTGTAGATTTTAATATATCTTAACTGTTTGCTCATTATTAAACACAATAAATTACTATTGCTAGTGAGTAGTGCGCCAGTATCAGGTTCTTCATACAAGAACGCATTTTTCATTATTCCCTATTCTTTAAAGTATTTTACGTCTGAAAACTAATCCTGTTACATTTGGAAATAAACGTGACCACATTTATTTAATAAATAATGTAGTTCTCTAAATAAAATTTAAATCTTCTCAAGATCATATCTCGAAAACGGTTTACTTTTACTACATGTTTATTATGTTTTTCTTCCTTAGATTTTGACATTCTATCACATCTTAACCTATTTGCGACATAGCAGTGGGTACCTTGTATATTGGCAGAAAAAATATTTCTCGGTTTTAACACATGAAACCCAAACCACAATATGGAATAATAAAAGTATTTGAATTACTATACTTATTTACACCTAAAAAAGAATTAAAATTTGCAAAATTAAGTTGAATTTTGAGTTTTCTCACCACTTTCCATCACATTAAAAAATGTTGATATCTATCAAATTTTGTAAAATTTGTAGCTTCACTATTTCAGGCTAGTTAATTATGTAAATCAATCTGCAAACTTTTGCGCTCTTTTTCGCTGTTTTACTGGCTAAAACTTAATTGCACGGGAGTAATCTTCTATGTGCATGTAAACTCTTAGTGTATCAAAATTGAAAAACGAAACACTGATGTGTATGTTTGTCACTATCGATTTCTTCCGGAACTATTTGACACAGAACGTTGAAATTTGTCACAAATATAGGAATTGATGGCCCATTAACAGCTGTGTAGTTTTGAAAGTTAAATTTTAACTTAAAGAGTTAGTTTTTTTGGGGGGGGGGGGGGGGTGAAATTGGAAGTGGGAAAAAAAAATTCAAGGTCATCGAGTGGGGTGTCAATTGAAAGCTTGTGAAAACACGAGGTCAAAAATATATATGATGTAATACTCCCACAAACCTTTATATTATCTTTTTAAAAATTACCAAAAATCGTTTGTCTCCTACCCTGTCTCCAAGAATACTAATCAGAAAATTTCGAAAAAATTCTGGAACATTCTTCATAAGGTGCAAATTGAATGAAAATTATCACGAGTGCATTATCTTCAAAAATCATATAAAGAAGAAGAGAATAGTGTAGTTATACTTGAAGAAGTGGAAGAAGTAAGTCTAGAAGTAACTTTAGAATAGACAGAAAGAATTATACGAAGTCTTAAAAAAATAAAAACCTGAGGACCAGACGACATTACAAATCAGATGCTAAAATATGGAGGAGAAAACTTACATCAACAACTAGCACAACTCTTTACAAACATACTAAGAAATGGACAAATACCTGCAGACTGGAAAACTAGCATACCAATCCCAATAACCGGTCAAGTGCAAGTTGAACTTGCGCAATTAGTGTTCCGTACATTGATTGCTTTTAAAATAAAAAAAATTGTTACGGAGGTATAAAATGATCAGTGACTTCACAAAACACACCCCAAATAAGTTTTTAAACAAAGTTTGTTTCCAATCTTTAATGAAAACTGATGACTTTGAAATTTTTGTTTTTTTATATACCAGATAAATTATGGTAATGCACTAGTGATAATTTTCGTTCAATCTACACCCCGTGGAGAATATTCCAGAATTTTTTCAAAATTTTTTGATAAGTACTTTTCGAGATAAGGGGGGGGGACAGCGATTTTTCGCGATTTTTTAAAAATAATACAAAGAGAAGTGCGCGCAAGGATTACATTATATAAATATTTTTTACTCGTGTTTTCACAAGCTTTCATTTGACACCACACTCGATGACCTAGTAAAAAAATTTTTTTTTCACTTCCGATTTCACCCCCCAAAACTAACCCCTTAAGTCAAAATTTAACTTTCAAAACTACACGGCTCTGATGAGGCCATCAATTCTTATATTAGTACCACATTTCAACTTTCTATGTCAAATAGTTTCGGAGAAAATCGGGTGTGACAGACAGACAGACAGACGGACAAACAGACACCGAAGTGATCTTATAAGTGTTCCGTACGGAACACTAAAAAGGGCAAAAGACGTCACCTGAAAACTACCGCGGAATAACGCTCCTAAATACTACCTTAAAGGTATTAACAAAATTCACACTGAAAGAAATGAGCAAGGATATTCAAATAAGAGAGAAACAACAGGGATTTCGCAAAAATCGACCAACCATAGTTGCCATATTTATAGAGAGGCAGATAATGGAAAGAGCTAAAGAATTTAACAAACCTGCATATATGTGCTTCGTCGACATGACTCAAGCCTTCGATAGAGTGCAATTAAAAGATATTATAAAAATATTATAAGAAAAGTAGCAAACCAGAAGCTAATAGAAGCATACATGACATTAACACAGAACGCAAAACAAATATAAAAGAGGGACATCTACTGAGCAAGGAAGTAAAAATAAACGACGAAATAAGACATGGCGATTCACTTAGTCTTTTTATCTTCAACCTCGTTATGTACAGAATAGTGGACAATCTTCCAAAAACTAGATGATACAAAATGGGCAATACAGACTTCCATACAATCTGCTACGCCGATGATGCAGTCCTCATCTCCGATTCTGAGGACAACCTTCAGAAGATCTTTCATGCCTTCAATTTGAAAACGAGAAAACTAACATTATTATTAACACAACCAAGACAAAATGTATGGTAGCTTCGAAAGAATTATTAGGATGCAACGCTGGAGATCTAAGGTAGTATTATTAAACAGGTTAATAATTTTAAACATCTTGGAACAATGATAACAAGCTACGGAGACTTAAACAGAGAAGTAAAACCATAGTCTATAAAGGTATCACTAATAGCAGGTTGCTTGGCCAATATAGTCTGGAAAAATAAAAACCTCACAGTGGAAAACAAAATAAGAATATACAAGACAACAGTGAGACCAATCCTCACATATGCTGTAAAAACAAGAGCTGGCACATGTAAAACAACACAAATGATGAGGACAACAGAAATGAAGGTGGTTAGTGACATACATGGAAAAACTATCTACGACAAAAACCGCAACAAAAATCTACAAGAACTAAGTCAGTTCCAAGAAATATCCAAATGGACCAGAATTAGAAGAAAATAATGGAATAAACATGTAGATCGGATGGACGACAACAGACTGGTAAAAAGGGTCGAATTCAATAAACCTTACGGTAGCAGAACTAGGGGCAGACCTCCGAAAAGGTGGAAGGAATGCTGGACATCCACATCGGAAGAGACCTAATGGGGATAAAACAGGCAGTGTGCCTACTTATATGACACACCATATAAGAAAAAAGAAGAAGAAGAAGCATTACCTTTGATCATTTATCTGATATATAGAAAAAAATTTACAGTTTGTTAATAATAGTCTATATATTTGAATAGCATTGGGCTTATACAAATGATAAAAGATACTAGTTCTACTAGAGACAGAAGCTTGATAGACAATACGTTTTGCAGTTTTCCTATACAAGGTACGGAACACTAATTGCGCAAGACCGACTTGCACTTGGCCGATTTTTTTAAATAAACAATTTATATTGCTTTTCCTTTTGGAAAATTTACTTATTACTATGACAGCAACTCATACAGATAAATTTAAAGACATGATAATCTACCGCTATCACTCCCTACTATCTTGCTAATGTCACACTCAGTAAGAAAATGTCGTTACTTGTATCTTCAAGTCATATAAATACCAGTTTGTAAACACCAAAATACCTATAAAAGTTAATTGATGATTCTTAAATGGATAAAAATTATATGTAGAATGTCCAGGAGATGGCGTTTTGCAGTTAACGGTTGTAGGCCATATTAATATAATCAATGGCCCCATTTGGTAATTTTTGTATGTTGATAAGACATTAATGGGAATTAGTAATCTGTTCACGGGGCCGTAATGGGTTTATGGGTTTGGTTGAGACATAAACTGCAACAGGTTGCTAAAGTAATCTCAAGTGTTAACGATATAGCTATATTTTTTAATGGTATTACGTATAATGAACTTATGATTTAAGATAATAACATAATACACTTTTTTTGGTCTCTCACAATTATTACTTTTTTAAAAAAATTTCCATAACATAGCATTCTAAGTTACCAAAAAAAAGTAAAAAGTTCCATAAGCTGAACTTATGCCATTCAAATTTGGCTGAGAACCATATGGTTCGCGTATAAAAAACCTCTCAGTTAAGATGGATGGTGATATTGGAGGCAGGTTAGCTTTGTGGACTCTCAAAACTTCAACAAATAAGAGAAACCTAAAGAAAATATTGCTCCTGCTTTAAGAGGACACCGAAAACCGTCGGTATTCATACTTTATGAATGCTCTTTTATCCATTTCAGTATGACTATATGTAGTTCTACCTTGGAGCTCTTCTACGAGGTTCACGTTGGGCGCTGTAATAAATCATATATCTAGAATCAGGCTAGATCTTATTTACTAATAATATATTATAAAAGTGTAATACGACTCACATCAATTTATGGCTATATAAAGCTTAAAATTAATGGTATAATTTCTTATTTGGTCATTACAACGCGCGGAGAAAATTGAGTCCCCGAATAACACTCTACACACTAAATTTACCATTGACCTTCCATTTAACATTGGTCGACAACTTTTCTGCAATGAATATATATATATATATATATATATATATATATATATATATATATATATATATATATATATATAATATGCTGATGTCATTTGCAATTCGGTAAGGATTTGTTGGGCATCACATAGATTGTCGGCTGTTATGATAATATCTCAGCAAGGCGCAAGTGATTTAGGTATTCGCCATTGATGTTTTTGCCTTTTCCATCTCAATTAAGTTCCTTAAAAGCATATTCTACCATCGCCGTGAAAAGTTTAAGAGAGATCGTATTACCTTGTTTGATTTCACATTCCACTCGGTATTTCCTTGTGGATTCATGGAGTCATATTTCTGCGGCAACTACTATTTATGTATGTAGCCAAGTCAAATATAGTTAAATTAATAAATAAGTACACTGACCCGTAGTGACTGAAACCCAGGACCCTTGACACCATATGCCGATACGATAACCACGGAGCTAGGACCGCCACTATCTACTTACAATCAAACAATATTATTTTCGTCTTTTTTCTATTACTGTTTGTTTTTCGGAGACCACAATCTTGTACGAAAACAAGAATGAACCGCTCGATAATAAGCAAAATGGGCCGACGCACAGTGTGGTGATTCAAGTGGTGTTGTTTCAAAAATACTTCTTAGGATTCATCCTTTTTAAAAGCCTTAAATACAACCCAACCTAACCTAACCTTACTAACAATACGTATTCAGAGACTATTATTTTTCATTTCCTATATTCATTTTGTATTTTGCTATGCTAGGCTAGTCTAGTTTAGATTAGGTTAGGTTAGATCAGGTTTGGTTAAGTCCTGTTAGGTTGGATTAGGTTATGTTGGGTTATATTTAAGGCTTTTAGGCTTTTCATTTCCTAATTTCTAATTATTTTACATTATGTTAGGCTAAATTAGGTTACGTTAGGTTAGGTTCTGAAGATCTCTTCGACATTTGATCAGGAAAATATTTAAAATGGATGAATCCTGAGACCTGTAGATATTTTTGGAACAATAACACTCGAATGGCCACACTGTGTGTCGTTTAAAAGTTCAATGTGCTATTAAACTAGGCATAAGTTATAGCCTGGCCCAAAATATAAGATTCTGTTTTTTGCCGTTTTAAGTGGGCAATGTAAAAATTCTGATCTTTTGTTTATGATAGGTTGCAGAAATGGACTTAAGAATGTTATTCATTAATACAAATAAATAAAATTATAAGTGTTTTTGGAGATGTTTAGTTATAGATGCATGTAAAAACAAATTGATAAGAAGTACAAATATACAGTTTGAATGAATGAGGTTTACAAGAGAGGACATATTATATAAATAAAAATATATTTTAACTTAAGCCTAATTCGGTTTCGCTATCACTGTCATCAGCTGAGGTAATTGTCAGTGGTTTTATATTATTTACGTAAATATATGAATCTTCAACTTTAACAACGTGCTGAATGGAAGCTTTCACAAGGTATGTCATTTATAACTTTTTTTACTAATTACATAAATACACTCACACGCTTAAAGTAGGAGAAACATGTTGTGCCCTTATTTTTGATTTAACTTGATGCTAAATATGTTCAATTGGATTAAACACACAATAATACGGAGGAAGCCGTAAAACAGTGTGTCCCATTTTCTCAGCCATACTAGCACAAACATATTTCTTTTTCAATTTATAGTCTTTCAAAATTTCCGAAAGATCACTTTTTTTAAAACTAAGGTCAAAATCAGTGTCATTTTCTAATATATATCCCTTTATTTCCGATTAGGAACCTTATTTAGTAGGCGACTATAGTAACTTGCATTGTCCATAACTATAACATTCTGTTCGGGAACATTTGGCAAAAGTTCTACGGTCGTCTCTTCGTGATAGTCCAAACTAGAATCTTTTATGTTTTTTGACAAGTTGAAACCCAGCCCTTTTCAGATCCAGCATGCAATATGGTTATTCGTTTACTTTTATTTGAAGGTGCGTTAGTCCGACATTTTATACTGCTGTCAACCCACCCTTTTTGCACAGTGTCATGGGTATTGAACCATGTTTCGTCAAGGTAAATTATTGACCAATTCTCTGATGGATACTTTTTAATTTAGTGTAAATAAGTATGTCGCAAGATTCGTAATCTTTGTGACTCCACCACTACCTGCCTTTTGTTGATTTTTCGGAACGTGAATCCCATTCTTAAGAGTCTTAATTTTATTTTGTCTAGTGCTCCTTCCAGTCCAACTGCTCTTCATACATAGAATATATTTTTCTCCTGATGATGTCTTTTTCACAATCGTCTACATCAGAGGTGTCAAACTCAATTTTGCAGAGGGCCATATATTAAATTTAGAATGTGTAGGCGGGCCAGATTCAAATAAAAAAAATGTACTGAATTATTATAACATTTTTATTTATTTAATTATATAGTATATAATATACGGTTGTTAAAAATTATATCAAAGTTATAAAAGAGGGTAATTATTTTGAGCTCGAGGATCCAGATACCTGACTTATCTTGTTTTTGACAAGCTCATTGATGTCAGGTATCATATTTGTTGTAGTTATTTTAAGAATTGATTGGAGATGTTCATTTGAAAGTCTTGTGCGATGTTTATTCTTATTTATTTTCATGACGGAAAACATCTGCTGACATAAATAGGTGCTACCAAAGATGCAGAGAATGCGTGCTGCATGCTTTTTTAATTCCGGGTAGTTATCCAAACTCTAGAAATATTGTGTATAAAATGTAAGAGCGTTAATCTCTTTAAATTTTTCTTTCAAAATATTATCCGATTGAAGATCTATCAACTCCATTTGCAAATGAACTGGTGCCTGTGAAGCTTCAAAATTGAATGGATTGTTGAAAATTGGGAATTCCATTTCATTCATTTTGTGAAAGTCTTCAAAACGATTGTTGAATTCCGTGATCAAATTTTGCAGAAGTTGAGAATATTGATCCAATTTTTTTTGGTTCACTGTGCCAAATGATTTTAAATGAGGGAAATGATCCAAAGTTTGATTTTTTACCTGATTTTCCCACAGCCTCAACTTTGTTTCAAAGGCTTGAATACATGAATACATTTGAGTGACAATCAGATTTTTACCCTGTAACTTTACATTCAGATCAGTCAAGTGTTTATTCATATCTACCAAAAAGGCACAATCAACCCACCAGTCATTGTCATAATCAATTGGGTTGCCTTTTTCTAACATGAAAGCTTGAATAGGATCACGTAATGCAAAAAATTTTTCTAAAACTACTCCTCGACTGAGCCAACGAACTTCGGTGAAGTAAGGAACATCAGAAAACTTTTCGTCCAAATCTTGTAAAAACTGCCTGAACTGTCGGTGATTTAGTCTTCTGCTCCTTATAAAATTTACTATTTTAATAATAGGTTGCATGACATGGTCCATTTTTAAATGTTCGGATGCCAATGATTGCTGATGAATTATACAGTGAAATCCCACAAAATTCCCTGATGTTTTCTGTTTTAATTTAGTTACAACGCCCGAATGTTTGCCAGCCATGGCAGGAGCGCCATCCGTAGTTGTGCTGCTAAGTATATTCCAGTCGAGTTCATATTCTGCTATCAAATGCTTAATTGCAGAATAAATATCTTTGCTGTTGTAGTACCTGTCAATGGAACGCACTTTAATAGTTCTTCAGTTATTTCAAAGTTACTGTTAATATCTCGTATAAAAACAGCAAGTTGAGCTGTATCAACAGTATCAGTGCTCTCGTCAACAGCCAGTGAAAAGTTTGTAAATTCCTTAATTTTCTCCTTCAGTTGAAGAACCAAATTTTGAGATAAATCATTTATTCTTGAAGCAACAGTGTTTCTTGACAGCGAAATATTTTGAATTATTGACTTTTGAAATGGAAATGAAACATCGGCAACTTTCAACATACAGTCTTTAATAAAATCACCATCAGTGAAAGGTTTTGATCTCTTCGCGATTTCTAATGCAATAATAAAACTAAAAGCTCTAAAAAACATGATTCTTCTTTCTGTGACACATTGCGATCGCGGGCCTTATTGATACGTTCCGGGGGCCGGATGCGGCCCGCGGGCCGTATCTTTGACATCCCTGGTCTACATGATGCATTTGAAAATCTTTTCGTTTTTTCCTGTTCCTAAGTGATGGTTTTTCTACAATACCCTTAATCGTAGAAATTGGGGTTTTGTTAGTTCACTGGTTTCTTGTAAAGCTCTTTGTTTAGTCAAATTTCTTTTTACCGAACTGTCGTAAACATTTTTCACTATTTGTTTAGCGTCAAGTGATAAATGTTTTCTCTTGCAATAAAATAAAATTAAAATAGAACCGTTACATTGTAAGTTGTAAGTAAAACTGAAATAAAAATAATAAAAAGTTTCTTTCGAATCTTAATGGGGACCTGTGGTCATTAGTCCTATATTATCAAATACAAAGGCCTCCAAACCGGGTTGCCAGGTAGTAAATATATAGGTAAAAATAGATCCAATATGATTGTAGGTGCAAGTGAAGGCGGTATACAAAGCAGGTAAAATAAAAGTACGTTTATCGTAATACCTTAATAGTGCCGTTTATTGCAAAAAGGCAGGATCTTATATCTTAGGATTTACTTTAATTGAAGTAATACCAAAGGGCCATATATAATTAATTATTTAATTTTTATATCAACTGTATTTGGCGAACTACTCTAACCTGAAAAAATCAATGCTTCAGGTTATGAAAAAAACATAAAAAGAGTAGATAAAATTGACTAAACATTTTCTATTTCTAAAACCTCTAAATTTATTACCACTTAACACATATTTTCTTTGATTTACTGATAGATAAAAATCTACCACCCATTAAGTTCGATTTTAATATTAACACTTGTTATTCAAATATTCCATATAACATAGCATACATTTAAATAAATTATTTCGAGTAATGTTCAAAAACTACTGATGTTTTAGCATCGATGCAGATTTTTTTTTTTTTCCTTTTTCGTTAAATATTTTATTACTATTTAAACATGCAAATATTTTATTGTTTATTTTGCAACATCACAATATTTTACTCGTAGACCTTCATACAAAGTCCTCCTCGGATGGCACAGTAGTTAGTTTATAGAAACATAAAACTTCGGTCATAAGTTAGCTATCGACTGCTAACTACAACACAAAAATTTTTGAGTAATCCATTCATATCGCTACATAAAGTGCGTAATACGAGCATAAAACTACCAACAGTATGCGGAAAAAATTAGAGCTGTGTGTTCAAACACATTATCAGTCGCATCTATTCTACCCCATTACTTCCCGAGGCTTTAAAGCCTCCGAGTTATGTTGTATTTTTTGTTATATCGTATCGTGTCTCTTCAACATTCCAGACCCTATGATTATTATAGAAATATTGGACGGATATTAACTTTGTGCCCGTAAATATTCAATTGACTAGTTTAAGTATTTTAAAATTTCATATCTTCTTACCAAATTTAATAGATTCCAAATAGATTCTTCAAGCATAAAAAAAACCGTTCAAGTGCAAGTCGAACTTGCGCAATTAGTGTTCCGTACGGTAATTGCTTTTAAGATAAAATAAAATCCTTACCTAGACTAAGTTAACTGGGTCCCTGGCTTGTATCTATCTTAAGATCCAATATGTATTTTCACGTTTTTTCTTAGTCAGTAATATATAATAGTTATAACTTCTTAGCTACCTAATAGCCAATAAATCAGTCTAGCTCAATCTAAAATCTAGTAATAAAAGTGTAAAACAAAAATTTACCTACCTAAATATTTGTTTAATTATAAAGAACTAAAATAAAATTATTTTATCTCAGTACAGTGATGCCTGACGCGGTAGCAGTAATACACTGAAAGGTAAAAAAATATCATATATTGTCAAGCAATATAGTTTTTGATTGCGCCGAATACGTATGGATGTTTCATAGCCCCTAGTCCTAGTTGAATTTACAATTTTTCACGAAAAAGTACTCCACCATAGCCGAGACAAATAGTTTTTTTTATATACCAGATAAATTATGAAACGTAACGCACTCGTGATAATTTTCGCTCAATTTACACTTTACGAGGACTATTCCACAATTTTTTCCAATTTTTTTTTTTTCAGTACTTTTCGAGATAGGGTGGGGGGACCACGGTTTTTGGCCTTTTTTATATAATACAAAGAAAAGTGTGCGCAATTATTATGTCATATATATTTTTGAACTTGTGTTTTTACAACCTTTTCTTTTGACACCCCACTCGATGACCTCGTAATTTTTTTTTCACTTTCGATTTAACCCCCTAAAACTAACCCCTTAAGTCAAAATTTAACTTTCTAAATTACACGGCTTTGATTGGGTCATCAATCTCTACGTTTGTGCCAAATTTCAACTTTATATCTCAAAAAGTTTCGAAGAAAATCGGGCGTGATAGACACCGAAATGATCTCACGAGATACATTAGTAATACATAAAACATTTCTCTTACTTATTAATATAAAATGTGGTGTACCTGTTCATTAGTGCGGCACTGATAAATATGAGAGATGATCGACATTTTTTTATTAGGGGAAATATTAGGGCAATTCATTCAGAATAAAACTGCTCGTTTAAACTATATAATACAAATTTTTCACGGGTCTCGTGTATCAAAAACAATTTTAGACCCGCTTAAATTTAGGAAATATGAAAGACTTAAGTGGATGACTCAGAAACTTAATAGAGATAACGTTTTGTGAAGCCGGAAGCCATTCGAAACCAAAATTTATCGTTATCGCGAACTAAACATTTTGTGAGAAAAAGAAGAACCGGTTGTTAAAAAATCTGCCTCAACACGCATACGCAAGTAAACTATAGTATTACTGACAGGGTTTTAACGCGCTATAGAATTTTGCTCATTTTTTTTTCCTGTTTTCCGACTTAAAAAATTGAAAATAGGAATATAAATTCCTTTTAAACAACATTTAAAAATTCGACATATATAAAAAAAACCGGTCAAGTGCAAGTCGGACTTGCGCAGTTAGTATTCAGTACAGTGATTGCATTTAAAAAAAATTTTGCTATCTTGGTTTTTATATACCCGACAAATTATGAAAGGTAATGCCCTCGTGATAATTTTCATTCACTTTAAGGAGAATATTCCAAAATTTTTTCGAAATTTTTTGATTTGTACTCTTAGAGATAGGGTAGAGGGACAGCGATTTTTGGAAATTTTTTAAAAATAATATAAAGAAAAGTTTGAGTGAGTATTACATCATATATATATTTGAACTTGCATTTTCACAAGCTTTTATTTAACAAACCACTCGATGACTTTGAAAAAATGTTTTTTCACTTGCGATTTCACCCCCTAAAACTAACATCTTAAGACAAAATTTAACTTCTAAAACTACACGGCTGTGATTGGGCCATCAATTCCCATATTTATAACAAATTTCAACTTTCTACGTCAAATAATTTCAGAGAAAATCAGCTGTAACGGACAGACAGACACGGAAGTGATTCTATAAGTGTTTCGTTTTTCAATGTTGATACGGAATACTAAAAAAAAACTCCATTATCAAAAAGGTGAAGAAGACACCAGCTTCTTTCATTCTTTGTATAGTATTGGTACACAATGTTTATTATAGGTTTTCATAAAATGTCAAGTTCACATGCCTAACACTGCAATACAAGTATAAAATAATAAAAAAAAACTTTCTTTATTTTATGCATTTTAATATTAACAATGGTTTTTATGGCCTTCAACAGAGGGCAAATTTATTATTTATTATGAGAGTGTAGTGTATCTATGTAGATATAAGAAAAAAGAGAAAAATTATATTTTTAGTGTTCCGTATGGAACACTTATGGGATCGCTTCGGTGTCCGCCTGTCACACCCGATTTTCTCCGAAACTATTTGACATAGAGAGTTGAAATTTGGCACAAATATAGAATTGATGGCCCAATGAAAGCCGTGTAGTTTTGAAAGTTAAATTTTGCCTTAAGGAGTTAGCTTCTAACAGTGAGTCATCCAGTAGAGTGTCCAATGAAAGCTTGTGAAAATACGAATTCAAAGATATATATGATGTAATACTTGGGCACACTTTTCTTTATATAATTTTTAAAAAAATCTCTGCCCCCCACCCTATCTCAAAAAGTACTGAAAAAAAAATGTTGAAAAAATTCTGGAATATTCTTCATAAACTGTACATTGAGCGAAAATTATCACGAGTGCATTACGTTACATAATATATTATCAAACGTATATGGGGGGTGAAATCGGAAGTATTTTTTTTTACCACATCATCGAGTGGAGTGTCAAATGAAAGCTTGTGTAAACACAAATTCAGAAGTATATTAATGTAACACTTGTACATTTTTCTCTGCATTATTTAAGAAAAAAACCCTGTCCATCCACCCTATTTCGAATTTTGAAAAAATTCTAGAATATAGTGTAGATTGACCGAAAATTATCATGAAAGCATTACGTTTGATAATTTATCTGATATAAAAAAAAAACTATGTACCTTGACAAGGTGGTTTCCCGACAGTATGGTGGAGATAAATATATTTTCAGTACCGCGCGTCGCTCATGTAGAGAAAAAATAATTTTATTTTATCTTTTTACAATTAAATATGTAGGTAGTAAATGCTTATTTTACACTTTTATTACTAGATTCTAGATGGAACTGGGCTGATTTATTGGTTACTAAATAGCTAAGATGCTATAACTATTATACGTTATTAGTAGAGACCGAATTATATGCAACATAAAAATCTTGAAATATGCATGAAAAATGCATAATGCTTAAAATATGCATGAAAAGGGTCAACAAATGCAATATTAAGTAATAATAAAAGTAGTAATTTTTAGTTTTTTATTTCAAAATCAGCATAAAACTAACAAGTTATCGACGATGTTTAAATTTAATTAACAATTATTTAACATTTTTTAAAATTATTTAACATTTGTATTCTTGTTCACGTAAACAATAAGGTATTGTTCCAAATGTTGGGTAGTAAGATTGTGTCTTCTATCACTTAAAATATTTTTATAAGTGGAAAAAGACCGTTCCACATCCACTGAGGTAACTGGGCAGTATTTTTAATTTGGGTGCTATGTTAGCAGTTATTGTTTCTGGCAAAAGTTCACCCGTCCCATTAATAAAACTATCAATTTGACACAAAGGTTCAAAGCCTGGGTTATTGCACAAAATGTTTTCAAACTTTTCTTTAACTCCACGCGGGAATATATCTGGCAATGTGGGAGTTTATTGGACGGATTTTATTCTTTAACTGAACTGATTCGGTCAACGCCAAACCTCGAGTTTCAAGCTTTTTAATACCCGCAGGTATGTGGGAAAAGCGAGTGCTAATCAAAGCTATGTTTTTTTTAATATCAGAATCGTTAAATGCTTCCTTCGATTGACGAACTGCCATAGCCTCTGCACTATCGAAGTCATTTACTACACCTTTACGCTTCAATCCATGTTCCCCATCGAGTTACCACCGGTTCGGGAGGTAAAGGCACATTCGGCAGTTTTTCTTTATAGGCGTTATTGCGAGCAGGTGCCTTAAGAAACACTTTCTTTGCTGATGAAATCAGTTTATTTACATTTCCAAACGTGGATCGTACTTCTTCAGCGAGTCGATGGACTCCGTGAGCAAAGCACGTCACATGAGTTAAATTTGGATAAAATACTTGAAGGACTTTGGCTGCTTTGATCATATAGGGAGCAGCATCTGAGAGAAATATAAACAGTCTTTCATCTGCAGAAGATTCAGGGAATATTTTTTTTAATAACCTCATTCACAAATCTGGCGATCGTAAAATGATTTGTCTTGTCAAGTTTTTTGCAGGCCACCAAAGAGGAAGAAGAAGGCTCTAATCTTAATGAACACACAATTAAATTCGCAATATAGCGACCACAACTGTCGGTACTTTCATCAGCTGAAATCCAAATAATGTCATCCTTAAGTTCATTACGTATTTCTTCCAGAACAAGTTGGTAAATTGTTGGTATGTAATTTTTACGCAGTGTTGATTCGTCTGGTATTTTTTGGTTCAAGCAATATTTTCGCAGAAAATCTTTGAATGTAGGATTTGTAAGTTTGTGAAGAGGAATATTACTTGCAAGGAAGAATGCTTCACATAAATCCATGCTAAAGTGTTTTTTTTGTTTGCCTATAGAAGTGAAATCACTGCTACTTGCTGCTGTTATAAGTTGTTGTCGTGGGTCTTTTTCTTGCAATCCTGCGATATGAAGACTTGTGTTGACATGCTGGTCAATTTGAAACTTTTTTGTGTACGAAATATTTTTCTCGCAAACTCGACAATATAAAACATTTCCATGGTATGTAAATGTTCCAGGATAATCAGCTACCTACGAAGAGACACTTTTTTTTGCGGGTGGCATGGTACACGTTAAACTTTAACACAACACGTTAAAAAAATTGCAAAAAGACTACACTGATGCACGCGCGTCAACAATAATGTTAAAACTGATATCTTGTTTTAAAATAAAAATTCATCTTCGAGAAAATTGTTTATTTGATCCACGCTCAAACAAATATTCTTAGAAACTAACTACTTATCACTTAATATCCGGACCAAGAAACAAAGGAATAAAATACCGTCGTAATTTTGGATATTCCTTTCGCACTATAACCTAATCGATGTTTAGACTATTGCAGGTAATGTCCCGGCGAAAAGATCGGTTCCAGACGGCGACATTAACAATACCCTGAGCAATTCAATTGCCTAGTAATACCGATAAATATTATAAATATAGGGAAAATATGCATCATTACTAGATTTTGGGTAAAATATGCAATAATCGGTGAGAATGGTCTAAATATGCAAATGCATATGAAAATATGCAAATGCATATAATCCGGTCTCTAATTATTAGCTAAGAAAAAAAAACTTGAAAATACATATTGACCCTTTTTTTTATTTTAGGATTTGTATTAAATTTTTTCTCTTTTTGTGTCCTTTTAATTTTTAACTCAGCTTAATCACCCATATAGCGTTTATTTGACATCTGTGATTAGAGTTAAGATTATTTCTTATATTAACACTCACATACAAACACACACACAACTTAAAAAGGCTCTGTTGTATTTTTATCGGTGCCTTTGCTACATTTGATCCCGTATAGGCCATTATTTAAATATTCCGTTACATTAATAATATCTCCTAACAAAAAAATCTGAAAATACCAAGTGTAGATTATCTTTTCGTGCCGACCACTCACCATTTTTTAGACAGGTAAACCAGAATCCTGTTAATTGGATCAAGATATTTAAATATCTAGAAGAAGATGTATAACGGCATTACGTAAAAAAATTACTAAGTTGATTTACAAGCATATCTAGATTCCTTTCTAGACTGTAACATGTCATTAGTTGTACGTTTTAATACAAATTTTATTTTTCTTTGAATATTTCATAGCAGTTAGTTTATAATACAATACGAAATGCTGCTCAAACCAACTAAAACGTTTTTAATTGTACCAATTGAAAGAACGAATTATTTAACGCTATTTTCGTAATCTTTTCCTTCTTTTATGTATAGAGATCTGGTGGAAAAGACTAAAACTCCAATTTATACCTTTGCTGAAGACAAAACCACCCTAAACATAATACACAGTAGTGACGGTCAAGAAAATTTTTAGGTCCAGTTTTTTTTCACGCACGCGTCCTCTATCATACCAACACCATGGCTGCCAGTGCGGTCGCAGACTGTAATTACATCTGGATTTCAAGGAGCATCTTTGAATAAGGTGCTTCGAGATTCATTATTAATAATTTTCCAATAAGTAAATTATTCGTTTGACATTATAATTGAAAATAATTATAAAAAACATCAAGAGAAAATTTTTGTTGTGTGGTTAGTGCTTGTAAAAATATATGTAGTATCTCCAAAGGAGTTAGTTTTTTTTAGAATTCCCAAAGATCCGAAAAGATAATTTATTTATAATTCTTTATTTCTGTTTTGCAATATATTATATAAAGATTATCTTTCATTTAAAAAGTGTTTGTTAGAGTTAAGTTATATTATCCGCTAAAATTTGCTAACCAAACTTTAAAAACTCAATCTGGCCATGCCATTATATAAGTAATATGTAGGCACGAAAAGTCATTAGTTGTATGAAAATTATTACATTGGATTTAACTAATGACAAAATGGAGCAAAAAATGTGTTCACTTCATTTTTAAGTTCAAAAAAAAGACGGTCTCATTTTAAAATGATAATTATAATTATTTTCAATCTCCTCACATTCATTGGATCCGCTGAAACATAAAGAGCATGATTCTTGAGATTATACGCTCGAAGCTGAAGGTGTGCAAAGATATATTCTCAAAATGAACATTTTTTCCCCCGGATAATAGTTGAGGAATATAAATTTAACAGTGAGATATTTAAATGAATAACGAACAAAAAGCATTGAAGCCAAAGGTATTTTTTCCTTGTATTTTTTGCCTTTTTTCCTGTTTTTTGTATATTTGTTTTAATAAAATTCTCATTTTTTTCACAAAATTTAGTTTTATTCTGCAGAATATGATTTTTCTTGACAGAAAGAATTTAAATATTTCAAAAACTCGCGAGCATCATACCAGCAATATGGCGACAGTTCATATAATCATTACAAACTCGAACCCCTTGAGATCAAAGGCGCCGAGTCGGACTGTCGCTACTGTGTTTTATGTTTACTGTGACAAAATTTTATTTCTTCCTTACCTTTGACTTTCACATATCAGCTGCGCAGAAGAAAGAAAATTTACAACTTGGCAAAGACATAGAAATAGTATGTCTTTTAGTCTAAAAACCCTTGTATCAATTTTGTCTAAGATGGGGATACTCTACTCTACTAGCATGGTCACTCAACTTCCTATGCTTTAACCTAGAAGCAAATGTGACTTGATATATTCATGTTGTATGGATAGCAAGGACAATTTCTCTGAAGCTCGGAATATTATTTATTCCAAGAAAATTATATAATCCCTAACAATTTCTAATTTGAGGTTCTGCTTCGAAACGAAGCACTCGCACTTGCTAGATTTTATCCAGCAGAGAGCTATTTACCTGAATTCCGAACTCAACGCTAATCTAGAACAGTTGGTGACTTAAGTTTATTCTGTAAATAAAAAGTTGTCAAAAATGTATTGAACCTTTTTCTCGTAGCTTTAGTGTCATATATCTCAGGCAATATAAGCCGCATCGGATCTTGCCTGGTGTCAGTTGAAAGTCGACATGACAACTCCAGTTCACACACATCTTTGATGACTCGGCCAAAAATCGAGAGAGTTCCGCTGGAAAGTTTTAATGCATCCACCGTATAGCCCGAACTTTGCACCGTCAGACTACTGTTTATTTCGATCTCTACAGAACTCCCTGAATGATGTTAAGTTACTTTCACCAGCGATGGGATTATGGTGTTGCCAGACCAATGGCCGAAGCTCATCGGCCATAAAATAAAATTCGTTTAAAATATAAAAAAACTCTCAATTTTGGCTTTAAAAGGCTCAATTCATTTTCGACAACCTAAAACTTTCGCGGGGTGTGTTCTCTTTGTACGAAAAGTAAGGGCCGTTTGCTATGTTGAAATATTGGCGTGTCTCAACAAAGTTGTACACATGCAGCGCCATCTATTGACTGTTTCCGAAGCCACTGTAGTTATTGTTTTGATTCAGTAGTAGTTTGCCTATCAGTGAATGCAGACAATAATATCCGCGAAAATCGTTGCTCCCGCCAGTTGCGAAGTGCATGCTGTGATTCTATTTTTGTGTGCAAAAGGATCATCAGCTGTTCAAATTTATCGGGGATTGTGCCTAGTTTATGGACCCACAGTAATGAGTAAAGGCAAGGTTAGATAA
The DNA here is from genome assembly GCA_019049505.1 of Pachyrhynchus sulphureomaculatus. Classification (NCBI taxonomy): domain Eukaryota; kingdom Metazoa; phylum Arthropoda; class Insecta; order Coleoptera; family Curculionidae; genus Pachyrhynchus; species Pachyrhynchus sulphureomaculatus. Next base: position 152,145,123 of record CM032455.1, on the reverse strand, counting down.
TGGTGTCGAAACTTCAAAAATGGTCCCATAAATGTGCATGATGAAGAGCGGAGTGGTAGGCCCAGTATTTAGACCGATGAAGTCGTTCAACAAGTGGACCAAAAGCTGTGATCACGGGCTTGGTGGACAACGATTTAAAGACGACGAGGAACTCAAGACTGCAGTTGTCAACTGGTTCAATTCCCAGGCGGACAACTTCTATGCAGAGGGATTAAAGAAGCTGGTCCAGCGTTACGAAAAGTGCTTAGAAGTGGACGGCGATATTGTGGAAAAGTGAAACAGATTTATAGGAAACTAAAACCGTCAATAAAAGTTTTTGGTAACCGATATAATTTTTTTTATGATCAAACGGCTCTTACTTTTCAAATACACTTTGTGATAGACTTGAAACTATATTTAGTTCAGGTTAAGAGGTGTTTATGTTATTGTATGTTTAATATTCTTTATTTTAAAATTGAAGATTGTATTGTAGTAAACTGAATTTCTAAAATTTGTATTTTTCTGTTTTTTAAAGATTGTCTATATAAACTGTTGAATAAACTGAAAAGAAAAAATATAAAATTTAAAAATATCTAAAACAGGCATTTATTTGTACATTATTTTCAGCACTAAACACGACTCAAAATAATTTATTTAAATATATGCATACACTTTTATATGGGATATTTAAGCAATCGTTAAAATTAAAAAGATTAATTTATATAATTTGCTTAATGGGAGGTAAAACCTTATCTATAAGCCATAAATAACCAATGGAAGTTTTATCGAAGAAAATATGTGCTAGAGATATAGATTGTTAATGATTTTTTTTTATTTATTAAATCAAAAATAACAATATTTTTGTTTTATGAGGATATTATTTATTTGGTTAAGTGTTTATGTGTCGTTATTGCTTCGTCGTTTACAAGGTCTGTATTTTTAGTGTTCGGACACTTATGAGACCACATCGTTACCGGTCTGTCACACCGGATTTTCTTCGAAATTATTTAATGATGATGATTTATATTGATGGCCCAGTCAGAGCCTTTTAGTTTTGAAAGTTAAATTTTGACTTACGGGGTTAGCTGGTAAGGGGAATTAATTTTTTTTTTCTAAAATCATCGAGATCATCTATATAATGTATACTCGCTTCATGAAATTATAAAGAAATTGTCAAAAATTGCATTGCCACCACCCTGTGACTAATCAAAAATTCCGAAAAAATTCTGGAATATTCTCCGCAAAGTGTAGATTGAGCGAAAATTATCACGAGGGCATTACGTTTGATAATTTGTCTGGTATAAAAAACTATTTGTTTTGACAATACGGTGCAGTTTTTTTTATGGTGACTAACGTATAGGTATCGAGACAAAATAATTTTATTTTATTTGTTTATAATTAAACAGTAATTTTAAACTTTTACTACTACAAAGATGTCTCGTTTTTGATATATTCTTGGTACTTCTTGTATTGAAGAAGAATGTGTAACTGAATTTTATAGAATTGTTCAGCAATCACTGAACGGGACATTAATGGTGCAAGTCAAGCTTGCACTTGGCCGGTTTTCTTTTATTTCTTAGTGATGCTAAGTCTGTGGCTATTTTAAAAACTCTGTTATTCACTATCCTACTTATATGACTTCTCTATTCTTTTTTCATGTCCGTTCATTAATTTTTGCAATTATGTATATATATATATATATATATATATATATATATATATATATATATATATATATATATATGGCTTGACACTGTTTTTCTTGATATTAAATTATCAGCTCATGTAAAAAAATAATAATGTTTCCAAAGTGTCGGATCTGTCTGGATCTGATTTGTCGCATTTAAGGCAAAGTCGGCCCAGAAAGGACGAAAAGAAGAGCGGTGTTGTATATCTTAGTTTTTTAGAGGTATATTATAATGTAATTTAATTTATAACGACTTGGTTAAGTGCCAGATAGCGTTATAGTTTCATTATGGCGCCCAACATCGGACTAACCTTATATTTTATTAGTATACTATAATTTAAAACTCACTGTCGTTTTTATGCCATAAAAAACATTTTTATATAAAATGTTTCAAAAAATTCTCGCTCCGTATTATTTTTAGTGTGCCATACGGAATATCACTTCGGTGTCCGTCTGTCTGTCTCTCTGTCTGTTACATCCGATTTTCACCGAAACTATTTGACATAGAATGTTGAAATTTTTCACAAATATAGGAACTGATGGCCCAGAGGTCTTAAGAGGTTAGTTTTCGGGGGTGTAATCGGAAGTGAAAAAAAAAAAATTACCAGGCCGTCGACTGGAGTGTCAAATGAAAGCTTATAAAAATATATATGATATAATACTGTATTATTTTAAAAAGACTCTGGAATAGTCTCCATAAAGTGTAGGTTGAGCGAAAATTATCACAAGTGGATTACGTCTGATAACTTATCTGGTATAAAAAAAATATTTGACCTCCTAAATGGTGAATGTTTATTTCGTCAAAAGTTGTGAATTGAACAGGGACTGATAGCTATTGCTGTAAGCATTGGCTAGGTAGCTAAGATGTTATAACTATTATACATTATTGACTAAAAAATAACGTGAAAATACATATTGGGTCTTAAGATATATACATAGAACTTTTTTCCTTATTCTAGTTGGTGTATTTAGCCTGCCGAGTCAGTATCTGACTAGACATGTTTGTAATCTGGGCTCTTTTATTGAAAACTTATTTGCGGTGTGTTTTGTGAAGTCGCTGATCATTTTATACTTCCATAACAAAAAATTTTATTTTAAAGGTATAAACCACTAATCGCGCCAGTCCAACTTGCACTTGACCGGTTTTTTAATGTCAATTCTGACAAGTAACAGTAGTCACTTGACTTCCACCGAGTAGGTCATATTTCATTTTTATTGAAGCAATTGAACCTTATGTTAAATTCGATGTTATGAATATAGCTACCATTAAATTTTTTATGTTTTTAATTATCATACAACTGTATTAAGGAAGTTTACCTAATAATTTTTAATATATCGTCCATTATGTTAATTAATTTCAACACAGAAGTTGCCTGAGAATAAAAAAACGTTCGCGGAAAAAAAACTTCAAAGCTTAAAATTATATTAATTATTAAAATAGTCCTTATATAAAATATATTAAGATAAATAGACGGTAATCAAAGTTGCCAGCTGTATAATGAAAATATTTAATTTAATAATAAATTGTGTATAATATTTTTAAACGAGCGTTTATACGAGGGTCTTTTTTTTAAGTTACCTACTTAACTATGAGAGAAAACCCGCCGAATTTATACAAATTATTTTTCTGTGAAACCAACATTTACCTGAAGAAAATTGTTGGCCCCTGAGTTCTTTTTGCAGATGATTGAACAAAAAAATTAATCGAAATATCCTAATCAAAAATACAAAGTAATATAGAACGACAAAAGCCGGGTATATTTTTGAAAGATCGTAAAAGCAACACTTATATTAAGTTAATCACTAAGGCCAGAGATGTAGCGAAGACGGTAGCTGAACTCAATTAGAGATAGGCTGGCCACGTTGCTAGATATACAGATGACAGATGGTCCCAATCTATATTGAAATGGAGACCATACATGGGTAAGCAATCGAGAGGATACCCTCCCAAACGTTAGACTGATGAGATGTGGATTAGATAAGCACGGGACCGTTAAAAAGTGGAAAGATATGAGGGAGACCTATATCCAGCAATGGATCGATGAAAGCTGAAGAAGAAGAAGAATCAAAAACCAGGAAAAATTAGTAAAATAATATTCAAACGATACAAGATTTAATGATTACGTCTTTTACCCTCTACACCTATTAATATTGCAAATATTAAAAAAATAATGTAATATTTCGTTTCCTAGATTCAAAAACTCTGAATAATACTAACTTCGTTTCTCATCTCATATACCTTGCATTTAATATGCTTAAAATTTGTTTTTTATCACAGCTCAAAACTTAATTTTCGGATTCCTCGACTCTGTAAACCTCGAAAAAGACCTATAGCCCCATATATAGAAAGCAACCCCATTGATCTCCTACTCGACCCTTTAACGCCTTACATATTTCATTATAAATAATAAGCTTAAAACTTGTCCACAATATGAAAATATTTCCGCCTGCTTCAGCCTCTTCATAGAGTAAATTTGAAAGTAATGAAAAAAAAAATTGTGTTTCTACGCTTCAAAATCTCAGAAAAGGATATATAACTCCATATATAGGAAGCAAATATTTGCTGAAGATCTCCGTTATTTATGGAGATTATTACCTGCATTATTTTAATGACTTTTTGATCAAATGGTAAATGCCCCAGATAATATTTTTATTACTTTCCTAAGTTAAATAAGGCAGAAAATTTTAAGTATATATTTTAGAAATCCTCAAATTTTATTGAGAAATGGAGACTGGAACTTAAAAAGTACTTAAGCATTCGGAGGTAAAGTAGTAACTGTAGTAAATAATGAAACTGAACTTATATATAAGTAATACAGTCTTTCAAGTAAGAACGTGTCTGCGATAATTTATTTTTGATAAATGCGATTCAACAAAAAATCGGTAGAGGGAACTCTACTCTAATATATTAAAAAGTCGATATCGTTTTTGAAAAAAGTGGGCAAATCATTTTAACAAGACGAAAAATGTCGACGACTGGCCAAAACGTGGCTCGGTAGGCAAAGTCACTTCGCAAGACGAAAAACGAATCGTGTCTTTGTTTTCACGAGACCCGAAATTGACGCTGCGTAGAGGAGTAGCAAAATTAAGAACATCGGGTTTGAATGTGTCCCATGAGACCATTCGACAACATCTTGGTGCTCTTGATGTCAAATTCCGAAGCATGTTGAAGAAATCTTTGCTGGGCAAAAATCACGTCGTGAAGCGATTTTTTTGGGTTCACGATAAGATACTAGAGACGCCCTCACAATCGCCGGACGCCAATCCAATTGAAAACGTTTGGTTTCTTGTAAAAAGAACGCTCAGATTAAAGACTCTGAAGACCCTGATTCAGTTGTCTTGCGGGATTCGAAAAATTTGCAGAGAGTATGCAAAAAATCTCGTCGACAGCATGCCTTGAAGATGCCAGGCGATTACTGGTGCAGGATGCGATTGGAAAACTTACTAAGGTAATTGAGTCGTTCTTAGCACACCAAGGAACACATTGTTGGCAAAAATTTTCTCGAAACACATTTTTTCAAGAATAAGAGCGGTCCCGTTCTTACTTGACAGATTGTATAATAAATTCTGTACTTTTAGTATAATACATAATTTATACAGTATACTGTAAAAGATTTTGAAACTAATACTATAATATTTAGCTGATTGTAGTACTTTCAAACTGATATACGAGGCTGGTTTGAAAAGTCCGTGCAAAAATCCGAGAGATGGCACCACCGGCGCGTATCGAGGTCATGTTTAGTTAGTAGCATCTCTTGAATGAACGCACACCAAGTTTCAGCCATATTTGTCTATTTCTTTGTGTTTGGCATTCGTGTGAATCAAGGAAGTCGAGTGATTTTCAAGAAATGGACGAAAAAGAATTTCGTGTGGTGATTAAACATTACTTTATGAAAGGCAAAACGCCTCAGGAGACTAAAGAGAAGCTTGATAAACATTATGGTGACTCTGTACCTTCGATTAGAACAGTTTATAAGTGGTTTCAAAATTTTCGGACTGGCCATATGGGCACAAGTGACGCTGAACGTTCTGGACGGCCTGTGGAGGTTACGACTCCAGAAATCATTGATCAAATCCATGATATGGTGATAGATGACAGAAGAGTTAAGGTGCGTGAGATTGCTAGTGCTGTGGGCATCTCGACTGAACGGGTACATAATATTTTGCATAAACATTTGGACATGAGAAAGCTATCCGCAAGATGGGTGCCGCGATTGCTCGCGCTTGACCAAAAACGGAATCGTGTGAAGTGTTGCAAGGATGGTTTGCAGCTGTTCCAGAAGAATCCGGAGGACTTTAAGCGTCGTTTCGTCACTGTGAATGAAACATGGATACATTACTATACTCCTGAGACCAAACAACAATCTAAACAATGGGTTACCAAGGGGGAATCTGCACCAAAAAAGGCGAAGACCGTTCCTTCGGCCGGAAAGGTTATGGCGACTGTCTTTTGGGATTCGCAAGGGATAATCCTCATCGACTATCTGGAAAAGGGTAAAACTATTACAGGTGAATATTATTCATCGTTATTGGACCGTTTGAAAACCGAGCTACAAGAAAAACGCCCGCGATTGGCTCACAAGAAAGTCCTTTTCCATCACGACAACGCACCAGCACACACCTCAGCAGTTGTGGTCGCAAAATTAATGAAAATAGGATTCCAACTCGTTTCACATCCCCCCTATTCTCCAGACTTGGCTCCCTCGGACTACTATTTGTTCCCCAATTTGAAGAAATGGCTGGCGGGACAAAGATTTTATTCAAACGAGGAGGTGATTGCAGACACTAATGGATATTTTGCAGACTTGGACAAATCATATTATTCGGAAGGGATCAACAAACTAGAACATTGTTGGACGAAGTCTATAAGCCTAAAAGGAGACTATGTCGAAAAATAAAAAAGGTTTACCCAAACACATAAGTAGTTTTTATTTTTGCACGGACTTTTCAAACCAGCCTCGTATACTGAATATGCTTATGCATAAAATTTGTATATTATCCAATAAAAAACAGGAAAAACTTCCATATTTACTAATAAATCCATTGAAAATTTATCGCCCCCCCACTCTGTTGTTTGAAATTCATAACTCATTCCGTTCGAGCGTTTTCGTGCCAACAAACAGATAGATCGAGGGAAATGAGTGAATATGTTTTTCGTAATCTGTGAATCCTAAAACGTGAAGAAAAGCGAAAATCTCAAAGTGTGATTTTTTTAGCGACATTCAGTTTTTTTATATGACGGCATTTTCTGGGCCAGGTGGGAAAAAAGCACTCTCCTTTCGTATTATCCAATAGATTAACAAATAAAAAATTATCAATTAATAAAAACTTTGACAGTTTAATAATTTATTAGATTCTGTCAAAATTTTATTTAAAAATAAGGTAAACAGATGGTTTAAAGTTGCGTCGATATTAATTATGAAGATAAAAGTAAAAACAAATTACATATCATTAAATTCTAGGAAATTATTAAAGAGGATAACAATACAATATGTACAGTTACAGCAATTAAGACGTGTATTAGTAAAACGTATTTTAGTTGAAAAACGAAAGAAATATAATTAACAAACTTTGTAGGCTTTAGAGGTCGCCCACGTAGATGCTGTTAATGAATAGTTTTCAACTAATAGCTCTTAACAAATATTTGGCGAGAGAAGCTATATCTATATATATTCTATTTGATGGCAACATAATTTTCCAATTAGCGACCCTGCTGATCTATGTTTATGAGTTTATATATAACCATTTTGATCACTCCTACATTTTATAATGACATACGAGGCTGGTTTGAAAAATCCGTGCAAAGTCCGAGAGATGGCACCACCGGCGCATATCGAGGTTATGTTTAGTTAGTAGCATCTCTTGAATGAACGCACACTAAGTTTCAGCCAAATTGGTCTATTTCTTTGTGTTTGACATTGTGTGAATCAAGGAAGTCGAGTGATTTTCAAGAAATGGACGAAAAAGAATTTCGTGTGGTGATTAAACATTACTTTATGAAAGGCAAAACGCCTCAGGAGACTAAAGAGAAGCTTGATAAACATTATGGTGACTCTGCACCTTCGATTAGAACAGTTTATAAGTGGTTTCAAAATTTTCGGACTGGCCATATGGGCACAAGTGACGTTGAACGTTCTGGACGGCCTGTGGAGGTTACTACTCCAGAAATCATTGATCAAATCCGTGATATGGTGATGGATGACAGAAGAGTTAAGGTGCGTGAGATTGCTAGTGCTGTGGGCATCTCGACTGAACGGGTACATAATATTTTGCATAAACATTTGGACATGAGAAAGCTATCCGCAAGATGGGTGCCGCGATTGCTCACGCTTGACCAAAAACGGAATCGTGTGAAGTGTTGCAAGGATGGTTTCCAGCTGTTCCAGAAGAATCCGGAGGACTTTAAGCGTTGTTTCGTCACTGTGGATAAAACATGGATACATTACTATACTCCTGAGACCAAACAACAATGTAAACAATGGGTTACCAAGGGGGAATCTGCACCAAAAAAGGCGAAGACCGTTCCTTCGGCCGGAAAGGTTTATGGCGACTGTCTTTTGGGATTCGCAAGGGATAATCCTCATCGACTATCTGGAAAAGCGTAAAACTATTACAGGTGAATATTATTCATCGTTATTGGACCGCTTGAAAACCGAGCTGCAAGAAAAACGCCCGCGATTGGCCCACAAGAAAGTCCTTTTCCATCACGACAACGCACCAGCACACACCTCAGCAGTTGTGGTCGCAAAATTAATGGAAATAGGATTCCAACTCGTTTCACATCCCCCCTATTCTCCAGACTTGGCTCCCTCGGACTACTATTTGTTCCCCAATTTGAAGAAATGGCTGGCGGGACAAAGATTTTATTCAAACGAGGAGGTGATTGCAGACACTAATGGATATTTTGCAGACTTGGACAAATCCTATTATTCGGAAGGGATCAACAAACTAGAACATCGTTGGACGAAGTGTATAAGCCTAAAAGGAGACTATGTCGAAAAATAAAAAAGGTTTACCCCAAACACATAAGTAGTTTTTATTTTTGCACGGACTTTTCAAACCAGCCTCGTATGTCAAATATGCGTTTAGGGTCTGCGAAAAATAAGGGAAGCATGGCATGCCCTGATTTGGTAATTGATAGACATGCTCGAGTTGTTAACTATTTTTTGTACTTTTAATGCAAGAGTAAAAATTGCTATAAGTCTTCATCCGATAAACTAGAATATATTTTTCAGCTAATAAAGTATATTATTTGGTAATTATCTGCTTCAGAAACAAAAAAAAATAAATAGATTTATCCAGTACTTCTCTTACAAACAAGTAGTCCTAAAATTTAATTTACTTAATCTAAACTTATTTGTAACTTATGTTTTCCGCCACTTCAAATCTCATAAAACATTCAAAACACATTGAAGAAGACACACAGGGTGCCCCATATGTATAGAATAATGATTCCACAGCATTTATTAATCAGTGCATCAAAAAAAAAATGTTTAAATAAAAATTATAGGTTGTTATAGGGCACACATGCTGACGTTTGAGAGTAAAATGCTTTGAACTGTTAGTTCGAAGAAATTACGCCGTCTTAAATTTTTTTAAATGGAAAGCCCTATATTTTATTTTTACCATATGTCTAAATTGAACTGTTTTGGAATTATTGATATTTGAAATTAAGGAGATCAAATTAAAAAAAAAAATTAAGCTGGCTTGTGTCAAACATTTACTATCAGGTAACAACTTAACCCGTTAAAAAATAATTTATCGACGAGAACATTTATTGCTGCATTTTGTGAATCTGCATTTTGAGTTTAATATCATAATAGTACATTTAACAGAAATTGAAAGAATCACTTTGTTAATGATGGTTGGTTACGGAGACCGTAGAAGAACACAACAGGAGGTAACTATGTGATCTTTTTAACGCAGAATATCCGAATCGAGAACCTATTACCCCATCCGTAATTAGCAAAACATTAAAAACGATTTAGACAATCAGGTCATGTAAAGGATCGTTCTAAATCTGGACCTCCAAAAATTAAAACAAGTGATGATAAAAAGTTAGATGCTTTAATGGAAATTACAGAAAATCCCCATACAGCCACTCGTCAGCTTTGCCTAGACCACAATATAAGTAAAGGTATCTTAAGTCCTATACTAAATGAAGAAAAATGGCATCCATACAAATCCTTTCTATTGCATGAATTATCTGAAAATGACTGCGTGCGATAGACGCATTGAATTTTACGAGGTCATGAGGATACGAATCAATAATGATCCTAACCTAATTCATAATATTGTTTTTTTTTTTTTGATGAGGCCACATTTTGTCTTAACGGAAGAGTTAACAGGCATAACTGCCGGTACTGGTCTACTGAGAATCCTCACTGGATAATCGACAATCAATCTCAAAGACCACAAAAGATAAACGTGTGGGTAGGGATTTGTGGACGTCATATCATTGGTCCCTTTTTTGTCAATGGAAATCTTACAGGACAGCGGGGTTTACAGTTACTCTAAGAGTTATTCCAACTTGTGCAGGTCTTTTTCCGAATGAAAATAATTTAAATACCCCTAAGAGGTGATATCAACAGGACGGAGCACCTCCTCACTGTGAAATCAATGTACGTAGATATTTGGATGCGATTTTTCCTAATCGATGGATAGGCAGAAGAAGTGTTGTAGAATGGCCTGCGAGGAGTCCCGACCTTAAGACACTCGATTTTTTTTATGGGACCATTTGGAAACCAAAGTTTACCGAACTCGACCTGAAACTATAGAAGATTTGCAACAAAGAATTCAATATGAAGTAGCGCAGATCACCCCAGATTCTCTGCAAAACTGTGTTCAAGCTGCTTATGACAGATTGGATTATCGCCTCGCTGTTAACGGTAGACATTTTGAGCAATTGTTACCTTAAAAATAAACCTAGGATATTTATTAATTGTTTTTTGTCTTTTTTTTATTTTCAATTTCAAATAACAATAATTCCAAAACAGTTCAGTTTAGACATATGGTACACGTATGTGTATGTATGTACGACAAATAATATCTAGAATTTGTAACAGGACTCAAAAATAAAATAATATTTTTCCATTTAAGAAAAAATCAAGATGGCGTAATTTCTTCGAACTGACAGTTTAGAACATTTTATTGTCAACGTCAGCATATGCGCCGTATAACACCCTATAACTTTTATTTAAACATTTTTTTGATACACTGATTAATAAATGCTGTGGAATCATTATTCCGTTCATATGAGACACCCTGTATAACGTTATATATACGAAACAACCCCTCTAATCACCTTCCCATACCTTTTATGTTATACTGTAAATATTTATGCAAAATATATGTTTATTATCCTAACAAGAAACCAGAAAAAAATACCATATTACTATTCAAGCGATACAAAATGTATCGACCCCCATCCCCCTTCGCCTTGAGCGATATCGTTCAAAAACTCTAGGATTCAGTCTAGTATTAGGTATTTTATATGTACCAAGTTTGAAATTGATATCTTATTTCGTTCAGTCGTTATCGTTATCGCAACAGGCTGAGAGACAAAAGGGGGGTTTTGGGGTACAGGCAATAAGTGTCTATGTTTTTTGTGATCTACAACGTGAAGAAAAGTGAAAAACCGGTATGTAATTTTTTTCCATACAACACCTTTTTTAAGCAAAAAAAATATTAAATGAAAATTATCTTTAGCGCAGTTTGAACAGTAAAAAAAATGTTTTAAACGGAATTCCAGAAATAAGCTTTTTTAAGTAAATGCGTATCTTTTATTGAGGATATATATTTATGTTTCGTAATTGTAATGACGAATTATTTAATATTCTTAAATATAATTTTCTGAAGACAGGGAAACATAAAAACAAGTCTTTTTGAAATAAAAGCATGAACCGAAAGAAGGAAATATGCTTTCAAAATTACAAAATGGATTTTGAAAGAAAGCTTCTTAAATTCACGATGTAGGTTAAGAAGAAGATAAGTATTATACACCTACCATGAAAATGATATCATTCAAAAAAATTGCTTAGTTGTTAAATTACGGTCACTGTTTTTAAGTACTTTCACGTATGACTTATTACGTACTGCAGTTTTTACGACTTTTTTTCTTCCGAAAAATGAATCAAAATAATTTGGCGCATCATATATATATATATATATATATATATATATATATATATATATATATATATATATATATATATATCAAGGATTTTCTACAGCTGACGCTGTCTTCCTTCTCTCAGCCCTTGATTCCATCTGTTTCTATCTTCCTAGTCTCCATCTGTTAGACCCCTGTCCTCCATAGCCTCGTCCACATCGTCTCTCCACGATCGTCTGGGTCTTCCTCTTTTTCTTCTCCCCATAGGGCTCCACTCCGTTATTTTCTTTATACACCTATTATCTTTGCTCCGTCTTATGTGTCCATACCATTTTAATCGTTTTTCTTCAATGGTGTTTATTGCGTTCTCTTTGATGTTCATTCTGCTTCTTATTTCTTCATTTGTTATTCTCTCCCATACGTGTCACTCTACAACATTTTCTCCAATACTCCATCTATACTGCGTTAATTTTAGATTTATTTCTTTTGTTGATCGTCCATGTTTCTGACCCGTATGTCATTATGCTTTGTATTATTGATTAGTATATGCGTGTTTTGTTTCTCTTTGTAATGTGCTTGTCCCACAGGATCGAATTTATGCATGTCCGCGTTTGTCCTAATCTAGCTTTAATCTCTTCTTCTGATGTTGCGTTTTTTGAAATGATGGTTCCTTAATATTTAAATCTATCGGTTCCTTTGATTATTGTTTCGTTATCGACTTCTAGATTCTCCACGTTTCCCTCCTTTGTTGTCAGATATTCCGTTTTATCAAAGTTTATTGCTAATCCTGCTTTAGTGTATTCTTCTTTCAGTTTTCTTACCATATAACTGAGGTCTTCCTCATCTTGCGCTATGATTACTTGGTCGTCTGCGAAACTTAGAGTATATAACTAATCTTCTCGTATCGGGACTCCCATTCCACTACATTTTTGCTTCCATTTTTTTAATGTTTGTTCGAGGTATATTTTGAATAGTGTTGGGGATGTAGAGCATCCTTGTAATAGGTCTTTTGATGTTTGGAGTCTCTTCCCTATTTTATGTCCTATTTTTATGTTCACTGTGTTGTTTTCGTAGAGAGCTTTTACTGCGTATATTAGTTCTTTGTCAATGCCTATTTCTTTCATTGCGTTCCATAATCTTTGCCTTGGTACTGAGTCATAGGCCTTTCTTATGTCTATGAAGGCTAGATGAACTTCTCTATTCTTTGCCAGTTTTTTTTCCATTGTTTGTTTTATAGTGTATATGTGGTCTATACATGATTTTCCGGCCGTAAAGCCTGCTTGGTCTTCTCCAATTTTTCCTCTTATATTTTCCTCCATGATATTTTTAATAATTTTTCCATACAAACGTCTCATACTCGATATTATGCTTAGGCCTCTATAGTTCGTGCATTTTCTGCGGTCTCCCTTTTTAAATATAGATACTATATAAGCTTTTGACCATTCCTCTGGTATTTTTTCTCCATTCATCGCTGTGTGGAACATGTTTCTCAGCATTCGATGTAATTTATTAGACCAGTACTTAATCATTTCATTTACCACACCCTCAGGCCCTGAAGATTTATTATTTTTGAGTGTTTTTATTGTCTTCTTTACTTCTTCATAGCTTAGTTCTATTCCTTTTATTTCCTTATTCTGTTCTTCTTCAGGGTTCTCTTCTTGGAATTCTTGTCTGTCTTCTGTTAGCAGCTTCTTATAGTATTCTTCCCACTCGCTTTCTGGGATGTACTCTATATACGTCTTCTCTCTATTGTTAGTCCTTAATGCTTTAATTATTCTCCATGACTCTGTGCTTCTAGTTCCTCCTACCATGAAAATGATATAATTCAAAAAAATTGCTTAGTTGTTAAATCTCGGTCACTGTTCTTAAGTACTTTCACGTATGACTTATTACGTACTGCAGTTTTTACGATTTTCTTCCTTCCGAAAAATGAATCAAAATAATTTGGCGTATCATGTAGTGATAAAGTTCTTTACTAAAGAAGGAAATAAACCCAAGATTATTTACGAACGAATGTCCACAAAGATTTATGGATGAAAAAAGCTCCTGCTCGTTGAATTCCCAAAATCCTTACACCAGAGCAAAACTGGCTAGGAAAGAAATTTCTCAAGAACATTTACATAGTGATTACAATTATTTTTTTAGAATTGTCACGACGAAACTTGGATATTTTATTGAGATCCTATCACGAAGCAGGGTCCACCGTTAATGGAGAGGTTTATCAAAGAATGATCACATCATAGTTTAAGCGATTACTGCAAGCTGTGAATCCGCCTCCCTATAGCTCTGATTTATCCCCCTTTGACTTCTTTTTGTTCGAACATCTGAAGAAAGACCTCAGGGGTGGAAAATATTTCTCAGATGATGAGGTGAAAGCCGTTGTAACGTCAGAAACATAAGTATTTTTTCTGGACGGAGTGATAGAACCCGAGAAATGCTGGACTAAGAGTATCAGTATAGTTATGTAGAACAACAAGTTTTTCTTCCTAGTTAGCTTAACAAAACTAGTATAGTTTAAAAAAATTTTAGCTTACGGTTACCCAAACAAAAAACATTGTGTTATGTATTTCATCTTTGTTGAAGAAAATAGAAACTAAAAAGCGATCATTCAAATGTGATTTAGATTTTTAAAGTACTCTCTGTAGTCCGTGATGCGTGACAATATTGGTATTATAAACAAATATTGCACTAGTCCCGGCCTATAGAGGGTATGCTTACCACCTTCTTACCATCATCTCACTATCAAGAGCCCTTTTTCAAGCAACATCAACTATATTTTACGTCGATGTGTGATTGAGCTCCTTAGATAGATTTCGAAGGAATCAGGAAGAATATAGATCACTAAGTTTAGAATATAAAGAAAATAAGTAGATGAAAGCAATTGGGATGTCATAGAGGACTAAGCTACTTTCCAACAGAGAATAGTGATGAAAGAAAGTGCAGTACGAAGCAAATGGAATGTTATATACACAGTACAATATGTTTGTTATCTCCATTGTTCTTCCTAGTCATTATATTATCTTTGTATAGACGTAGATTCACAAAATCCTCAGACCAACAGAGTGTGAGATAGAATCTATTCTATCAAGTACTATAGTTCTCAAGAGGTATGGATTTGGACATGTTTCTGGATCGATAAATGTTCAAGTTTTTGATTTTTCTTTCACTGAGGAATTACTGTCTCACCTACCTCTAATTATCGGGGTAAAAAATATATCTAAGACAGAAAAAGTTGTGGTTTAAGACTACAGTATAATTCAGATGGGTATTTCGAAAGGCGAAACGGTTGAAGTAGTGGGCATATTTTAAATATTAATATACGATATGCTGAATTTGATTTTTTTAATGCAAAATTAAATATATTTACCAAAGTGGTGTCTTGGTTAAATTCTGTTGTACCAAACCAGCCAAATATTATCAGTGTGTCTCTAAATGTATTTTCACTATTTATGCTTTCTATATAATAATAAATAATCACTTCGGTGTCTGTCTATCTGTCTGCCACACTCGATTTTCTCTGAAACTATTTGACATAAAAAGTTGAAATTTGGTACTAATATAGGAATTGATATCCTCATTAGAGCCGTGTAGTTTTGAAAGTTAAATTTTGACTTACGAGGTTAGTTTTGTGGGGTGAAATCGGAAGTGAAAAAAAAAATTACCAGGTCATCGAGTGGAGAGTCAAATGAAATCTTTTAAAAACATAAGTTCAAATATATATATAATGTAATACTTGCGCACACTTTTCTTTGTATTATTTTTAAAAAATTGCGAAAAATTGCGAAATATCGCAATTTTTTAAAAATACACATACATTTTAAAAAAATTCTGGAATATTCTCCACAGGGTGTAAATTGAACAAAAATTATCACGAGTGCATTACCTTTAATAATTTATCTGGTATATATATAAAAAAAAAATTCAAGGTTATCAGTTTTCAGTAAAGATTGGAAACAAACTTTGTTGAAAACTTATTTGGGGTGTGTCTTGTGAAGTCATTGATCATTTTTTACCTCCGTAACAAAAACTTTTATTTTAAAAGCAATCAACGTATGGAATACTAATGGCGCAGGTCAGACTTGCACTTCGCCGGTTTTTTTTATTTATAGTTAAGAACACTAGGTGAGGTACTGCCAAAAAAAGAACGATATCGGAGTATGAAATCAGCTCAGAGAGAAAAAAAGAGGTTTAATATGTGTTGCGAAAGATAATGTTATTTATACAGGATGTCTGGAAATAACGTTCATATATTTTGGAAGGTAATTCTAGCCTTAAAGATATAAATGAAAATTCCTATCAAGCTATATCCGCCTACAGTCCTCCAAATGTGAAATCTCAAATTTTTTTTTCGACTTAACCTTAACTATTTTAGGGCAAAACTTGAAATTCAATTTCATGTCCAGGGATATAGATAAGACGGGTGATTTTACTAAAATGCTCGTATTTTTATGTTCCGGCTTTCAACCAACTCTTAACATCAGAAATTTAATTCTACAAACAGTTTTCTGTAAAAAAGATACTCCTTATGAGAAGCTAAGAACCAAACTTTTAAGTTTTTCCTCAAAATGGTTAGGGTTATAACCGATAATACATTTGCGAAAATCGGAAATATATGTAGAATAATAAATGTAAATATTAGGACATTTGAACAATATTACGTACAGACGTATGAAATTGAACACCTTCTCTTCTTCAAAGTCGATGAAAAAAGATGCAAACCCTTTATTTGCCGTGCGTCTTAAGACACTTCTTGCAATGCTTGCTTAACTTAAATCAAGAACGTTTTAAACATCTTTTGTTTCATAAATTTGACCTACATCTGGAACGCAGTTGTGTAGTAGGCGCAGATGCTTTTATTTCATATTACATGACTTATTATTTTCACTTGTTTCTCGCTTATTATCCCGTTATATCGCACCACTTGGGCGTTTTAACATAGACTGTATTATTAACGTTGTTTGTTCGTTATTCAATATTACGTCGCGGTGTTAAATTCTCTATATATGTTAAGGTAATGATTTCAGGAAAATTGATGGAAATAACGTACATTTTTGGTGATATTCAGAGTAATAAATCTCTAATAAAGGAGGTGGTTTTTGTATGCTCAAATTTGGTATTTCTTGAATCCTTTCCAATCATTATCTTGGCAAAACTTTGTAACTGATGTATCTCTGTGGCAAGAGCTGTTTTGAAAAAATATTGATAAATAGTCACCATCTATAATAATATGTAAAACTAACTCAAAGAAGTCTCAGACTTTTAATCTAGAATGCCACCGTTACCATTTGACTGACCGTGAACTTGATATCGATTATCAATGGCTATCGCAGCATTCCAATCAGTTGACTGATATTTTATTATTTGTAAGCATAAAAATAAGTACTAAACAAAGCTCTCCTCTGCTATTAAAATTGTTATTTCCGCCAATATAAATAAAAGACTTCAAGATATTTTTTGAAAGCACCTATTTGTTGTATTGCACGAAAATTTTTTCGCATCACATTTCACGATGTAAACAATTTCTTTGACAGTTGATTGGAATGGTATAGCATCCCTCTTCAACTCGCCTTGAAAATCATCTTTCTCTCGCCTCTCTCTCTTTTATTCAAGTATTGTATGTGATTTTAGTGGCGGCATAATACTTGAATAAATAAAATACCTAGTCTAGTAATTTTGATAAATTTTATAGGAAATAGGTATTGTGTGTTTATATGTACGCAAAGTTACATATGATTATAAACATTATGAAAAATAGACAAATAATTCCTTGAAAATTTGGATTCTACCCAATGTAGTATAGCTACCCCCGTAATATGTGTAATGATGTAATATAGTTAGCCCGCTGGTGGGCGCCATAACGAGATTATTGCAATCCTTTTGACACTCGACCAGAAGATAACATCGCTTTTATATATATATATATATATATATATATATATATATATATATATATATATATATATATATATTTATATACCATATATATATGTATATATATATTTATATACCATATATATATATATATATATATATATATATATATATATATATATATATATATATATTATATATATATATATGGATATGGATATAAAGAAATATAAAAATTAATTGTAATTTGTTCAAAATTACTCCGTGAATGTGTGGATTAATTTATCAAAGAGTTTTAATAAAAAGAACAAAATTATATTAAAAAACCCTTAAATCTAAATCTAATCCCTAATTATTTTGGAATAATTTTAAAGGAATTTAACTCCATCAGTGAATACCTTAGTGCCTAATTTCCTTATAAACTAAAATAATTCCCCAAGTTTAAATTAAATTGCATATTATTGAAATAATAAATATTCTAATACCGATCATATGTGCCTAAATTTAAAACCTATTAGAAATTATGGTAATGTAAACATTCTGAGATTCTTAAGATTTTCAATTTTAAATAACTATGTCTGAAATATTTGAGAAACTACATAGTATTGTTTAACCAGTTCTAAAAGTTTAAAATCCACTAAATATAACTAATTTTCTGCCTAATTCGTTACATTATTCCTTACATACAATTTTTAAAATGCAAAACGTACAGAATTTAAGTAGTAAGTAGTACAAATATAATATTTTACCTGGTAATCAATTGGATTTTAGTTCACATTTCAGTACAGCTACTTGACTTTGGGAATCTAAAGATAATGTCATAAATAAATGGAATTCAGGTTATGTTACTAACATACTGGCTTTAGCTTAAGCTTTTGGTTCTTTGAATCAGGACATATTACTTAATGTAAACATACTTGTGAATAGTTTGCCGATAGCCTATTTCAGAGAAATCAAATTAAACGACTTTTAAACGACTATGTAGTCGATATTTTCAATTCCCTGCTAGCTTCTCAAGGATAGTTTCTTGTATTATTATTAATCTTATAGAGTTTTGATTTTCTCGATTAAATATTAAAATATTTTAGCATTTGCTTACGATACTTAAATTTCACTCTCAATACTTCAAATAATTTAGAGAATTGTCTATTTTCGATCAACAAAGTCCCGCTTAATATTTTATAGTTAGACCTTTTTATAGAATAAGACAGTACATAATCGTCACAAATAAATAAAAAAAAACACCGGTTTAGTTTTAATTGGCTTATTAAGCGCCAAAATAACTTGCATTAGAAGATGTTAAAACACTACTTAGCAAGTCTTGAGAAACCTAGCTTCATATAAGAAGGAGCCACTTCTACTGGCAAGAATCTTAATGTGTTCGCGAGATTTTCCGCTGCCAATTGATTTCACCGTTAACAACGCTTTGCTGATACTGAGAATGCAAAACAGTAGACTCAGAAACCTTGAAATTCATACATAATTCGCGTTAATCGATCCCAATGAAGGAATTTTCAATTTAGATATCCGTTTTCCATATGAGATGTTAATAATAAAATAAATCTATTCTGTCACCTCCACCAACGTGTTTTAATGTTTCACGTCTGTTCTTTTGTGCTCATAATGTTGGTATGAGACAATATAAACGTTTATTAATGAATAGCTTGATTTGTATTATATTTATTTACATAAGAAGATATCTTGCGTTAATCATGAGATATTTAATAAACGAAAAACAAAAGAACTAGAGAGCGAATCTGACTAATCTAAGAACTTAGTATAATGCATATTATACTCATTCAGAATAATTACTTTTAGTAAAGTATCATTCATAATAGTTTCAGCGAATATTACATTTGAATTTAATTTGCCGTCAAGGTGTTCACTGTGATCTTTGATCTATACCATGACGTAAAGTGTTTTCGTGTCAGAGAGCTTTAACA
Source organism: Pachyrhynchus sulphureomaculatus (assembly GCA_019049505.1). NCBI lineage: Eukaryota > Metazoa > Arthropoda > Insecta > Coleoptera > Curculionidae > Pachyrhynchus > Pachyrhynchus sulphureomaculatus. Next base: position 152,125,532 of record CM032455.1, on the reverse strand, counting down.
CAAATATCAGGGATGTATTTACAAATTTTACGAGAACTCAAGAATGCTGATTATTTTTCAACGGATAATATATTTTACAAAAACCTAAGAATCTAGATTATTTTTCAGTTAGGAGCAATGCATGAACAAAATGGTATTGAACACCGTCCCATGAAAAAACTAACGCAAATATTAGAACAATAAAACTACTTAATTACTTTGTTAACTGTCACTAAATATATTTGTAAAGATTTTACAATTGCGTTATCGCGATTTCGTAGTACAACTACATTGTCAAACGCTTAACTAAGACTAAAACAGATTTTTTGGTATTTTATGTTTTTATGATGAACAGATGTGGGTCTATTATATGTTAAAACAGTTGAAACAAAACAGAATTTGCTACGTCTAATTGACTATTCAGTAAATTTATATTATGGTCCTTTGAATGTCTGTAAATTTCTATGGATTCTAATAAATTGAGTTTTGACCCTTTAGGTGCCATATGGAGTATTTGTAAACAATTGATATTGGGAAAAGTATGGTCTGTTTCTAAGAAATGTTTAGCAAAGTGTGATTTTTCATTTTTTAACCTATAAGAGGCATTGTGTTTTGCGAATCTTGTTTTGAAATTCCGTCTCGTTTGGCCTACGTAACAGCTACTGCACTCTTGACAATTAAGTTTATAAACTCCCCATTTATTGTATCTTTTAGTTTTATCTTTGGCATTAAAAAATATATTGGATAATTTTTGAGCGGGTTTTAAAGCTATTCTTGTTTTTTCGGTCGTGAAAATGTGGGATATTTTATCCGAGATGGGACCAAAATATGTCAGGATGATGTTTTCTTTTCTCGGTATTCTTTTACGGGGTAGATTAAGCGGAAAGTGTTTTGTTTTCGTTTACGGCTTATTAAGGTATTAATTATTTTAGGTTGGAAGCCGTTATTGAGTGCTATATTTTTGATTGTGTCCAGTCCTTTTTTTAAATTATTTTTACTAAGAGGGATATTGAAGGCTCTATGGATCATAGATCTATAGGCTGCCAGTTTATGAGAGTTAGGGTGTATTGAGTCAGCTGGGATGGTGACATCTCAAAAGGTTGGTTTGCGGAAGATATCGAATTTTAGTCTATTTCTTTTTTTCAAAATTGTAACATCTAAGAAATTTCACCAGAATTGTTTATCCCAGTCTTGGCGAATGCACTAAAAGTTTTGAGTGGGAAGAGAAGGGAATTAAAATCGATAGCATATATTTATATCACTTGCGATTCGCAGATGATGTAGTACTTATTAGCGAAGATTTAGAATAACTCGAAATCATGATAGAACAACTTAATCAAGCTTCACAGAGAGTTGGACTCGAGGCAGTAGATGGCTTCATCTTGTACAGAATAGAGATAATTAAAAGAAAATTATGTGGCTTTAACAGCTTTAATGAGTAACTATGGAAACAAAAGAAGAACTCCGTACAGAGGTGTCAAACTTACAATATTATTAATACTTCTACAAGATCTCATTAAGAATAGAGATATCAAAAGGAAAACAAGAGTGAAAAATATAGCAGGCCAAGTTAAAAGGCGGGTCTGATGGGCAAATAGCCTGTGATAAAAAGAACAAAACGCCATATACAGTGGAGACAATGAAATCATGAGGGTGATGTAGGACGACCATAGAGACGTTAGAACACCAATGACAAAACAGGTTTTTAGAAATCGCAAATAGTGGGCTTAAGATACATTAGGTGAAAAGTCCGAAGACTTTTGAAGAAAAAACAATGTTTTTGCCAAAAATCGATTTTATTCTTCAACATAGTTTCCTTTAAGAGCGACACACTTATTCCAGCTATTTTCCAATATTTGAATACTTTTCATATAGTACAGTATAGTTGTCGAGATTTCTAAAATAACCCTCAGTTTGCCATCTGACTTCTTCATTTGAACAATATTTCTTTCCCTGGAGAGCCACCTTTTCAAATTTGGAAAAAGGTAATAATTGCTGGGGGCCAGATCTGTTGAATACAATGGATAAGGAAGCAATTCATAGCTCAATTGGTCCAATTTCACCATTAATTTTATGGAGTTGTAGGCTGTTGCATTATCTTAGTGAACAGTAATCTTCTCTTCCAACCAGTCCCATTGCTTTTTCATAAGCAAATATTCATGTAAAATATACCTCACGCATTCTGCTGATATCTTCATATTGTTAGCTATCTCTTTCACTTTCACTTTGCGGTCATTCAGAACAATATGGTTGATATTTTTGTATTTTTTTGGAGTGACTGCCTCATTTGGACGTTACTAAACCATCGATATAGAGCTGGTTTCTTCGGAATAGAAGTACCATAGCATGTCTTAAGCCATTCTTGGGTTCTGGCTGTATTTTTTCTCATTAAAAAGTAACGTTTAATCAACAGACGAAATCATTTCTGTGCGATCATTTTGCAAAACTTAAAAGTAGCGTGACTCAAACAGCTGTAACTCGCAAACTAATAAATGAAATATCATGAAAATTTAACACAAATCGTCAGACAGTTGACACTAACTGAAAATAATATGTTTTTTTGTTTGTACTGCCATCTCTCGGAAAGTCTCGGGAATTTTAAAGCCTTGTAAATAAGAAAAAATGGAAAACAAAGGGCTGAATCTATGTCCAGCAGTGAAATCTAAACGACAATTATAGATAGACAGGAACTAAACTAGTCTTTCTCATCCTTATCCTGCTACCGTGTATTAATTACCAAAATTTTCATAGCAAATAAGACAAATCCAAACTATTTACGTAACAAATCCGTTCCTGTCGATAATAAAATTAAATCTGTTAAACTAGTTGTGTCTGATTAGCTATTTAAAAGCTACGGTAAAGCTGATGTAATTTCTGGTTAAATCAATTTACTGCCATTATTAGTGCCGGTAATTATTTCAGAGCAGAATAAGGTCTATTCAACTCTTTTCGGAATGTGTTTATTTCTGTAGAACATGTAAATTTAAACAAGTTGTTTTAAATTACTGTTTAAATATTTTGTGATGCCCATTAGGATCTGTTTGACTTTACTGTCACTAAACAAGTGTGAAATTGCTTTTTACAACACTGCCATCATACGGGGCTAAATGAGGTATTTGTACCATTTAAAGCTTTAAGAGGGATTAACAAGGTGGTGGCTAAAAAAAGGTGATTTTTCGGAATATTTGTTTCTATGGACTCGTATACATTATGAGTATTGAGGATGATGGGTCGAGAAGAGGATAATGTGCACTTCTTCTTCTTATGACTTCTCCTCCTAAATGTTTCTCTCCCCTACATTCATGCCCGTCCATTCTCTGTTGTTTCTCAGCTAAGGCTTTTTCTTTCTTCCGACACCCTTTCTACCGTCAACTCTTCCCTGCATGATAGTTTACAATAGTGAATATTTGTCGTTTCTGAGTACATAACTTAAGCAGGATGTTTTTCGTACTTTTATGAGTGTCAAGACTTTTCTGTCTTCTCCTATTTTTCGTAGAACTTCCTTATTAGTGATCCTGGCTGTCGATGGGATTTTTAATATTCTTCGATAAAGCCACATTTCAAATGCTCCTAACTTCTTAGTAGTATATTGCTTCAACGTTCATGTCCCGACCCAATACAAAAGTTGTATTGGGACTACACGTAGCATTCCATAAAACGTAATCTCAGAACGAGGGATAAATTTCTGTTGCAGGACATTGGCCGGAATTTTAAAAATGATTTTCTTGCAGCCTCTATTCTTATGTCTCTATTCAGTGTCTTGGTCAATGTCGGATGTGATATAAGTGCCTAAATATTTGCACTTTTCTACACCATAAATTTTGTTTTTTCCGTGTCGTTCGACCCATTTCGACACTTTCTCTATTCACTTTGTCAACCAATGCTTGTACGTCCTCTAATGTTTCTGCTAAGATCACCGTATCATCGGCAAACTGAATACACTTCACCCCCTATCATGATTCCGTCACTTCGTTCCCATAATGCTTTCGTGGAGATGACTTCGAAATATAAGTTAAACAATACAGGTGACAGTACGCAGCCTTGCCTGACTCCTCGCTGAATCGGTGATGTGAATGTGAACTACAAATACGAATTTTTTTATTGTGAAATTTATGCATACAACACTTCACAAGGCATCCTCCTTTCTCGTGTTTTATAATTACCTGAAAGACAGAAACAAAGCAGGGTTTTCAAGCGCAATACAGTTGCTTTAATTAGGTGTAGTCGACTAAAAAGTAAACTAGTTATTGTAAAGATGTTAATTGTTCAGAAAAAAAATCAAAATGTTTGAGGAAAATTTTTTTTGATTTAGTTAATATTAACGTAAAAAAATCCCGTCCTTTCAACGAAAGAAAATTTTATGCAGTGTAAGTACGTTTAAAATAAAACCAACCTGTTTGAACTAGTAGAGAAAAATGTAAAACCAATTGCAATAACATGAGTTCAAGTTTTTGAAGTTTAAAGTTCAATGCTTTTATATATTAAGTTTGACATTATAAAACCCACCACAATTAATCGATTTTTGCTTCATGGTAACTATCTTCTTTACTCGTGAAAGGTCTATTCTATTCACCCTCGATTATGATTCCGAGACGATTTGATAGCAATTGGAAGGATGATGTACCATTCTCTTCTTCTTCTTCTTATAAGGTAAAGTCTTGGTTCGTCAATTTTTAAGCCTCTTGTGATGTAGATGTCCAACTTTCATGCCGTCTTTTTGGTGGTCGACCGGGAGGCATTCTTGTTTCTGGTTTTTAATTTTTTGTCAATCATGCCATCCTACTTAAGTGATCCCTCCGTCTTGATCTTGCGAAAAGAACGATGTCTTGAATCTTGAGTTCTTCTCGTATAGTTGTACGTCGTACCTTGTCTCTCGGGATTATTCCTTTGATAGTGCGTAGTGTTCTCATTTCTGTAGCTCTCATGAGGTTTTCTTTCTTTCCTTATTCGCCTCTCGTATCCCTTATTTGTCACTAGCGTGTCCATCTCCGACCTCTTCCTACCCATCTTTAGTATTATCACAGTACATCCTACTTCACTTCATTGGAAGACGTCAGAAAAAAGCATAACCAATTTGATCGACTTGTGATCACCATCTTTGTTCAGATAGGGAATCCGCTAGCTGTCTGAAAAGTGGACAAAATGTGTGGAAAATAATTGGAATATTTTGTTTAATTCTAAGCTAAAAAAAAAGTAGTAAAGCTTGAAAAAGATATCTTTCTGCATAACGTTTCTTGAGTTGTTGTATTCCATGGCACAGAAACTAATCTGATATCTTCCTTAGTTCTTGCCTGAATCAGTTATTCAGAGTTGATTCATCGTCGATTTATAGCAAAATTTTACTTGAAAATAAGATAGTACGCCATTGCCGTCCACCTGAGATATTCTTTCATGAATAATTTTTGATCCATTTTCCTGTTTAGTGAGGAACTCTGTAACTGTAATATGTTGCAAATTGTTTTCATTCATTTTTCGAAATAGGAAAAGTGAGACCAATAAAAAGCCGACGAGCTCGTATAAAATTTCGTCAACGTACTTTGAATATTGACAATAATTTGACAACCAAGCAATTAGTTTCTATGACATCGTTTTCATGCCTAGATAGAAAACTTGAAACAATTTCCTCGTAAATAAAATTAAAAAGATTTTTTGACAAATATTTATTTTAAAATCGGCGGCAAAATTAAGATACATTTTGAAATTTTAATTTAAATCGTATCAGAGAAACACCAACGCAATTCTACGACATATATATTTCCACGGATTGCTTTGATTATACAGCTGTGCCTTAAAACCAATCATTTTATACCTTTAGAGAGTCATATCTACTAACTTTGATAAAATTGCCAAAAGTAAATAAAAAGACGTTGGGGAGTTCAGTGCCATGAAAAATAATGTTACCTTAAGAATGCCGGATAATACCAAACGTTTGATTTGATTTCAGTGGCGTATACTTGAGAATAAACTTCGAAAATAAAACGAACCGGCCAAGTGCAAGTCGGACTTGCTTTTAAGATGAAAAATTTTTGTTACCGTTGAAATACGAGGCTGGTTTGAAAAGTCCGTGCAAAAATAAAAACTACTTATGTGTTTGGGGTAAACCTCTTTTATTTTTCGACATAGTCTCTTTTAGGCTTATACACTTCGTCCAACGATGTTCTAGTTTGTTGATCCCTTCCGAATAATAGGATTTGTCCAAGTCTGCAAAATATTCATTAGTGTCTGCAATCACCTCCTCGTTTGAATAAAATCTTTGTCCCGCCAGCCATTTTTCTTCAAATTGGGGAACAAATAGTAGTCCGAGGGAGCCAAGTCTGGAGAATAGGGGGGATGTGAAACGAGTTGGAATCCTATTTCCATTAATTTTGCGACCACAAACTGCTGAGGTGTGTGCTGGTGCGTTGTCGTGATGGAAAAGGACTTTCTTGTGGGCCAATCGCGGGCGTTTTTCTTGCAGCTCGGTTTTCAAACGGTCCAATAACGATGAATAATATTCACCTGTAATAGTTTTACCCTTTTCCAGATAGTCGATGAGGATTATCCCTTGCGAATCCCAAAAGACAGTCGCCATAACCTTTCCGGCCGAAGGAACGGTCTTCGCCTTTTTTGGTGCAGATTCCCCCTTGGTAACCCATTGTTTAGATTGTTGTTTGGTCTCAGGAGTATAGTAATGTATCCATGTTTCATCCACAGTGACGAAACGACGCTTAAAGTCCTCCGGATTCTTCTGGAACAGCTGCAAACCATCCTTGCAACACTTCACACGATTCCGCTTTTGGTCAAGCGTGAGCAATCGCGGCACCTATCTTGCGGATAGCTTTCTCATGTCCAAATGTTTATGCAAAATATTATGTACCCGTTCAGTCGAGATGCCACAGCACTAGCAATCTCACGCACCTTAACTCTTCTGTCATCCATCACCATATCATGGATTTGATCAATGATTTCTGGAGTCGTAACCTCCACAGGCCGTCCAGAACGTTCAGCGTCACTTGTGCCCATATGGCCAGTCCGAAAATTTTGAAACCACTTATAAACTGTTCTAATCGAAGGTGCAGAGTCACCATAATGTTTATCAAGCTTCTCTTTAGCCTCCTGAGGCGTTTTGCCTTTCATAAAGTAATGTAACCACACGAAATTCTTTTTCGTCCATTTCTTGAAAATCACTCGACTTCCTTGATTCACACGAATGCCGAACACAAAGAAATAGACCAATATGGCTGAAACTTGGTGTGCGTTCATTCAAGATCATCTCTCGGACTTTGCACGGACTTTTCAAACCAGCCTCGTAATCAGTGGCTTCACAAAAACATCCCAAATGAATTTTCAACAAAGTTGTTTTCCGATCTTTAGTGAAAACTGATGACAATGAAAATTTATTTTTTTTTTATACATATACCAGATAAATTACACAGGCCAACAAAAAAAATATTTGTAAAAACTTTTTAAACCAATACATCTAAGTATTATGTATTTTTGAGTGCTGAAACCGTATCTGGTATGTTTTTTTGGTATCACCCACAGTTCTCTCATAATATGACATTGATTAAATTTCAAAATAGGGAAAAATTGATACATAAAAAATAAAAACTTAAACCGTACTTTTATTTGATTAAGCTACAATTTTTTACTCACGATGACATATTTCACCTCAATGCGAATATTTTAGGTGCTTATTTTTTGTATTTCTTTTCCCTTTTCTCTGTGAAGTTTCTTGTATAGCTTTTTCTCCGATGTAATGCATTTTGTTGTTCTCTATGAAGTAACCAACAGTAATCACCCAACAAGTTGATATTTCACCGTCCCTGGTGCCGTTTCTCCATCTCCTTTATGTCCTGGTGGAACCGTTCCCCCTGCTCATCATTCACATCGCCAAAGTTTTTTACGAAAAAAGTCAAGATGGTTGTGCAAGAAGTGGACTTTAAGGCTCATCAAACAACCCAGATTTTTGAACTTGTCTATCATATTAGCTACGATAAGTTCATAGTTAGGGTCTTTTACATTGCCCAAAAACTTAGTGACAACTTCTTTAAATGATATCCAAGCCTCCTTTTCCTTTGTAATCATCCTTGCTTCAAAGTTGGAATCGAACATCATTTTACGAATATCAGACCCAACGAAAACCCCTTCTTTCAGTTTTGCTTTAGCCTGATTCTTTAGCTTTAATTTAGTATTTTTTTGTTCGCTCTGCGACCATTTGTCACTGAGATATCGGCTATTGAATGAAAAGTCAAATTTTTTTTTAATCATCGTTATCTTTTGAACTAATGATCATACAGTAAACAGAAGATGAGTTTTGGAAACTTAAATCAACCCACTATAAGTGCCTTTTGGTATTTTAGAGAAAAAAAAAAAATTTTATGCTCAATATTGAATTGGCTTTGACTTTTTTTGCTGTTTTAGAAAATCTACCATAGCTTTGCAAATATTGCGAAAAGTACCAATATTTGCAGGTTTTTTTTTGGCTCAAAACATGCCCAAAAGCCCTGTAAATTTTTGAATCGATCGGTTGAATCGTCTTTCTTTCCGGATTCGTCAAAGTTTTATTAAAAATTAAAGGAGGAACACGTTTATTGCTCTTTAAACATCAATTAATGATGATTAAGATGGAAAAAAATGTTCGTTTTTTTTCTCACAATTTCGCATTAAATATGACGAGAAATCTCGAAAAAAAAAAAATTTCAGATTTTGGAAAAAAAAAAATCTCAGCGACAAATGGTCGCACAGCGAACAAAAAAAATACCAAATTAAAGCTAAAGAATGAGGCTAAATGATCCAAGCATTAATTAAGTCCAAGGACAATTTTGAAAAAAAAATTGCAAGAATTTTGCTTTGCTTTATTTCTTTTGATTGCGCCGAGAGAGATGCCCAAAAAAATTTTTCATCTCAAAGTTTCAAAAGACATGTCAAGCTTCAAAATGCTTTTTTTCTTTTTCTCTATACGACCATTACCCACGCCAGCCTTTCAAAAATCACTAAAATAATTTGGAAATTTTTCTGCTCCCTTAATTTTTTTGACTGAGTGTATATACATACATACATATATATATATATATATATATATATATATATATATATATATATATATATATATATATATATATATATATATATATGTAATAGAAACACTCAAAGTAATCAAGTAATCATAAGACGAGCTATCAAAAAGTACAGTTTCTATAACGGTAATGTTCTTTACTTCTCGTTATCTCGCAATAACAAAAACTATTAAAATCATTCATGAATAACTGATTGATAGTCATTAAAATTCTTAATGCCTAATCATAAAGTTGTTAATCATTTTACTTGTCATTTACGTAATTAGAGTGGCTTTTGGGGTTTTAAGTATTTTCTTCTTGAGGAAGATTATTCGGATTAAGGTTTTATATAAAATTTTTAGGTTGTTAGTTATGAATTAGCGGCATGTTGTACTGTAAAAAAAAGTACGTAGTTATTTAGCTCGACAGATTTTGACTAATGCATTTCTGTGAAGATTTATTTAAAATTTTTAGATTTTATTTTAGCGCTAGAATAAGATTTTATTTATTGTGTTATATGTGTGGTGATAGACTATTTAAAAATAATGTAAATTATATATATATACTACTATTTTTTGATGGGCAGGGAAATTCCTAAAACGCCACAGCGACGCATGCGCGAAAAAACTCAGTCCTGAGCCAATCATTCCCAAGGGACAAAGTTCTCCATATAAAAGACTACTTGAAGAGGGTTGTACGAGAAGTGGTATTAGCGCGACATATATTTGTAGCATGCACCGCTCTGGGAGGAATTAAGCGGGGTAAATCCATTGACCACTTTCCATGAAAATAAAGGGCGTTTTTTTTAAATTCTTGAATAAGACACAGTTAGCGTTGCGAAATGGGTCTGTGACATTTAAAAAGTGTAACGTGTGACATTTATAAAAATGGAGTCATAATATACAATAACGCGTTCAAATTGTTGAATTATTTTATGAATATGGCCGTTCAGAAAAAAATGGTTTTAAAAAATTACGTAATATTTACAGTTTGTATAATCGTCTATCTGAAAGCACTAACAGTAGAATTGTTCAAAAATTTCAAGGAACTGGTTCGGTGGAAGATAAAAAAAGAGAAAGGTATAGTCGTAGCGGTCGTTCACAAGAGCATATTCATTTGGTTCATGACAGTGTTGCTGCAAACCCAGAAATATCCATTAGTCGACGGTCATAACAAGTTGGACTTAGTAAATCCACAACATGGCGTATTTTACGAAAGGATTTAGCTCTGAAGGCAAATAAGGTTTAAATAACACAGGAACTAAAGCCATTGGATCATTCAAAACGTCGTGCTTTTATTAGTTGGGTCAAAGAACAACCATTTTCAAATTGGTGGCTATGTTAATAAACACATTGCCATATTTGGCGTGAGGAAAATCCACGATTGATTCATCAGAAAATTTTACTTCCTAAACGAGTCACTATTTGGTGTGCATTATGGTCAAGAGGTGTCATTGGTCCATACTTCTTCAAAAAGTATTCTGGTGAAGCTGTAACTGTGAATGGTCTTCGATATCGTGAGATGATAACTGAATTTTTGTGGCCTGAATTGAATAATAATGTTCTGGAGAACATTTGATTACACTGTTCGGGAAACTATTGAGTGGTTGCAGGGAAAATTTCCTGGATGTGTAGTCTCCAGAAACGGTGATGTTAATTGACCACCAAGATCTGACTCCGCTGGACTATTTTCTCTGGGGTTACGTGAAAACCTAGGTTTATAAGAATAATCCACTATAGATTCCTGAGCTAAAGGCAGAAATTACTCGCGTTATTATTATTATTATTATTAGAACCTTAGTTATGCTAAAATGTCATCGAAAATTTTGATAAAAGAGTGGACCTCTGTAAAGCTGCGAGAGGTGGATATTTGGCGGATATTGTTTTTCGTGTTTAAATGTCATACATTATATGCTTCAAATACCAATAAAAAGGTTTTTGAATTCAACTGCATCTGTGTTTTATTCAAGAACTAAAAAACCGCTCAATTTGAAAGACCGTTAGGTTCAAGTCGCTAGCTGTGTTCCAAGGTATCGAGGTCAGCCTGGGGCGCCAGTCAGGCAAACAGCTCTCTTTTGAATAGAATCCAACAAATGCAGTGTATGTTTGGGGGCAAAGCCCAAAACAAGGGAGCAGTATTCCATTGTTCGTGGCATTTGAGCTTTGTACAGAATAGTTGTTGTGGAGTGTAAAGCTTTCTAGTTCGAAATAATATTCCCAACTTTTGAGAAGCTCTCTTTACGATGCGTGCAACATATTCATGCCAAGACATATTTGTTCCCAAAATTAACGCTCAGCAAATTGAATAATGATGCTAGAGGAATGGGGTGCCCCGACATGACTATGCCGGATCCAGCAACGGCATCTTTATTAGAAAAAACTGCCGCCAGAGTTTTCATAACGTTAAATTCTACTTGGTTACTGCCACCCAAGATAGAATTTTTTTTCCAGGTCTTTGTTAAGTTGAACGACTTCCTGTTGTCTGGAGATATTTGCGTGAGTAGCCGATGTTCTATCATTTAAGTGAATGCAGCAATAAGCGGACTGTCATCTGCAAAGCTATATATTGAACATTCCATATTGCGTATATGTTGTAATAATAAATGCTAAGAAAGTAATTAATAATAATACCAATAATAATAACAATATGAACACAGAAACCTTCACATCGGTTACATAGACTATAAAAAAGCCTTCGACTCCATACCCCACAGCTGGTTAATCAGAGCCCTAGAAATCTATAAAATCAACCAACACCTCAGGCAGTTTCTCGCCCAAATTATGAAAACATGGAAAACCAAAATACGCCTAGAAACAGAAACCGAACGCATCCAAACAGAAGAGCTGTACATCAGACGGGGTATATTTTCAGGGAGACTTGCTCAGCGCTCTATGGTTTTGCCTCTGTCTCAATCAACTCTCAAATATACTAAACAGAACAGAGCATGGCTTCAATATCAGACACCAAAAAGTGAATCAACATAAAATAAACCACCTGCTATATATGGACGACATAAAACTCTACGCTGCTACACACCTGAAAGAACTCCTCAAAATCACCGAAAAATTCACCTTAGATGTCAATATGGAATTTGGTATAAGTAAATGCAAAGTGCTCCACATCAACAAAGGCCAATGGAAGTGCCACCATGAGACAGAAACCATCAACAATGAAACACTCGATAACATGTTCGACAAAGAATCATACAAATATTTAGGCTTCCAACAAAGCACCAAACTCAACCACACTCACATCAAAACAGAGCTCAGAACCGAATTCAAAAACAGACTGACGAAACTCTTACAAACAAAACTCAACTCTAAGAATCTCACTAAAGCCATCAACACGTTCGCTATACCTATACTCACATATTCATTTGGTATCATCAAATGGTCACAAACAGACATAGAAAATATTCACATCCTTATACGATCTCAATTCACTAAATACAGGAAATTACACCCCAACGCATGCAAAGAAAGACTTACCATCGAGAGGAAGGCAGGAGGAAGAGGAATTATAGACATCAGATCATTACACACAAAACAAATACAAGCACTTAGGAAATTCTTTCACAGCAAGCAAACCAGCCTCCACACAGCGACAGTGAAAGCAGACAAAAACTACACACTTCTCGACTTATCCCGGGCAGACCACTCAGCAAACACACACAGTCACACACCCCAATTACAACAGGAAAAGATGAAAACGTGGTCAGAGAAAAAACACTCCACGGAAAACACAGAAATCACATAGAACAAGACCACGTAAATAAAAAACAATCATACACCTGGTTACAGGATGGGCAGCTATTCCCTGAAACAGAAGGCTTCTTACTTGCCATCCAGGATAAAGTCATATTAACCAGAAACTACCAAAAGCATATCATCAAAGACCCGACTATTGCAGAGGACAGATGTAGGAAATGCCACCAGCAGAAAGAAACGATCGAACACATAACGAGCGGATGTAAAATATTGGCCGGAACAGAGTACACAGCAAGGCATGATTCAGTTGCCAAAGTAGTTCACCAAGCACTAGCCACAACATACAAACTCATAGAAAACACAGATCCCTACTACAAATACACGCCAACATCCATACTTGAAAATGAAGATTACAAGCTCTACTGGGACATCGGTATCCATACAGATAAAACAGTCTCCGCCAATAGACCCGATATTACTTTTCAGTGCAAAAAAGGAAAAGTCACCTATCTAATTGACATAGCTGTCCCCAACGACACAAACATCCAAACGAAAAAAATTTCCAAATACACAGACCTTGCAACGGAAATAAAAAGGCTATGGAGACAAGAAAAAGTCATCATTGTCCCCCTCATTATATCAGCCACAGGCCTTACACCAATAACATTCACACCACATTTAGTACAATTAGGACTCAACACAAACATACACAAAAACATTCAGGAGTCAGTCATTTTGAAAACATGTAACATTGTCAGGTCATTCCTTAATACGGAATGGTAATAGCGTCAGCCAAACATGGAACCACATTGATCAAATGTGAGAAAGAAGAACTTTTTGAAATAACAATAACTCTTTCTCTATTTAGGTTAGTTGAATTTTTCGTCCACACGCCGTCTCTATTTCCCTCTTTCTGTTTCTGTCCTACACTATGTTGGTCCATACTTTCCCTGCGACTTCCCCAATACCACCATAGCATCTTACTTTGGACTTTCTTGGATTTCTTCTTCTTAATCATACTTTCCAGTTCGTCACCTTCCTTGTTTACCTTGTCCTTTCCAAGAGGGATGCTTTAATGTTAGCAACGTGTAGAATGTGTTACAAATGTGAAAATAAGTGTAAGGTGGATACACTGTGTACTTTTTTTAGTGACTTATTACACTCTTCTATTTTATATTTTCAGGCAAGCTAGAAGAGAACGTATGCTATAATAGTAGAAGTCAAAGAGAAAAACAATTCAAGAAAAAGTAAGAAATATCTTCGTAACTGTGGCGTTTAGGTCGTGCCTTGTGCAACTTTGTGTTTCAAAATCAAATTGCACTTGTCCCGGCCTGCTTGCTAACGGTAAATCAACCATTTACAAAATTCAAAATATTCAAGTGGAAGAAGGAAGGCGTAACCAGATGCATCGGATCTTATTAGGTCGCACGAACTGCATAAATAACAAATTTTGAATATTGGCCAGCAAAAGCAATCATTAAAGAAATTCCACAAGATTTGCCGTGTCATGATTACGCGGAACTTAAAACCTTATGTCATAATCAACGTTGGTTTTTGAATAAATAAATGGAATATATACAATTTAAATGTATCCACATATGAAGTCACAATTAGGATTTGATTCTAGGATTATTTTTGCGCTGGCAACGTTGTAGACGCATTTAGTAATTTGGTTTACAGAAACGTAAGGCGGTCTTGCCAACGGTATTAAATTTACTGAAAAACTCAACATTTTAGTAGCAGTGTTTAGCTCTGTTATAAAAAACTATAATAATCATAGATGTTTTTTGTTTAAAAGGTCAAAGTATATTATGGAACTTACAAAATTTAGTACAATCAATAGTACCTATAGAGCAAATAAAATTTAATAATTAATTTGGGAAATTTCGGTTCATAATACCGATTCCTCTAAGGCCTTTGATAGGGTCAACCATGGTGTTCTTCTTAAAAAGAAGCTCAATAACCGTGGCATATCGGGTCCACTGTTGGGCTGGATTAAGAGTTATTTGTGTGGCAGAGTTCAGGTGGTTCGAGCTAATAATTTTAAGTCTGTCAACATTACTGTGCCCTCGGGAGTGCCTCAAGGCTCCCATATGGAGCCTCTGCTGTTTAACCTGTTCTTGAATCATGTGGCCGACTGCTTTCGGTCTTCCAGGCTCTTACTCTTTGCTGATGATTTGAAGTTGTATACGGCGCACAGTGTCTCGACTAGTACAAGCTAGCGGGACAATATTATTTCTTCACTTATTTCAATTGTTTATGTATATTCTAGGTATCTTAAGCTATTTTAAGAAAAAAAAAATTTGAAAAATGTGTACTGTATGTGTATTAATCGAAATATGTAGCTGCAAGACGGAAGTGGTTTACTAATGTGTCTCATTTCTTCACTATTGTTGCTAATTGTTCTTTAATTAGCTACATCCGTCTACCTACTCATTATGTGTGAAAAGCACAATCATGTTTGTTTACAAAAAAATTTCTAGGAAAAAAATAAAAATCATAATGATAGTACCCACATTTATTAATTTACAAAATATTATTTCTTTTAAAATAAATTAGTACAATAACAGTATCTATATATCAATTATTTACAATAACAAGGTGTAAAAGAAATATAATATTAAATAACTTATATACTAAGGCATGAATTATAAGCAACTACAACACACAATAAAATAAGAATAATAATTACAATAAAAAAATACTTAAACCTACTAATCACCATCAGATGAGTCGTCATCACCGCTCTCCCATTCAGTAAAATATTCAGAGAGTAAATAATCCTACTCATTTAATTCGTGATGATGACTTACTGATGATGTTTTGGATGGCAATGAAGGTGGGATAATCAACTGCAGAACCTCCGATGTCAAAGAAGTAAATTTTCTTCGCGGTAATTCTCTATAGTTGATAACAGGATCAGACGTAATTAAAAGCATTCTTAAAAGATCTGTATTTATGGCAATACGTGACCGCTTCCGTTCACGGAATCTACGACAGTCTTTATTTCTTGCCTCCTGGGCTTCTTCGGAGAGTTGTCCAATGGGAAGAAGAAAAGACTTTATAACTTCCGCGCTGTGTACAAGAATTTTATGCACAGTAAACGGGCATGGAATACCACGAATACAGATCAAGGTATAATTTTCTAGTATCAACACAAAACTTTTCGAATTCTATATAATTTATGTCATATCCCGATGACAAAGTTCTTAAAATTACATGAAATCTACGAATAAGGTTTACGTCTAATCGTGTAATTTCGCTGCTCAATTCAGCTTTGGAAAAAAATCTACGTACTGTGTTTCCATCGTTTGTGTTACCATACTCAGGTTTTGGTTTATCTACAATGAGACCCATACGATCTTTAAACACTTTTTGTATCTCTTGTGAGCGTTGCTTCACAATAGCTTTGTCGTTATCTCCCCTGACTTGCCACTTTTTTATTTCTAAACGATAGCTGATGTGAAGCAAACATTCAAACGTGCGGATCCATGCATGTAAAGTAGATAAACCAAATGCAAGGCGTTCTTCGTTGCTGGGATATTTCTTTGACTCCTCGTTCATAGTAGACGGGGTGGCACCGCAAATATAACACTTTTGTGTTGAACTTGTGTCTGTTAAGGCATTGCACACTTTGCCATCAGTCATTGTCAACAACAAAATCGTGTTTAACAGAGATTTGAGATCCAGCCACGTTACATAATGTTGGAAGAAGCTGACTTACTTCATCTAAAATTTTAGAAGTTTCTTCTTTCGTAAACTCTTTTGTCTCCTTGGCAAAAATAAACTTAATAGGACGGCAATATAAAGTAGAGGAAGGTCTTGGATTTTGCCAGATCACAGTTTCGCCATCAAGCAGTCTCAAAGGGACAAACGACTATACGAACAAAAATTCGTCTGTAGCGTTAGTGTTCTCAAATTTCTGCTTATACGTGCTATGCCCCGAACTCCCATCACAGCCCCATTTGCTTACCAACGTATAATATGGACGAGGTAACACACTTCTAATGACTTCCGTCTGAGCTTTAACTAATCGTTCAGCCGTTTTATCCAAAATCGCGTTTAATTTCAGCTCGAGATTCAGTCACAGAAATATATTCGTCAGAAGGACAACAAGAAGCTTTGGACTTACCTAAACTATAAAACGATGGATATACTTGATGTCCCGCTTTCATTGTCCATTTTCTTGTTTGTTTATATGAGTGAGAAGTCGAGTCCACATAATAAGCTAAAGCTTCGTCTGGTGTTAACTGCCGACTTTGTTCAGAACACTTATTCTTTTCTTTAGTTTCACTGACCGCGACGTTATGGATCTGTTTAGCAACACTTCGATGCCCTTCTTTTCGAGTAGCTAACTCAGCTGCTGTAATAAGCTCACTTGCACTTCGCGATTTCAAAAGATCTTCTACTCTCCGTCTCTTCGTTTTCGTTGATGAGTCTTCAAATGATTTTCTGGGTCGCCCTACGGAAAGAGCCGCTGATGATGTTGAAGTGCACGGCTGGTTAACACACATCTTTATTTCGATTCCGGATCCCTCTGACCAATCTTTATGTTTGATTAGAAACATTTCTTTGTTACACTTTAAAGAAGGCCACTTTTGATTGAATTTTGCTGAACGGCTTGATATTTTCATTTTGAGTCGTTTTAGAGAATCGTCAGAAACATCAGACATATTGAATTTTTCACTTATATAATAAAAAATGCCACTGTTTCGTTCAGTTTTGTCATGTTTTAGCCATTCTTCAAAAAACTCCATTTTCGTCATAGTCACGACTCGTTCTGAAAAAAATAAAATGATTTTACTTTCGGGCCTTTTCAGGGTCTATAATATATATGAATCTGTGCCTGAATGTTGTAGGTATTACATATAGAAAAATCTAGGTGGATATATGTGGATAAAAAAAGTTGCTACTTTTAAAGTTTACAATTAATGTAAAATTTGCTGGATTTATCTATACATTTACAAATTGACATTACACCAAAAGTATACATATTTTTTATAAAAAATATAAGTCATAATAGAGTACATACCTTCAACAGAATATTCCATCACAAAAAACTCGTTTCACTTTGCTACCAATTTTAAAATATGTTATCACAAGTGTGCATAAAATGCAACTGATTTGCAAATGAAAATGACCTCTCTTATAAGGGTTACTTTGACCCCCCTGATAAGATACCTTTATGAGGTGATAAACAAATTAATTCTTGGAATTCGTTAAATGGGGGGGGGTTGTTTACAAGTGGTTATCAGTGGTTCCTGGAAATTACGTCATGAATATTGTCCCGCTAGCATGTTCTTGCCGAATCACTGTGCGACGGTTAGATCGATTGAGGATTGTGTGGGATTGCAGGGTGATTTGGATAGACTTAGTGACTGGTGTCAGCTAAACGGTATGGTTTTAAATACTTCTAAATGCTTTTCTATGTCTTTCTCGAGATCGCGCAATCCATGGTTTTTTTGATTACAGCATAAATGGGACTTCCCTCGTGTCCGTGGTTAATATTAGGGATCTGGGGGTTAAGTTTGATTTGGCACTGAGTTTTATTCCTCATATAACTGAAGTAACGTCTAGGTCTCTGAGGATGCTTGGGTTCATTAGGCGTTGCTCATCAGAATTTTCATCTATTACCTCTATAAAAATGCTGTACTGCTTGTTGGTTAGGCCTCTCTTGGAATATTGCTCATGTGTGTGGAACCCACCTTTTGCTTGCCATGCTAGGAGCTTGGAGCTTGTTCAGAGTAAATTTCTACGTCATATTAATTTTAAATTCTTTAACAATGATTCTTTTAGTTATTCAAAACTGACATCTATATTAAACTTGAATACCCTGTCTAACCGGAGAGTTCAGCGCGATCTTGCAATGTTCTTTAAAATTTTAAATTCCATTGTAAATTGTCCAGAACTTTTATCTCAGATTAATTTGTATGCACCCTCTAGACATACTAGATCTACGTTGTCCTTCTTCAAACTTTATCATAAGACAACCTACGGAACTCCTTGTCTCATTTTAAGAGGCAGATCGGGGTCCTTTTCTGAATTTCTTAGTTTTAGCCTTTAGTTTTAAGTAGTTTAAGTGTCATTTATAGATGTAAATTTTTCTATTTTGTCTTTATGAGTTAATGGGCCTGTCCCGTAAATAAATAAATAAATAATTAGACAGCAAACGACTGCTAATCAAAATCATATAGGAAAGTTCTGTTTACTCTATTTATGTTAGTTTTCTGATCTAAGCGTATGATGGAACAATCCTCATTGATCGACATACTCATAGATGATTTAATTCATAATTCTAAAAACTAGAGTACGTACATTTAAAGTAAATTTAGGAGAGAGGCACATATTATTAAACTATGTTATATTTACTAGGTGTTATATTTACTAATATAATTTAAATTGTTTGCACTGGACACCCTTTAAAGCAGATCGTAGGATCTAAAATGTTAATTGTTGTGAATATTGCTGATACCTATCCTTAGGCGTTGTTAATATTATTACTGTGTGTGTGTGTTAATTGGCTTATTAACCATTATCAAGTTTCTAAAATGGATACAGGTATTCAGTGAATATAATTGTTTAATATATTTCCGTGTTAGTATACTTATTCTACTAGTAGCTGGCGTTTGATGACACCTACGATGATGGATTGAAAATCTTACGCAAAAACAAAAGATTATTCGTGAACATAATCTCGTGCGGAACACTTATAAGATCACTTCGGTGTCTGTCTGTCTGTCCGTCCGTCTGTCACACCCGATTTTCTCCGAAACTATCTGCAGTAGAAAGTTGAAATTTGGTACTAATATAGAAATTGATGGCCTCATCAGAGTCGTGTAGTTTTGAAAGTTAAATTTTGACTTAAGGGGTTAGTTTTGGGGGGTGAAATCGGAAGTAAAAAAAACAATTTTTTATTAGGTCATCGAGTGGGGTGTCAAATGAAAGCTTATGAAAACACGAGTTATATATATATATATATATATATATATATATATATATATATATATATATATATATATATATATATATTAGGGTGACCGCAAAAAATCGATGTCGGAATTTTGTTCGTCTGGACCCCACAAAACGATTCCCCTTTCCAGATATTGAGATAGCCGAAATTTGAGCTCGATTAAACGACGTTAACCCGTGCCGCTCGTCGCTCAAAGTTTGAAAAAATCCAAATTTTTGGCTAAAAAGCTGACATATGGAGCCATAACTCCAGAACGGTAAATAACACAGGGCAACAAAAAAATATTTTTGTTTTGGTGCCTGGGATTTTAGAGCTGATTTTAACTATATTTGGGACGCTAAATCTATACATGCAATCCGTTTTTCTCTATCAGCTCTACTTTTTTAGATACATCAACTTATCTACCAATGTGGTTTTTATTCAGTATATTCATTTATGAGAGTTCTAAAATTATTATATATTCATTAATGTAGGTACAATGGTTTTATTGTCAGTCTGTAATTGAGTAAATTCTAGGTGAATCTATAAATAGTGGAACCATTGCCTATCAGGTACCTGAACTGACCCTTTTAATCACCTAACTCGGGTAAGTCTCGTCAGTTTGTGCGTTCTTACTAATGAGAGTAGATCGAATTCGGCGTGTTATTTTATGTTAAGAAAAGAGTGTTTTTATGTTATTGAACAGAATTAAAATGAGTTCAGGTTCCAGTTCAAGAAGAAGTTGTGTAAATCAACCTGATGTGTTTTGCTATATATGCGGAGAATACATGTTTCAACAAAACAGACAAACTATTACTGACTTTGTAAAGCGAGCGTATCTTGGATACTTTGGAGTTAAGCTTGGTGATCAGGACAAAACGTGGGCCCCGCATCTCGTATGTAAAACTTGTACAGAGCATTTACGGCAGTGGACTACCGGGAAAAGAAAATGTCTAAAATTCGGCGTACTAATGGTTTGGAGAGAATCAAAAAACCACTTCAATGATTGTTATTTCTGTTTAGTAAATACTAATGGAATCAATCGAAATAACCGCAGTAAGTGGACTTATCACAATTTAGACTCGGCAATACGCCCTATCCCGCACTCAGATGAAATACTGATTCCAACATTTCATCAGTTACCACATATCTCTGATGACGAATATTTTCCCTCTGATCGCTCTTCTGATGCTAATAAAAGTTCTGATGCTAATGAAACTAACAGTGACTATGAGGGGACGTCATCAGTTCCTCAACGCTTCAATCAAAATGAATTAAATGATCTCACCAGGGATCTCAATTTATCGAAAAAAGCTTCTGAAGTACTGGCTTCTAGGTTGAACGACAAAAATTTACTGGAACAAGGAACCAAAATTACCTTTTACCGTACAAGAGAAAAAGATCTGCTACCATTCTTTTCTCAAGAAGACAATCTTGTATTTTTGTCACGAAATTAGGGGACTCATGAAAGAAATGGGACTTTCTGAATATATTCCAGATGATTGGCGCCTATTTATTGACAGTTCAAAGCGAAGTTTAAAATGTGTCCTTCTACATAACGGGAATAAATATGGTTCAATACCACTAGCTCACTCAACGAAACTGAAAGAAGAATATAATACCATAGCTTTGGTCTTGCAGAAGATAAAGTATTACGAACATCAATGGATGATTTGTGTAGACTTAAAAATGGTAAACTTTCTTCTTGGGCAGCAAAGTGGTTACACGAAATATCCGTATTTCTTGTGCCTCTGGGATAGTAGGGACAAAACACACCACTGGGTTAGAAAAGATTGACCTCAGAGAGAAAACATGGACGTGGGGAAAAGAATGTCATTAACGACGCTTTGGTTGAAAGAGAAAAAATCATACTTCCTCCGTTACATATAAAGTTGGGCTTAATGAAGCAATTTGTAAAGGCTCTTGATAAGAATGGGTCTTGTTTTGCATATATAGGGGTAAAAATACATCAGTTGAGCACAGAAAAACTCAAAGCAGGGATATTTGACGGCCCACAAATAAGACAATTAATTAAGGATCCTGCCTTCATAAATTCAATGAATCAAGTTGAACGAGAAGCTTGGACATCATTTGTTGCCGTTGTAGAAAATTTTCTAGGCAAACATAAAGTTCAAAACTATGTTGAAATGGTTAACAAGATGCTTAATAGTTTCAAATCCTTAGGGTGCAATATGAGACTGTTTAAAAAACATTCAAGAATGTCGCGGAAAAGAAGCTTTCCAAGTGTTGAGTGACTATTTCATTTCTTCAATGTTTTTTTTTTTTTGTTTGTAAGTACGACATAATATTGTATTTTGTATAATTAAAATAAAAATTTCGTATCTACTTTTGTTTACTACACTTACGGATTTGAGTTACAATAATGTAACTTATATTTCTCTAAAATTGTATATCTTAAAAATTTGAGCTCCTAGGTACAAATGAATACGTTATTTGAATTCAGGACATCTAATTGATATAGAATCAGCTCAAAAAACCTCGACACCAAAACAGCTGTTCCCCTGTGTAATAGAAACACGCTTAATATCTCAAAAGAAAGCTAATGTTGTTATTTTAAGTTAAACCGAGTTACAACAGCCTTTAGCCCCAAAAACGTGACCTGGTACCAGTAGGAGCCAGTTCGGGAGTGTTCTAAGAATTTTACGGGTTTTTACATAATGTGTCTCGGAATTAACATTTTTTTTTGTTAAAAAGCATTTTGGAACTCAATTTTCAAACATAAAGAGCCTTTTGTTCAAATTTAATCATTTATTATATGGGGATTACCTGACTAGTTTACCAAAGAAAGACCCGTTTGACAGGTAAAAAGGAGGGTAAATCTAATTTCTATTTTAGGGATGGTGATTTTACTTCAACGTACAACCGACCTTTTATTTATTCAGTTTAGTTTCTAAAGTGCCTTTGAGCTGATTAGATCGAACAATTATCTAGTGAAGATATTTTAATTTAAAATTTGAATTGCCCGCCATTTTATGCCATTTGGTCCAAAATGGATCTTTTGTTTTTTCAAAATTTAGGCCTCGACGCCAGCTTTCCTTTATAAAGTCAATTTAACCGTTTCATTTTACATTTGTTTATTAATTAAATAACACCAAATGCGTATTTTCGGACATTTTGAAAAAAAAAATTGAAAAATTTTTATCACACCTTTATTAAAAAGAGACCTTTATTAAAAAAAAATCATTATCGTTAACAATTTTTTTTATGTGATTAATAAACAAATGTAAAAAATCGGTTGACTCCAAGAAAAATTTTTTTTTTAGAAGTTTTTTAATGACATCGGAAAACTGGCGTCGAGACCTAAATTTTGAAAAAAAAAAAGATCCATTTTGGACCAAATGACATCAAATGGCGGGCAATTCAAATTTTAAAAAATTGTGCCCACTGGTTTCAATGTTTTTATACCAAAATTTCAGGGGGTGAAAATTCGTGAAACGGAATACCTCGGACCCGACAACAATGATTTATTTTTATAATATATATAGGTAGTAAACAAGATCAACTGAAATATTTTCAGTTGATGTCGATTATTATAAACAATACAAGTTTTGGGTCAATTTTTTTTCAGAAATTCATAACTCGGAAACTGACTTTTTTATGCAAAATGGCCAGAAACATTACGAATTTCAAAAAAAAAAAGATATTACATAATGAAAAAAATTTTTTTAATGACAAAAAAATCACCTTATAAACAAATTGAAATTTAATAAGGTTCTTAACCATTTATCAACAATTTGATTCAGTAGGTGCGCCAATATTTTCTGCAGAAAATAAAAAAAAAAATCTTTCGGCCCTTATTTTACCTTCAAAAAGCGTTATTTTTTATACGCGACGCGTTGAGCATGGCGGAGTGCAGTGCAAAGCGGCCTGGCGCTACATACGAGGCTGGTTTGAAAAGTCCGTGCAAAAATAAAAACTACTTATGTGTTTGGGGTAAACCTTTTTTATTTTTCGACATAGTCTCCTTTTTAGGCTTATACACTTCGTCCAACGATGTTCTAGTTTGTTGATCCCTTCCGAATAATAGGATTTGTCCAAGTCTGCAAAATATCCATTAGTGTCTGCAATCACCTCCTCGTTTGAATAAAATCTTTGTCCCGCCAGCCATTTCTTCAAATTGGGGAACAAATAGTAGTCCGAGGGTGCCAAGTCTGGAGAATAGGAGGGATGTGAAACGAGTTGGAATCCTATTTCCATTAATTTTGCGACCACAACTGCTGAGGTGTGTGCTGGTGCGTTGTCGTGATGGAAAAGGACTTTCTTGTGGGGCCAATCGCGGGGTTTTTCTTGCAGCTCGGTTTTCAAACGGTCTATTAACGATGAATAATATTCACCTGTAATAGTTTTTTTTACCCTTTTTCCAGATAGTCGATGAGGATTATCCCTTGCGAATCCCAAAAAGAGAGTCGCCATAACCTTTCCGGCCGAAGGAACGGTCTTCGCCTTTTTTGGTGCAGATTCCCCCTTTGTAACCCATTGTTGAGATTGTTGTTTGGTCTCAGGAGTATAGTAATGTATCCATGTTTCATCCACAGTGACGAAACGACGCTTAAAGTCCTCCGGATTCTTCTGGAACAGCTGCAAACCATCCTTGCAACACTTCACACGATTCCGTTTTTGGTCAAGCGTGAACAATCGCGGCACCCATCTTGCGGATAGCTTTCTCATGTCCAAATGTTTATGCAAAATATTATGTACCCATTCAGTCGAGATGCCCACAGTACTAGCAATCTCACGCACCTTAACTCTTCTGTCATCCATCACCATACCATGGATTTGATCAATGATTTCTGGAGTCGTAACCTCCACAGGCCGTCCAGAACGTTCAGCGTCACTTGTGCCCATATGGCCAGTCCGAAAATTTTGAAACCACTTATAAACTGTTCTAATCGAAGGTGCAGAGTCACCATAATGTTTATCAAGCTTCTCTTTAGTCTCCTGAGGCGTTTTGCCTTTCATAAAGTAATGTTTAATCACCACACGAAATTCTTTTTCGTCCATTTCTTGAAAATCACTCGACTTCCTCGATTCACAACGAATGCCAAACAGAAAGAAATAGACCAATATGGCTGAAACTTGGTGTGCGTTCATTCAAGAGATGCTACTAACTAAACATGACCTTGATACGCGCCGGTGGTGCCATCTCTCGGGCTTTGCACGGACTTTTCAAACCAGCCTCGTAGTGTTATTAAACGCACATGTAATCAAGATAATTGCTTTATATAAACATTAAAGGTTAACAAACACAGTAATTCTTTAATTAGAAATTGTTTAATTTTAATGGGAAAATACATTTTTTAGGAAACTTTCAACAAGAAAATCTATAGTATTTGAGAAATCTTGTCGTAATGTTAAATTAATGGCTTATATCATAACTAACAAATCTATTATCTTTCGAATAAATTTTACAATAGAATGTCTTTTCATTAATTTGCACGTAACTGTGGAATTGGCGTGTGTTTGGAATTGATTGTGCTCGCTTAAAACGAGTTTTCAGGAATTTAGCAAGAGTTTCATATTGCAGTTTTGTACAATAATCAAATTTTATATTCTAAAAAAACTTTCGAGACCAAACAAACAGATCTTCTACATTGAGAATTTTCGCAACATCAATTTGACGTAAACTTGCAAGATATGCTTGGCGTTTTACGGTACCACGTATACCGTCACACGCACCTTTACCGTGTGAAGTAGCAAAAAAATGCCACTCTACTTTTACATTAAAATCTATATATATTTACTTGCGATTATCTTGAATTATATGTGCTTTTAATAACACTACTTTGCGTCACGCCGCTTTGCACTGTGCCACGTCACGCTCAATGCGGAGCCTTCGCTCATAAAAACTAAAGCCATTTGAAAATCAGATGAAGGCCGAAAGATTTTTTTTCATTTTCTGCAGAAAACATTGGCGCATCTACGGAATCAAACCTATTATCGATAAGTACTTAAGAACCTTACTAAATTCCAATTTGTTTATAATAAAGTGATTTTTTTTGTCATTAAAAAATTTTTTTTCATTATGCAACTCTTTTTTTTTGAAATTCATGTTTCTGACCATTTTTGTCCTAACTAGAATTTTCATGAAAAAATCAGTTTCCGAGTTATGAATTTAAAAAAAAAAATAACCCAAAACTTGTATTGTTTATAATAATTATAATAATCAACATCAACTGAAAATATTTCAGTGCTTGTTCACTACCTATATGTAGTATTAAAATAAATCATTGTTTTTGGATTTCCGAAAAGTCGGGTCCGAGGTGTTCCATTTCACGAATTTTCACCCCAGGTATTATTGCTAATCAAAATACATATTCCCTGAAAGAAGTTTCAAGCCGATCGGTTTGTCGACCTGTATAATAAAATAAAATAAAAAAAAAAAAAAAACGGTTTTTTTTTTTGCTGTTTTTTCAATTTCGTAAGTTATGTACGCACTTGAGAGACTTAAAACCAACGAGAATTTGTTGGAAATTTCATTACGAAGAGTTTTTTTTTTTGTCTCGATCCGGCTTATATAACCCGAGTTATTCACATTTTAAGCTCGAAAAAGGTGTTTAAATTATTTTTAAACAAAAGTTTTTCGAGATCCAAAACTCAGGTCAATACTCCTGATGATACCCCAGAGAGGATAAAATCTTAATATTGCTGTATCTAAACTACACCTATCTCATCGTTAATTTGACCTTTTTTTCGGTGCACTTTTACCTTAGCCAACTCACTGTTTTGACTGCCGTTTTATCTCCTGGTTAATAGTAGATCCACGTTTTCGTCTATAGTCACAAAAAGATGCCTGCAGGCCTTCAGATTACACAGCAACTTTGCCAAACACGATTTTCAAATGTCTTACCTCTTGGATTTGTGTTTGAGTTTATGATCTGTATCATATGTATCTGTATCGTATGTAGTGACAGCGATTTCAAGATTTCTAACAATTTTATTATTTCCAAAAAATCTCTGTATGTAATTATCAAAAATTAGAGTTTATACACGTAGAGCTCTTATGACGATGTTAGGATCCAAATAGAATTACCAAAAGGCGATAATGTGTGGTGCAACTATATCCAAAGATAATTATTATTCTAGGCTTTATAGTATATACACATAGATTTATAGATCCCACGAACAATAATAGAGAAGTAGGCCAGCTCGAGGCCAGATAAATTATCAATAAAATATAATTAACATTTCAGATAATAATACCTTATTGACAATAATTTAGGTATTTATTATTAATTTAAAATAATTTGCAAATTTAATAATTAAATATTTATTTTTTATCGATTTAAAATGACTTACTCATTTAAATATCAGTAAGCATAGAGTGATTGTGATCTTTCTGAAGATAATCGTTCAACAAAACACCTTTGTAATCCCAAAAAACTGTTGCCATAACCTTCCCTGATGATGGAACCGTTTTTACCTTCTTTGGTGCACTTTCACCGGCTTCAATCCATTGTTTTGACTGTTCTTTTCTCTCTGGTGTATAGTGGTGGATCCAAGTTTCATCAGCAATTATGAAACGACGCTTGAAATCCATTTTACTTTGCTTAAAACGCAAATACGCATTCGAATGCGTTTTTTGGTGAATTGTCAGCAAATGCGGCACTCATCTTTCACAAAGCTTTTTCTTATGTAATTCTTCATTCAAAATATTTCCAATTCATTATTTTGAGATGCCTATGGACTCATCACTCATAAACAACGATAAACAAGAGATCGCACAAATTAAACAGGGAAAGGAAGCTACAGAGAAATATTATCAAACACTATATGACATGAAAAATATCGCCACCGCCTGGGAAAGAAGAAGGAAATAGAGTGATAATAAGAAATGTGGGATCTGAAGAAATTCCCGATGTAACAACGGATGAAATAATAAACGCCCTACAACATATGCACAACAACAAAGAACCAGGTGACGATGAAATAAGTATAGAAATAATAGGGTATGGAGGAGTATCGATAATACAATCTCTTCAAGCTCTATTTAACAGGCATCTTATAAATAGTAAAATACCAACACCTTGGGTATACACCTTGATCGTGCTTATTTTAAAAAGGGGAACAAATTTAAACTGAAGAATTACAGACCCATCAGCCTGTTATCGGTACTATACAAAATCCTCACTAGAATCATAACATATATATTAACGAACAAATTAGACAGTTATCAGCCACGAGAACAAGCGGGATTTATACGGGGATACAGCACTTTGGGCCATCTTCAAACAATTAGATTACTAGTGGAAAAAGCAAATGAATATAAGGTCACCTTGTGGATAGCAGTGGTTGACTACGAAAAAGCATTTGATTCGGTAGAGATATGGGTAATCCTTAATGCCATAAGTAACAGCAGAGTCGCAACACACTTCTCGCTTGTCCCAACAATTCCAGGTCCTTTTGGTCCGTCGCTAAGGCAGTTAGTCAAAATTTTACCAAATCCACCATACCATCACTCACACGGCCAGATAATTCTATTGCAACGACACCTGTTGAGAAAGCGAACTTGTTGGCTGAACTCTTTGCTTCACATTCTACTGTCAATTTACAAGGAAAAAACACCACCTACTATTCCCATAGTGCAGTCAAGGATGTCCGATATTGTCTTCAGACAGCGTATCATAAAACGTAATTTTAATGAAGCTAGACACCAAAAAAGCTTCTGGCGCTGACGGAATACCTGCCATGATTCTTAAAAACTGTGCGAAGGAACTAACACCAGTTTTTTGTAGACTTTTTCAACCTATCCTACAGAAAGGGAATATTTTCTTCCTGCTAGAAATGTGCCACAGTTCAGCCGATACCTAAAAAAGGCAAGAAGACCTTGCCAAATAACTACCAACCAATCGCACTGCTTTTAATAATATCGAAAGTCATGGAAAAGAATGTCAATCAGCATCTTCTAAAATACCTTGAAGGATTCAACATTATTAGCGATCACCAGCAGATTTTCTGACTTATGTAACACATGTTTGGAACAACGCAATTCAACACTTCGGAGAATCTCGAGCAGTTGCTCTTGACATATCCAAGGCATTCGACCGCGTTTGGCACGATGGACTGCTAAGCTACGCTCTTATGGTATGTCTGAAAAGTTCTGTTTGTGGCTCTCGTGTTTCCTCAGAGAGCGTTCTTTATGAGTCGCAGTCGACGGATTTCTTTCTAACACCTTTACTGTTAACGCCGGTGTGCCCCAAGGCTCCATACTGTCTCCTACTCTCTTTCTCATTTACATTAACGACCTGCTGGAAAAGACCGGGAATTCAGTCTACAGCTTTGCAGATGGCAGTACGCTTATCTCTTCATTCACTTTGAATGCTCGGACGTCGGCTGCTCAGGCGAATATCCGCAGATAGTAGGAAGTCATTCAACTTAACAAAAACCTGGAAGAAATTCTATCTTGGGGTGACAGTAACCAAATGGAATTTAACTCTACAAAAACCCAGGCAGCAGTTTTTTTCTAAAAAAGTTAACGTTGCTGAACCCGACATATGTCGGGGCACTCCATTCCCCTAGCATCGTCGTTAATTTGGGAGCAAATATGTCCTGGCATGAACATGTTGCAGGCATAGCATGGAGAGCTTCTCAAAAGTTGGGAATATTATTTCGAACCAGAAGCTTTACACTCCACAACAACTGTTAATTCTTTACAAAGCTCAAATTGGAATACTCCTCCCATGTTTGGGGCTCCGCTCCCAAACATAGACTGCATTTGTTGGATTCTGTTCAGAGAAGGGCAGTTCGTCTGATTGGAGACCCAGAACTAACCGGCGGCCTTGATTCGCTGGAACATCGAAGAACGGTTGGCGACTTGAGTCTATTCTACAAGTGTTTTCATGGAGAGTGTTCGAAGGATGTAGCCCGGTTAATTCCTCCCAGAGCGGTGCATGTTAGAAGTACACGTCGTGCTGATACTTTACATCCGTATGAGGCTCAGCTTCCCTTCCCTTTGGAATGGCTTACCCAGGACTGTGTTCCCCACTGAGTACAATTTACAGCGATTCAGGAACAACGTGAATCGCTTTTCAGCACACGTGTCGCTCCTGTAGCGCTTTAATGGACTTCCCTGCAGCACGTGTACTAGACCCATAAAAAAATATATCAAATTGTGTTCATCCTAAAGAGAAATATACAACTCAGATTTTCCTGAATTTTTGATAGTAATGGGACATTTAGTAAATGAAACTTGGTACTCGTAAATACGTAGTTTTAATAGCAAAATTATTTGAGCAGCAGGCAGCGAAGTCAATTTTATTACTACTCTGAACATGTTCCGGGTTCTGTATTTTTGACGGATGCTCTCAAAGATAGTGTTGCAATTGCAAGCAATTTCTTTAATTGTTATCATATTTCATTTTATTAAAAATGATTTTACAATCAAACTACTTAACATTTTTGAATAATTAGGGTTTCTAAAAACGTAAAAAAATATAGCAGAAGACTAAAATTCCATAATTTACGATAGAGTGGTATATTTTTTGTATGTTTATTTTTATTGAGCCCTTTTTTCGTGAGTTTTTTTACTTAACCCTCAAAAACAAAAATTATCAATTATCGTTTTCTTTTAATTTAAATAAAAACGGTATCTATTAGCCTTAATTTTACCTGAAAATTCAAATGCCAAAAAATGAGTTTTAGAAGGATGAAAGATGTATGGTATCATTTCAAAATTGTTCATAAGAGAACATATTTTCAAACGATTTAAATAACCCAGGCGGCAGTTAATCAAATAATATTAGAATATCGAACTAAAAGACGTGGGCGGCAAAAAAGAATAAGTTAAATTATTGATTTCTCAGTGGTTTCACAGTTAAGTATTTGTAGATGCGTAGATTTGATACTTAATATAATTATGGAAAATAACTGTTTTCACGGCAGCAGATTTATTATATGTATGTTGGCAAAAGTAAGATGTACAGGAAGTTAACGAGAAGTGGCACTACGAAAATGAATTGAAAAGTCTTGTAAGAAACAGGATAATTTTTTTTTGCAAAAACAATAAATTATTCCTCAACAAAATACGAGGGTTGCATGATAAGTACTTAGCTTCGGCCAGAAATGGCGCTACTATTACTTAAAAAATTTATTGTTTTCGTAAATATACGCTGCTTTTCTGATTTTACACCAATGGAAAAAATTGAATATCGAGCAGTGATAAAATATTTGTTTTTTGAAAAAGAACACGAATGATGAGATAAAAGTGGAACTCAGCGAATTTTATGGGGACTGTTCACGTTTATTATCGACCATCAAATATTGGACAGCTGAATTTAAACGCGGCCTTACAAGCATTGTTGATGTTGACTAAATTCCTCCTTTTTAGTATTCCGTACGGACACTTACGGGATCACTTCGCTGCTCGTCTGTCCTTCCGTCCGTCTGTCTGACTGTCTTTCACATCCGATTTTCTTGGAAACTATTGGGCACAGAAAGTTAAAATTTGTCACAAATATAGGAATTGATGGCTGAATTAGAGCCAGTTAGTTTTAAAAGTTAAATTTGGACTTAAGGGGTTAGTTTTGGGGGGTTAAATCTGAAACGAAAAAAAAGAAATATACCAGGTCATTGAGTGGGATGTCAAATGAAAGCTTGTGAAAACACGAGTTCAAAAATATGTACGACGTAATACTTACGCACACTTTTTTTGTATTATTTTCAAAAAATTGCCAAAAATCGATGTCCTCCCCTTATCTCGAAAAGTATTAATGAAAAAATTTTGAAAAAATTCTGGAATATACACCACAAGGTGTAGTTTGAACGAAAATTATCACGAATGCATTACGTTCGATATATTATCTGGTATAAAAAAATAAGAAATATGTAAACCATTTTCTTGACGTACGGTGGAGGTTTTTGTAATATACTTTTAAGAACATTACTGTAATCGAGTGCCGACTCGTTGATTAGGCAAATATTTAGGTAATAAATATTTATTTAACACTTTTATTACTAAATTCTAGATTGAGCTGGATTGATTTATTGGCTATTAAGTCGCTAAAATGTAATAACTATTGCATATTGACTAAGAAAAAAACGTGAAAATACATATTGGATCTTAAGATGTCAGAGACTTAATTAACTTAGCCTAGGTAGGAATTTTATTTTATTTTAAAAGCAATCACGGTACAGAGCACTAATTGCGCATCTCCAACTTGCTCTTAACCGGTTTTTTTTTATGTACGATTGACTATTTATTGTCATCGCCACATATATTCCATTGGAAAGGTGACTATTTATTTACCCATGCCGGGATCAACTTATGCTTTTCCTTCCTTCTGGAATCTACCTCTTGTGATCATAATTATTCTTTCTTTTATCATTTTATATGTGTTTTGATCAAAACAGAAATATAGTTTTTTTTTTTTTCCAACACCCAGTAATATATATTATTGATTTTGATGTTTAATGTTATTTCTTCCTCTATGCTACTGAGTATTCTGCATCTTTTTTAGTGTTCCGTGCACACTTATGGGATTACTTCGGTATCCGTCTATCTGTCTGCCACACTCGATTTTCTCTCGAAACTATTTGACAGAAAAAGTTAAAATTTGGCACAAATATAGGAATTGACAGCCCAATCAGAGCCTTGTAGTTTTGCAAATTAACTTTTGACTTAAGGGGGATGAAATCGAAAGTGAAAAAAATTTTTTTACTAGGTCATCAAGTGTGGTGTCAAGTGAAAACACGAGTTCAAAAATATATATGATGTAATAGTTGTGGACACTTTTCTTTGTATTATTTTAAAAAAATAGCCAAAAATCGCTGTCCTTGCCCTATGTCGGAAAATAGTGATCAAAAAATTTTGAAAAAATTCTTAACTATTCTTCATAAAGTGTAGATTGAGCGAAAATTATCATGAGTGTATTACGTTTGATAATTTATCTGGTATAAAAAAAAATTATTTGGCTTGACAATATGGTGAAAGTTTTTTTTAATATTATTTCACTACACACTGGTGGCCAGTGGATAGGTACGGAGGAAAAATAATTTTATTTTATTTGTTAATAACACAGGCCAACAAAAAAAAATTGTAAGAACCTTTTAAACCAATACATCTAAGTGTTATGTATTTTTGGATGCTGAAACCGTATCTGGTATCAGTTTTTTTGTATCACCCACGGTTCTCTTACAATATGACACCGATCAAAATTTCAAAATAGGGAAAATTAAATAATTAAACTATAAATAATTAAATTAAATAGAAAATTTTAAAAAATAAATAAATGTTCCAGATTCCAATAAATGTTTTTCTTTCAGCCTAGAACCAAGCAATTCTGCTTTTTCCTTAGTCAAACCCAAATCTCTCACTAAATCACTCAGCTTATGTAAACCACTGTGGTTTTAAATTTTCTAGAGAACATTGAAACTCATCGTCATCCGGTCGACTTTCATTAAATTCGGGACTGGACTGTAAAACGCCATCAATAGACTGAGGTGGCTCAGGGATAGGAAGTCCCGGTCCATGTCCTACCAGCCGATTGGCTGAAGTAAAGTTAGGATTTACAATTACTTTCTTATTTTTTGGAGTTATATTCAGAAACATCAACGCTGCAAAAATAACAATCATTTGAATGATTTTCTTGCTCTCTCCATACCATGGGTACTGCAAATCTAAAAGCTTTCTTTTCTTTCTTATACCATTTCATAAGATCCTCGACACAAAACATAACATACTTTGTGCGGAGCCCAACTTTTTCTTGATTACCGATTTCTACACCAGAATATGCAAAGTATACTTTTTTTTTTTACAAAGTCAGTAATGTTTCTTTGATGTTTTTTAACTACAAACTCACCACATATATAACAAAAAGTGTTGGGAGATTTTTTACAACCACGATTAGCCATACTTTGAATGTGAATTAAAGCACAGCTGTGATATTTATCGGAACTGCCAACTTAATAACATTTGCCAACCTTATAAAATTCTGATTTTATTGCCAGCCTAATAACAATTGAATGATAAAAAAAAAACTTTTCACATTTTGAATATTAAAATGTGAAAAATTAGTGGATAATACGACTTTTTTTATTATTATTTTCGGACAGCACACCAAAAAACATAGGAATCAGGTAAAATTATTAAAAAAGTTTGTTCATCGTTGGTATGTGTAATTAAACAAATATTTAGGTAGTAAATATTTGTTTTACACTTCTATTACTAGGTAACTAAGATGATATAACTATTATACATTACTGACTCAGAAATAACGAAAATACATATTTGATCTTAAGGTATATACATATCAGGGACCTAATTAACTTAGCCTAGGTAGGGATTTTATTTTATTTTAAAAACATCATCATCGTATGGAACAGTAACTGCGCAAGTCCGACTTGAACATGGCCGGTTTTTATTTTATTCCTATTCCTTTGTTTTTGTTGTTTATTTTTATCTGTTTCTTTTTTGATGTTTCTACTTAATATAACAGGTTAGGCCCCACTGTTGTCTTTAAAAAGACGCTGTTTTCGTCGTCTTTGGGACATGGTTTCTCACTTCTGTGTCTATATCACCAATTCTAGCTGTATAATTCTGTCGCCAACAACAAGTTCACATCTAATTGGTAATGAATTCCTGTTTCTATTGGTATTGGCTCTGTGAGTTCACCATCTAGTTTTAGTTCTGCTTAGTCTGCCTTATCTTCTAAGGACGTTGGCGAGCACATTTGCCCATCTGATTTTACCCATTGCCGCGCTAAACAGTTCAGTAGATGTCATGTTTGTCCAGTGTTCTAAGTTTTGCAACCAGGAGTTGCGACGCCTTACTGCTCCTTGCCTACCGATTATTTTTCCTTCAATTATAAGTTGCAGGAGCTCATACTTTTGGCTTCTCATAATATGGCCAAAGTAAGTGCTTTTTCTTTCTTTAACAGCTGGAATCAACTCTCGTTCTTTTTCCATCCGATCAAGTATTTCCACGTTTGTGGTATGCGCTGTCCAAGGAACACGCAGCATTCGGCGATAGCACCACATCTCGAATGACTCCATTCTTTCTTGTATTGTCTCTGTGATTATTGCAGGTTCTATACCGTATAGCATGATCGCGAACACGTAGCATCTTAGCACTCTTGTTCTTGTTTTTAAGTGTAGTTAGTAGTTGCAGAGTATGCTGCCCATTTTATTAAAGGAGCTTCGTGCTTTTTCAATTCTTCATCGTATTTCAGTAGAGTGGTCCCAATCTTCACTAATTACGCTTCCTAAGTAGGTTATTTTTGTTTCCCTTTCAAGTGTGTGTTGATGTACTTTAATATTTATGTTTCTATTAGGATTCTTACTGACCACCATTGTTTTTGTTTTGTTCGTATTCAGTTTCATTCCATATTCCTCACACGCATCAGCAATTTCATTCATGAGTCTTTGTAGACCTTCTTCACTGTCCGCTAGAATGATAGTATCATCAACGTAGCGGAGGTTATTTACACACACACACACACACACCATTAATTGCAATTCCATCCTTTTTATCAGAAAGTGCTTTATTGAAGATTTCCCTCCGAATAGATATTGAATAACAGGAGTGACAAAATACAACCCTGACATACGCCCTTCTCCATTTTTATTTCTTTGGCCATGCGATTCTCAACTTTTATTTAAGTAGTCTGGTTCCAGTATAAACTTGATATTATTTGTAAGTCTTTGTTATCAATGTTATACGACTGTAGTATTTCCATCATTTTCTCATGATTTACCATATCAAAGGCTTTTTTGAAATTTATGAAGCATAAATAAACATCAGAGTTGATATCCCTACATCTTTCAATCAGAACGCGGATAGAGAATAGTGCGTCTCTCGTTTCTAGTTCCGTTCCTAAAGCTGAACTGTATTTGTCGAGTACGTTCATCTAGTTTTTTGTATACTCTTTGGTGGATTATATTCCGATATTCCTTGCACTTTCTAGGGTTATATCTTTTGGCAATAGTATAAAAATTGATATCAACCCATCATGAGGTACATCACCTGTGTTGTATACGCTGCTGAAGAGGTTTTGTATAATGTCCATATGTTTTTTTCAAGAAATATTTCGATGATTTCTGTAGGTATATTATTTTCTTTTTATTTTTAAGCTGATTTGTTGCTGTTAATATTTCGTCTTTATTTATGGGGGGGGGGGGGGCGTTGTATTAGGCTTATTTGGCTTATGTTGTCTAGTTGTGTGTCACTATACATTTCCCCTATATATTCTTCCCATCCATCTATTCTTTCTTGTATGTTCAGTAGTAGTTTACCTTCTTTATCCTCTATTATTGTATTTTTTCAAGATCTAACTAAGAAAGTGATTTGGCAAATTGATGCAATAACAACATTAAACGACCGTTAGGATCTTCGCACGTACCTGGCCGTACGTAACAGGATCGTAATTGATACATATACCTCCCTTTCAATTTAACATTTTATTGGGTACTTCGTGTTTATAAATATAAAAGAATATTCTTTATTTTATCTGCAGTATTATACTGAAATAGTGTGTATTATATAGTTCAATAGTGTCTTAAAATGTCCGAAGCCCTTTCCATCAGAAGCTGCAAATGTTTGCCCGCTGAGGCAAAAGTGATAGTTAAAAGTGTTTATTTAAAGTTAGTGGAGCGAGGCCACGAACAGTACTTTTCACTGATGGAGACATCAGCTTTAACAAGCATCCCTGAAAGTACAGTTTTGAAAATTTGTAAATAATTCGATAGCGCGCTAAAAAAACAAAACCAAAACGACAAGTGTTGATATCTGTCAAAAAGACTTAATCCGCTGCAAAATTTATGAAATGTATGCAGAACAAAAAGTTCCTACGTTATTGTCACTTTCACGGAGGCGGTCCGAGGATAGTTGTGACATAAAATGTTCCACTACAACTTTATGGCGTATTCTAAGTCGTTGGGGGTTTTTGTTAAAAAAAAAAACAGACAAAAGACAAGTTATAATGGAACCACGGCGCTTACAACAACTCAGAATGGAATATCTTGAAAAAATACAAACAGCTCGATCGGAAAATCGAACGATAATCTACCTAGATTAGATTTGGTATGACATCCACGACACACCCTATAAAGGATGGATTGATAAATCCAAAAAGCACACCAAAGCTCCATCAAATAAAGGTAAAATAATAACTATTTTACATGCGGGGTCAGAAGAAGGGTGGATACCAGAATCTCTATTTCTAGCAGCCAAGAATATTTCAGATTTCAGCTTGGATTATCATTGTGATACAACCGCTGAAGTTTTTGAAGATTGGTTTCAAAAGAAATTAATGCCGTATATACCACCGAATAGCTGTATTGTGAGGGATAGTGCATCCTATCCTAGTCGCCCAATGAATAAGGTACGAAGTTCCACCAGTAGAAAAAGGGAAATACAAGCCTTTTTGTGCGAACGTGACATATATTTCCATGAAAGTTATACAGTTAAACAATTGTTAGTTAGTTTTAAAAAGTTACACTTTTTCAGAGGATTATGTTGTGATAAAATTGCAAAGGAAGCAGGACACGAAAATAATTCGGCTTCCACCATATTATTGTATCTTTAATGTGATCGAGTTGATATGGCATAAAATAAAGTCTAATATACGTGCTCACAATAACACACCCACTTTAAACAGTAGTGTGATTGAGTTCATAAAGACAGAAGTCAAAAATGTAACCGTTGAAAACTGGAGAAACTGTATTCAACACGTCAAAAAAATTGAAAACTTATATAGATGTATGTACATAAATATAAATAGTTTAGAACCTGGAAAAAAACTTATTATTGATTTGCAAGATAGTAGCGATAGCGAAATTGAACTAGATATTTATTAATAACTAAAATTGTAACAAATGTACTCGAGGACACTGTACACTTTGTATTATTCAGTACGTAAAACATTAAAATTCAACTGTCTTATCACAATAAGTTTTAAACTCAACAATCATACAATCAGGTGCACGATGCCTCGTCATTAAACAGCCATAAATTAATCACTTTCGAATCTTGTTGAATTTTGAATGGGTATAGATAGCTAAGTCACTTTCTTAGATCGTGAAAAATACTATACTTGTGGTTACCTTTCTAACATTAGTCCAGTAGCTGCTTTGACTTTCTTATGTAAATTAAATGTGTCGAATTTCTTTTCTAATGCCTCTATTACTGTGCATTGTTCATTTAAGCACATGTCTTTAGCCTCCTTTATCTTTCTTTTTATTAGGTTGTGCGTTTCTTTGTATTTTATATTTTTGTCTTTCTTATACTTTTTTCTTACTTCTATAATATCCAATATTTTCTCCGTCATCCATGATGGTTTAATAAACTGTTGTCTTCTAGTTGTAGTCGATAGTTAAATAAAACATGAAAAGGCTAGCGTAGTCATTTTTATAATATAAATGAAGGATATTTTAAGTTCTAGGTATTTAACTACGCTACTGATTGTTATGCCCAAGGTACTAATAAGTTTATCAGCTCCGTTAATGTTCATTCAGTCTAGAAGGAAATTCATTGCATCGGTAATAGCTAGTGAAATTGAATTAAATTTGATATGTTTCTGAGGCACCGTGCTGAAGTGTTATTACACTTTCCATTTTGCATTGCTTAGAGGAAGCCAATAAATAGAAATAATATATAATTTAAAATATAATTAGAGGAGGTTTTATTACACGGTTTGTATGGATTAATCTAAAGATTTAATCAACGGAAAAATGTTTAATAATGGCCAGCGAGGCACTAGCAAATACCATGCAATTGACAATTAATAGAGCGTAAACCACAGTAATGATTGTAAGTCGTAATGAAGATCTGTCACACATAAATGAAAATTGCTGGTGTCCCCACTGATGTAGACCAAATTTCAACTGTACAGGGTGAGTCAACGATAGAGTAAAGTTTATTATCTCATTTGTTTCGGGAATGACGAAAAAATGTTAAACACAATAGTTTTAGGGAATGTTAAGGTGCACAGTTTAAAATTATTTTTGAGCATACAGGGCACTTCAAAAAATGTGGCGAATATAACATATATTTTTTAAATGGCCTATTTTCTAATTTATTTTTAAATTCTGCGTAAAATTTTATAACTTTTTTATTAATAATGTTATATACCTAAACCTAGTAGTTTTTTTCTACTATTTCAATTTTAAAAAAAAAAATACTCATAATTGGTACGAGCGTTCTACAGAAATGAAAAAAAAAACAATAAAAATAGATATATGTAAAGAAATTTGAGTTAGATGCTACAGGGTGTTCGAAATAAATTTATGCATTTCGACTATTTTAAATTGAAAAATCTCAAATTTTTTAAATTGCACACCCTGTATATTATTTTTTTTCTGATAGATTTTACAAAAACGCTCCAACTTTTATTAAGTATGTAATATACCTATTTCTAATAGTTTTTCGTTTTATTTTAAATTTTTCAATTTTTACCCTTACTTTTAATACACTTACGCTATAACATCATAACTAAGTTGGGAATGTGGAATCTTTGGCACAATGATACTACTCAGTATATATCCCCACTACACCAAACATTTTATTTTTGCACTCGACCCGCGTTTCGTTAACCATGTTAGCTTGATCCGGATTAGCTTCATCAGGAGCGATGATTGACTGTCAATCAGCGCTCCTGATGAAGCCAACATGGTTAGCGAAACGCGCGTCGAGTGCAAAAATAAAATGTTTGGTGTAGTGGTGATATATACTGAGTAGTATAACATCATAGTTGTCAAGGCAAAACAAAAATGTCTTGCTTAATAGACATGTCAAATTTTGACATGTCTATTAAGCAAGTAAAAATAGTTTATTTTGTTTGTAGTAAGTGACGTATAAATGTAATAGTTATGAATTTTCGTAAAAATGAATTAACCGATATGGTTTATATACTGGGCGAGGCGCGGAAAAAAAAATTGTTTTTTTTGGCAGTAAGACTTTACGGAGCGAAGTACCCTAATAGACGTATAACATCTAGAAAATCTTTTCAGTATTTAATGGAACGCTTTGATGGTAGTGGTAGCTTTGAGTATACGAAACGGAAAGTAGTAAACCGGAATGCTACCAATGAGGAAAAAGAAATGGAGATTTTACTTCATGTTGAAGATAATCCCCAGAACAGCAGTCGACAACTAGCTGACTTATCTGACACATCCCAATCTATGGCTAATCCCACCACGAGAAAATACATTCCTTTCATATGGAACTACACGAAGACCTTCAAGACCGTGATTTTGAACTACGAGTAAACTTTTGTACCACCATGAATGGAGCAATAGAGACCGATCCAAATTTTTTATCCAAATTAATGTTTTCTGATGAAGCTACTTTTCGCAGTAATGGAGCAGTTAACAGCCATAATATACATTATTATTCAATAGTTAATCTATTTTGGGTCCGGGAAGTTTAAAACTCCAAAACCATTGGTCGCTTAATGTATGGTGTGAATATTAAATTTTCGAATTATTTTTCCGCGAACCGCTTAACGGGCCTAGATATCTAAATTTTTTGCAAAAAGAACCGGCTCCAAATGAACAAGAAAAATTCCTCTTTCATCAAGACAATGCATCGTGTCACAGGTCAGTAGTTACGATGGCAAACATGAATTGAAGTTCGAATTGCATCCACCGTGTTCTCCAGATTTAGCCCCCAACTACTATTATCTGTTCGCAAACCTCAAAAAAATGCTCGCTGGAAGGAGGTTTGGTTCCAGTTAAGAAGTTATCGCCGAAACTGAGGCCTATTTTGAAGGCAAAGACAAATTCTTCTACAAGATAGGTATAGAAATGTTAGAAAAAAGCATCGGATCGATTGTATCGCTCTTGAAGGAGACCATGTTGATGAATAAAGTCGAACTTCGCAAAAAAAAAATGTATTTTAAGTAGCTAGACCAATAATTTGTCAGCCTACGTGTTAAGATCCATTATAATTTTGACATTTCCCAAGATTTCTACATAAAAACCAAATGTATTAACATTAGTTTATATACCTTTATATATCAGATGAAGCAGCAAAGCATATCATGTGATTGCTAACATACTGTTAACATCAGTAAAGTAAAAATCTAAATAAGTTTTGACTATGGATTGTTATCAAGTAACGATCGACACAATAAACTATTTGATTATAAACGAAATAAAAAGAACCTTTTTTTTTAATGTAATTACCGTGTATTACGACACATTTTTCAGACCTTGCAATTAACTTGTGCATGCGTTCAGAAAAATATGCCTTTTCTTTGGAGTTTAAATGCACGGAACTCATGGCCTTGACTTCATCATCGTCTTGAAATCGCTTCTCCCAAGTTCCATTTTCAAATTTACGAAAAAAAAGTAAAAAACAGAGTTCGAAGTGTAAGATAACTGGACTATTGATTTGACATAAGGTTTATGAAGAGCTCTTGTCAACTGGGTCATTGTCATGTAAAAACAACATTGCTTTCGTTCATTTTCTTCTCCTTTTCTCTTTCAC
The DNA here is from genome assembly GCA_019049505.1 of Pachyrhynchus sulphureomaculatus. Classification (NCBI taxonomy): domain Eukaryota; kingdom Metazoa; phylum Arthropoda; class Insecta; order Coleoptera; family Curculionidae; genus Pachyrhynchus; species Pachyrhynchus sulphureomaculatus. The sequence goes on along the minus strand of CM032455.1, from coordinate 152,084,420 downwards.
GACTTCCTTTAATTTTTAGAGGAGTCTGGTATAGTATGCTTCGGTAATAGCGATATTTTCTTTCTTCGTAGACATCTTTTCTTCCGATTGAGTCACCTGGAATGTCTTGAGTGGCGTTGTGTCCCTCATTGCATATGCTGCTGTTTGGATTCAGGTTCATAGTGATGAATCCAAGATGTATCACCGGCAATAGTCTTCTCCAAAACAGTACCCGGTTCTTTTACTCAGCTTCAAAAAAGGGTTTGATGCGTCCACTTGCCCCTACTTTTGAGACGGCGCTATTATTGTCAGTTATCACCTTGCCCAGACTTTTGACACGCTAAGATGATCGTGGAAAATTTTCAAAAAAGTAATTTTTGATTCCCCCTACTAATGCAGAAGGCAGTATGTGCTACAAATGAGCATCTTCCAGTATACATGTTTCCAGTTTTCTATTTATATCGGCAATAGTGGTTTCAACAAATTGACCTGAGCAAGAATTGTCTTTTATCGATTCTCTACCTTGCTTGAATGAGCCACTCTACTTGTACAACATGATTTTGCTAGGGCAATTGTCCCCGTAAATAGCTACAATGAATTGTATCGTTATACTCTATGGATTCGTTTCAAAGTTGCAATTTTCTCCCGAGTTAGCTTGTAGGTTGAAATAAGACGTATATATCTGTTATAAGTTTCTATTTAGTGACATACTAAGCAAGAATATTGACCCTACTTCCATCCCTCCATTTTGCGGACTTTTAGAACATCCCTTATACATAAAGTCTCGCTAAAAGCATCCAAGATTTAATCCGAGCGAATAAAGGTGACTAATGACCTCAAATTGCGAGTGTGATATTTTATATTCGTACTTTCGTCATATCACTTTCAGTAAAAAATTATTATGTGATTTCAGAGGTAAAAAATTACATAGACTGTAATGTGACCAAGAAATTGATCCATTACCCTCCACTGAAATTTTCAAAAAATTCAGTACTTATGATAGGTAGGTACATCGCACCTAAAATGGTAGGATATATCATCACGTAGACGCCACAAAGGCACGTATTTTAGCAACGTTTATTGCTAATTGCATTGATTAAAATTACAATGAGAAATGGAAATGCAATACAAAATGCAAGGAGTTTATTCAATCTTATTTTATTACAAAATCAAAGAAATATCCCAAAATGTTCGCTCCATAAAGCCGGGTTTCCACCAAACGGACATAGCACGAAATACCAACAAAAACTGTTTTTCTCAACAAACGAATCATGTTTTGTAAAAAATGAACATTTCCGAAAACATTTTTGTCAAAGAACAATGTTTTTAGTAAACACAACACTTTCCCATCTCGGGTTGGTACATCAAAGCCGGGTATTTCCACCCAAATGGACATAGCACGAAACACAAACAAAAACCTGTTTTTTCTCAACAAAAAGAGCGATGTTTTGTAAAAAATGAACAGTTCCGAAAACATGTTTGTTGGAGAACAATGTTTTTTAGTAAGCAAAACACTTTCACATCTCGAGTCGGTACATCAAAAGAAAACAAATTTGTTCGTGTTTTTTTAGTCGGGTGTGGGGGTTGGAACACCTGAATGTTGTAGTTTTTGTTCTCTGCGACATTTGTACTCTACTCTTTTATCTAGTTATCAAGTTTTTATCAACTGTATGCGATTTATGAGGAGTTTGTCAATACTTAAGTATATATATATATATATATATATATATATATATATATATATATATATAAAACAAGGATTTTCTACAGCTGACGCTGTCTTCCTTCCCTCAGTCTTTGATTTCATCCGTTTCTATCTTCCCAGTCTCCATCTGTTAGACCCCTGTCCTCCATAGCCTCGTCCACATCGTCTCTCCACGATCGTCTGGGTGTTCCTCTTTTTCTTCTCCCTATAGGGCTCCACTCCGTTATTTTCTTTATCCACCTATTATCTTCGCTTTGTCTTATATGTCCATATCATTTTAATCGTTTTTCTTCAATGGTGTTTATTGCGTTCTCTTTGATGTTCATTCTGCTTCTTATTTCTTTTCATTTTGTTATTCTCTCCATACGTGCCACTCTACAACATCTTCTCCAATAACTCCATCTCTACCGCGTTAATTTTTAGATTTATTTCTTTTGTTGATCGTCCATGTTTCTGACCCGTATGTCATTATGCTTTGTATTATTGATTTGTATATGCGTGTTTTGTTTCTCTTTGTAATGTGCTTGTCCCACAGGATCGAATTTAATTGTCTTATGAATGTTCGCGTTTGTCCTGATCTAGCTTTAATCTCTTCTTCTGATGTTGCGTTTTTTGAAATGATGGCTCCTAGATATTTAAATCTATCGGTTCCTTTGATTATTGTTTCGTTATCTACTTCTAGATTCTCCATGATTTCCTCCTTTGTTGTTAGATATTCCGTTTTATCAAAGTTTATTGCTAATCCTGCTTTAGTGTATTCTTTTTTCAGTTTTCTTACCATATAACTGAGGTCTTCCTCATCTTGCGCAATGATTACTTGGTCGTCTGCGAAACTTAGAGTATATAAGTATCTTCTCGTATTGGGACTCCCATTCCACTACATTTTTGCTTCCATTTTTTTAATGTTTGTTCGAGGTATATTTTGAATAGTGTTGGGGATGTAGAGCATCCTTGTAATAGGCCTTTTGATGTTTGGAGTCTCTTCCCTATTTTATGTCCTATTTTTATGTTCACTGTGTTGTTTTCGTAGAGAGCTTTTACTGCGTATCTTGTGTCAATGCCTATTTCTTTCATTGCGTTCCATAATCTTTGTCTTGGTACTGAGTCATAGGCCTTTTTTATGTCTATGAAGGCTAGATGAACTTCTCTATTCTTTGCCAGTTTTTTTTCCATTGTTTGTTTTTTATAGTGTATATGTGGTCTATACATGATTTTCCGGCCGTAAAGCCTGCTTGGTCTTCTCCAATTTTTCCTTTTATGTTTTCCTCCATGATATTTTTAATAATTTTTTCATACAAACATCCCATACTCGATATTATGCTTAGGCCTCTATAGTTTGTGCATTTTCTACGGTCTCCTCCTTTTTAAATATAGATCCTATATAAGCTTTTGACCATTCCTCTGGTATTTTTTCTTCATTTATCGCATCTGTGGAACATGTTTCTCAGCATTCGAAGTAATTTATTAGACCCGTACTTAATCATTTCATTTATCACACCCCCAGGCCCCTGCAGATTTATTATTTTTTGAGTGTTTTTATTGTCTTCTTTACTTCTTCATAGCTTAGTTCTATCTCTGTTCTTTTTCAGGGTTCTCTTCTTGGAATTCTTGTCTATCTTCTGTTAGCAGCTTCTTATAATATTCTTCCATTCGTCTTCTGGGATGTACTCTATATACGTCTTCTCTCTATTGTTAGTCCTTAATTTTTTAAAATTATTCTCCATGACTCTGTAAACTTCTAGTTCCTCTATATACTGTATTTTCTACATGTTCGCACGATTTTTTTCCCATCTCTCGTTCTTTTCTTTGTTTATCATCCTCCTCCGTTTCTGCATTTTTCTCTTTATATTTCTGTAGACCCTTCTTCTGATTTTGTATTCAGCCATTTTTCGTATAGTCTTATTTTTCTACCTTTATAGATTCCTTTGGTTTTTTTTTCACAGATTCTAATTTTATGTTTCTCATTCCTCGTTGTCTTCTTTACCTAATGCTTCTCGGGACGCCTCTTTGATGCATTCTTTTTTATGTGCTCATACATCTGTTGGAGGTTGTCGTAGTTAAATTCATTTAATTTTTTTGATCTAATCGTCGTCTATATAGGTCTCCTTATCGTTTTTCATCCTTGCAGTAAGTGTATTTTATTATTTCCTTGTCTGCTTTTTCATGTTATCTCATTAGTATTTCTGTTTTCTTTATCTATTGTTTCTTTTTGCTTTATTGTCTTGTAACCACGGTACTTTTATAATTTGCTATTAATAGTCTATGGTCTGTTCCACATTCTGCCCCTCTCTTTACTCTTACGTCTTTTATATATATATTAATATATCTATATATATATATATATATATATATATATATATATATATATATATAGATATAAATATATACTAATATATATATATAATATATATATTGTACCAAATGCATTTAGGTTACAATGTTGCTACGAATTTAAAAAGAATTTTACTACAAAACAGATTTATTAAAACTGTAGTTTTAATTCATTTTTAGCGTGGCCGTGAATTCCAAAAAGCAGTGGACTAAAAACCCAGTGGCAGCACATTTAATTGAAAATGGTACCGTCAACATATTATCTTGTGGGACTCAAAAAAAAGTAATAGATTATAAGAATAAAAATAAGATTCACTTAAGGGAAATTGGTAATGACTCTTTGAAAAACTGGCAGTGATGAAATCGAGCGAAAAATCAAAAAACTTGTTCAGTTAGTACAAACAGGGAGAGAAGGAAGTATAAAAGCATGAAAAAGTCTAGAGCTAGATACCCGTTTGTTTTTCAAAATGGTTTGGAATATGATGGCCATGAATTTTTTGTGTGACAAGAATAAACCGAGGCGGAAGAAAGGCTTACCCCTGGATATAATGTTGAAGAGCGTCATACAGGGGCCTCACATACATCCGGTATGATTCGTGATACAGAAGAAATTTGAAAACATTTTGAATAAATATTTTAATGATTGAAAATTGTCCCCCCCCCCCCAGTGGCTAAGTAATCTCAGAGTTACTGTCAGGCGATCATTCACGGAAATTGTAGGTCCCCGGTAATTTGGTAATTTTTATTGGCGGGATTTTAGGTTCTAACAAATTAATCAAAAATTCAAATCGTTCACCGGTAGCTTGACATTCTGGTAAAATTGTGGCAGGAAGCTTCTCAATTCCTCCGTTTAACCAGCAAGAGTGTCAAAGTGCTTAAAATCAGCCAAAACCTTGGTTTTTTTTTCCTGTTTTTGGCTTAACTAAAAAAACCGAAAACCTCACAGCTAATCATAAAATCGTTCGTCGGAAAAGGACATTTCTTTGCGGGACTAAACAAAATGGGAAAAAAGAGAACAAACACTAGCAACAAAACTTTTAGAACAGTCTACAGGAACTGTTTTTGAAACAAACAAAACACGTTTTTTTATTTTGTTTATTGAAAAATCAGAAAGTTTTTTTTTTTAAACTGTGCGTTTGTGGTGGGGGGAAAAACCCGGCTAAAGGAAGAAAACAAATTTTGTTCATGTTTTTTAGTCGGTTTTTTGGCTGGAACAACCTGAAAATGTTGTAGTTTTATTCTCTGCGACATTTATTTTACTCTACTCTTTCAACAACTATTATACTAAATTTTTAACAAGTAAGCGATTTTGTGAAGAGTTTTCTCAACACTTAAAGTAAGTTCCATTTTTTATTTTATTTTATTAAATTTTTTTATTTCAATTACATATATGCATTTAGTTACAATGTTGCTACGATTAAGATGTTGATTTGCAAAGAACAAATTTACAAAAATTGTAGTTTTAATTC
>CM032455.1:151782657-152078836 GCA_019049505.1 Pachyrhynchus sulphureomaculatus | reverse complement strand
TCTCAATTCTCCGTTTTAACCCAAGATTGTCAAGTGCTTAAATCATCCAAAACCTTGGTTTTTTTTTTTCTGTTTTGGCCTTAACTAAAAACGAACCACAGCTAATCATAAATCGTCCGTCGAAAAGGACATTCTTGCGGGACTAAACAAAATGGGAAAAAAGAGAAACAAACACTAGCAACAAAACGTTTTAGAACAGTCTACAGGAACTGTTTGAAACAAACAAAACACGGAGTTTTAATTTTGTTTATGGAAAACAGAACAGTTTTTTAAACTGTCGTTTGGTGGAAACCCGGCTAAAAGAAAACAAATTTGTTCATGTTTTTTTTAAGTCGGTTTTGGCTGAACACCTGAATGTTGTAGTTTTTATTCTCTGCGACATTTATACTCTACTCTTTCACTAGTTATTATATTTTTAACAAGTAACGATTTATGAAGAGTTTCTCAACACTTAAAGTAAGTACCATTTTTTATATTTATTTTATTAAACTTTTTATTCAATTACATATATCATTTAGTTACAATTTTGCTACGATTAAGAGTTGGATTTGCAAAACAAATTTACAAAAATTGTAGTTTTAATTCATTTTTAGGCCATGAATTTCAAAAAAACAGTTGGACTAAAAATCAGGCACCAATCTAATTGAAATGTACCGTTAACATACTAAACTTCAACTACATACAACACAACAACATACTGAATTCAGTTGCTCTAGGGAGGCGAATATCCGCAGACAGCAGCAGAGTCGTTCAACTTAACAAAGACCTGGGAGAAATTCTATCTTGGGGCGACAGTTAACCAAGTGGAATTTAACGCTTTTTTTACAAAAACCCAGGCGGCAGTTTTTTTCTGAAAAAGTTAACGTTGCTAAACCGACATAGTTATATCGGGGCACTCCATTTCCCTAGCATCGTCGCTTAATTTGTTGGGCGTTAGTTTTTGGGAAGCAAATATAGGTCCTGGCATGAACATGTTGCAGGCATCGCAAGGAGAGCTTCTCAAAAGTTGGGAATTTATTTCGCCCGATCCAGAAAGCTTTACACTCCACAAACAACTATGGAATACTGCTCCCATGTTTGAGGCTCCGCTCTCAAACATAACACTGCATTTGTTGGATTCTGTTCAGAGAAGAGCTGTTCGTCTGATTGGAGACCCGGAACTGACCGGCGGCCTTAATTCGCTGGAACATCGAAGAACGGTTGGCGACTTGAGTCTGTTCTACAAGTAATTTTCATGGAAAGTGTTCGAAGGATGTAGCCCGTTTTAATTCCTCCAAAGCGGTTGCATGTTTAGAACCACACGTCGCGCTGTGCGCTTCACATCCGTATGAAGTTCAGCTTGTTACTACTCTGGCGTACAACGCTTTTCAAGCAGTCTTTTATATGGAGAACATCATTCCTTTGGAATAATTTGCCCAGCGCTGTGTTTTTCCCACCGAGTACAATTTACAACTAATTCAAGAACAGCGTGAATCGCTTTTTTTTTTTTCCGCATACATACCGCGCCTGGAGCGGCTGTTTTTTTTTTTTTAGGGACTTCTCTGCAGCACGTGTGCTAGACCCATAAAAAAAAAAACTTGTGGGACCTCGAGGAGAAGTATAGATTATAAGAATAAAAATAAAAAACAAGATTTTACGCAAGGAAATTGGTAATGACAACTTTTGAAACTAGGGGCGGAGTGTTGATGAAATCGAGCGAAAAAATCATTCAAAAAAAAACTGTAACAATAAGCATGAAAAAGTCTGGGCGGATGTGGACACCCCGTTTGTTTCAAAATAGTTTGGATATGATACATGCCATGATGAGTTTTTTATATGACAGAAAATAAACCGAGGAAAGGCAGGCTTACCTTGATAAAATGTTTGAAGAGCGTCATACAGGTCCTTACATACATCCGTATGATTTCGTGATACAGAAGAATTTGAAATTTTGAATAAATATTTTTAATGATTGAAAACTGTCTCCAGTGGCTATGTACCTCAAAGTTACTTCCAGGCGATCCTTCACGGAAATTGCGTCCCGTAATTTGTATTTTTCTGACGATTTTAGGTTCTAAACAAAGTATCTATCAATTCAAAATCGTTCTTGATATTCTGGTAAAATTGTGGTAGGAAGATCTAAAATCTCCATTTAACCTAACATTGTCAGAGCTTAAATCAGCCAATAATTCTCGCGCCGTAATTAAACTCTCCTTTTTAATAGAGAACTGACCCAATATCTTGGTTTTTTTTTTCTGTTTTGCCATTAACTCAAAAAACGAAACCACAGCTAATTATAAAAAAATCGTGGTCGGAGGAGGACATTCTTGCGGACTAAATAAAAAGGGGAAAAAGAGAACATACAACTAGCAACAAAACTTTTGGAACAGTTTGAAAAAACAAAACATGTTTTATTTTGTTTATTGAAAAACAGAACTGTTTTTTTTTAAACTCTCCGTTTGGTGGAAACCCGGCTATAACACAATGGCAAGGCAGTAGAGATAAAACCATATGACAAAATATTCAGCTTCACCATACATTGTTTGCCACCTACTAAAAAAATAGCATTATAAAATGACGTCAAATTTTACAATAACCTCAAATTAGAAAAAATAATAAGATTTAAAATTAATGTTTTGACATCAAATCAATAATGCGTCATGTTTATAATCATATTGATGAAATTTAAATAGCTTAGGTAGCTAAATAACTCAATAAAACTGAAAAGTTTGTTCTAAAGATATAAAAATAAAATATTTTAATAATAACAATCGATTAGCTAGGGGTAAGCGGAGAAACGTTGTCCACTTAAATTTGCCATTTTATTTACTCTTCTCGCCTGGTTCTTAAATTCTCTTTGCACGCCAGATCGTATAATTTCCAAGTACTTTATTTTCACAACTCTTCGATACACACACATTCAATTTACAATATACATCTAATCGATCCTTTAGCGATATCTCATGACTTTGTTAAATCTGTTTACGGGGGTAAATTGATAAGTCTGGTAAATTTCTACGAAATCAAGGAGATTTTGTTAAACCGCATAACTATTGGTAAGTGTGATTGTTGTAACGGTTGTGTTTAAAGGTTCAAACAGATACGACGTACAGTTGTGTGTTGGTAGCTGTCGTAAGTGATAAAACTTTTTTATTTGAAAATGTGGATTTCGGCCCAGACAGAAGCTGAACTGAATAAAGTTTATGGGTATTCTGCACGAGCATTCAAGTTCATTATTATTTACTGGATAAATGAATTTAAACGTTCATATCAAACACCAATAGCCATGAGTCTGCTATCTAGAAATTTCGATGAGTCAAAGATGCTCCTTGATACTCTATAGACCTGCTTAAACTGGTGTTAAGTTAGTTTGAACAGAAGCCTGTGAAAACCAGTTTTTACAATTTTTAGCCCAGAAACTACACAAGTTCTACAGTGACGGGATTATACTGTTGGCAGAAAAATGGCCGAAGGTCATCGAATAAAATGGCACATATTTGATTTAATAAAGTTTTTTCAAGAAATAAGAAATAGTTGTTTCAAAAACTTTACTTTAGTTAGCGACTATCACTCTTAAAACATTGGGTCAATTAGTTTAGTTTTGCTGTCAGCAACCTCCCAAGATCATTTCATATGTTTATATACCCTAAAAAAAACCACCGTAGTATATAGAAGATAAACGTCGCTTAAACTAAGCCTGAACTTAAAATTCTAATAAATAAACTGAATTGACAGTGTTCCCTAAAGCGTACGGTTTTGAAACAGTGAGGGTTACTTTAACTTTTAAATCACTGCAAACGACTGATTTTTGATTCGTGTCATGAAGAGCATTTATTTTTCAACTACAACAACTACTGTCGAACATATTCCCAATAAATTAGTCTTCTAGGCTCTCGAAACTTGACTCCCGTACAGGTGAATTATCTCACATTTAAAAACTTAAATATTTTTGAAATTTAATGAACTATTTTCGAAGAAAAGGAAGCCTGATCCACAGATTTCTCTTTATATATTAGACTGATTTACATTGGACTAAGTCACTGTTTACATTCTTTTGTGGCCTACCTCATGCCTTTCATGTCAAAAAAAAAATAAACTAAAAAATAAATTTTCATTGTCATTTACACAACCAAACATCTACAACTAACTTGTAGAAGACATGTTTTTTAAAAAAGTGAGTGTTAGTTCTGTCGCGTTGCTTCATGTTAGGGAAATTGTTCCAACAAATTGCCTCGGTTTCTTCCCAAGTGGTGATATTACCCCGCTGTCGCCCTAGGCTCGACATCCTTGAACGACCGGAAATATTCAAATATTCAAATTATTTTCATAAAGAAACTCACGAATTCTTTATCATAATAAATTTTACAATTTTGACGTAAGAAAACAAAAATTTTACAATATTTTATTCATTATTACACGAGGAGGAGCCTAATGTAAACTTCGAAGTGACGTAAATTTCTCACTCAATACCGTTAATATCGATATTTATACGGTCATAGAATGACACACTCACCTATTTTTTTGTAATTAATTTTGTGATTATTATAAATGATTCGCAACATTTAAGTAAATGACACCCTAAGGGACTCAATAATTTATTATTCTTTAAAGAATCTAATGTAATAGTTGAGTTAGGTGAGTTTTTACAAACGACCACTAGATGGTGCGATTGAGATGTGACATTACCATTGTTGTAAAATTTGACATTTGCTATTGTTAAAACAGTAGCAGCCCAGAAATTGGCCCAGTAGTTTGTTTACAGTGAGCATTTAAAAAAACAGTTTGGTGAATAAATAGAAAGTTCACGTGAATGCTTTCGGCTAGATAATTTTTTACGATTTTAGTAAAGGTCTAACTCAACAACAATGCCTCGAATCGCTTCGTTTAACTTTTGGTAATGAATCACCATCAGAAAAGACTGTTTACAATTGGTTTCAGAATTTCATCAGGATCGCGCTTCCGTCAGCGATGAATTTCCTGAAAGTCGACCAAAATCGAGTTTTGTTCCAAAAAACATCGATGCTGTGCATAACATGATTGAAGAGGATCGGCAGTGACTCGTCGTGAGGTAGAGGCATCCTTAGACATACCGAAGACGGTACATTCGGTTTTGCGTAAACATTTAACTGTGAAAAAGATCTGTCGTGTCAACTAGTGTAAGGAAATGCTCAAAAAATTCGACCGAGGACATGCAAAATCCCTATACGACATCGTAACAGGAAACGAAACTTGAATATGTATATTCATACGAGCCGGAAACTAGGCAACAATTAACTGTTTGGGTATTCCAAGATGAACCGAATCCAACAAAAGCGGTTCGTTCGCGAAGCACGTCCAAGAAAATGATCGCATCATTCTTCATCATGACAATGCCTGCTTTCACACAGCATGTCAAACAACTGATTATTCGATGGAAAAAAACAACGAATTAATGTCTCATTGCCCGTATTCACCTGATTTATCGCCTAACGACTTCTTTTTGTCCTCGAATGTCAAAAAAATTCATGGACAGCGATTTTCGTCACCTCAAGAAGCTATTGAATTCTTCCAAAGCCATGTTTTTGAGATACCAACTTCAGATTGAAAAAAAATGTTTCGCGAATTGGTTCGTACACATGCAAAAGTGTATATTTTCTGAAACACTAAAACGATTTGTACCAAAAAAAAAAAAAAAAAATCTTTTTTTTTCATTTTTTTTGGAAACACTTAAAATGTAGCCCTCCTGTCGATAACTATGGATATATCGAAAAAAAGTCCCATCTTTAGTCAGGGACTTAGTCTCCCTTTGTTAATTTGATTCTTTTGTCTACTGATTCAGTGAGTTGCCTCTCTATTCTTGCTTCTATTGTGTGATTACATATATGTCTTCAATTCTTTTGATGATATGGAAGGACTTTCTCTGTTCATCTTAGAATATTATTCTGATTCTGATTATTTAGAGTGAATATTCAGCTGTGCTTGGTTCAGTTACACATTTACTTTATTCTACTTTAGCGTCTTGTTGATTAGTGCGGTTAACTGTTAATGGTCCCCAGTACTTTTAAAGTTCATCCGCTACTGGCTCGTAGCCAGTAGTCTTCCTATTTTTTTTTCAGCTATTTTTGTTTTTCTCTCACTTCTAGTGTACTAATTACAATTATTCCTCTTATAATTTTTGTTAGCTGATTCTCCAATAGTGGTTGTTCTTCCCGCATAAGGAATTGTATAGGACCGACTTTATTATCTTTCTATCCCCTACGAACGTTGAACCGAATCCAATTTAACTATGGCTACCAAATCACTCAAATAGATTCTAATAAATGGGCAAATCTGGCTGACCTTTTTAAAATTTTGTCAAAAATGTTTGAGATAAATATAACGTGGCCCTAAACTTTTAAGAAGAAATGAAGAATTATTAATGATGGAAAACATCAAAATGCCGTGACGAATAACTCGCCTTGTATGAAAATCAAGAAAACTAAAGTATATCTGGACAATTAAATTCGCAATCTCGTCCCCGTGCATGCCTAGGGCATCGTTATGTCAGCAGTGGTGTCAGATTTCATAACCTTGGTCCTTCAGTGTCTCACATTAGTATTCGCATTGAAGCTTGGCGGATTGGTGCTGAGTAGCAGCATTCTTGTTTCTGAATGTGTGTGTGTGTTGTCGTGAAAATATCTTAACTCCAGAATTACAGCAACGAGCAAATATGATATTTCTTATGTAACTAGACAAGAGTAGGAGATAAACACAAGAAATATTAGTGCAGGTGTAGGTGGAGAATGCCATGAAGAAAATATTGGCGTACAAATGGATTAAATTATTTTGCTGAGGGGAGGGAAAAAGTGACTGACGAAGAGAGGGTAGGGCAGCTCGAGACAAGTCGAACGGAGGAAAACATTGACAAAATTCATTAAACTGTGCATGAAAATCGGCAGCTAACTGTAAAATCTATAGCAGAAGACCAAACTATGCGGAAAGTTTTAACGGATACTCCTGCATCATGACAATGAGCCCACGGTACTGACTGTGCGGGACTTTGGTAGAACACCCTCGGTACTCACCTGACCTGGCCCCCAATAACTTGTTTCTTTACTCGAGGATTTAACAAGTTTTGAAGGGACGATAATTTGATGGCACTAACTAGAAAAAGAATTATTTGATGGCAGCTTTGCAGACTATTTTACAACAGCATTTCCAAAATTCCTCCTAAGGGTGGGTGGAGTAGGCGCTAACATAAGTATGTACCTTCCCAAGGGAAGTACTTTAAAGGTAACTACAGCTCTAATCAGCAATTTTTCTAGGATAAGTTTGCGAACTTACTTATCAGATCTCGTACATAAATAAACGAGAAGTATTTGGAGAAATTCTACTTAGAACATTAATTGTTACAAATACAGAAATGACTGTTATTGCTTAAATTTTTGGCTCTTAGTAAATGAAATAGCACCGGAAACTGTTTTATTTTTTATTATGGGATAAGAAAAAGTTACCCTTTACTGCTCCTGCATGAAACCGGACGTGTGCAGTCATCATCCATCAGCCGTCCTCATCCACTGCTGGATATAGCCTAGGAACTTCTTACTGATCTCTGTCCTGAGCGGTGTTAACCCAATTTCTGTCACTCTTTTGAACTCATCGCTCCATCTTGTTGGTGGTCTACCTCTATTTCTTTTGTTATGCCTGTGTCTCCATTCTATTAGTCTTCTACACCATCGGTTATCATCCCTTCGGGCTATATAGCCTGCCCATCTCCATTTAGATTAGGTAATTTTTTGGATAACATATATTATTTTTGTTCGTTGTCTGATAGTTATGTTTGTCATTCTATCCTTCTTTGTGATACCCAGCATAGCTCTCTCCATTGCCCTTTGTGATACACTCAGTTTGTTCACTGACTGTTTTGTTAATGTGAGAGTCTCGGCGTCATATGTGATTACCGGCAGAACGCATTGTTAATAAACTTTCTTTTTTAAGTATATTGAAATTGCCTTGCAGCGTATCTCTCGGCTTCCCAAAAGCCGTCCATCCCAAACCCACACGATGGTATATCTCACTGGTTTGGTTATCTTTGCCAATTTGTAATTCATGACCCAAATACTTGTAATTTTCGACGTGCTCCACCTTTTGCCAATTTGTAATTCATGACCCAAATACTTGTAATTTTGGACGTGTTCCACCTCGCTTTCGTTAAATTTCATATTACTGTTCGTCACTAAATTACTCATAAACTTGGTTTTCTCAAACTTTATATTTAGACCAATATTTGCTAATGCTGTTTGCAATTCGGTAAGCATTTGTTGAGCATCACCTAGATTGTCGGCAATTATGACAATATCATCAGCAAAGCGCGATTTAGGTATTCGCCATCGAGGTTTATGCTTTTTTCATCCCCAATTAAGATCCTTAAAAGTATATCATAACACCGCCGTAAAAAATTTTGGAGAGATTGTATCACCGTGTCTGATTCAGCGTTCCACTCGATAAATGAATTTAATTAACTGAGTATGTCTGTAGTCTATTCTTAATTGCTACAGGCCAGACCGTATCGCCGGCACTCCATGGTCCCAAACGCTTTTTTAAACGTGTGGATACCTACCGTCAAACCATTTTTGAATTATAAAAGTATTTTCAAGAATTCTTAGAACTTATCGTCATTTTATCGGCGTTAATAAAATATGTAAAAACTATCCACACTAACAATACACGTACTCCAAAGATTATACCAATTTGATAGCAACTACTAGAAATCTCGTCGCAGAGACCTTATTAAAGTTATTTACTGTTCGCTTGTATGACATTTCCTTATGGATAAATAAGGTTTGTTTTACGATAATCGTCGATTTATGGCTTCGAGGTGTTGCAGTTTTTCTTACGGAATTGACAATAGAATTACGGCAATAACAACTCCGTGATGTCGAATTCTGGTTTAACTGTATTATCACATAAAAGATTATTAATGTTTTGCTAGTTTTCGATGTGGGTGGGGACATTGAATGTTGAAATTTGTCACAAATATAGGAATTGATGGCGTAATTATAGCCGTGTAGTTTTTGAAACTTAAATTTTGACTTAGGGGGTTAGTTTTGGGGGTGAAGTCGGAAGTGAAAAACAAATTAAAGGTCATCGGTTGGGGTGTCAAATGAAAGCTTGTGAAAACACGAGTTAAAAAGTATATATTATGTAATACTAGCGCAAACTTTTCTTTATGTTATGTGTGTGTCTCTACTTCTATCTATACAGTGAATAGCATTTTTTATTAAATTGGATGGGGACTTGTATACGTAGTACGAAACATATATCAAATAAAGTTTGTTTGCAATCTTTGTTTTTATATACCAGATAAATTATAGAGGCCAAAATTTTTGAAACCCTGAAACCAAACTATACTTTTTCAAAGGTTTTTGGTGCACTGAATTCATATCTGACCTCAGAACTGCTCCAGCACATCTGGTTTTCGAGATATCCTAACCTAAAAATGCAAAAAATACGGTTTTTCGCTATATTCGCGATTATATTACGCTACGAATTAATTTTTCTCCAAAAAACTCGTTGCAGCATCTAAAAGTACTACTCTTCCCCGTCGAAATCATCCGTTAAAATTAACTAGTTTAGCGTTTTCGTTACAACCATACCAATTTGGTTAAAAGTTTGTTACGTTTGCCTTTAACGTCTTAAATTTTGATTCTTTTATGATCTGAGATTGTAATACCATTTATCAATTTTCACTCGATGCCTGAGGTTATGTCAGATTCATTTGCCTTCATGCTTGTTTGGGGATTAAGAGTGTAATGTCTTTTATCAATGAAGTGTTGAAGAACGGAGTATTATCGACAAAAATTTTTCGAGAAAATTTGTGTATTTTTCCTAGAAAAATTTGATGCCGTCATAAAAAATATGAGCCTATTCAAACAATCAAAAATGATCTTCCAAGGTCATGCACTCTTGATAATTTTCGTTCAGTCCACACTCTATGGAGAATACTCCAGAATTTCTTCAACATTTTTTAAACAATACTCTTAGGGATACGGAGGAAGGACAACGATTTTTCGCAATTTTTTTAAAATAACATAAAAAGAGTTGGCGTGAGTATTACGTTATATATATTTTTGAACTTGTGTTGACACACCACCCACCTTGAATTTTTTTTTCCATTTCCAATTTCACTCCCAAAAACTAATCCCTTAAATTAAAATTTAACTTTCAAAACTACAGGGCCGTGATTAGGCTATCAATTCCTATTTCCCCAAACTAATCCCTTAAATCAAATTTCTACTTTCTATGCCAAATAGTTTCGGAGAAAATCGGCTGTGACAGACAGACACCAAAGGGATTCCATAAGTGTTCTGTTTTTCAATTTTGATACGAAACACTAAAAATTAAAATTTTACGAATTAGCGCTACGCCAATCCTCTTAACTATAACTGTTTTTTATAGTTAGAGTCATCACATTATAAATTAAATACCATTAAGTATTGCAATGAAACGCCTTTATCCGAAACATTGTAATTACTAGGGAAATTAGTAAAATATAAAGTAAAGGTGTTTACAAGACACTAAATAGCTCTTATATTCGCAATAAAATATTTTTCCTAAATACACACTCCATAGTTAGTATGACCTATCCACCATTTCGAAATTAACTTTTATCCACAATAAATTAGCAATAAATTATTTTCTAGTTACCAGCTATATTGATGGAGAAAAATACACGACAAACGCTATAATCACGAAAAATATAATCTCTCATTTCTGTCAGTCCGAATGTCTATTGATCTTTCTAGCTGTGTATCGGTATATCGATCTGTCTTAAATATATATATATATATATATATATATATATATATATATATATATATATATACATATATATATATATATATATATATATATATATATATATATATATACATACACATATATTTATATATATATATATATATATATATATATATATATATATATATATATATATATATATATATACATATATACATATATATATACATATATATATATATATATATATATATATATATATATATATATATATATATATATATATATATATATATATATATAATATATATATATATATATATACATATATATATATATATATATATATATATATATATATATATATATACATATATATATATATATATATATATATATATATATATATATATATATATATATATATATATATATATATAATATATATATATATATATATATATATATATATATATATATATATATATATATATATATATATATATATATATATATATATATATATATATATATATATATAATATATATATATATATATATATATATATATATATATATATATATATATATATATATATATATATATATAATATATATATATATATATATATATATATATATACTAGCCGGGCTCGCGGCTCCGCTCGCGTGGACTTGATTCACTACTATCGTCACTGCTTATTCCTTATGTTACCCAACGTAATAAAATATCTCCCCTTATTTCTCCTTATCTCCCAATATTTCTCCTTATTTCCCATTATCTCTACATAATTTCCATTATCTAGGCTTATATCGAATTATATAGAACAGATGTATAAATTTATAAAAACACGTAAATCTGATAAGTGGTTCTCGAGTGATAACCGCACTAACGGACAGACAGAGAGACGTTGCATTTTATATATATTATATTCTTTGCTACATGATATTGTTCCATATTTAATGCTTTAGGGAGTGTATTGCAAGAGAACGCGCTAGCGGCAAACTTTTCTCCGACTTGATTCACAATTATCGTCACTGCTTATTTCTTATGTCACCTAATAAAATATATCCTATAACCTGGCCAGAGAACATGTTTAAAAAAAAACCACGTAATTCGGATAAGTGGTTCTCCAGTGATAAGCATACTAACGGACGGACAGACAGACAGACATACGGACAGAGAGACATTGCATTTTATATATATTATAGATATTCTCTGCTACATAATATTGTTCCATATTTAATGGTTTGGAGTGTGTATTGCAAGCAAAAACGCGCTAGCGGCAAACTTTGTCCGACTTCATTTACTATTATTGTCACTGCTCATTCCTTATGCTACCTATCGTAATAAAATATAGCCTATAACCTGGCCAGAGAACATATGTATGTTTTTAAAAAAAAAAGTACGAAAATCGGATAAGTGGTTCTCCAGTGATAAACGCACTAACGGACAGACAGACAGACAGAGATACGTTGCATTTTATATATATTATAGATGTAATAAAATATATACCTATAACCTGGTCAGAGAACATATGTGTGAATTTAAAAAATCACGTAAATCGGATAAGTGGTTCTCGAGGGATAAGCGCATTAACAGACAGACAGACAGAAAAAACGTTGCATTTTATATATATTATAGATATAGATTATTATTATTATTATATAACCTGGCCAAAGAATATATGTAGGAATTTAAAAAAAAACAGGTAAATCGGATAAGTGGTTCCCGCGTGATAAACGCACTAATGGACAGACAGACAGACAGAGAGACATTGCATTTTATATATATTATAGATTAAACATTACAGATATTCTTTGCTACATAATATTGTTCCATATTTAATGGTTTAGGCTGTGTATTGCAAAGGCACGCGCTAGCGGCAAACTTATTTCCGACATCATTCACTATTTTACGTCACTGCTCATTCCTTATGCTACCTATCGTAATAAAATATAGCCTATAACCTGGCCAGAGAACATATGTATGTTTTAAAAAAAAAAAGTACGTAAATCGGATAAGTGGTTCTTCAGTGATAGGCGCACTAACGGACAGACAGACAGATAGACAGACAGACAGAGAGACGTTACATTTTATATATATTATATATATATATATATATATATATATATATATAATATATATATATATATATATATATATATATATATATATATATATATATATATATATATATATATATATATATATAATATATATATATATATATATATATATATATATATATATATATATATATATATTATATATATATATATATATATATATATATATATATATATATATATATATATATATATATATATATATATATATATATATATATATATATATATATATATATATATATAGTATATATATATTATATATATATATATATATATATATATATATATATATATATATATATATATATATATATATATATATATATATATATACACACCCTACGGAGAATATTCCAGAATTTCAAAAATATTTTGAACAATACTCTTAGAGATTTGGAGGTGTGGCAACGATTTTCGGCAATTTTAAAAAAAAATATATAAAAAAAAGTTGACGCGAGTTTTACGTCATATATATTTTTGAACTTGTGTTTTCACAAACTTTCACTTGACATACCACCCGATGACCTTGAATTTCAAATTTCACTTCCCAAAACTTATCCCTTAAATCAAAATTTAACTTTCAAAATTACGCGGCTGTGATTCCTATTTCCCCAAACTAATCCCTTAAATCAAATTTCAACTTTCTATGTCAAATAGTTCCGGAGAAAATCGGCTATGACAGACAGACAGACACCGAATGGCTTCCATAAGTGTTCCGTTTTTCAATTTTGATACGGAACACTAAAAATTAAAAGTTTAAAATTAGCTCAACGCCAATCCTCTTAACTATAACTGAAGATTTTTACAGTTAGAGTCGTCATCACAATATAAATTAAATACCAATAAGTATTGCAATGAAACGCCTTTATCCGATACATTGGAATTACTAGGGAAATTAGTAAAATATAAAGTAAAGGCGTTTACGAGACACTAAATAGCAGTTATATTCGCAATAAAATATTTTTCTTAAATACACACTCCATAATTAGTATGACCTATCCACCATTTCGAAATGAACCTTTATTTGCAATAAATTAGCAATAAATTATTTCCTAGTTACCAGATATATTGTTGGAGAAAAACACACGACAAATGCTATAAATAGTGAAAAATTAATCTTAGGATGTCACTTTTACTTTCATTGATAAACGGCAATATTATATTTGTGAAAAAATTAACGTCCCGGATTTTTGCATTTTTTCACATTTCCAAGGGTCACGAAAAACATAATCTCTCATTTTTTGTCAGTCTGAATGTCTATTGATCTTTCTGTCTGTGTGTCGGTTATCGGTCAATCTCTGTCTCGGCATGTTAAGTCTTGAATGGGGATGGAAGTTTTTTTTTTAATATATCGATAGTTATCGACATATTGAATAATGATTTTTTCGATGTGTCGATAATTATTGATTGTAATAGGAATTACTGATGTTCACTTGTTATGGATATATCAAGGGTCATCGACAAATCGGTACCATATACCGTACCATAGTCGGATGTAAGCCTTCCCAAGTTGTCTCCAATGAGCTCTGTTTTTTGCTTTTTGCACCCAATCGTGTCCCGCTAATCTATTTATGTCGTTAGTCATTTTCGTCTGTGGTCCACCTTTGCATCTTTTATGTTCTCTAGGCCTCCATTTAACCATACTGCGTGACCATCTGTTATCACTCATCCTTAATATGCATATTCGTTGTATTACTTCTGGCACTTTTGATATCGTGTCGCGATGTTAGAAATACGATCTTGAATGTATTTATATATATATATATATATATATATATATATATATGTATATATATATATATATATATATATATATATATATATATATATATATATATATATATATATATATAATGATTTAAGATTGCATTCGCGTAAATACATTAAGCAAATTTGAATTTACGGTATATTGTGTACGGTGTAATTTTTGATTGAGAAAATTAAGCCTTATTTATGTTATTTTAACAGTTGTTAAATGCCTCTTAACCATGAAGATATAATATCTTGATTTAGAATGTATATTTGCAAGTAAAATTATTTAAAGATAAAGCAAAGATGTTTATGAGAGGCTAATTACCTGTAACATAAGTAATTTAAGATAAGTTTATTTTACTACACATGTCAGGCATTTTCGTAATAATAAATTAAAACGTCTACTTATGTTGGTATTACATTTTATATCTTTTAATTAAACTGTAGTATGTAGGTATTAGTTGCATGTTCTATTACAGGTAATCTCTGTGCATGCATACTGGTTGTTACGTCCCTTACTACAGGAAAGTTTTATGTTCGTAACAATATCCTTTCGAGATTTCTGCAGTCCTTCACATTTCAAGGTCTCTAGATCTTCTGTTTATCGGACGTTGACTCTCAAGTGGGCTATGATGACTTTATTCACTTCTGCTCTAAATAGAGATGCTATTGTCATATTAAACCACTGATATAGGCTTCTTAATAAGGATGTTCTTCATCTTCCAGCAATGCGTTTACCGGCAATCTTACCCTGCACTACAAGTTGTATAATGGTATATTTCTCGAGATGTCTTTCAGTGTGTCTAAAATATTATAATTTCGTTACTTTGACTGTTCTTAGTCTTTCTTTGTTCATCTTCCCCAAAACCTCTTCATTTCTTACTCGATGTACCCAACTAAACCTCCCCATCCTTTCGTATGCCCGCATTTCGAAGGCTTCTACCTTTTTACCCGAGTTTTTCGTAAGCTTCCAAGACTCTACATCATATAACAGTACCGAAAATACATAACAATTTAAAAGTCTAACTCTCAAGGTCAGCGTTTGCATAATATATTTTTAAATTTGATAAATGCTGTTCTTGCAAATTCTTTTCGGTGTTATATTTCCACTCAATCATCCCAATTCCTGCTTATAGTGCTTCCTAGTTATCTTGTTTACTTTTTCTAGTTGCTTGTTATGTACGTGAACTGTAACGTTAGCCTGACGTTGCTTTGACATACTATATGTTTAGTTCTATTGATATTTAGCGTTAAATCGTATTTCTCGCTTGCGCTTATCACACTGTCCAACAGATATTATAGAGCCTCTGGACTAGTAGCCATTCTAACAGTGTCACCTTGGTAGCGGAAGTTATATATATATATATATATATATATATATATATATATATATATATATATATATATATATATATATATATATATATATATATATATATATATATATATATATATATATATATATATATATATATATATATATATATATATATATACATATATATATATATATATATATATATATATATATATATATATATACATATATGTATATATATACATATATACATATATGTATATATATATATATATATATATACATATATATATATATATATATATATATATATATATATATATATATATATATATATATATATATATATATATATATATATATATATATATATATATATATATATATATATATATATATATATATATATATATATATATATCTATATATATATATATATATATATATATATATATATATATATATATCTATACATATATATATATATATATATATATATATATATATATATATATATATATATATATATATATAAATATATATATATATATATATATATATATATATATATATATATATATAAAAATATATATATATATATATATATATATATATATATATATATATACATATATGCCCCATATGTATAAAATAATGATTCCATAGCATTTATTAATTAGTGTATCAAAAAAATGTTTAAACAAAAGTTATAGGGTATTATACGGCGCACATGCTGACGTTGACAATAAAATGTTTTGAACTGTTCGAAAAAATTACGCCATTTTAATTTATTTTTTAAACAGAAAGCTTGTATATTATTTTATTTTTGAGTTCTACTAAAAATTCTTGATATTGTTTGTCTAACATACCATATGTCTAAATTGAACTATTTCGGAATTATTAATATTCGAAATTAAGGAGATTGTAACGATTTAACACATCAAAAAATGATTTATTGACGAAAACGTTTATTCCTGCATTTTGTGAAACTGCAATTTGAGCGTGATGTGATAATGGTATATTTAACAGAACCTGAAAGAATCACTTTGTTAATGATGGTTGGTTACAGAGACCGTGAAAATAATTTGGATACCCCTAATAAGGATTTGTCGTATCAACAGAACGGAGCACCTCCTCACTATGAAATCAATGTTCGTAGATATTTGTATGCGATTTTTCCTAATCGATGGATAGGCAGAAGAGGTGCTGTAGAATGGCCTGCAAGAAGTCCTGACCTTACGCCACTCGATTTTTTTTATATTTTCACAAAGTTTACCGAAGTCAACCTGAAACTGTAGAAAATTTACAACAAAGAATTCAATATGAAGTAGCACAGATCACCCCGGATTCTCTGCAAACCTCTGTTTATGACAGATTGGTTCATTTTCAGTTTGTTAACGGTAGACATTTTGAGCACTTGTTACCTTAAAAATAAACATAGAGTGTTTACTAATAGTTTTTTTTTGTCTTTTTTTTTAATTTTATATTTCAAATGACAATAATTCCAAAACAGTTCAATTTAGACATATGGTATGATATCTAGAATTTTCAGTAGGGCTCAAAAGTAAAATAATATACAGGGCTTTCCATGTAAAAAAAAATCAAGATGGCGTAACTTCTTCGAACTGACAGTTCAAAACATCAGCATGTGCGCCATATAACATCCTATAACCTTTATTTAAACATTTTTTTGATACACTGATTAATAAATGCTGTGGAATCATTATTTCATATATATAGGGCATCCTGTATATATATACATATATATATATATATATATATATATATATATATATATATATATATATATATATATATATATATATATATGTATATTTATATACATACACATATATATATATATATATATATATATATATATATATATATATATATATATATATATATATATATATATATATATATATATATATATATATATATATATATATATATATATATATATATATATATATATGTATATATATATATATATATATATATATATATATATATATATATATATATATATGTATATATATATATAGATATAGATATATATATATATATATATATATATATATATATATATATATATATATATATATATATATATATATATATATATATATAATATATATATATATATATATATATATATATATATATATATATATATATATATATATATATATATATAGATATATATATATATATATATATATAGATATATATATATATATATATATATATATATATATATAGATATATATATATATATATATATATATATATATATATATATATATATATATATATATATATATATATATATATTATATATATATATGTATATATAATATATATATATATATATATATATATATATATATATATATATATATATATATATATATATATATATATATATATATATTTCGTTGATATTAATGCCTTCGTCAGTATCAGTTAAGGCCTCTATGAAGAACTTCTCTGAACCTAAATTGAAGATTACCGGTGACAAAAGGCTTTGCCTAACACCTCTCCTTATTGCTATACTTTCTGATGTTTAGTCTTCAACTCTTATTATTTCTTTTTGTTGCCAGTATAGGTTCCCAATAATTCTGACATCTTTGTTATCAATATCCGTATCTTTCAGAATCTGGATCATTTTGTCGTCCTGAACTTGATCGACCACTATTTCGAAATAAATAAAGCGTAGATTTACGCCGTAGTTAACGTCTCTACATCTTTGAATTAGCATTTGTAGACTAAAAAGGACTTCTCTGGTATATTTCAAATGACAATAATTTCAAAACAATTCAATTTAGACATATGGTATGATATCTAGAATTTTCAGTAGGACTCAAAAGTAAAATAACATACAGAGCTTTCCATGTAAAAAAAAATCAAGATGGCGTAATTTCTTCGAACTGACAGTTCAAAACATCAGCATGTGCGCCATATAACATCCTATAACTTTTATTTAAACATTTTTTTGATACACTGATTAATAAATGCTGTGGAATCACTATTTCACATATATAGGGCACCCTTTATTTATATATATATATATATATATATATATATATATATATATATATATATATATATATATAACATATATATATATATATATATATATATATATATATATATATATATATATATATATATATATATATATATATATATATATATATATATATATATATATATTATATATATTTCGTTAGTAGACTAAAAAGGACTTCTCTGGTATCGAGTCCATTAGGCAAACTTGAGTGTCGGCGATATGCCCTTCGATTTTTTGACAAACTCGTTGGCGAATTATTGTGAGGAAAATCATCAAATATACTACGGTAATCTTTGCATTGCGTGGAGTTGGTTCTTTTAGATATCATGACCAACGTGGATTTAAGCCAGTCTTGTGGAATAATTCCTGTTCCATATATTGTATTAAATAATTTAAAAAGAGCTTTCTTTCCGTATTTTTCTAACAGTTTCAATACTTCCATCGGGATTTCATCAGGACCCGTTGCTTTCTTATTTTTAGCTGTTCGTTGCTTTTTCGATTTTGTCCATAGTAAGGGATGGGCCAGAGGTTGCAGCTAATATTCCGTAGCTATCTAGTGTTTGATCTTTAAATCCTTGTTCTATGTAATGCTTCCACATTTTTAGTTTTTCTTCTGGTTTTCCGGTTCCTAGATTGCGAAAAACATAGACTCTAATCTTCATTGGTCTGTTTGTCTATCTGTCGAGCGGTCTACCTGTCGGTCTATTTGTCTTTTTCCTTGCACCATCACTCTAAAAAAAAGATATCTATTCCAAACCTAGTGCAGGTATTGAAGTACGAATTGAACATATAATTTTTGAGGTACATCACTTTAGCTGAGAGGGATGAGGAGGGTTTAAAAATGTTTATAACACAAAAAAATAGTTTTCAATTTTAGTCGGTTACTTGCAATAGAAGAAAACCCACAGTTCGTTCTGCATGCATTTCTTGGCGAAGAATTCCATGACTTTGATCTCCACCTCACTTATTCAACTGGTTTGGTACCCTCTGGCTTGGGGTTGTTCATCTACACGAAGATGAAGTTGAAAAGTCACCGCTTCGAGATGGTAGATGAGGCAAAACGCTAATCGCAGGCGACGCTGGAGGCAATCACAACATCGGAGTTCCAAAAATGTTCAATAGATGCAGAAAAAGGTGAGACTGGTTCAGTCCGGTGCAGGGGCACTACTTTGAAGGTAGCGGGAGGCCTAAAAGTAACTACTTCAGATTTTCTAGCATTAGTCCTGGAACTTTCAGATGGCATATTCAAGAGCTTGTCGGCGATTAGACCCATAACTCTTGTGTGCCAAAATTATACAAGTTCTTATTTCCATTCCCCATTTATTTTTGCCGAATAATTCAGTTCTGGTTTATCTGCTTCTGTATTAAGCACAGTGGGGGCCATACGCAACCTCACCATAATTAAGGTGCGAAAAAATCAGAGTTGTGTACATTTCTGATAAACAATATTACGATTGAGTTCAAAATGCAGCTTTGGTAATCGTAACGTAGTTGATAAATTTAAGTTTAAAGTAAAATATCTTACTGATGTTTTCTTGCTTGATCGATTAAAAGGAGCATTTCATTTTCAAGGAAAATTTAGCGACTGCTCTATTATGCAGCATAACTTGTATTTTCTTCTTACAACGCCGTCTTCTCACGAAGGTTGGCGATTCATATATCATTATTCTCAGTTCAGAGTTAATTAGTTGTTGAAATAAAATTGAATTGGGTACAACCGTTGCGTCCTGAAAGAAAGAGCGGGTAGTTCAGTAAAAGGCTGCATTAACACAGAGAAAAATATATTGACAAAATAAAATCCTTGCAGATATTACACTCTTAAAATTACATTAACTAAACAAAAATCCCTTAGGCTATGAGAGTGTCCACATTTAAACTAGAGTTCTATGAATTACTGATCTTAAGTGTAAAAAAACAAAAGGCTTTTTAAAAAACACGCTCGGATTACACGTGTTGAATAGTCGTTGGAAACACACTTGCAGATAGGAAGTGAGATATTTAAACTGGTGTATTACTGACTTACTGATTGGTTTCTCCTCGTGGATTTTCCATAAGCTGCTTGACCTTTCCTGGTGAGAGTCTCATCAAAAATAATGTCTCAGCCACTGCTCTCCTATTCTTTTTTGGGTAGCTAATCACTTTTTACCCGAAATGCCTGAGGATGAGCAGGATATTTTAAGAACTTGAGAGCTAGAAACGACACCCATTTGGCGATAAAAAAAACCACTACTCACTATTGCGTCACGGAGAAAAATAAAAAGCCACTACGGCGTGCTAGAGAAAAAAGTCACTACGGCATACTGGCGGAAAAAGCCCTAAAAAATTCCAAATGGCCGTTTATATATCTTCTCCCTACTTCAAAGTGAAGTCTTTAAACTGGCTCACTTCCGGGACGCAAGATCAGACGCACTCAATGCAAACAAAATACGTTAAGTCAGCAACACATTATACACGGTTGAGTTACACTGTTCAAAAATTTAAATCACTGTTTTAAGTTACAGTGCTCAAAAATCGAAATTACTTCCTAATCAAATATAAAAATATAATAAAATATAAATTGTAGAAAGAAAAACAGTGTTGTAACATAATCTTAAAATCTAGGAAAAAATTAATGTTACAATGTATTGCTTCCAAGTCTTTATTTTGTCCTTAATATCCAGTATAATTTTATTACTTCCATTTCTCAGAATTGTTTCTTGTTTTTTCCTCCCAATTCCTTCACCTTCTAACTTGTATTGAGGGATTTAATTGCAAACAGTAATTATGAGTTATTCTATAAAGCGATTCTAAATCTTAATATAACTGAATTGATTTACTCAATTTATTCCTGGAAATTAAATAAATTGGAAAGCAGCGTGTGAATATTAAATTATTAACGAAACAGTTCGGCTCTGATATATCGCCACAATCGGCGACGTCTAGTTATCGTCCTTTCAAGTGAAAAAATTACGAGCTCTAAAAATCGGAGAAAATAAAATCATTTATTCTAAAAGATAACGTAATTAATGAGTTATACTCGATAACTTTTGTTGGGAAAAGTGATTTTGAAATAAACAAAAAAAGCACTAAGTTTTGGAGTAAACTCGGCACCTAGTTCTCAAGGAAATTCTAAAACCTCGATTATGCTTTATGGCCCGAATTTATTGGTGTAACTTTTTGAGATAGTGTCAGCTGAATAATAAATGTAAGATTTTATCGTTTCCTTCGTTATTCTGTAACGACAAAAAGCCAAATGCGGCTGGGAAAAAGTTTACGCCGATTTTACTGCAGGAAAAATTACTGGAAACTGCATTGAACATTTTTCAAGAGATAAAACAAAGTGTATAACATTTGTAACTTTTATTAATTATTCGTTATAAAAGGTGATATTCCAGAAAAAGTAATTTTAAAATACGAAATTATCTACCTAGCTATGCACAAAAATCCACAGAGCTTAAAACAACATTTTTATACGTAATTACTGCATAAATACACAAGCCAAGGTTAACACACAACCAACACGGATCCCTGATCGAGACGGGGAGTTCGCCAGTCTTCTTGATCTGTTTTTAACCACCAATCCGGAGATTTACACGGTCACCGTAAATCCGCCGTTAGGTTCTTCCGACCATAAACTGCTTTCGACATCGAGTATCCTGCCAATCAGTGACAGAGAAGCGCCTAGGCTGCGCAAGATTTGGCACTACAAATCTGCTAAATGGGAAGATCTCATGGAATATTTTCGAACTTTTCCTTTGCTGGACGTTTGTTTTCGATCCGATAACCCATCTGACTGCGCCAGGGAGGTCTCCGATATTATTTTGGCTGGTATGGAAGTTTACATTCCTTTTTCGAAGAAATGCCCCTCCAACGGCAAGCCTTGGTTTGACCGAAAATGCAAAGAAGCTGTTGCTTCTAAACATACTGCCTATCGACAATGGCGTGAAAATCCTAACACCATAAATCGTAACACCTTTGTTCATGCCCGGAATAGATGCAAAGGAATTATCGACGAAACCAAGAAGGCACACAATCAATTACAAACAAACTTCTCGCTTATCCTAACAATTCCAGGTCCTTTTGGGAGTCGCTAAGGCAGTTAGTCAAAATTTCACCAAATCCACCATACCACCACTCACACGGCCAGATAATTCCATTTCAACCACATCTGTTGAGAGAGCGAACTTGTTGGCTGAACTCTTTGCTTCACATTCTACTGTCGATTTCCAAGGAAAAACACCACCTACTATTCCCATACTGCAGTCAAAGATGCCCGATGTTGTCTTCAGAAAGCGTATCATAAAGCGTATTTTAATGAAGCTAGACACCAAAAAGGCTTCTGGCGCTGACGGAATCCCTGCCATAGTTCTCAAAAACTGTCCAAGGGAACTAACACCAGTTTTCTGTAGACTTTTTAACCTATCCTACAGAATGAGAATATTTCCGTCCTGCTGGAAATGTGCCACGGTTCAGCCGATACCTAAAAAAGGCAAGAAGACCTTGCCAAATAATTACCGACCAGTCGCACTGCTTTCAATAATATCGAAAGTCATGGAAAAGGTTATCAATGAGCATCTTCTAAAATATCTTGAACGATTCAATATTATTAGCGATCACCAATATGGTTTTCGTAAACACAGATCAACAGGAGATCTTCTGACTTATGTAACATATGTTTGGAACAACGCAATTGAACAGTTTGGAGAATCTCGAGCGGTTGCTCTTGACATATCCAAGGCATCCAACCGTGTTTGGCACGATGGACTGTTGGCTAAACTACGCTCTTGTGGTATGTCTGAATGGTTCTGTTTGTGGCTCTCATGTTTCCTCAGAGAGCGTTCTTTACGAGTGGCGGTCGACGGATTTCTTTCTAACACCTTCACTATCAACGCCGGTGGCCCCAGGGCTCCATACTGTCTCCTACTCTCTTTCTCATTTACATTAAAGATCTGCTGGAAAAGACCGGGAATCCAATCTACAGCTTTGAAGATGACAGTACGCTTGTCTCTTCATTCACCTTGACCGCTCGGACATCGGCTGCTCAGGCGAATATCCGCAGACAGCCGGAGGTCGTTCAACTTAACAAAGACCTGGAAGAAATTCTATCTTGGGGTGACAGTAACCAAGTGGAATTTAACGCTACAACAATCCAGGCGGCAGTTTTTTCTAAACAAGTTTACGTTGCTGAACCCGACATAGTTATGTCGGGGCACTCCATTCCCCTAGCATCATCGCTCAATTTTTTGGGCGTTAGTTTGGGAGCAAATATGTCCTGACATCAATATGTTGCAGGCATAGCAAGGAGAGCTTCGCAAAAGTTGAGAATATTACTTCGAACCAGAAAGCTTTACACCCCACAACAACTGTTAATTCTTTACAAAACTCAAATTCGAGCAACTATGGAATACTGCTCCCACGTTTGGGGCTCCGCTCCCAAACATGCACTGCATTTGTTGGATTCTGTTCAGAGAAGAGCTGTCCGTCTGATTGGAGACCTGGAACTGACCGGCGGCCTTGATTCGCTGGAACATCGAAGAACGGTTGGCGACTTGAGTCTATTCTATAAGTATTTTCATGGAAAGTGTTCAAAGGATGTAGCCCGCTTAATTCCTCCCAAAGCGGTGCGCGTTAGAAATACACGTCGCGCTGGTGCTTCACATCCGTATGAGGTTCAGCTTGTTACTCCGCGTACAATGCTTTTCAAGCAGTCTTTTATATGGAGAATATCATCCCTTTGGAATAATTTGCCCAGCGCTGTGTTTCCCACCGAGTACAATTTACAGCGATTCAAGAATAACGTGATCGCTTTTTCCGCACACATGCCGCTCCTGGAGCGCTTTAGGGACTTCCCTGTAGCACGTGTGCTAGACCCATAAAAAAAAAAACCATCACCATCAACGCTGCACACTGGGAATTTTCGCACTTTGTAGTCCCAAAATCTCCTAGAGGCTTCGTTTCCCCACCGATTTCAGAGATTCTCCTTTTAAAATGATTTTTGCAAGAACACGAACCAATCCCTTACGAGCTATTTTGAAAAGATTGCAAGTTTTAAGTTGCACCAAGTTCGAATTACGAAGCGGTCAAAAACGCTGTACACGATTGGCTTAGACAGCAAGGTGAACAATTCTACACTACAGAAATTCGGAAGTTCACAGAACGATGTGAAAAATGTCTAAATGTTCACGAGACTACATTGAAAAGTAGTGTAGCAAGGAAGTCATTTTCATAGAATAAACTGGTTTTTATTCACAGTGTTGCTAATTATTGAACGCCCGTCGTACACTTTGAAGAACCATATATTTAATCAAACTGATATAAATTAAGGTAAATTTTTCGAGAAAATTACCAGTGTAGTTGAGTGCAAAGGGAAACTTTGTCTAACGCAGTGCATAGATGAAGCCTTAATTTGAAAGAATCTAGGGACGCGATCAACAACTAACTTTCACGTTCATATTATTTCATTTTCTTTTAATGAGTTTGAAGAAATGGGTTATTTCCACCTTTTTTTAAAAAAGTTCGACCATAATGCGTCGTACGAACTCGCCTGCGAGGGATGTACTGAGTAAATAATTTTTTAAATTCTGACATAAATTAGGTGAATTGTGCTCATTTATCAATCTTTTATTTGTTGTATATTATTAAAGAATTAACTTTGAATTGTTGTGGCTGTTACTTGATGGAAATTCATAATGAATTTAATGTAAGACTGAATTTTGTCAAATTTTCACTTTATTTAGTTTCACTAAAACTTTATGACGCGTTTCGCTATACTATAGCTTCGTCTGATACAAAATGATATTTGAATATTAGTGTTGTTACTTTTATACAAATATAGGTAATAAAATTTATACTATATGCTATTGAATATTGCTGGGAATTCCATTCTGAATATTAATTGTATAAATTGAGTATAGGTGAGTTACCATGGGCCAGACAGGTATCTTTTTGTTCGTTTAAGATTATGTCTGAATTTTTAATTCTGTTTATTTCTAAATTTTCTAATAGGTTTAAATTTACGCCTTTGTTTTGTATGTGTAGAATTTTAAATTTATCGTCAAAAAGATGATTTGATTCTGTTAAATGATTACTGTGCGCTGAGTTGTTTTTGTTTTTTAAATAGCTTCTTTTTATGTTCTGAAACCCGAGTTTCGAATGAGCGACCTGTCTGAACTATGTAACTTTTATGACAAGAACCACAATTCAGCTGATACACTCCAGATTTTTTTGATCTATTTTGTTTTCCCTTTGCGTTTTTTAATGAATTTTCCTAACGAGTTATTTGTTCTAAAAGCTATGTTGATATTATATTTGTTTAAGTGGTTTTTAATTTTCTCTGACGTGTTACCAAAATAGGTTAAAACATTATATTTTTTTCCCTGTGTTTTCTTTCTTGGGGTATACTAAAGAAATAGCTTTATTTTTTAATTTTTTGTTTAGAATTGAGTCTAAGGTGTCAGGAGAATATCCGTTGTTAACAGCAATTTGTTTTATTAGATTTAATTCTTTATTAAAATCATTTACAGCTAAGAGGACACTTACAAGTCTATGCAACATACTGTGGTAAGCTGCCAATTTGTGTTGTAGGGGGTGAGCTGATTTTATGTTTATTGTAGTATCTGTACAGATAGTATCTGTACAAGAATTAAATCTAATAAAACAAATTGCTGTTAACAACGGATATTCTCCTGACACCTTAGACTCAATTCTAAACAAAAAATTAAAAAATAAAGCTATTTCTTTAAAAACGACTCAGCGTACAGTAATCATTTAACAGAATCAAATCATCTTTTTGACGATAAATTTAAAATTCTACACATACAAAGCAAAGGCGTAAAATTAAACCTATTAGAAAATTTAGAAATAAATAGAATTAAAAATTCAGACATAATCTTAAACGAACAAAAAGATACCTGTCTGGCCCATGGTAACTCACCTTTACTCAATTTATACAATTAATATTCAGAATGGATTTCCCAGCAATATTCATTAGCATATAGTATTAATTTTATTACCTATCTACCTTAGAGTATTTGTATAAATGTAACAACACTAATATTCAAATATTTTTTTGTATCAGACGAAGCTATAGTATAGCGAAACGCGTCATACAGTTTCAGTGAAACTAAATAAAGTGGAAATTTGACAAAATCAGTCTTTCATTACATTCGTTAAAGAATTGATTTCTACAGTAGAACCAATAGGAACTTTCATTTATTAGTCAGTTTTATCACGAAAATTAATGCATAAGACTTCAATAGTGATTATGCATTGAAATTTGATACGACATAATCATTTGATTAGTCAATTTAAGCATCATAGGAATACTGTTATATAGAATATAAAACATAACTGCAATTTAGTTAATTTTTCTTAAGGTAACTTATACTGTAAAACTACTTAATGAACCGTAAATGCTATTTTAATTTCCGGCCGCACTAAAATACTTTGATGAGTTATTAAACTGATCAGAAAATATTTATCAGTTTTTATTTATTTTGCATACGTTATTACCTAGGGCGTAAAAAGTCCAAAAACAATGTTTTTGCCAAAAATTTATTTTATTCTTCAACTCTTATTCCAGCGATTTTCCTACAATTGGATATCTTTCATGTAGTACCATTTGTCTAGGTCTCCAAAATAGGCCTCAGTTTCCCATTCGACTTCTCCATTTGAGCCAAATCTTTGTCCCGGAGTTACCCTTTTAAATTAAGAAGTAATTATCGCTTTGGGCCAGATCTGGTTAATACAGCGTACAATAAAAAAACCCTGAATTTTAAAACACTTTTAAAAATTATTATTATTAATTTTTATTCATAATAGACTACATTATAATTAAAAACGATACCACTATCAAAATAAAAGACGTAAGAGTAAAGAGAGGGGCAGAATGTGGAACAGACTATAGACTATTAATAGCAAATATAAAAGTACCGTGGTACAAGACAATAAAGCAAAAAGGAACAATAGATAAAGAAAACAGAAATACTAATGAGATAACAGAAAAAGCAGACAAAGAAATAAAATACAAAATACACTTACTGCAAGACGAAACGATAAGAGACCTATGTAGATGACGATTAGATCAAAAAATTAAATGAATTTAACTACGACAACCTCCAACAGATGTACAATCACATAAAAGAATGCATCAAACAGGCGGCCCTAGAAGCATTAGGTAAAGAAGACAACGAGAATGAGAAACATAAAATTAGAATCTCTGAAAAAACCAAAGAATCTATAAAGGAGAAAAAAAGACTATACGAAAAATGGCTGAATACAAAATCAGAAGAAGAAATGTAAAGGGAAAAATGCAGAAACGAGAAGGATGATAAACAAAGAAAAGAACGAGAGATGGGAAAAATCGTGCGAACATGTAGAACAGTATATAGGAGGAACTAGAAGCACAGAGTCATGGGGAATAATTAAAGCATTAAGGACTAATAGAGAGAAAACGTATATAGAGTACATCCCAGAAAGCGAGTGGGAAGAATATTATAAGAAGTTGCTAACAGAAGACAGACAAGAATTTCAAGAAGAACCCAGAATAAGGAAATAAAAGAGATATAACTAAGCTATGAAGAAGTAAAGAAGACAATAAAAACACTCAAAAATAATAAATCTGCAGGGCCTGGGGGGTGTGGTAAATGAAATGATTAAGTACGGGTCTAATAAATTACATCGAATGCTGAGAAAACATGTTCCCACAGAGCGATAAATGGAGAAAAAATACCAGAGGAATGGTCAAAAGCTTATATAGTATCTATATTTAAAAAGGGAGACCGCAGAAAATGCACAAACTATAGAGACCTAAGCATAATATCGAGTATGGGACGTTTGTATGGAAAAATCATTAAAAATATCATGGAGGAAAATATAAAAGGAAAAATTGGAGAAGACCAAGCAGGCTTTACGGCCGGAAAATCATGTATAGACCACATATACACTATAAAACAAACAATGGAAAAAAAAACTGGCATAGAATAGAGAAGTTCATCTAGCCTTCATAGACATAAGAAAGGCCTATGACTCAGTACCAAGACAAAGATTATGGAACGCAATGAAAGAAATAGGCATTGACAAAGAACTAATATACGCAGTAAAAGCTCTCTACGAAAACAACACAGTGAACATAAAAATAGGACATAAAATAGGGAAGAGACTCCAAACATCAAAAGGCCTATTACAAGGATGCTCTACATCCCCAACACTATTCAAAATATACCTCGAACAAACATTAAAAAAAATGGAAGCAAATATGTAGTGGAATGGGAGTCCCAATACGAGAAGATTACTTATATACTCTAAGTTTCGCAGACGACCAAATAATCATAGCGCAAGATGGGGAAGACCTCAGTTATATGGTAAGAAATCTGAAAGAAGAATACACTAAAGCAGGATTAGCAATAAACTTTGATAAAACGGAATATCTAACAACAAAGCAGGGAAACGTGGAGAATCTAGAAGTCGATAACGAAACAATAATCAAAGGAACTGATAGATTTAAATATTTAGGAACCATCATTTCAAAAAACGCAACATCAGAAGAAGAGTTTAAGCCAGATTAGGACACACGCGGACATGCATAAGACAATTAAATTCGATCCTGTGGGACAAGCACATTACAAAGAGAAACAAAACACGCATATACAAAATAATAATACAAAGCATAATGACATACGGTTCAGAAACATGGACGATCAACAAAAGAAATAAATCTAAAATTAACGCGGTAGAGATGGAGTATTGGAGAAGATGTTGTAGAGTGACACGTATGGAGAGAATAACAAATGAAGAAATAAGAAGTAGAATGAACATCAAAGAGAATGCAATAAACACCATTGAAGAAAAAAAACGATTAAAATGGTATGGACACATAAGACGGAGCGAAGATAATAGGTGGATAAAGAACATAACAGAGTGGAGCCCTATAGGGAGAAGAAAAAGAGGCAGACCCAGACGATCGTGGAGAGACGATGTGGGCGAGGCTATGGAGGACAGGGGTCTAACAGATGGAGACTGGGAAGATAGAAACGGATGGAATCAAAGGCTGAGAGAAGGAAGACAGCGTCAGCTATAGAAATCCTTGATATATATATATATATATATATATATATATATATATATATATATATATATATATACATATATATATAGATATATATGTATATATATATATATATATATATATATATATATATATATATATATATATATATATATATAAATAAATATATATATAGATATTTATATATATATATATATATATATATATATATATATATATATATATATATATATATATATATATATATATATAAATTTTTATTGTAGTTTAAATCCCAAATCTTTCTATTTCGACGAGCTTTTTTCCAATAACGTTTACAGAAGAATAAAAATGACTCCCAAAGTAGCCCGAATCAGAGATCACTGCTTACACACGATTTTTGTATGAAAATGTTCCTTAGAGATAGTGAACTCTAAATTTCCTATAACGTTTTTTAATGGTTCTTATTCTTGAAGGACAGTATCATCAATGTAGCGGAGGTTATTTACACACACAACATTAATTGTAATTCCATCTTTTTCATCAGAAAGTGCTTTATTGAAGATTTCCTCCGAATAGACATTGAATAACATGGGTGACAAAAGATAAACGGTTTTATTTGCCTATCCACTAATTATAAAATCAGCCAGTTGGATGATTTTATTACGAGAGAAAATAGTAAAGACGGTTAAGTCAGCATAAATAGGAGAAGGAAATTAAATATTTAAGCTTTACAAAGAAAAGAACAAAATACCGTTCTTGATTTCAAAGAATCTTAAGAGGATTTATACATAAAATTTGAAAAATCGAAGATTTATAGGAGTATTGTGCAACAATTCCTATTATTATAGATTCATCATAAATCTTGATAAAAAATGCAATCCTGATTTTATGAGCCGAGTTTGGACGTATTCGCTGTAAAATGACAATAAAATATTAAGGTATGTCGATTTCCGTTGAATCTGCAATAAAGTTATAAATGATTATTTCAGTTGTAAATCTGGAAAAAGGTAAAATTCGAAAAAGTCTATTGTGTTTTGATTGCTCAATAAAATATTATTATTTTAGGCACATAATAATCCCAAAGACAAACAATTAAGGCAATAATATCGTTCAAAAATGTACAAAATTAATCAAATTCACCGAAATAGCGCTAATTGAAAGTTGTTTTTTTTTTTAAATACTGGTTAAGTTAACAGAAATACAAGGTTGTCCTAGTATTTCGTGTACATAGAGTTACTGTGGATTTTTGGGATGAAAACTATTACCATTTAATTCAACTGACCTTAGTCCAAAAATTTGTAATTTTAAGTTTTTGAGATACGGGGTGTGAAAGTTATACTTTTATTTTAGTCTTTCTTAAGGAGCTTTCTTAATAATTATACTATCTGCATACGATTCGGTGCTTAGGGGTTTTCTGAGATGACAAAATCGAAATGAGCTTACAGTTTTAATGTAAATTGTAGGGGGCGCCACTTATTTTACTGTGTATACTTTCAAATTGTCATAACTTTTTTATACTACTCTGTATGACATTTTTAATTAAATATTCGTATTTTCCGCCTCCTCCTGTCTAAAAAAGCTTTCTTGGTAAATGTTGCTCCGAGCAAAAAAACAGTTTCTGAGATAATGGGATGTTTATTTTCATCTTGTCATCAATTGTTAATTTCGCAGGCTTAGGACATGTCCAAAAGGACAGTCTTTGAAATTTGGAGCATGCTTAAAGGCAAACAGGCTAACAACAATAATCAATTTAGAGACCAATGAGCCAGCAATAGTAAGAATGTAAAAACCAACTGGCTAAGGGCATAAAAGATTACCCACAAATTGATAAATTCGAAAAAAAGGTTAAACGCTTAACTGAGAAGATATTGGTTTCACAATAAATGTTCAATATGGCCGCCACCTTCGTTAATGCATAAATTAATACGTCGCAGAAAATTTAAATATACTCTTCTTAAAAGGTCTTCATCTCGTAAAGCGTTAGCAGTATTTTGAATCATATTCCACAATTGCTCAATATTGTCGACTTGAACTTGATAAACTTTCGATTTCAATGTACCCCAAACACAAAAATCACATGGATTTAAGTCTGAGAAACGGAGTGGCCAGTGAATAGGAGCATTTTCATCTATTCCGATCCATTTATCTGAGTAACTTTGGTTCAAAAAAATTCTCGCAAAATGGGGTGGTGCACTATCGCGCATGTAGCGCCATAAATTAATGGGTAAGTTTTCCAATAATTCAAGAATAATTTCACGGATTAAATTCAAGGAAATGTTACCATCAAGTCGATGTGGTAATCTAAACGGCCCGATCAAATAGTTCGCGACAAATCTCATCCAGACATTAATACTGCCGCATTGAAACTGTCTTTATTGCACAGCATGTGGGTTCTCTTCAGCAAAGACATGATTATTATGCATATTTGTTATATCACGTCGAGTGAAGCGTGCTTCGTCTGTAAACAGGATTTTAGTGTGAAAAGCCGGAACAGTCGCTCTGCATGCTCGAATAATTTGTGAAAAATGCAAACGGGATCCAACATCTAGAGGTAAGAGTTCCTGGGCGGACTGTATATGAAAGGGGTGAATAACTTGTTGTCTAATGATCCGGTTAATTGCACTTTTTGATATTTATAAAGCTTTCATCCACCAACGAACGTTGAACGAATCCTTATCATTACTTTGCTTTTTACTTGAATTAAAAAAAAAGAAGACTGCCGAATCGACATACAATGGGCTGTCTGAAAAGTTCTCAGCCTAACAATAAAAGAAAATTTTTTTGACATGAAATATGTTTTATTTTTTAACATAATCTCCTAAAACTTCAATAAATTTATTCCAACGTTTTTTCAGTATTTCAATACCATATAATTCCGGAAGGTCTGCAAAATATCCATCCACGACTGCAGTAGCTCCATTATTTAATGTAAATCGCTTTCCAGCCAGGAATTTTTATCAGGTTCAGAAACAGATAATAGTCAGAGGGAGCCCAATCTGGTGAATATGCTGAATATTAATGAAAGTTGTAGTTTAATTCGTTGAATTTTGCCATCGTCAAAACCCTTGTGTGAACACGTGGATTATCTAGATGAAAAATGATAGTTTTCTTCTTTAAAGCAGGTCCTTTCTTAAGAATTATTGCATCCAACTGATCCAAAAGGTTACAGAAATATTCAAAGTTAATTGTACTACCATAATCGCTCAACAAATCGCCTGTCTAATCCCAAAAAAACTCCTGCCATAACCTTCCCTGATGATGGAACCGTCTTTGCCTTCTTTAGTGCATTTCCACTGGCTTCAATCCATTACTTCGACTGTTCTTTACGCTCTGGTGTTTAGTGGTGGATGCAATTTTCATCAGCAGTTATGAAACGATGCTTGAAATCCATTTTATTTTGCTTAAAACGAACCGAACACGCTTGAGAAATACGCATTCAGAAGCGTTTTTGGTCAATTGTCAGCAAATGCGACACTCATCTTGCACAAAGATTTTTCATATGTAATTCTTCATTCAAAATATTTTCAATTCATTCTTTTGAGATGCCTATGGACTCAGTTATTTCACGTACTTTCACTCGTCAATCATCTAACACCCACACACATCATAGACTTACTGAATGATTTGTGGTATAGCAGCAGTTTTTGGATTATCTTCGATGCTGAAGAGTAAAGGTGATACATCCTTATACACTTTTAATAATTTCAGATGAATTTCTGTTGGTGTTAAACCATCCAAAAGAAAGAATTTAATCACTGTACGATGTTCAATTTTTTTCATTTAAAAAAAAACAATGACATGTCAATATTAAACAGCTGTTATTACCCGGATGAATTGACAGATCGAAATAAAATTTTACATGTGTTTCTATAAAGAATGGAACTTTCCAATACAATTATGGTTTTACAGATTCTAACGCCATCTATGTGTCAGGCCGAGAACTTTTCAGACAGCTTAGGTAAATTTCGCGAATGTAGGTATGTTTGTCATATTTACGAAACTATTAGTTTTATTCTATATCTTGGAAGTGATTATAGAGTTAAAAATATGAAGAAGTTCCTATCAATCTAGATCCAGAAGTACTCGCTGTTAAAGCTATCGCCCTCCGAATGCTCTAGATATCACCAACCATTTTAAGAAAACACTTGAAGTTTGATATTTTTTGGTGCGGTTAATCGATTAGTAGAAATGTAGATTTATTTTTGTTACTACGTAAATTATAGGATGAGGCTTTTACTAAAATCCACGTGTGTAAAAGCCTCACCTATTATATACTTTCCTAGCCACGAAATTGAATTTTCATTTTAACCAATCGAGTAAACGTACTCGAAAACCCAAGAGAACCAATTTTCCAATATTCCTCAAAATGGCTAAAGAAATCGTCGATTAAAAGTAATTTTGATGGTGCACATTTGGATGGCTGGTGCTACGCTGAGCAATATCTCCGAATCTACTACGGAACTACATTTTGAAGATTAGTTTACAAGTTACAGTGGTTTTAGTGACGTTACTTTTGATATTTTCAAAACAATGGAAAAAAAAAAAAAAAATAAAAAAAAAATAAAAAAAAAAAAAAAATCGAATTTCGTGTGTTGATTAAACACTTTTGATGGAAAAAAATACCGGTCAAGCAGAGCAATGGCTTGATAAGTGTTATAGGGACTCCTGTAAAATCACTCATCATTTACTGGTATGCTGAATTTAAACGCGGTCGTACAGATACAAATGAGGCTGAACGCTCTAGAAATGAGGTGGTTACACCGGAACACATCAAAAAAATTCATAAAATTATTTTGCATCACCGTAAAGTGAAATTGCGTGAAATAGCCGACACCCTAAAGATATCAAAAGAACGTGTTGGTCATATTTTGCATGAACATTTGGGCATGAGAAAGCTCTATTCGAAATGAGTACCGCGTTTGCTCACAGAGAACCAAGACCAACAACGGGTTGGTAATTCTGAGAGCTATTTAAGCACAAAATTAAACACTAATATGTTTCACAATTTCCACTTTATTATTTTTTTCCGTTACAATTGTTTCAATACGACAGCGTCTTCATCAAACGGAAGATATTCTAAACTAATGATAAATTGACATTATTTCTTAATATATGTATTTGGGTATATCTATTTACTCTAATTGAGGTGTATTTAATTTAAAATATAAACATTTGGACTTATCTATTTACTAAAATTCCAGGTATATTTAATTGGGTTATTCCTGACTATAAATTAATGTTCAATAATGGGGAGTTATTAATTTCTAATTGTTGATTTAATAGCATATCTGATTTTTTATATTTATTTATCTCCATACTTTCTAGGAAATTTATTTTTTTACATTTCCTTTCATTATGGAATATTTTAAAATTGTCATTGAAAACGTGTTTTTCTGTTATTAAACGATCGGCATATTGAGAGGTATTTTTTTGTTTTATGTTACTTCTTTTATATTCATTTATTCTTGGTATACTCCTGATTTTGTCCTTTTGTTGGTTTCATTTTTGTTTTTTTTTTATCAAATCAAAAAGTTTATTATTAGTTCTAAACGCAATATTTAACCCTCTATAAGACAATTGTTTAGAAACAATATCAGTTATTTTCCATGTGTAAGTTAAAATATTAAAGTTTCGGTTATTGTTTTCAGAAGTTGGCTATATCAGATTAATTGTTTGCAGGTAGGATTTTCTGTTGGTACTTCCATCTATGATATTAGGTTGATATACATTGTTAAATGCTATTTGTTTTATTATATTTAGTTCTTTAATATAATTTTCCTCTGATACAGGCATGTGTAGGTGTCTGTGGATTAAAGAATTAAAAGCAGCCATTTGGTGTCAGTAAGGATGAGTTGAGTTATTATGTACTACTGAGTCTATATGCGATGGCTTATGAAAAATAGAAAAATGGTTTTTATCGTTAATGTTTATAATAGTTAAATTTACGAGATCGATTGATTTTCGTTGATCCATTTCTATGGTAAGCGTTATATTTCTGTGAATATTATTTATAAAGTTCAGAAATTGTTGCAGTTGTCTATCTGTTCCAGTAAAATAGATCAAAATATCATCCACATCCCTATACCAGTAAAGACAAGATCTGCTAAGGAGATGATTGTGAATTTTAAATTCTAGATGGTTCATAAAGATTTCGGCTAACAATGGTTTTAACGGGTTACCCATTATTAAACCTTCTTTCGACATATAAACAGTATTGTTAAATTCAAAATAGTTTGGTCCAAACAGATTGATAGGCATTCTAATATTTCTTCTTGGGTAATTACGTTAACTCCGTTTTTCAGTAATAAGTTTTCTACTAGTTCTATAACTTGACCGGGGGATATATTGGGAAGAAGGTTTTGGACGTTCAGTGTGTCATTTTAGGCTCCTTTGAATGAAGACAAAGAAAGATTGCCTCGAACCGACGAGCAAACAAGTGACTCATTTTGGATTTTAAGTGATTTCGACGAAAGTTCGGAATCGACTGATAGTTTTACTAAAATATGTCGTCGACAAAAATTCTCTTTACCGATTTTTTGTTGAATGCGAATTATCGCGGACAAGTTTTTACTTGACACACTGTACCTTCATTATTAACACTGGTGTGCCCCAAGCCTCCATACTATCCTCTACACTCTTTCCGTTTACATTAACGAACCGCTGGAAAGGATCAGGAATCCGTCTACAGCTTTGCAGATGAGAGTACGCTTATTTCTTCATTTACTTTAAATGCCCCAACATCAGCTTCTCATGCAAATATCCGTAGACAGCAGGAAGCCATTCAACTTAACAAAAACCTGAACGAAATTCTATCTTGGGGAACCAAGTAAAAGTTAATGCTAAGAAAACTAAGGCGACAGTTTTTTCTAGAAAATTTAACGTTGCTGTGCCCGACAGAGTTATGACAGGGGACTTAATTTCTCTTTGCTCAATTTGCTGGACGTTAACTTGAGAGCAAATATGTTTTGGCTTAAAGATGTCGCATGCATAACAAAGAGAGCTTCTCAACAGCTGGAAATATTATGCCGAAATACAAAGCTTTATGCTTGACAACAACTGTTAATAATTCTGTACAAAGCTTAAATTTTACCAACAATGGAATACTGCTCTCATGTTTGGAGCTCTGCTCCCGAACATACACTGTATTTGTTGGATTATATTCAGAAGAGGGGTGATTGGAGATTCAAAACTCACCAGCAACCTTGATTCTTTGGAAAATCGAAGAACGGTTGGCGAATTGAGTGTATTCTACAAGTATTTTCCTGGAAAGTGTTAACTGAATGTAGCTTGCTTAATTTCTACCAGAGCAGTGCATGTTTGGAATATCATCATTATCATCATCATCATTATCTTATTCTATCCATAGTGGGATGTAAGCCTCCCCAAGTTGTCTCCAATGAGTTTTGTTGTTTGCTTTTTTCATCCAATCGGGTCCCGCTAATCTTTTTAGGTCGTCCGTCCATCTCGTCTGTGGTCTACCTCTGCATCTTTTGTGTTCTCTAGGCCTCCATTCAATTATACGGCGTGTCCATCTGTTATCATTCAGCCTTGCGATATGCCCCTTCCACGTCCACCTTAATATACATATTCGTCGCACTGTCACTTTTGATCTCCTTCGTATGTCGATGTTAGGAATACGGTCTTGGAGCCCAATATTTATCACTCTCCTCTCCATTGCTCTTTGGGTTACCTGGAGTTTATTTATTATACTTTT
The DNA here is from genome assembly GCA_019049505.1 of Pachyrhynchus sulphureomaculatus. Classification (NCBI taxonomy): domain Eukaryota; kingdom Metazoa; phylum Arthropoda; class Insecta; order Coleoptera; family Curculionidae; genus Pachyrhynchus; species Pachyrhynchus sulphureomaculatus. The sequence continues at coordinate 152,041,080 of CM032455.1, read as the reverse complement.
ATTTAAAGCCCACGTTTCAGTGCCATATGTTAATACCGACGGTACATACTGATCAAATACTCTGGCTTTTATTGTATTTGGGATGTCCAATTTGAATGTAGATTGTAACCTTTCGAATCCGAGACTCTTCTATCCAAGTCAGCCTTAAAATTATTTTTTGATATTTTGATTTTTTGTCCTAAATTTATGAATGTTTGTACCTTTTTTATTCTTTCACCTTCTATTAATAGTTCCGGGCCGTGTTTTCACTTTCGGTGTTCAAATATTTGGTTTTGGTGAAGTTTCTTCTTCTAGAGTCAAAGTGAACAGCTTTGGAGATATCGAATCGCCTTGTCTACTTCCTCGTTTAATTTTGATTTTATTTGTTTCTCTTCAAGCATTATTTGTGATGTGACATTTTTATATATGTATTCAAGAAGAGTTGTGTATCTTTCATCGACTCTGTTGTTACTTAAGGACTGTCCACATTTCTACCGAATCAAATGCTTTTTCGTAGTCAACCACTTCTATCCACAAGGAGACCTTATATTCATTTGCTTTTTCCACTAGTAATCTAATTGTTTGAAGATGGTCCAAAGTGCTGTATCACCGTCTAAATCTCGCTTATTCACGTGGATGATAACTGTCTAATTTGTTCGTTAATATATATGTTATAATTAGAGACAGGATTATATGCATTTGTATTATTAGGCAATTGAATTGCTCAGGGTATTTTTAATGTCGCCGTCTGGAACTAATCTTATCGCCGGAACGTTACCTGCAATAGTCTAAACATCGATTAGGTTATAGTGCCAGGGGTCGGGATATTAAGTGATAAGGAGTTAGTTTCTAAGAATATTTGTTTGAGCGTGGATCAAATAAACAATTTTCTCGAAGACGAATTTTTATTTTAAAACAAGATATCAGTTTTAACATTATTGTTGACATCAAAGGTGTAGTAAATGACTTCGAAAGTGCAGAGGCTATGGCAGTTCGTCAATCCAAGAAAGCATTTCACGATTCTGATATTAAAAACACATAGCTTTGATTAGCACTCACTTTTCCCACATACCTGCGGGTATTAAAAAGCTTGAAACTCAAGGTTTGGCGTTGACCGAATCAATTCAGTTAATGAATAAAATCCGTCAAAGAAACTCCATATTGCCAGATGTATTCCCGCGTAGAGTTAAAGGGAAGTTTGAAAACATTTTGTGCAATAACGCAGGCTTTGAACCTTTGTGTCAAATTGATAGTTTTATTAATGGGACGGGTGAACTTTTGCCAGAAACAATAAGTGCTAATATAGCACCCAAATTTGAATACTGCCCAGTTACCTCAATGGATGTGGAACGGTCTTTTTCCACTTATAAAAATATTTTAAGTGATCGAAGACACAATCTTACTACCCAACATTTGGAACAATATCTTATTGATTACGTGTAAAAGAATACAAATATTAAATAATTTTAAAAAATGTTAAATAATTGTTAATTAAATTTAAACATCGTCGATAACTTGTTAATTTTATGCTGATTTTGAAATAAAAAACATTTAGCATTTTTCATGCATATTTCAGGATTTTTATGTTACATATAAGCCGGTCTCTAGTTATAATTCTAGTGAAATCAAGCAAAATCAAGGCGTTTACTCAGGGTGCTGGAATTTTACTTTCTATAAGGCACCTGTTAAATAGAGCTCGAAGAGTTCATCGTCTCCTGGTTGTTTGTTGTTGTGCATATGTTGTAGAGCGTTCATTATTTCATCCGTTGTTATATCGGGAATTTCTTTATATCCCACATTTCTTACTATCACTCTATTTCCTTCTTCTTTTCCAGGCTATGGCAGTATTTTCGTGTCATATAGTGTTTGATAATATTTCTCTGTAGCTTCCTTTATCTTTTTGAAGGAATTAGGAATATACGTTGCACCAATACTTCACATCCGTATGAAGTTCAGCTTATCCCTCTTCGCACAAACCTTTCAAGCAGCCTTTTATATGGAGAACCTCAACCCTTTGGAATGATTTGCTCAGGACTGTTCCCCACGTGGTATAATTTACAGCGTTTCAAGACCAACGTGAATGTTTCCGTACACGCGTCGCTCCTGTAGAGCTTTAGGGACTAGAGATAAAAAAAAATTAATTAACTGTTTATTATAATATTTATATTAATATACACTGGTTCTAGACAAAATATTGTTTGTAACTTGTGCGTAAAATTTCTGATTTAGATTAAAAAAAAAACAGAGTAGGAAAATAGCCCCTTACGTCCTCTTTGGCTTTGCTACTGAATCCTACATGAACTAAAGTAACCTAACCCAGTTTAATAAAGAAAACAATAAAAAAGAAATTTAAACTTATTATTTCCTATCCTATAAAGCGGCGTTAGTAAATTTCACACCAAGACTACCTGCGCCCTTAATACAACAGGTAAATTCCACACTAACCTTATAAGGGTGCTTAAATCTTACAGGTAATTTCCACTCCAAGCAAATATAATTATACTTTATTCATCTAAATAAAATTGGACGGATTTCTTTTAAATCAGTTTTTATTGAAAATTTTAGATATTTGCAAAAATATATGTTTTTATTTCATAGTAGAATAATATTGATAAAACATGAAGTTTTTGCTAAATACATAAAATACAATTGGACAAATTTTCTTACATATACTAGATAATGCTACAAACCTATAAATATCTATTTACATATCTTAACAAAACAGGTTGAGAAAAATAGGAGACACATTTTAAAAAATAGAAACGATTAATATTTCCTAATTGTCTTTGTTCATAAAGATTTTTTAAATGTTTTAATTTTTGATTATTATGATTATTACTTATTTTAAAACTCGTCGACACTTTGTATTTATATATGTTAATCTGAAATTCTTTCAGCCTATCGATAAAAGTATACAGAGACGGATGTATAGAATAAAAATAATTATTTAGATGGGAATGGAAGGACTCACAACAGTTAGTCGTTCGAGTTAAAGATGGACTCGATTCTGCCCATATTTCAACTGGAAAATCGGCTCCTTCCTCTATATACGTTTCTAGTAGGTAATCACAAAATTTATTTAAACGTTCATCCTCAGGTTTTATAGAATATAACTCGTATGCAAAACTGTCACCCAATTCTTCGGGTGCTAAATAGGACAAGCTGAAACAATACTTTAACCAACGACCAATTTCAGAATTTTTGTCGCAATATTCTTTAGCTAGACCTAGATTCTGTATCTTGCGAAACCAAGATTGGTGTAAATCAAATCTACATCCTAACACTTTAGCATTTGGCCAAACTTCAGATACTGCCTTATGAATAGATTTTTCGAAGTCAATAGTAATTTTCTTTGGATTAAAATACAGTGTTGAATAAATCTTACATTTTAATAATGTGAAGAGGTTTTTGTATGTTTCAGCTCTCTTATCACGCAATAAGCCAAATAATAATGGAATGTAATGCCCGTTTGCAAAACCATGCACTGTAAATAACTGTGTAAAATATTTAGTGCAGTATGAAAAGGTGCCGTCCATATATATATTGGATATTTTACACAACATATTGACATTTGTAGTGCAAGAAGAAACAATAATGCCACTTTCGAGTTCACTGATATATAGAAAATTCTCACTCTTGCTAGTTTTGATTTCAAATGTCTCTAAAACACTATGCACCTTCTCAGCACTTCTTGGATTACGTCCTGGCAAAAATTTTCGTCTATGGTTATAAATGTTTTTTCTAATATATTCGATATCTTTTTCTGTTACTGTTTCAGGCAGCGTGTTTTGTAGTTCTTGTAAGATAATTTTAGATGGCCTTTCACTCATATGCTCTCCGGCTTTTCTTTTGCAGGAATTACTAATTATTTGCCGATTCGGCTTCTTGGTGTCGACTTCGTGTGTATGGAGTCCTTCACTTCTGGTAACTAAAATTCTCGGGCCCAACGGTGAAGACTTTTGATTTACAATCTTTTTTTGAACATCTCCAAAATGTTTCTCCATATTTTAGCACCTTTTGTCGAAAGTAAGAAACTTTGCTTCCATATTAGCAACACTTTAAAAAATATACGCACAACCAAGTAATAATCACAAATTAATAATATGTACTCAACTGATATGTAGAAGGGTTTAATAATGATTTAATTGAACAGGCCGGTGCGTACCACCTCCCATTTATCAACCCTCATCCTCTACCTGTAAGTACTCGGTGTCGAATTTACTTCTGCAATTACAATCTCTTAAATATGTCTAGGTCATAAACGGATTAGTGGTGTGGAAATTACCCGCGCCCCGATAAAGAAGGGTTTTTTTTTCTATTTAGTACCTAGCCTAATTAGTATTCCCAAACTAGCATTCCCGTTAAAGATTTGTAAAAGCCAGTAATCGTTCCCCAAGTATTCATTTGGCGATTATAACGAATATTTAATACAGCTTATCATGCCGGCAATAACCTTTTATCTCATTACAACTTAACAGTTTAAGCTGTAATATTAATGCTTCATGTGTACTCACATATTTTCGCGTACGTGCCTATCTATTTCCGCTTTAGGAAGGCGTTCCTTGTTTGTTTTGTGACTTCTATTTTAGGTCGGATATATTTTAGATAATACTTTGGAGCGAGACAGACTGAAATATGGTCTTTACTGCTCTGTGTGTTTACTGCTGGCCAATTACAGGAACACTTGGGCAAGTATTCCTAGTCGTTTCTTGAAGTAGCACTTAAGGCTTATTTACCACTTCCTTGCCTTCTCCTTTAGATCTCTATTTCATAGTCATATTGATTATGCTTCTGGAGGAACGATTCACGTTGATCTTGAATCGCTCTGTAAATTATACTCGATGGGAAACACAGTCCTGGGTAAATAATTCTAAAAGGATGAGGTTCTCCATATAAACGACTGCTTGAAAAAAGTTGTTGGAAGAGTGACAAGCTGAACTTCATAAGGATGTGAAGTATCAGCGCTACGTATATTTCTAGGCATACATCGCTTTGGGGGGAATTAAGTGAGCTACATCTATCGAACACTTTCCATGAAAATACTTCTAGAATAGACTCAAGTTCTTCGATGTTCCAAGGAGCCAAGGTTGCTGGTCAGTTCTGGGTCTCCCATCAGGGGAACAGCTCTCTTCTGAATAAAATCCCACCAATACAGCGTATATTTGGAAGCAGAGCCCCAAACATGGGAGCAGTACCCCATCGTTGGTAGAATTTGAGCTTTGTACAGAATTAAAATGTCAAAACACAAACTAACCAATCCACCAGAAAATTTCAAATCGAAAGAGAAGTGCGCCAGAGTGATATGTGCTCTTTCAAGCTTTTCGTAACACTTCTAGAAAGTATGCTACAATCAATAAACTGGGAAAAATGGGGCTTAACATTGACGGTGAAACATTAAATCACTTTTGTTTTGCTGACGACATTGTCTTAATAAAAGTTAATATGCAAGAAGCATAAACGATGCTGCCCATGCTTCAAGAAGCTTCAAGAAGGATTGGCTTAAAAATCAATCTATTCAAGAGTAAGTTTATGAGAAATCTTATATTAAATGTCTCTATAAAAGTGAATAACGTAGAGATCGAGCAAGTACACCGATATAAGTACCTAGGACATGAAGTCATTATAGGACGAGACAACCAATAACATGAAATTCAGCGGAGAATAGGTCTTTCCTGGATGGCATATGGCAAACTGGACTATATATTTATATTCAATCTTCCGATGTGTTTAAAAAGACGAATTTTTGACAGATGAGTACTACCCGTTCTTACGTACGGATTCGATACTTTCACACTGACGAAGAAAAATATTAACAAAATATGTGTTAGGCAAAGAAAAACGGAGAGGTCAATATTAGGGGTTACTCTTAGAAATCACATTACAAATCACATTATCAGGAACAGAACGGCGGTACTAGACGGACTCAAATTCATTCTACATCTTAAAAGAAAATGGGCTGGACATGTTGCTAGGTTTAAAATTATAAAGTGGCGACCAAGATCCTATCGAAGTAGAGGTGACTGATGATTTGAAGAGAGTGGCTGGAATTTGGGTAAACTTGGTTCAGAACAGAAAAAGGTGGCAAGACTTGAGGGAGGCTTTCGTCCAGCAGTGAACAGTATAAGCTGATGGTGACAGAATTAAGAGTTTTTGTGAAAGGTAAAGCTTGCTAGGTCGAAATAATATTCCGAGCTTTTGAGAAGCTCTCTTTGCTATCCATGCAACATGTTTTTGTCAAGACGTGGGTGCTCCCAAATTAACGCCGAGCAAATTGAGTGACGATGCCAAAGGAATGGAGTGCCTATGTCGGGTTCAGCAACGTTAACTCTTTTAGAAAAAACTGCTGCCTCGATTTTTGTAGCGTTAAATTCTACTTGGATACTGTCACGCCAAGATGTCTTCTTGTTATATTATTCAAAGACTTCCTTGTTATATTATTGAAAGTGAATGATATCATTTCTATCAGATTTTATTCATTTCAGTATTTTTATTTTTCATCTGAATTAGGAATTTTTTAAATTGATTTTCTTTAATTCTAATAGGGAATTTCCAAAGCTTAAAGAACTGCATCTCTCTTCTCAATGTACATCATCCGTTCCGGACATTGGCGATTACCATGGCGATTCTTACTTTGTTTGCGGCTATGCGCAAGAGTTCAGTTGAGCTGAGTCCGAACCAGTCACGCAAGTTCTTCATTCAGGAGTGACGTCGTCTACCTGGGCCTCTCTTCGCCTCAAGTTTGCCCTGAAATATGAGCTACAATAGTCGATATTTTTCATGCCTCATGATATGACCCAGGTATTCTGATGTGCGCTTGATAATAGTCGCTTTGTCTTAAATCAAGATTGTCGAGCAGATGATTATTTTCTTTAAATTCAGGTTCGCGCATAGTACGGTGGTGGTCACAAGTCACATGGACTGGCAGGGAATGATTCTTGTTATTCTTGGTAAATTTACTGGCAATTGGATTATTTCCTCGAACTGCAAGAAACTCATCAGAACATGCTACACTATTCATGTAGTGCGCGCAACATTCGGTGACACGTGGGGTTTCTAGAAAGAGTGAAAATATCCTAGGCTAACTTTCCGTTAGACATCTATAATACATACAAACATGCATACAGGCTTTAGATTTTATAAAAATATATATTAAATTATGCGAATGTGCAAAAAAATTTGTAAATATTTCCAAAAAGCAGGAGACACTTAAGCAAAGACATTGTCCTGAAATCTGCTGATTTTGCAGCAAAATAAAACTTTCCAAGCTTCATGTATAGATGACTATAGTTTCTATTTGAAGTTTTTAATTTACATTTGTTAGTCTATTTTTATAGTTTACTACCATTTCTCGGAATAAAGCGTACAATAACAGTGCTTTGAAACCATTCTATCCAATGTTTCTGTACTCAGCAATCTTATATCTTTATAGCAACAATTACTGGCAAATGGTATTTTAAAAACTGAATAAATTCATTATAAAGTCCATTATCAAAGCTTTTCTTAAACAGACAATCATCGCTTTCAATATCCTAAACTCAAACAATAATCTCGGTAATCGATTATCTTAAAATAATATTTAGTTAAGGTGAATGGCGTTATTGAGCAGATATTTTAAATTTTAAAGAGAATCTTTTATTGGCGATAATGGATAGCTATTAAGATTTTGCTTATTTAAATTTTAAATCTAATTTTATATAATTTTCTTAGCTTGAGAGAAATAAATCAGATCTGTTGGCAAGAAAGAATCGTAACGCTTCCTAATTTTTCTGGTACAGATATATGGACGACATTTTGGTTTGTTTCAAAGGAAATAATGGAGAATTAAAAATAGTCTTAAATATACTGAACCCTTTTCACCCTAAAGTTAAATTCACTTTAGAAGAACAAGATAACACCATCAATTTCCCAGACATCACTCAAAAAAAATTTAATAAGCATTTATCGTTCGATATCTACAGATACAACAATACCTAGAGATTTCCTCTATTCAATGTCCCCTAAACTAGCGGCTTATAGATCAGTGAGGTATAAAACCTTCTCTTATTACGCATATTGGAAACGAAAGTGGTTTTGTAGACGGAGGTCTTTTAACATTCCAAGAAATCTAAGAAAACAGGAGATTATCACGAAGATATGAATTCCGATGTATTTGAAGATTGGTTTTCGCAAATGATTGACTTAGTACCAGATGGTTCTGTTATTGTAATGGATAATTCAAGTATTCATTCTAAAAAGTTAGAAAGAGTTCCAATTTTGGGTTGGCTGAAAAAGGACATCTCATCTTGGATGATCAAAAAAAACATTTCATTTCCAAAACACAGCGTTAAGAGAGAATTATTACAACTTGTAAAGCTTGAAGTTCTCAGAAATAAAGACAAGTACACAAGTTTCGTCATCGGGAAAATGGCAAAAAAACGTAATATTACTGTTTATCGTCTGCCACCATATCATTGCGAGCTCAAGCCGTTAGAACTGATATGGGCACAGGTTAAAGGTAAAGTAGCCAGGAATAATACGACCTATAAATTAGCAGACGTTCAAAACCTTTTCAGAATGCCATATCTAAATGCTCCACAGAAAATTGGCGAAAATGCGTCGAGCCGTTATTAAAGGTGGACGATAAAATGTGGACTGTGGACATGGCAGTAGATACCTTTAATTATACATGTAGATTCAAATGACTCGGACAATAATAGTTTTTCAAGCATGTCAGAGATAAAAGATTAGTAATACTTTTTGCATTGTTGTTTGACTTCCTTATTTGTATATTTTCATTATAAAATGTTATGGTTTTCTAATAAATGTTTAAACATTATAAAACTGTTTCTATTATACTAGTCGCAAATAATATGTATACGCCCAGCCGCACCACCACTGGCCAGAACTATTTCAGACTATTTAGCCCCAAACAACAAAAAAGGGTTGTTTTCCTATTGCATTTAAAGATAAGAGATTGTGAATATTAGGCGGGTGCCAAATTGTATTGCAATAAAGTTGTTGAACTGCTACAAGTAAAATGTAATTAAAACTCTGGGGTTTTTATTACTGCTTGATGCTAATTTCCATAATTCTAGATGATTTATTGCTATCACTTTCAAATAAATAAAGTATAGTTTTCAAAATTGTGTGCCCTGGATAAATTAAAAAATCAATAAAAAAATTTACCCAGTTTTTTCTTGCATACATGTAGTTCTAAAGTAATATATATATATATATATATTATATATATATATATATATATATATATATATATATACTTATATATATATATATATATATATATATATATATATATATATATATATATATATATAATTTGGTAACCTGTTATCGACCGTCAATTAGATGCGTGTTTGATTATGGGAAATCGGTCAGAGCCGTTTCTTCTTTAATACTCAATATTTCGTTATCGTTTGACATCTTCTTCAGGAGAAACTACAATATTAATACCCGAATTAGATATATTAAAAAACAATGTTATAAATATATACATATATATATATATATATATATATATATATATATATATATATTATATATATAATAGAACCCCGATTAACCGAGTTGCGATTAGCCGAACGTCGGATTAACCGAGCCAATCTAAGAACCTGATTATACGAGGTACGCGCGTCTATGCTGCGTATTAACCGAGCTTCTAAAATATGTATGTACATATTTCCATTTAAAATCGTCGGGACCTCCGGGGAATCCCCCTGGCCCGTGTAAGGGGTTTCTCTATTTATGTTTTTGGACTCTTTCAGCATGCAAATTTGCGTGAATGCAGTGCGTTATAGCGTTTCCTATGGAGAAGTACGAGTATACTCACATAATTTATTTGGTTGGAGTTCTGGTAGTTAAGTGTAATTAATATGAACTGCTTTGTTTGAATTTTTGTTTGTCGTATTATAATAGAGCAAAACAAGTGTAAAAGAATCGTCGTTCCTATTGAAGAAAAATTAAAAGCCATCAAAAGAATTGAAGCAGGAGAGACAATTAAAGGTTTTGCACGAGATTATGGAGTAGGTGAGATAACAGTTGGAGATTGGAAAAGAAACCGCACAAAATAGAAGAGGGGCGTATAAACTAAGCCTCCTCGTCCTCAGGAAGAAAATCTATGAAAACCGGCGTCTATGAAAAGGTTAACGAAGCTTTATTCATAAGGTTTAACCAACAGAGATCAAAAGGTGTGACTCTGTCAGGTCCAATTTTACAACAGAAACCAATAATGATTAGTAGGCAATTCGCAGAGATAGATCAGTTTACCGCCAGTTCTGGATGGCTTAACCGCTGGAAAAAACGATACGGTGTACGACAACTGACTGTATGTGGTGAAAAACTTTCTGCTGATGTGTCATCAATTAAGAAGTTTAAGCAGAACTTTAAAAAGCAAATCGAAGATTGTGGATAGACATGTGATCAAATTTACGACTGTGACGAAACTGGTCTGAATTATAAAATTTACTCACAGATGGCACGCTGTGACTAATTTTTTGTACAGAAACCGTCTTCCTATTAAAGCAATTTTGTTAACGGATAATGCCCCCTCTCACACTGGAGAAGGACTTCATGTGGGCGAAATTGTTGTAAATTTTTTTCCTCCAAATGTAATCAACATTTAAAAAAATTATAGGCGTTTATATCTTGAACAACTGTTAGAATACACAGAAAAGGAGGATATTATCAATGGGATGAGAAAGGTTACACTGAAAAATGTTATTTACTGGGTAAGTCAAGCTTGGGATTTTGTGCGTACTACCACTATTAAAAAATCTTGGTCAAAAGTTATTAATTTTGAGGACTATAATGACAGTGAAGATGATATTCCATTAAATGAATTAGCTTTGAAATTGAGAAGCCATGGAGAAATATCTTGTTCAATTATCAATATATATATATATATATATATATATATATATATATATATATATATATATATATATATATATATATATATATATATATATCAATATATAAGAAAAAAGTTTGAATTAATGCAAAAATTAAAAGGGTGCGAAAATGTGATAAGAGAAGATGTTGTTGAATGGATTACAGCAGATGACTTAGAAGAAGAAATGAGTATTGAAGAAATTACGAATGCCTTTCAGGAAACCGAAAAATCAGATGACGATGACGAATCGGCGGTGGATGAACAGTCTTCCACTAAGATCTCTAATCAAGAAGGTTTTGCTTCTTTCGAAAAAGCTTTGAGGTATATCGAACAACAACCAGAGGCAACCCCAGCGGATTTGCTTCTTCTTAATAGATGGAGAAACATTGCAGCGAGAAAAAGAAGATGCAATATGAAACAGAAGCGCATATATACCTATTTCAATGTTTTATAATGTATGTACCTATTTATATGTTAAAAACGTTAATACATCGGTTTAAAGTATTGGTGTTTATTTTTTGAATGAATAAAAAACAAATCCGGATTATCCGAGTTTTCAGTTATCCGAGGCGGGTGCCCCCCACGTTACCTTGGATAACCGGGATTCTACTGAATATATATATATATATATATATATATATATATATATATATATATATATATATATATATATATATATATTTATATATATGTATATATATATAATTTTTCTGAACCATTTTTCTATAACACTCATTTGTTATGTCTTGGACTTTGTAGTTCGTTTGCTTAAAATAAAACACCTTCTTGACATTTTGCCCTGGTGTCTAGGACATATATTTCCTGAGAATTTTTATTTCTTTTTTGAAAAACCCTTGCATCATGGCACAAACTTTTTCAATAATTTATTAAAAGTGAAAAGGACTAACCAAATTGGTATAAACTATGCACAAAATGATGAAAACTATGTTTTATTTAAACAATTACGCTTTCTGAAACTACAGAATCCGGCTTTGAAAGTAATATTACTTGGACCAACTTCCTCACGTTTGCACTTGCTTTAAATCCTCGGTGCCCTACTTTTTTTATTAAATTAAATTCCAGAGACCTGTCAAAACAGAAACGTTTAAATTGATTGGATTACAATGATTCTAAGAAAACGTAATTTAATAATAAATATATTATTAAGTATATTATTTCAAAACGTTGATCTGAAACTTTTGTATTTACCATATTCATTAATATATTTAAATATTCCCTGTATATTCGAATCTTCCGATTCTCAATTTTAATTGATGAACGTACACACCATTTATCTCTGTATAATTTCGTTATAAATCGTCCTGTTTTGACATTTTAATAAAGGGCATGCGATTTTCGAGGACCTTTTATTATAAATATTTTTGTAAAATTGAGAGAGCGGCATGAAAAATTACACGAGCAGTTTTTGTATTTGGTCAATTTCCTGAAAATCATTAAATGTATTACTTTGCTTCGCTATATATACGGAAAAAAATAGGGGAACATTGATCAACTTAAAACAAATGCCTGTTAAGAGCATTGGTCCCTATATATATTTAAACTACAATATTATTGATTTTTATTTAAAAGAATTGTTGTAGACTACATATTTGTATTTATTTTTAACATATGGCAACACTGTGTTGACAAAGTGATACATGAACGTAAATAAGTACAAACCTGTATCAGTCGCGATCGGAATCGAGTCAGGTACGGACGTGTTTCTGTGGCTTTATGGACTGTGATTGTTTGTTTAACAGTTTTATACTACTCAGTTATTAGTTTATTTTGTATGCAGTGTTTTAAAAAAGTAATTGGACTATTTTCATTATGGGTAGAAAAGGCGATCTTTCACCACGTAAAAAAGCTGAAGTGAAGGCCCTTGTGATTGCGAAAACATTTACAAACCGAGAAATATCACGAAGATTGGAGGTTTCTGAAGCTAGTGTACGACGCATATAAAAAAGAAAATTGAGTCAGGGAAGGAATTAAGCCCGAAAAGAAAGAAAAGATGCGGTAGAAAACCAATTTTCACTCCACGGTCAGAGAGATGTTTGAAGAAAATTTGTGTAGAAAACAGATTTGCTACCACAAAGGTAATAAAATCACAACTCCAGGATGCTAGCGTAAATGCTTCTGAGCGCACTGTTCGAAGAAAATTGAAAGAATTAGATTTTAAGGCCTGTCGCCCCGCCAGGAAGCCCAAGTTAACAGCTGCAATGAAAGCAAAGCGCCTGAAGTGGGCCAAACAATGGCAAGACAAAGATGTGGACTTCTGGAGATCGGTAAGATAGAGCAATTTAATCAATAATTGATACATTATTATCATTTTCAGTTAAATAAAGCAAATAAACATGGAAGTTTATATATTTTTCCTATTTTTGACAGGTCTGCTTCAGTGACGAAAGCACATTACAAATCGGTTGATTCCGCAGCTCAGAGAATGGTTTCCAAATGGGGAACCATTCACTTTCATGCAAGATGGAGCTCCCTGCCACACTGCTCGGTCTGTTAAAGCTTTTTTGGCAGAAAAAAATATCTCTCTGTTGGATTGGCCCTGATATGAACCCCATTGCAAATGTGTGGGAGCTGATGAAAAGAGAAGTGGCTAAAGATGTGATTACCAACAAAACCCAGCTCCTAGAAAAGATTATTCATGTGTGGAATCATCATCCTCAAATGCAGGAGACAGTACAATCTTGCATTAATAGCATGCCGCGCAGAATTAAAGCTTTGATAGCGGCTAAAGGTGGCTCAACTAAATATTGACTTTTACTAACATTAATTTCACTTTTCTTTAAAACTTAACAAACTTATGCTTTTCTAAATTAATGCTGTTTTATTTATGTCAAATAAATAGGTAATTGATTGGATAATATAAAAATAAAAAACAAATCAATTTAAAATAATGAAACGGTACAATATCTCGGTAATTAATATTTTACATGAAATCTTGCAGTGCGTCTAATAATTTGGCCAGGGACTGTATATATATATATATATATATATATATATATATATATATATATATATATATATATATATAGATATATGTATATATATATATATTAAAATAATTCATCCGGTCTTTTATAGAGTTCTTCACCTTCCGGTTCTGAGTATCCATCCTCTTCGATCTTTGCAATCTCCGAGTCTTAGATTTTTATCTAACATTGCCCTCTGATCACCTCCAAACCATGTGGCTCTTGGTCTCCCTCTTCTCCTCCTTTCACTTAGTACCCACTTTAAAACCATCTTTGGTATTTGATGTTCTTCCATTCTTTCCACGTTTCCGTACCAAATAAGTTGCCGTTGTTGAATTTCCGCAATAATCATGTTTTTTTACTTTCATTACATCCCTTATTTTTTCATTTCTAACTCTATCCATTCTTTATACTCCAGCCGATTTTCGCCAGTAATCCATTTCGAGTGTTATTAGTTTCTGTTCGAATCATTTCGTCAGTTGCCAAGTTTCGAAACCGTATAACATGATGCTCCTAAATACTGCATTATAAATAAGGTGCTTTCTCTGTGATTATTCTTGAACCACAGAATAGAGTTTAGGGGTCTTATAACCGCCTTTCCTTTTGGGTAGCGGTAGGAGCTCCATAGGGACAATCCTGTAAAGGGAGGTGAATCAGCCCCTGTTCACCTCAGATTCCAGGGATTTTTTGGCCAGGGAAGTTAGCACCTATTTTGGGCCCCTAGTTCGGGATTACATATGAAGACCGCAATAGCAAAGAAGGCGAATAAGGGATATTCTTCGAATACGGTGGATCCGGCAGAAGTGATATTCCTGATTTTAGAACTTGTATAAAATTACATTCACCGCTGGGGAAGAAAACCTCGACGATAAATTACCCGGTCCTCCAGGTTGGGGGTTGAGGCAATGAACCTGCTCCCCATTACTTGAAAAAATTTTAACTTATCGAATTCATCGATACTTGATGAAAATCCATTCTAAATGAGCGGAAACAAAATTTTTTGTTGGGATTTCCATTTTATTACTATTACGATCGTTTTAATAGCTCCCTGTATTTTTTGAAAGACTTACAACTGTTCATAGTAGTAAGTTATCTGAAGAAGACACAGTACTGTCGAAACAACCATCACAGCAATTAAAATAAAATGAAAATCTCAACAAAAAACTCTGTTTCATTTCTATTACTATAATTTTTCCGTAGATACCGAGTAGCGGTCCGCCTAATGGCCTTTAGAAGGTTGTAAATATTTTGACTTGCCTTTAATCCGAGTTGCGATAATCGACAAATCGGCAGGTAGGTAGAGTTAAATTATTGAATATTATGAATTCTTAAACATTATTACACTAAATTAGGGTTAATCTAAATTAGATAAAAGTATAAAACGTAAGGGCATTTTTGAAATTTACTAGTTTACTAAATCGATATTCCGAAATAAAATTTCGGAATATGGTTTGTTACTTGATTGGTCACTACCAGATAAAGTCGAGAAATTTGCACATGCAAAATGACCAACAACGATCCCATGAATGCTATATTCCATGCCTTTCCTCCTACGACTATAGTTTCTGAGCCTATACTCTTCATCAGGTAGGCTTTAGGCAACTGTATCGATCGTGAAGATACGAGTACCGTGGAGAGTCAAGTTGGACGACTCTCGTTGACTTATAGCAATCATGGTACCTTCTATCTCATTTATTTAAGGGACCATGATTGCTATAAGCCAGCGAGAGTCCTCCAACTTGACTCTCCACGGTACTCGTATCTTCACGATCGATACCGTTGCCTAAAGCCTACCTGATGAAGAGTATAGGCTCAGAAACTATAGTCGTAGGAGGAAAGGCATGGAATATAGCTTTCATGGGATCTTTGTTGGTCATTTTGCATGTGCAAATTTCTCGAGTTTACGTTTAAACTTTTTCAAGTCAACAAGGTCTTATTACAGAGGATGTTGAGCGAGAAAGGCAAAACTTTGATCCTATTGGAAAATTACAAATTTTGACAATATCGCCGTTTAAAATCGACAGAAGAGATGTACTGGGTCTGCACAAACAAGAACTGCACTGCCAAAGTTTATACCATTGGACCAGACAGCATATTTTCACGATAAACTGGCGAACATCAACACGATAATGAACAAGAACCGAATCGCCAAAAAATTAACAACGCACTGAAGAAGATGGATGGATGGATGGATGTTATGTGAGCTGGGCGCATCGACTGCTAGGTGCACTGAAGAAGAGAGCCAACGAGGAACATTACAACGAAAAACCAAGAAAGATGATTCGGCAGGAGGTGGCTGTAAATCCGAATGTGCTGTACACTTTCACCGACTCCAATATGACAAGAATAGGGAAGAATTTGAACCGAGCCAGACTGCAGTGCTATCCACAGTTGTCAAAGTGCCGAGAGGAAGTTCATGAATATCTCGGTTCAATCCCGGACAAAACCGCCACGCATGGAGATTTCCTGATGTTTAATGATGTTCAGGTTGGTGTGATATTTCCTTGTAAAAGTAAATTAGAATTCCGGTGCGCGGCGGGAATTGTGATGGTGGACGGTACATTTGAATTTTGTGCAAAGTTTTTTCTACAAATGTTTACTATTCTGACATATATTCCCTTGGTGTTCAGCCTATTGCACGACAACAAGGAAACTTCGTATTCTTTGATATTCTCTGCGGTAAAGTCCAAATGCCAGCAATTGGGATGTGTCTTTTCGCCTATAAAGGTCGTGTCAGATTTTGAACGCGCTATTCACGGTGCGATTTCAACCGAATTTCCATTGCCAACGCTTGTGGGATGCAGATTCCATTTAGGACAATCCTAGTGGAGAAAAATAGAAAATCTAGGATTAACTAGAAAATACAGAGATAAAAATTCACCCTTTGGAAAATGGCTTCACCACACGGTCTTTTCTTCTTGCCGATCACGTGGGAGATGATTTCGTCTAATTATTAGAAAATAAAGATAATTCAATATATACATAAAGAAATTGATGCTGAGACGTTTGTCAAATGCATGTCTTACAAATATAGTAATTACTGAAGTATGTCTCTTGCTTTAATTTTCACACATAACTTGCATACTTATAGCTCTATACCTGTCTGGGACGGACCGCAACTCGGCCGTTAATCTTGGGTTCGAAAAAGGTCTCTACCGCAACTCGGAACTTTTTATTGCTTTCGCCGACCCTTACCGCAACTCGGTATCAACCAATTTTTCATTGTGTTAGCAATCCGATCAGTAAACAATTATAAGTATTACAAATATTAACAAAAATGATAGAAATTTTTAATTAGACCTTAAAAAACAGACAATTACATTTAAAGGATATTTATTCTATACACTGGAACTGGTCAATAAATACCTTTATTTGAAATACCATAATATAAATTAATAAAACAAAAATTCAAATCGAATACCGCCGAATATCTTAAAATAAAATAAAAAAATACACAAATTTTCTTGAAAGTTAAATTCAACTAAAACTATTACATAAATATGAAGTGAACGTAAATAAAGGATATGTAGTAAATGTAGGTAATTATACAAAAAAAAAGATGTAGTAATTAACGCTACATTAATGCCCCAACCTGCTCCTAGAGTGGTGTGCATCCTTGTGTCACCCTGTACAAGAACCTGCAGCTCAACCGAGTTAATGTGTGTAAGTGGGTAACAATAAGGATATTATCTAAAGGCTTGTATTCTCCGACATACCCCTAACCGTTCATTTTCAAATCCATCCAGATCATTTTTTGTTATGTTCGATTTTCGAAATGTTATTTTCATTTGATCAAATAAATATTTTGTTATAAAATTATTTATTACATTTTATTGATTTTATTCAGCAACCCTAGAAAATAAACAACATTTTGTAAAAGCTGAAAGGAAAATAATTTTTTTTAAATAAATTCTTCTTTTTGATTTCTTATTATATTATACTTCTATTCTAAATTCTAAACAACACCTTAATGCACTACAGTTGATCCTCCTCTGTTCCGAAAAATATATTGCCCCCAAAGTTTCCGGATCTATAGAAATTTATTTGTTATGTCCAGGTTTATTACAACAAAAACGCATGTTTTTTTAAACGATCAGATTTCATAATATTTTTGTCATTAGTTTTTGTCTTTGTCGGCAAAAGCACTACTACGTAAAAATGTTAAAAAAAATTATTAAAGATATCTTTATTTTATTACACCTCGAAATGTTCCACGATATTCTATTTAAAAGAATTAGTTTTTAGTGTTCCGTACGGAACACTTATAATATCACTTCGGTGTCGGCCCGTCTGTCTGTCACACCCGATTTTCTCCGAAACTATTTGACATAGAAAGTTGAAATTTGACACTAATATAGGACTAGATGGCCCCATTAGAACCGTTTAGCTTTGAGAGTTAAATTTTGACTTAAAGGGTTAATTTTGGGGGAAGAAATCGGAAGTAAAAAGAAAAAGTTACCAGGTCATCGAGTGGGGTGTTAAATGAAAGCTTGTGAAAACATGAGTTCAAAAATATATATAATGTAATACTTGCGCACCCTTTTCTTTGTATTATTTTTAAAAAATTGACAAAAATAGCTGTCTGCCCCGTTATCTCGAAAGGTACTGATCAAAAAAATTTTGAAAAAACTCTGAAATATTCTCCACAGAGTGTAGATTGAACGAAAATTATCACGAGTTGGTGGATGAATTAGGATGTGTCTTGTGAAATCACTGATCATTTCATATCTCAATAACAAAAATGTTTATTTTAAAATCAATCAGCGTATGGAACAGAAATTGCGAAAGTCCGACTTGCACTTGCCTGGTTATTTATGAACATAAGTCTTCTTGTCAATACTGTGGAAATGTTTTTTTAAAGTCATTCCCACCGATTCCGGATAAAGTGGAAGTCAGAAACCATTTGCCGGCTTGCGCTGCTAATTTTCAACTGCATTTCGAATTGAAGTAGACTCGTTCCAATGAAGAAAATAAGCTATTTAGTCAAACAGTTTTAACCCTTTATTTGCGTTGATATTTTTTCTGACCGGTTGAAATCTGCTCAGCTGGAAGCGGTGGAGAGTAGCTTCTGTCAGGCATTTCTTTATTTCACAGATGTACACACTTTATAAAGCTCTCATTATACGAGGGCTATCTTTTAAGTTTTTATAAAAACATTAAAAGAAAAAAATTTTTGGTACCGATCGTTTTACTCTTTTTCAAAATATTCGCCTTTAAGATTTTTAAACTTTTGCATGAGTTTGAACCAATTCTCGTAATACTCTGAAGTTAGTACCACAAAAATAATTTTTTGGAAGGATTCAACAGCTTCTTGAGGTGACGAAACTTGCTGTTTGCGCATTTTTTTTTTGACATTCAGAAACAAAAAGAAGTCGTTTCGAAAAAAAAATTATTTAGAGCTGGCATTGTCATGATGAAGAATGATGCGACGTTTTCGGTTCTTTTTCCTAATTTCATCGATGACTTCTGGCAAACAAACTGTTGTATACCATTTAGCATTAACTGTTCTTCAATCTTCTAAAGAATGGTTGCAACATGTCCAGCATGACCATAGAAACAAGTGATCATTTTCATGGAAGTGCTTCGCGAACGAACCACTTTTGTTGGATTCAGTTCATCTTGGAACACCCAAACAGTTGCTTGTTGCTAGTTTCCAGCTCGTGCGAATATATCCAAGCTTCATCTCTTGTTACGATGTTGTAGACGGATTTTGCTTGTCCTCGGTCGAATTTTTTGAGCATTTCCTTACACCAATAGACACGAACCTGTTTTTGATAACACATCTTTTTCACAGCTAAATGTTCATGCAAAATGGAATGTACTGCAGTCTTCGATGTGCCTAAGAATGCCTCTATCTCAAGGTAAGTTATATGCCGATTCTCTTCAATCATGCTGCGCACAGCATCAATGTTTTTTGGAACAACAGCCGATTTTGGTCGACCTTCATGAAATTCATCGCTGACGGAAGCACGATCATGACGAAATTCTGCAGACCAATTGTAAACAGTCTTTTCTGATGATGACTGACTACCAAAAGTAGAACGAAGCGATTCGAGGCATTGTTGTTGAGTTAGGCCTTTACTAAAATCGTAAAAAATCATCCAACGAACACCTTTACGTGAAATTTCCATGTATTCACAAAACTATTTTTTTAACGCTCACTGTAAACAAACCGCTAGGCCAATTTCTGAGCTACCACTGTTTTAACTGTAACAATTGTCAAATTTTACAACAATGGTAATGTTACATCTCAATAGCGCCATCTAGTGGTCGTTTGTAAAACCTTAAACGGCGACCCCCGTATAATCGCAAAATCGCACGAGGTTACCCGTATACACGGTTCAATAACGATTCTGATTTATCCCTCTCTCTAACTTGGTTCGAATGACCAACAAAAATTATGGTGATTTTCTGTAATCTCTATATTAACAACCATACGCAATAACTTTACTTGGTAACTCAGTTTTACAACTGCTTTGACTATTCATTCGGATATAAACACCCGCATTAATATTTCGAGTGGTTTTGTCACCAATAATTAGTCATTTATTTATGGTCCTATAGGCTCGTTTCGGATTTCAACGATTCCAGGCTTGTTTACAGGGTGTTCCTGATACATGTCAGTTCTGCAGCACAACTGGGATATTCCATCATGAATAACTTTTGGTCCATTGTCCTCTTTAGTGGGAAACTTTATTACTGTACGATGCTTCACTTAAGTAGTATTACTACATTCTCAAACGCAATGAGTAAATTATCAAGTATATATAACATATATTATTCTTGTTGATCATTCAAGATTAGCGGTTTTTTCCTTTATTTTAATTACGGTCAAACAGGCTTAAAAGTATGGAATTTTTAGTATCTGTAAATTTAATAGATTTGGGTCTTTATGGTTTTTGTAAATTTCGATTGCTTCTAAATAATGTAGTTGTTTGCCCGTTCATAATGTCAAATATTTAGACTATTTACTTTTGGAAAGTTATGTGACGTCTCTAAGAAATGGTTTGCAAAATTGGAATTTGGTTTTTTAAGTCTGTATGAAGCAAAATGTTCCTTACATTCAGTGTTAAAATTACATTCATTAAATTTTAATCTATAAACTCCTGATTTTTTTTTAAATTTATCTTTTTTACTTTTTACATTGAAATACTAAGACGCAAGAAGTAGTGTGAAAACCAAATATGGTATAATAACAGGGTTCCCGGTCACAAAGGGTCTCAAACAGGGCTGCTGTATATCCCCAACGCTATTTAAAATCTATTTGGAGAGTGCACTGAAGAACTGGAAAAGGAAATGCAGCAGTATGGGATTACCACTGAATGACGATACTACATTGTACACGCTATCATTCGCAGATGACCAGGTAGTAGTCGCTCAGGACATCGATGATATGGAATACATGACACGAAAACTTATGGAGGAATATGAAAAATGGGGCCTAGAAGTCAATATTAAAAAGACCGAGTACATGTGCGTCGGAGGACAACAGCAGGACTTGAAACTGGCCACAGGACACACCATCAAACACTGTGCCAGTTATAAGTATTTGGGAACAAGAATATCTAGGGACGGAACACTGGAAGAAGCAATATTCGAGAGGAATATCCAAGGAAGAAAAGCGATTGCAATGCTTAATAGTATACTATGGGACAAAAACATAACCATTGAAAATAAGAAGAGAATTTACAACTCAATAGTGAAAAGTATAATAACTTACAGCTCCCAGGTGTGGCCATTAAAGGAAAGAACAGAAAAAATACTAAAAGCTACAGAAATGGATTTCTGGAGACGAGCAGCCAGAAAATCCAGAAAAGACCGCATACCAAATGACACGATAAGGCCAGCTTTAGAAATAAAGCACGATATAGTGGACGAAATCAGAACCCAATAGTTGTTATGGTACGGACATGTACAGAGAATGTCACAAGACCGACTACCTAAAAAGATTTTAAATTGGAACCCTCATGGAAAAAGAAAGCGAGGAAGACCACGCCAAAGCTGGAGAGCAGGAATCAACAAGGAAGTACTAGAGAGAGATCTGGAGGAGGAGGGATGGAGAAACCGGGAGGAGTGGAAATTAGGCATCGGAAGACGGAAGACGTTATAAAACCGATTGATATATCATGTTTGAAAATTTCTGTTAGGATTTAAAACCAATATTATTGTTTTCATTTTTCTTTAGAATATTTATTTGTAGCAATAGATCTAATGATAGTAAGTTTCCTCTCCAGATCCGTTTTTTTTTTCTGTCAGCAAAAGTTCTTTTCTGTTTGGTATATTTTTTGAAGAGTATATACTCCCCTCTTTTTCTTCTCTTAAAATTCTGTAAACTGTGGCTTTACCAACTCCGGTCATTAAGGAACATTTGGTCACACAATCATCCACACTTAAATCACAATTTTGACCGTTTTTAACGTAGTTAAATACATTTCCAAATATACGTTTTTTATTATCCTGCCCGAATTTTTGGCGTTTCGCTGGAGAAGACATTTTGTTAACAAATTAACTGTCTTGACACTAACTGGCTTGACACTTGGCATGCAGCTCTAAATATGTATTTATAGTTGGGGAAATAGGAAGGTATGTAAATAAAATGATTTGATCGGTACTAAAACTTCGTTAAAAAAGATCATTGTTACCTGAAAAATACCTGAGAATAGATAGCACGGCTCCTTAGTCCACTATCAGTTTCAAATAAATAGAGTATAACATATGTTTTTTAAACGATGTTTTTTTTTTAAATTTGCCTTTATAATTAAATATCAAACTTATCATTAAACATACATCAGTTAATAAAGTGAAGTTATATCTGTTGTATCCATATAAGGTAACAGATTTTGTCTAGCTTCAAGGTTTACTCTAGGTACCATCTGTATATGAAAGATTACATACTGCAACGGTGCAAATCACTGGGTTCCTCGTGGGCGTACCAATTTGATACTAGGTATTTAGTAGAAACATAAACAGCCGTTTATGGAGATAGTAATCTTAACTTACAATAAAACGAGTATAACAATCAATGTACACGTTGGATATTCCGTTAAGACTTTATGAAAGTCTAAATGGCCTGAAACGGTTTTTTGGTTCATAAGGCTCACGACATGGTATTGGCAGTGACCCTTTTATTTATACGAGGGAACATCGAAAGTATGGATAATGATGTAATAACTTAGATAAAATGTTTGCAGCTGTTTATTTTTCTCTTTTTCTATAATTTCGTCCAAATGGAAAAGCGAGTAGTCTGCCACAGTATAATGTGATAACTATTATCTCGATGTAATTAAAATCTGTAAAGCTTTAACACAAAAGAACAATACGGCTTTCAGCTTAAGCATAAGAAGACATATCGTAGGAGTTGACGTTGGACTTTAATTGCTGCAATTTGTATTCGGTGGGAAACCACTCTTGATTAGCTTATTCCAAGAGGTTGCGGATCTGCATGCCAAAAAATGCTTAGAGATACCGTAGGACTTAACCTGCTCATCGAATTGGGGACTTCTGTAATAGGAAAGAACCTGCGGTTAGCTATTTCCAAGGCTTTTGACAGAGTTTGACACAAGAGACTAGTGCTTAAAACTATTCGCTTTGGCTTTCCCCTTTACATTACGAAACAGGTCCAATTATTTGTCGCAAATAGATTATTTAGAGTCATTGACGATAGACACCAATTGGCAATGCCGGCCAAGTAAAATATAACAAGAATAATTGCCAACGTCCCTTGTTTGGTTACAGACAACTAACTACATCGTGATCTGAATATCCAGGCTGAGGAATAATTCCGCAAAAGATTACAACATTAGTTCTTAAAGATGGCAGCCCATAATACGAATTAAACAATGAAAATGACTTTCAGGCTAGATTAAAAGGCCAGGGGTAGGTACGAGGGCCGCCTTTTAAGTTTTTACAAACGATCACTAGATGGCGCTATTGTGATGTGACATTACCACTGTTGTAAAATTTGACATTTGATATTGTTAAAACAGTGGCAGCTCATAAATTGGCCGAGTAGTTTGTTTACGGTGAACGTTTAAAAAAAAAACAGTTTTGTGAACAAATAGAAATTTCACGTGAAGGTTTTTGTTGGATAATTTTTTATGATTCCAGTAAAGGCCTAACTCAACAACTATGCCTCGAATCGCTTCGTACAACTTTTGTTAATGAATTACCATCAGAGAAGACTGTTTACAATTGGTTTGCAGAATTTAGTCATGGCCGTGCTTCAGTCAGCGATGAATTTCATGAAGGTCGACCAAAATCGCTTTGATGTTCCAAAAAACATCGATGCTGTGCGCAACTTGATTGGAGAGGATCAGCATAGGACTTACCGTGAGATAGAGGCATCCTTAGGCATATCGAAAACTGCAGTACATTGGATTTTGCATGAACATTTAGCTGTGGAAAAGATTTGTTCCCGTTAGATTCCGCATAATTTGCCCGAAACTCAGAAACAGGCTCGTGTCAATTGGTGCAAGGAAATGCTCAAAAAATTTGACAAAGAACATGACAAATCCGTATACAAAATCATAACAGAAGACGAAACTTGGATATATTCGTGCGAGTCGAAAACTAAGCAACAATGAAGTGTTTGGGTGTTCCAAGGTGAACCGAGTCCA
The DNA here is from genome assembly GCA_019049505.1 of Pachyrhynchus sulphureomaculatus. NCBI lineage: Eukaryota > Metazoa > Arthropoda > Insecta > Coleoptera > Curculionidae > Pachyrhynchus > Pachyrhynchus sulphureomaculatus. Next base: position 152,016,613 of record CM032455.1, on the reverse strand, counting down.
ATAAAAGTTGTACGTTTACGGAGCACTTCCAAGAAAATGATCGCTTGTTTCTTTGGTTATACTGGACATGTTGCACTAATTGCTTTAGAGGAGTGAAGAACAGTTAATACTGAATGCTGATACAACAATTTGTTTGCCAGAAGTCATCGATGAAGTCAGGAAAATAACCGAAAACGTCTCGTCATTCTTCATCATGACAATGCCAGCTTTTAGACAACACGTCAAATAATTGATTATTTGAAGGGGAAAAATATGTGTCATTGCGTATTCACCTGATTTATCGCCTAACGACTCCTTCTTGTTCTCGAATGTTAAAAAAAAATGCGTGAACAGCGATTTTCGTCACCTAAAGAAGCTGAATTCTTCCAAAACCATATTTTTGGGGTACCACCTTCAGAGTAGAAGAAATGTTTCGCAAATTGGTTCCAACGCATGCAAAAGTATGTAAATCTCAAAGGTGAATATTTTGAGAAACAATAAAACAATTTGTACCAACATTTTTTTTTCTTTCATTGTTATTGTAAAATCTTATAAGGTAGCCCTCGTACCTGAGACCTAGGGATCCCACAACAGATGCTTGTGAGCTAAATAAGCCACTGTACTAGATTAGACAGTTATTGCAGAGCAAATCACAAAAAGTTAAAGGGCACAGTATGCTATTGGATCTTCGTAGAATCTTTAATGTATATGAGCAGCCCATTTTCAAGACAACATAACGCTGGATCTGGAGTGATTGTTGGTCGCAAGCGACTAGAACGAAACCACGCATTTTTATGTATTGTTTTGCCTCGATCACTTTGTAGTGCAGTAAAAAAAGCATTTGAAATTGCACAATTTAGATATAGCAATATTATCATTTTATTCTCTCTGGGGTATCACCAGGAGTGTTGTCCGGAGTTTTGGACCTCGAAAAACTTGTGCTCTTTTGTTTAGTTTTGTGTTGAAGTTTTTTGAGCTTAAATTAAAACTCCGGTTATATATATATCGGATCGAGACAAAAAAAAACAAACTCTTTATAATGAATTTTCCAACAAATCCCCGTTAGTTTTGAGTCGCTTAAATGTGGACATAACCTACAAAATTGAAAAAACCGACAAAAAACTCTATTTTTTCTCATTTTATTGTATAGGCCAATCGGCTTGAAACTTTCAGAAAATATGCCTTTTGTTATACGAGGCTGGTTTGAAAAGTCCGTGCAAAAATAAAAACTACTTATATGTTTGGGGTAAACCTTTTTTATTTTTCGACATAGGCTCCTTTTAGGCTCATACACTTCGTTCAACGATGTTCTAGTTTGTTGATCCCTTCCGAATAATAGGATTTGTCCAAGTCTGCAAAATATCCATTAGTGTCTGCAATCACCTCCTCGTTTGAATAAAATCTTTGTCCTGCCAGCCATTTCTTCAAATTGGGGAACAAATAGTAATCCGAGGGAGCCAAGTCTGGAGAATAGGGGGGATGTGAAACGAGTTGGAATCCTATTTCCATTAATTTTGCGACCACAACTGCTGAGGTGTGTGCTGGTGCGTTGTCGTGATGGAAAAGGAATTTCTTGTGGGCCAATCGCGGGCGTTTTTCTTGCAGCTCGGTTTTCAAACGGTCCAATAACGATGAATAATATTCACCTGTAATAGTTTTACCCTTTTCCAGATAGTCGATGAGGATTATCCCTTGTGAATCCCAAAAGACAGTCGCCATAACCTTTCCGGCCGAAGGAACGGTCTTCGCCTTTTTTGGTGCAGATTCCTCCTTGGTAACCTATTGTTTAGATTGTTGTTTGGTCTCAGGAGTATAGTAATGTATCCATGTTTCATCCACAGTGACGAAACGATGCTTAAAGTCCTCCGGATTTTTCTGGAACAGCTGCAAACCATCCTTGCAACACTTCACACGATTCCGTTTTTGGTCAAGCGTGAGCAATTGCGGCACCCATATTGCGGATAGCTTTCTCATGTCCAAATGTTTATGCAAAATATTATGTACCCGTTCAGTCGAGATGCCCACAGCACTAGCAATCTCACGCACCTTAACTCTTCTGTCATCCATCACCATATCATGGATTTGAGCAATGATTTCTGGAGTCGTAACCTCCACAGGCCGTTCAGAACGTTCAGCGTCACTTGTGCCCATATGGCTAGTCCGAAAATTTTGAAACCACTTATAAACTGTTCTAATCGAAGGTGCAGAGTCACCATAATGTTTATCAAGCTTCTCTTTAGTCTCCTGAGGCGTTTTGCATAAAGTAATATCTAATCACCACACGAAATTCTTTTTCGTCCATTTCTTGAAAATCACTCGACTTCCTTGATTCACACGAATGCCAAACACAAAGAAATAAACCAATATGGCTGAAACTTGGTGTGCGTTCATTCAAGAGATGCTACTAACTAAACATGATCTCGATACGCGCCGGTAGTGCCATCTCTCGGACTTTGCACGGACTTTTCAAACCATCCTCGTAGCAAAAATATCCAGAAATTTTGGTTCAAAAATATTGAACACAGTGGGCACAATTGAATCTATTTTTTAAAACTTGAATTGCCCGCCATTTTATTCCATTTAGTCACCAAAATGGATCTTTTTTTTAAAAAATTTAGGTGTTGACGCCAGCTTTCAGATTTCATTAAAAAATTTTTTTTGTGGTGTCATTTTAATCGTTTTTTTTACATTTGTTTATTAATTAAATAAAAACAAATACGTTTTTTCGGTCATTGAAAAAAAAATAAATTTTTTTATCATATCTGGTAGAGAATCACGGATTTAAAAAAAAAAAATTTCATTAACAATTTTTTTTTTCAAAATGTCAATTGTTATTTGATTAATAAACATATGTAAAAACAAAAAGGTTAAAATAACTCCAAAAAGAAAAAAAAATAATGGCATCGGAAAGCTGACGTTGAGATCTAAATTTTGAAAAAAAAAAGGACCATTTTGGACTAAATGGCATAAAATGGCGGGCATTTCAAATTGTAAATAACAAATACAATTGTGCCCACTGGGTTCAATATTTTTGTTCCAAAATTTCAGGGTATTTTTGTCATAACAAAAGGCATATTTTCTGAAAGTTTCAAGTCGATCGGTTCACTTAGTAGACCTGTACAATGAAATGAAAAAAAAAAAACATATTTTTCCTCGTTTTTTCAATTTTGTAGGTTATGTACACATTTGAGCAAATTAAAACGATCGGAGATTTCTTGGAAATTTCATTACGAAGAGTTTAGTTTTTTATTTATCTCGATCCGACTGATATAACAGGAGTTATTCACATTTTAAATTCAAAAAAACGCGTTTGGAAAACGTCATTTGTTTATAAACATAATATTGCTGTATCTAAACTAAGCCTATCTCATCATTATCTTGACCTTTTTTTACTGCACTATTGGTCGTGTCGCTTGTGTCGCTCGTACAACATGTGTAAGCGACAGATAGGTTTCTACTATATTAAATCTACGAACTTATAGCTGATACAGTTCTAAAGGGGAAGTAGAAGAGTACTTTTAATGTTACCCAGGTATGTTAAGGTAAAAGCTTCCTATTTGCATGACTTCAGCTCAGATCTACAATAAATAGGTGACATAACAATGATATTTCAGCATAATATTCGAACAAACACTCACATGTACCCATAAAGCGAGAAAGGCAAGAGCCCCACCTTCGACCGACTTGCTGATCAGCCGTCTATTAATTTTTATAACTGTCTTAAGTTGTCCGGCCACGGTGCAGTACGTTGAACTTGACTTTGCTTTTACATATCTGCCGGACAAAAACTAATTTCCGCAGTTGGTTACCAGCACCAAAAAGGCCTTGCAAAAGGAGTTGTTCCTTGAAAATATCAAGCAGAAGAATGTTTTTGTTAGTTGATTATATACAAAGTGTTCTATAATAAAATTTAATTTTAAAATACAACTATGCACAGAAATAAGAGAGAATATTTTTTTTTAATACCAGGTGTACAAGTATGAAATGCGAATTTTTTTTCTAAAAAAACATGTTAAATTCGGAAGAATGATAAAAAGTGCTTTATTCAAAGTATGCTCCATCGCTTGTTATACATTTTTCCCATCTTTCGGGCAATTTGTGAATACCACGCCAGTAAAAATCTTCCCCTTTTGCTGCGAACCATTCATCGAGCCATTTTTTCACATCTTCGTACGAACCACAGCGCTGCTCAGAAAGTGCGTGACCATCGATGCAAACAAGTGGTAATCGAAAGGAGCCAAGTCTGGTGAGTAGGCTGTATGGGGTAGAACTTCCCAGCTGAGTGCTTCCAACGTGTCACGAACTAGTTTTGCCGTATGTAATGGAGCCTTGTCATGAAGAAAAATGACTTTGTGTTGCCTCTTTTGGTATTCTGGCCTTTTTTCAAGCAGCGAACGGGTCAAATCGGTCAATTGTTGTTGGTAACGTTTAATATTAACCGTTTTCCCAGATTTTAACAGCTCATAATAGACCACGCCCCTCTGGTCCCACTAAACACATCGTCTTTCTGCCAAAGCGATTCGGTCTTGCTGTCGATGTGGATGGTGCGTCTGGGTTTACCCATCATTTTTTGCGCTTGGGATTCTCAAAATAACTCCACTTTTCATCCCCTCTAACTATATGATGCAAAAACGACTTCCTTTTGTACCTTCTTCTTCAAGTGCCCTGTCCGGTCCCCCGAACGTTGGCGATCACCCTGGAAAGCGCGTCCCTGTTCTCTGCCATTCTAAAAAGATCACCTACCTTCTGAATGCCGGTCCATGACCTGATGTTGTTAAGCCATGACATCTGTTTTCGGCCGACACCGCGTCTTCCTTCAATTTTCGTCTTCATGATTAACTGGAGTAAGCGATACTTGTCTCCCCGCAAGATGTGACCCAGATAAGCTATCTTGCGGCATTTTTATTGTTGTAAGTAGCTCTCTTCCTGTTCTTGTACGCCTAAGAACGTCTTCGTTTGTTACCAAGTCAGTCCAAGGAATACGCAGCATTCTTCGATGAGTCCACATTTCAAAGCTCTCTAAACGATTAATCGTGCTTACTTTGAGAGTCCAGCTTTCTGCACCGTACAAAACAACCGACCAGATGTAACATTTGACCATGCGCTGACGTAGCTTGAGATTTATGTTGTCATTACAAAATAGTGTTCTCATATTCAAGAAGTGATTCCTGGCTGTCTCGATGCGACATTTTATCTCTATGTCGGGGTCTAATTGTTCCGTCAGGATGCTACCCAAATACCTGAACCTCTCAACCCGTTCGATTTCAGAATTGTTCAGAAACAAATGAGTGTCTCTATGTGGATCTCGGCTGAATATCATGAGTTTCGTCTTACTGATATTAATGTTAAGGCCAAGATCTGTTCCAACTGTGCTGATTTTATTTAACAGTTCTTGAAGACCCTCTATCTTATCACATATGATGACAGTGTCGTCTGCATATCTAATTGTGTTGAGTAGTACGCCATTTACTCTAACTCCATGGTCCACATTCTCGAGGGCCTCCTTGAAAATTCGGTCCGAATAAAGGTTGAAAAGTAGAGGCGAGAGGATACAACCCTGTCGGACTCCTCGCTGTATTTGGATGCTAGATGTTGTCATCCCTTCTATACGTACTTCCGCTGTTTGTCCCCAGTACAGATTTTCAATTATACGTATATCTCGACTGTCCAGTTATACTTCCCGTAACATTGATATCAATTTAGAGTGTAGCACCCTGTCGAATGCCTTTTCGTAATCTATGAAACAGGCGAATACCTCTTTACGCTGATCTCGGCACTTCTGGAGAAGGACATTAATACCAAACAAAGCCTCACGGGTTCCGAAAGCATTCCTAAAACCCATCTGAGCGTCATCAAGATCAAATTCACACTTTCTGCGAATTCTGACATGTATGATGCGCAAGAATGTTTTTAAAACATGACTCATCAAACTTATCAAGCGATAGTCACTACATTTTTTAGGTCTGGGTTTTTTTGGAATAGTCACAAAGGTCGACCTGAGCCAGTCATCTGGGATCACCCCAGTGTTATATATCAAGTTAAATAATTTTGTGATTTGTGATATGTTACCCTCGCTTACAAGTTTCAATATCTCTGTCGGAATCTGATCCGGATCCGGAGACTTTCCATTGGGTGATATATAGATGGCGTGAAGCACTTCTTTGTTAAGAATTTCTGGACTTTCCTCCATATTTTCTTCATCATTCTGTAAGGGTGGTCTATCGTCATGATATAGTTCATTTTGTACCGAGCGAGTCAAATGTCTTTTTGCGCTTTTCCATTTGCCTGTCGTTCTACTCATGTCGTACCCATCTACCGGTCTTCTGAATCTTTCCCATTTATCGTAGCCGATTGGAAATAGTTTGTTGACTAACGCCCAATTGCTTGGCGAGTTGTTTTTGTGTTTGCGAATCATCTTCGTCTAACAATGCTTGCAATTCCACATCTTCGTATTTTTTTGGCGGTTTTCCACGTTCCTTGTCTGCAATATCGAAGTCACCACTTTTGAAACGCCGAACTCATCGCTCACACGTATCTTGCGATGGACCATGTTCACCATAAGCTTCTCGAAGTAATCGGTATGATTCAACAGCAGTTTTCTTCAAATGAAAACAAAAAATGAATGCTGTCCGCGAATGCTCTTTGTTCGATATAAATTTCGACATATTAAACACAACACAACACTATGCACACACTTTTCCAATTTATCACTCGTGCACGTCTGATACTTATTGATGACACAACAAAATGTTGCAGTGTCAAATCTTTATAGCATAAATTGCACTATCTGTTTTCTGAAATCCGCATTTCATTCTTGTACACATGGTACAAGAGCTATTACCATGATGACACATCCTACATTGACCAAGACACCGAAATTAAAACTAGAATAGAGGTTGCGAGAAAACATTTTTAAAATTCCGGACAATGTTTTGCAACAGAAACTTAACCCTCGCTGTAAGATTACGTTTCCTGGATGCACGGTGGGGTCCCAGCTTTTGTATGGAGTCGGGTCATGGACGTTGAAGCAATATACTATTAAGAAGCTAGAATTATTTGAAATGTGGCTCTGTCGAAGAATATTAAAAATCCCATGGACAGCCAGGATTACTAATGAGAAAGTTCTACGTAGGATAGGCTAAGGCAGAAAATTCTTGACAATTATAAAAGTACGAAAAACATCCTACTTAGATAATGTTCTTAGAAATGACAAATATTCACTATTGCAGACTATTATGCAGGGAAAAATTGACGGTAGAAAGGGTGCCGGGTGAAAGAAAAAGTCTCGGCTGAGAAACATCAGAGAATGGATCAGCAAGAATGTGGGGGGAGTTGTTTCATGTTGCGAGATACAGAGAGACATGTAGAGAAGTGGCCGCCAACCTCCATTAAGAGAAGACATCAGAATAATTACTATTTTCCCAAAAAATACTGAGCCTTTTTCCCGTTAGATAGATTTATCGTCACATATCTCGGGTAATATAAGTCGCATCGGGTCATACTTATGGTCCGTTGAAAGCTGATATTTGTCAGTAGTAGATGTCAAAAATTGTTCGAATTTGTTTATTCAGACTTACCTAAGAGCACCGTAACAATGAAATTTCTCCAAAACTTCGCTAGATTTTACAGTTTTACTTCAAAGGCACAAATGTTGTGCAGGCCTATGAAGAAATTCGTGCTATTTATAGTCAAGATATGTTATCAAAAGCAACAGCCAAAAGATGGTTCAGTGACTATCGTTCTGGAAATTTCGATGTCAAAGATTTTCCTGATAATGGTCAACCCATGAAATGAAAAAGTTGATAGAATTATGGCAAAAGTAGAGTAAGACTTGCATGTAAATAGCCACAATATAGCCAAGGAACTAAATATCCATCACCAAACAGTTTTAAACCAGTTGTAGAAAGCTGGCTACAAAAACAAACTCGAGTGTGAGTGCCACATAATTTGAACTTCTATCTGTGAATCTCTTAACAAACTTAACATTTCTGAAGAGGTTCATCACAAGAAAAAAAGTGGATAATATACGACAATAATGTGAGAAAAAGATCGTGGTCGAAAAAGGATGAAACTCCATAAACGATAACAAAGCCTGTATTGACGCCAAAAAATGTGATGCTGTGTGTTTGGTGGTTTTGAAGGGAATCGTGGATATTGAGCTGTTACAGCCTAACCAAACGACTCATTCTGTACTCTACTGTCACAAATTGACAAGATTGAAGCAAGCGATTAAAAAAAAATTGACCGGAACAAGTCAACAAGAAGGGTGTCGTCTTTCACCAAGACAACGCCAGATTACACCCATTTTTGATGACTCGACAAAAATTGAGAGAGATTGGCTGGGAAGTTCTAATACATTCACCGTATAGTCCGGACCTTGTACAGTCGCACTGTCATTTGTTTCGATCTCTACAGAACTTTCTGAATGGGTGGTTTAAAAAAGAGACCTGTGAAAACCACTTTTCCACAATTTTCTTCCCCAGAAACTACAGAAGTTCTATAGCGATAGTCGAACAAAATTAAAGTGTTTGTTCTCTGCTTGATAAAATTACTATTCATTCTGATAAAAAATTTTCATTACATTTGCTATATTAGATTAGGAATAAAACTGTACTTTTTAATTGTAAAATTTTCTCTTTACGATTTTTAAAATGAATAAGTTTATAGAGCAAAAAATTTCCATTAATTCTTGTATTAGAAATGTAATTTCTTACACCGATACGTTAAAAATATTACGGTAATGACTGTTTAGCAAGAATAAAAATTTTCCAGTTACACAGGTATACAAAAAAATTCTCTGTCTTTTAAGTGAGACACGTGTTTTCTTGAGTATTTTTTTTATGCTGAATCCAAAAAAATCATAACAAAAAGACACGTTGATTGGTTTTAAAATGAAAAAAAATTGTTACGGAGGTATAATATGATCAGTGACTTCACAAAACATACCCCAAATGAGTTTTCAACAAAGTTTGTTTCCAATCTTTACTGAAAACTGATGACCTTGAAATTTTTGTTTTTTTTATTTACCAGATAAATTAGTAAAGGTAATGCACTCGTGATAATTTTCGTTCAATCTACACTCTGAGGATAATATTCCAGATTTTTTTCAATTTTTGACGAGTAGTTTTCGAGATAAGGCGGGTAGACAGCGATTTTTTAAAAATAATACAAAGAAAAGTGCATACATACATTATATTATATATATATATATATATATATATATATATATATATATATATATTTTACTTGTGTTTTCACAAGCTTTCATTTGACACCACACTCGATGACCTAGTAAAAAAATTTTTTTTTCACTTTCGATTTCATCCCCCAAAACTAAACCCTTAAGTCAAAATTTAACTTTCTAAACTAGATGGCTCTGATGAGGCCATCAATTCCTATATTATTGCCAAATTTCAACTTTCTATGACAAATCGTTTTGGAGAAAATCGGGTGTGACAGACACCGAAGTCATCAGATAAGTGTTCCGTACGGAACACTAAAAACGAGTTTTAAAAAATTAAATTGTTTATCAACAAAAAAGCACAAGTTTTTCGAAGTCCAAAACTCAGTACAATACTCCTGGTGACACCCTAGAGAGGATAAAATCATAATATTGCTGTATCTAGACTGTGCAATTTCAAATTTTAACTGCACTCTCTTCCCTTAATTTTTAAACACAGTAGTGTCTTATTAGTTACATTCTTTTTAAATCTGCAAAAAACTCTTTGGAGTGTTTTTTCAGTTGAATCTTTATATAAAGTTAATTTACAAGAGCTACATGGATATGTTGAGTGAAATTCTATCCATGGGACACGTGTTTTCTTGAGTATTTTTTTATGCTGAATCCAAAAAATCACAAAAAAAGTCATTCACCGTTAGGTTTTTTTCAGAAAACACACTTAAAGTTGCCAGAAAACTATTAAATTGAAAAAAATAAATTTTAATAAAAAATGTAAAACTGTATAATCATTAAAATTATGGAACAAAACTATTATTTTTGACATCTTTAGATGTTCTGATTCTACATTTATCATAAAAACTTAAAAATATTAGATTTTAAGGTTCATGCTTAACAAAAAACACGCATACACCACCTTTAACTAAGCTACGTAGCAAAATGCGATATTAATAAAAAATAATACATTTTTTTAATTTAGAGGTTGCTCATATTTATTTTAAACAGCATTTTGCTACGTAGCTTTGTTAAAGGTGGTGTATGCGTCTTTTTTATTAAACACTAGCCGTGCCCGCGGCTCCGCTCGCGTGGACTTGATTTACTACTGTCGTCACTGCTTATTCCTTATGTTACCTAACGTAATAAAATATCTGCCATTATTTCCCCTTATCTCCCATTATTTTTCCTTATCTTCCATTATCTCTACATAATTTCCATTTATCTCTGCTCATCTCCCATTATTTCTCCTTATCTCCCATTATTTCTCCTTATCTACCATTATCTTACCTTATTTCCCATTATCTAGGCTTATCTCAACTTATCTCGCAATATTTCTTCTTATCTCCCATTATTTCTCCTTATCTCCCATTATCTCACCATAAATCCCATTATCTAGACTTATCTCTGCTTATCTCCCATTAATTCTCCTTATCTTCCATTATTTATACTTATCTCCCATTATCTCACCTTATCTCCCATTTTCTAGGCTTATATCGAATTATATAGAACATATGTATAAATTTATAAAAACACATAAATCGGATAAGTGGTTCTCAAGTGATAAGCGCACTAACGGACAGACAGACAGAGAGACGTTACATTTTATATATATATTATATTCTTTGCTACATGATATTGTTCCATATTTAATGGTTTAAGCAGTGTATTGCAAGAAAACGCGCTAGCGGTAACCTTTTTTCCGACTTGATTCACTATTATCGTCACTGCTTATTCTTTATGTTACCTAACGCAATAAAATATATCCTATTACTTGGCCAGAGAACATATGTATGTTTAAAAAAAAAAAGTACGTAAATCGGATAAGTGGTTCTCCAGTGATAAACGCATCGACAGACAGACAGACAAACAGAGATACGTTGCATTTTATATATATTATAGATGTAATAAAATATATATCTCTAACCTGGTTAGAGAACATATGTATGAATTTAAAAAATCACGTAAATCGGATAAGTGTTCTCGAGGGATAAGCGCACTAACGGACAGACAGACAGACAGAGAGACTTTGCATTTTATATATATTATAGATATAGATTATTATTATTATTATTATATAACCTGGCCGAAGAATAAATATATGAATTTAAAAAAAGACACGTATATCGGATAAGTGGTTCTCGCGTGATAAACGCACTAATGGACAGACAGACAGACACAGAGACATTGCATTTTTATATATTATAGATTATAGAATATAGATATTCTCTGCTACATTATCTTACCTTATTTCCCATTATCTAGGCTTATCTCAACTTATCTCGCAATATTTCTTCTTATCTCCCATTATTTCTCCTTATCTCCCATTATCTCACCATAACTCCCATTATCTAGACTTATCTCTGCTTATCTCCCATTAATTCTCCTTATCTTCCATTATTTATACTTATCTCCCATTATCTCACCTTATCTCCCATTTTCTAGGCTTATATCGAATTATATAGAACATATGTATAAATTTATAAAAACACATAAATCGGATAAGTGGTTCTCAAGTGATAAGCGCACTAACGGACAGACAGACAGAGAGACGTTACATTTTATATATATATATTATATTCTTTGCAACATGATATTGTTTCATATTTAATGGTTTAGGCTGTGTATTGCAAGGGAACGCGCTAGCGGCAAACTTTTTTCCGACTTCATTCACTATTATCGTCACTGCTCATTCCTTATGCTACCTATCGTAATAAAATATAGCCTATAACCTGGCCAGAGAACATATGTATGTTTTAAAAAAAAAAAGTACGTAAATCGGATCAGTGGTTCTCCAGTGATAAGCGGACTAACGGACAGACAGACAGACAGAGAGACGTTGCATTATATATATATATATATATATATATATATATATATATATATATATATATATATATATATATTATTATAGATGCACAGTAAAACCTAATAGTTTTAAGTTTTTATGATAAATGCAAATTTAGAACATGTTAAGATTTCCGAAATAATGGTTTTATTCCATAATTTAAATTATTATCAGTTTTTAATTATTTATTAAAATGCGTTTTTTTAATTTAATAGTTTTTCTGGCAACTCTAAGTGTGTTCTCTGAAAAAAAACCTCACAGTGGATGTGTTTTTTGTGATTTCTTTGATATTCAGCATGAAAAAATACTTAAGAAAACACGTCTTTCACTTAAAATACGACGGAAAGAATTTTTTTTGTATACCTGTGTTATCGTTTGAAGAGAGTAGAGACCCAATTGAAAACGAACCGCTATTTGGAAGATCATCCGGCTACTACTGAAAAAGGCAATAATAAAATCAAGGATGTTTTACCACGTAATAATTATCTAAATATTAGATAACTTGTAGTCCTTTCTGAAAAATCAATTGGGTCAATACACTTGATTTTGAACAACAATTTGGTTCTGTCTCGTGTGTTGTCTGCTCTTGTTTCAAAACTACTGAATTTTCTTGAAAAACTTCGTCGTGTTGAAATCGCTAAATAGATGATTCCTTTAGATGACTCTCCTTTAAAATGTACAATTTATAGTGATGAGAGGTGTATCTTTCATATCACCCGAAGACAGAATAACCAAATAAATATTGTTTTCTTTGATTATCGTAGTATTGTGTACAAAGAGTTCTTTCTAATTAGCCACTCGGTTAATAAGGGGCAATATTTAAGCATCATACGTGCCAGCATCTCAGGCGCGGTGGGTATAGAGCCCAAGTGACCGATGGTCGCATTCGAATCCGGTGCTAGCGGCTTATTACTGCGACGTCCCAGAAATTCATTAAAGTCATATGTATTCAAGCTTGTAGCTATTCCGCTAAACTTCGCGGGGACAGTGAAACAGAAAAGAAGAAAAGTGTTAGGAGTCGTTTACCTAAGTCAATTTGTAAAAAAAAAAAAACCGACCAAGTGCAAGTCGGACTTGCGCAATTAGTGTTCCGTTACTTTTAAAATCAAAATTTTTGTTACGGAAGTATAAAATGATCAATGACTTCACAAAACACAACCCGAATGAGTTTTTTCAACAAAGTTTTTTTCGGATCTTTACTGAAAACTGATGAGCTTGAATTTTTTTTTATATACCAGATAAATTGATCGTGATAATTTTCGTTTAATTTACACCATGTGGAGAATACTCCAGAATTTTTTCATAATTGTTTGCTGAGACAAGGGGGGGGGGCAGCGATTTTACCGCAATTTTTTAAAAATAATACAAAGAAGACTGCGCGCAAATATTATTACATTAAATAAATTTTTTAACTTTTTGTTTTTACAAGCTTTCATTTGACACCCCACTGATGATCTGATAAAAAAAAAATATTTTCAGTTTCGATTTTACCCCCCAAAATTAACCCCATAAGTCAAAATTTAACTTTTAAAATTACACGGCTCTAATGAGGCCCTCACTTCCTATATTAATGCTAAATTTTAACTTTCTATGTTTCAGAGAAAAGCCGGTGTGACAGACAGACAGACGGACGGACACCTACTGAAGTGATCTTATAAGTGTTCCGTACAGAACACTAAAAAAGCCTAAGTTGTGAGAGATCAATTCAGGGATCACGATGAGGCACAATTGGACATTGTAATAATTTTATTCATAACTTTTTAAGTAAAAATGGAACGACGACAGTACCGTCTAATTTTTTTGATTGTTCCTAAGTTGAAATTACCACTCTCTGAATACCGTTTTGACTCTATAAAAGAAAAATCTCTGACTGCCTTGCAATGCAAGAAATAAAGTATAAGACGTGTGTTGAAGATTGGAAAAGACGTTGGTATAAGTGTGTTGCAGTAGAAGGATATTAGTGTAAAGAAAGTAAAATAGATTTGGATACAAAAATTAATAGTTTGTGTTTTATTTAATCTTAGTGCAGTAAAAAAAAGTTCAAAATAATGATGGGATAGGCATAGTTTAGATACAGCAATATTATGATTTTATCCTCTCTGGGGTATCACCAGGAATATTGTCCTTAGTTTTGAACTTTGAGAAACTTGTGCTCTTTTGTTTATAAACAATTTCCGTTTTCAAAACTCGTTTTTGAGCTTAAAATGTAAATAACTTCGGTTATATAAGTCGGATCGAAACAAAAAAAAAAGGAAACTCGTCGCAAAAACAAACAAATTCTTGTTCGTTTTTAATTCGCTCAAGTGCGTACATAACCGACAAAAGTAAAAAAACAGGCAAAAAACTTTTTTTTAATTTTTTTTACAGGTCGACTAAGTAAACCGGTAGGTTTGAAACTGTCAGAGAATATGCCTTCTGTTATAGCAAAAATACCCTGAAATTTTGGTATAAAAATATTGAATCCAGTAGACACAATTGAATTTGTTATTTAAAATTTGAATTGCCCGCCATTTTATGGTCCAAAATGGATCATTTTTTTTTCAAAATTTAGATCTTGTCGCCAGCTTTTCGATGCCATTAAAAACAATTTTGGAATCATTTTAACCGTTCGACCGACTTATATAACTCCGGAGTTATTCACACTTTAAACTCAAATAACCGGTCAAGTGCAAGTTGAACTTGTGCAATTAGTGTTTCGTACGTTGATTTTTTTTAAAATAAAAAATTTTGTTACGGAGGTATAAAATGATCATTGACTTCACAAAACATACCCCAAATGGGTTTTCAACAAATTTTTTTTTCGATTTGTACTGATGACCTTGAAATTTTTGTTTTTTTTATATACCAGATGGATTATTAAAGGTAATGCACTCGTGATAATTTTCGTTCAATCTACACCCCGTGGACAATAGTCCAGAATTTTTTCAAAATTTTTTGATCAGTACTTTTCGAGATAAGACAGCGATTTTTTAAAAAATAATACAAAGAAAAGTACATACAAACATTACATTATATATATATTTTTTACTCGTGTTTTCACCAACTTTCATTTGACACCACACTCGATGACCCAGAAAATTTTTTTTTTTTTCACTTTCGATTTCACCCCCAAAACTAACCCCTTAACTAAAAATTTAAGTTTCAAAACTAGATGGCTCTGATGAGGCCATCAATTCCTATATTATTACCAAATTTCAACTTTCTATAACGAATAGTTTCGAAGAAAATCGGGTGTGACAGATAAACAGACCGACAGACGGATAGATAGACGGACAGACACCGAAATCATCTTATAAGTGTTCCGTGCGGAACACTAAAAACGAGTTTTAAAATCTTAAATTGTTTATCAACAAAAAAGCACAAGTTTTTCGAAGTCCAAAACTCAGGACAATACTCCGGGTGACACCCTAGAGAGGATAAAATCAAAATATTGCTGTATCTAGACTGTGCAATTTCAAATTTTTACTGCATTCTGTTCCCTTAATTTTTTTCTTATTGTTTTTAAATCTGCAAAAAGTTCTTGGAGTGCTTTTTTCAGTTGAATCTTTATATAAAGTTAATTTGGACAACATGGAAATGTTGAGTGAAATTCCATCCATAATATTTGCAGAGCAGCAGGGGCAGCAGTAGAGGAGCATGGAATGTGGTTAAAATATAAAATAATATATGTTAAGTATTTGCGAGGGAGGGTCCTTGCTAACTTTTTTCTTGGTGAGCTATTTAAACCGTAAATATTTTAAATGCACTCTACAGCAATATGGAAACTTTCGTTCGATGGTGCAGATTATTAACAATCACCGTTACCTTTTGGTTCAAAACGACCTATAAACAAGCGAGTATTATTAGTGCCCGTCATGGCAAATTAAAACCACAAATCTGTTTGTCATTACAATTACATCATCCAGATAATATTAGCTTTTTTGGGCTTTGAAATAGCTCATTTGAAAAATAATTATTGGATTTTTTTCCTTTAGTAATTATTCTTATTTGCATTTTTTGTGTGGTCACAGAACACGCTCTGCAGGAAAATTTCTTAATTATTATAGAATGAATGCATATGCAGAATTATTGAGTCACGTTGGACTATTTTTGCTGCAGTTTGTATTTGGTGGAAAATCATTCTTGGTTAGCTTATTCCGGAAGGTGGCGGATCTGCATGCAAAAAAATTCTTAGAGATGATGGTACAAACAGGGAACAGCTGAATCTCGAAAGGATGTGCTGTATTAGTGGGACGTATATTCTTAGAATGCACTGCTTTGGAGGGAAAAAGCGGACGTGGTGCGACCCAAAAATTCTCGTACTAACACCATACACCGTCTGTCAAAAAAGTTCCCGGACTGAAAGAAAATTAAAGGTAAACATTTTATAACTATAGATGGTCTACATAGTCCCCTCCGACCTCCATACAATGTTCAGAACTTTCAAACAGCTATGTGAAACTGTATCTTTTTTGAGTTTGAGTGTTTGATTATCTCGTTACAGCGGCTTTAATGGCCTCCAAATCGTCATAGCGTTGACCCTTCACGTGGAGCTTGATTTCTGGGAATAAAATAAAAGTCACTATTGGCTAAA
Organism: Pachyrhynchus sulphureomaculatus; assembly: GCA_019049505.1. Lineage (NCBI taxonomy): Eukaryota > Metazoa > Arthropoda > Insecta > Coleoptera > Curculionidae > Pachyrhynchus > Pachyrhynchus sulphureomaculatus. Next base: position 152,000,041 of record CM032455.1, on the reverse strand, counting down.
TCAGGCGAATAAGGAGGTAATCGAGCGGGGCGAGAGCAGTTGCGTGGAGGGCGGCGAGGTAAGTGGTGCCCACTTACTTTTGGTTTCCGATATTGCGCAAGAGCAGGACGCGTGTTTTCGGCTAGACAGTTTTTGTTGCGAATGAAAGCGAAGGTCAGGTTGCAAATGATGACTATTTTCATGAGTTACTTGGAGATCTTGGCATTGAAACTACCGATTTAGACGCTGAATTTTCGCAATCAGATGATATTCTCTTTATGAAATAATAAAAGTTGTTGTGATTGGCATTTTGTTCCTTTCATTTCCAATACAAAACAGTGTTTTATTAGAGAATATTATACATGAACTATGTCATTGTTCAAATTTCGTTCGGAACTGAACATGCGTAGAGCCCCAGCCAGTCACAACTTGGAGCCAGTACCCTCCCTGGAAAAGTGAGTATCCCCTCGCCTAAAGTAAGGGCTTACCTTCCGTGTCTATATTCCTATGTCTATGGTGCGAACAAACATCACACAAACTTTCCTCTTGTCAATAACATTTCGTTCTTGGTGGATATGAGTATTAGAGTATCACCAGCGTATCTTAAATTTGTTATTTGTTTACCACCCATAGTTAATACCTACGTTCCAATCCTCCAAGACTTTCCTAATTACAGATTCGCCATATATATTGAGAAGCAGAGGAGAGATGATTCAGCCGTGGCGCACTTCTGCTTCTTATTCGAGTGAGTCTGAGATATTGTTAATTATTTTGACTTTTCCCCTACTGTTTTTCGTATAGATTTCGGAGCAACTGGACAGGGTGTGGCAGGACTTTCATTTTCTCCAGCACTGACCAGAGTTTATTCCATTTACTACAGTCGGATGCCTTACTGTAATCCACGAAGCATAGATAAGTCGTAACGTTGAATTCATAAGTTTTCTTGATGATTTGCGTTTAATATTTCCTCCCTAGCGCCTCTACCGGGCATAAACTCTAATTGTTGTGTGATGTCAGCCAAACTTGTGCTGGGACGTCCCGATCTTGCATCATCCTCGAGCAACTTTCGTTCTTCATTAAAGCGTTTAAACCACTCCAACACTTGTAATCGCCATAAACAATCATCACCATAAGCTCGTCACTGCTCGCTGCTCCATCACACTTTTGTGATACAACGACTACGACACATATGGTTCCCACGTCTACCACTCAGCACTGACTGAACATAACTGGATGGTTGAATGCAAATGTCTTGTTTAGAGATGTGAGTTGAAGCTTTTCCTGTTATTTACGAGATGACTCTGCTCAGAGAAAAATCAGTTCGGGAATTTTTTGGATAGACGGGGTATAGCAAGACTGCAAAATAGTATCGCGTCGTGCCGAAAGGTAGCGGGAACTACATCCTTAGCAACGCTGCGAGAGAAGTTCAACTTGTCAGCTCTTTTTTTTTATGGGTCTAGCACACGTGCTACAGGGAAGTATCTAAAATGCTCCAGGAGCGTCATGTATGCGGAAAAAGTGATTCACGTTGTTCTTGAATCGCTGTAAATTGTACTAAAAACTTGTCAGCTCGTTCAGTTTCGTCTGTATGCACGTTTAGGTAAAGATCTAATTCAGTCTCTCTACGCTATTTGTATAGTATGCTGTTTATATCCAATCTGTTTTAAAGCCATGGTGATTTTTTCAGCTCCTCTAGTTTTTTAGCGCCGTCTGTAATAAGGATTGTTTTAAACACTAATGTGTTCGCCACGGCTTGCAATTGTGAGGACAGGTTGTGAGATTTTTCAATCAGATATATGTTTTTATATGTTGGTTTCCTGTTTACTGAACACCGTCTTCAGTTTTAGTGACATAATTACTTATAACCGTATTTTTTTGCTTATAATTAGAGCATTTAATATACCTTGTTTATCTTGTCCACAGCTGAGTAGTTCAAACTGTCCTATCTTCTAACATCTATTTTTTACCCTATTAAGAAACTGATTTTTTCTTTTTTCAATTAAGTTATAGAATCTTCCAATATTGACATTACGTATATTTCAGAGCGGATGTAATTAAACGAGTTAAAATCGATTTTATTAAGTTTCCAATATATTCGGCATCCTGTCTATACCATATGGTAAATAGAGGTAAACGTGGGAGGCAGATACTCCATATGACGTATCTTAAAATATCATGTTATTCTTATTTAATTTAAACGGTGCATTTAATAACATCTTAACGAAATTGATGTATTCAAGACAATTATTATTCATGACGTATTTCTGAAAAGATTTATTTTTAGTTTTTATACAGGTCGGACGGAAGTGTCAGTTGCTTCTTTATACTGGGGGAAAGTATTCTCAAAATAAAGAACAAAATACAAAGATACTTTATAAGATATTGAGGTTATTAGAATAAGACCGTGTCAATGTCTCGCCTACGATTGCACAAAATATGTTCAAGAATTTTTGCTCTTTGGCGTTACAATGCTCACTGGTGAATCTGCAGTCTTTACTTTCGATTGATGTCCACCGAGTCATGCCCCAATATAATATATATATATATATATATATATATATATATATATATATATATATATATATATATATATATATATTTATCTATATATATATATATATATATATATATATTACTATATATATATATATATATCTATATATATATATATATATATATATATATATATATATATATATATATATATATATATATATATATATATATATATAGATATATATATATATATATATATATATATATATATATATATATATATATATATATATATACCAAAAATACAAACAAATAGAAGATGCACCGATGGGCTCTCTATTGTCACCAGCACTAGCTAATCTATACATGGAGCATTTCGAAACACTAGCTCTAGAAACTGCTCCACATAAACCGAAAACATGGCTACGATACATAGATGACACTTTTGTGGTATGGCAACACGGTGAAGATAACTTAAACAAGTTCTTGGAACACCTTAACAATATACATACAAACATTAAATTTACAATGGCAAGGAAAGTAAGTAGCAGAACAACTACCATTCCTAGATGTCTTGCTTCAAAGAAAATTAGATGGTTCTTTGCCTCACTCAGTATATAGAAAACCGACACATACAAGCAGATACTTAAATGCTAGCTCACATCATCACCCAGCCCAACTCTTCTCCGTTGCCAAATCCTTAGCTCACCGATCAGAAACCCTAACAGACAAGGAACATTTGCAACAAGAAACCAAGCTCCTTCGAAACGTTTTACTTTCAAATGGATACAGTCAAAACACGATCCGGTGGGCCCTAAATAAACAACACAAACAGGAAAGAAATACATATACTACAAAAGCATTTCTCCCATATATAAAAGGCATCACAGACAAAATAGGAAGACTTCTAGGAAAACACCAAATTGAGACCATTTATACAACGAATCAAAAAATTAAAGATATTCTACCTACACCAAAAGACATTATAGCCTTAGAAGACCAAGGTGTATATGAAATTCCGTGTCAGGACTGCGGTCTTTCATACATAGGCCAAACAAACAGGAAAATTAGCGCCAGAAGAGACGAGCACAAAAACGCCGTAAAACAAAAATCCACCACCTCGTCTCTAGCACAACGTGCACACAATACCGGCCACAAAATCGATTTTGACAAAACCAGAACCCTACAAAAAAGTAATAACCTATCCACTAGGGTAATCAAAGAAGCCATAGAAATAGAAAAGAGGCCCAACAACATAAATAATCGGGATGATAGCCAACGTTTACCGAACCCTTGGAAACATATTCTATCCCAGTACCAAGTTCAACCAAGAGAAACAATAATTCAACCATATGTTACTTCACCAACACAAACATTACAAAGAACCACAGGACCGACAACGCGCAGCCAAAGCCGAACCTCTACTGGCCAGATCACCCCCGAGCACCTAAAACCGGCGCACTCGGAGCCAGTCTCGACATTCAACGCCAAGACACCGACCAGTGATCAACGCTTTGAAAAAGATGGATGAGATTCCATCGAAACGTCAGCGAAACCGTCCATCAAGGGACTTCAAGCTAACACGGGATACCCGAAAAACCACTACTACATATATATCTATAATATATATAAAATGCAACGTCTCTCTGTCTGTCCGTTAGTGTGCTTATCACTGGAGAACCACTTATCCGATTTATGTACTTTTTTTTTAAAACATACATATGTTCTTTGGCCAGGTTATAGGCTATATTTTATTACGATAGGTAGCATAAGGAATGAGCAGTGACGTAAAATAGTGAATGAAGTCGGAAAAAAGTTTGCCGCTAATGCGTTCCATTGCAAGCACAGCCTAAACCATTAAATATGGAACAATATTATGTAGCAGAGAATATCTATAATCTATAATATATATAAAATGGAATGTCTCTCTGTCTGACTGTCTGTCCATTAGTGCGTTTATCACGCGAGAATCACTTATCCGATTTACGTGTTTTTTTTTTAAATTCATACATATATTCTTTGGCCAGGTTATATAATAATAATAATGTATATCTATAATATGTATAAAATGCAACGTATCTCTGTCTGTCTGTCTGTCCGTTAGTGCGCTTATCCCTCGAGAACCACTTATCCGACTTACGTGATGTTTTAAATTCATACATATGTTCTCTGACCAGGTTATAGATATATATTTTATTACATATATAATATATATAAAATGCAACGTATTTCTGTCTGTCTGTCCGTTAGTGCGCTTATCCCTCGAGAACCACTTATCCGATTTACGTGTTTTTTTTTAAACATGCTAAACCATTAAATATGGAACAATATCATGTAGCAAAGAATATCTATAATATATATAAAATGTAACGTCTCTTTGTCTGTCTGTCTGTCCGTTAGTGCGTTTATCACTGGAGAACCACTTATCCGATTTTCGTGCCTTTTTTTTAAACATACATATGTTCTCTGGCCAGGTTATAGGATATATTTTATTACGTTAGGTGACATAAGGAATAAGCAGTGACGATAATAGTGAATCAAGTCGGAGAAAAGTTTTGCTGCTAGCGCGTTCTCTTGCATTACACTGCCTAAAGCATTAAATATGGAACAATATCATGTAGCAAAGAATAGAATATATATAAAATGCAACGTCTCTCTGTCTGTCTATCTGTCTGTCTGTCCGTTAGTGCGCTTATCACTGGAGAACCACTTATCCGATTTACGTACTTTTTTTTTTAAATATACATATGTTCTCTGGCCAGGTTATAGGATATATTTTATTACGTTAGGTGACATAAGGAATAAGCAGTGACGATAATAGTGAATCAAGTCGGAGAAAAGTTTGCTGCTAGCGCGTTCTTTTGCAATACACTGCCTAAAGCATTAAATATGGAACAATATCATGTAGCAAAGAATATTATATATATAAAATGCAACGTCTCTCTGTCTGTCTGTTCGTCCGTTAGTGCGCTTATCACTCGAGAACCACTTATCCGATTTACGTGTTTTTTTTTAAATCATACATTTGTTCTCTGGCCAGGTTATCTATAATCTCCTATCTAGAATATATATAAAATGCAACATCTCTCTGTCTGTCTGTCTGCATGTCTGTCCGTTAGTGAGCTTATCACTTGAGAGCTACTTATCCGATTTACGTGTTTTTATAAATTTATACATATGTTCTATATAATTCAATATAAGCCTAGATAATGGGAGATAAGGATAAATAATGGGAGATAAGTCGAGATAAGCCTCGATAATGGGAGATAAGGTGAGATAATTGGAGATAAGTATATAAATAATGGGAGATAAGGAGAAATAATGGGAGATGAGCAGAGATAAGTCTAGATAATGGGAGTTATGGCGAGATAATGGGAGATAAGGAGAAATATTGCGAGATAAGTCGAGACAAGCCTAGATAAGTCGAGATAAGCCTAGATCAGGGATGTCAAAGATACGGCCCGCGGGCCGCATCCGGCCCCCGGGACGTATCAATAAGGCCCGCGATCGCAATGTGTCACAGAAAGAAGAATCATGTTTTTTAGAGCCGTATGTTATATACTATATAATTAAATAATTCAGTACATTTTTTTTATTTGAATCTGGCCCGCCTACACATTCTAAATTTAATATATGGCCCTCTGCAAAATTGAGTTTGACACCTCTGGCCTAGATAATGGGAGATAAGGTGAAATACTGGGAGCTAAGGAGACATGATGGGAGATAAGGAGAAATAATGGGAGATGAGCGGAGATAAGCCTAGATAATGGAAATTATGTAGGGATAATGGGAGATAAGGAGAAATATTGGGAGGTAAGGGGAAATAATGGAGATATTTTATTACGTTGGGTAACATAAGGAATAAGCAGTGACGATAGTAGTGAATCAAGTCCACGCGAGCGGAGCCGCGGGCCCTGCTAGTATATATATATATATATATATATATATATATATATATATATATATATATATATATAAATATATATAAATATATACAAATATATATATATATATATATATATATATATATATATATATATATATATATATATATATATTTGTATATATTTATATATATTTATATATATATATATATATATATATATATATATATATATATATATATATATATATATATAAAGAGAAAGGTCAGTAAAAGAGCTTATGGGTAACAACCAAGAAGGTTTTTTTAACCTAAGGATAGCCCTTAAGATTACAGAATGAACAAAAAGGTCTTAATCTTCAGGACCTAGGAGACACAGAAAGAATCCTCATCAGGCAAAGAACCAATTGAAAGCATATATCAGTTGCTTCTTTATACTGGGGGAAAATATTCTCAAAATAAAGAACAAAACAAAGATACTTTATAAGATATTGAGGTTATTAGGATAAGACCATGGCAATGTCTCGCCTACGATTGCACAAAATATGTTCAAGAATTTTTGCTCTTTGGCGTTACAAAGCTCACTGGTGAATCTGCAGTCTTTACTTTCGATTGATGTCCACCGAGGTCAGTAAAAGGGCTTACTGGTAACAACCAAGAGGGTTTTTTAACTTAAGAATAGCCCTTAGGATTACAGAGCGAACAAAAACGTTTTAAAGTTCTTAGTAACTGTACTTTTATTCTAATATCGCGCTTTCGATGCCAATTCGTACATCATCTTCAGGACCTAGGAGACACAAAAAGAATCCTCATGAGGCAAAGAACCAATTGAAAGCATATATCGTTTTTCAGCAAGAAGAAAGAAAGGGGCTATTCTTTTGTATTATTCACTTAATAACCAATAAAATATATTTTTTTTGATATACATATTTTTGGAAGGACCCTTCATAAACAAACATAGGGGTACTGCAGAGATCTACAACAATTTCAGCTTTCTCCTTCACTCCAAGAAAAAGTATTTGATTAAAATCACATAAACTTTTATTAGTGTAATTTGATTGACTATGACTGGTTTAAAACTACCCATTTCTTATCAAAAAATGTTTTTACTTCATTAAATCCATTCCTTATATCAATTTATTATTCTAACTGTATAAGCTACATAATTCGCATTACAACTTCGGATAAAGTACCTAAAGCAATAAATAAATTAGAAATTAGATACTTATATAGACAATCAAATATTTATTTGCTAGGTGGTAATAACCAGAACAACCATAAATTTCCTTTGGTTGAGAAGTAAGTAGACCTCGGGTAAAGGTATGTTGTGAGATATGGTGTACATTTCTAACTGTATACTGTTACTAACAACTTGGTTGGTATAATAATTACTTACGTTTTATTGTATTTATTTCTATAGCCTTTATTTTACACCTGCTAGAAACTATTGCCAATTAAAATACATTGGAAAACTGCAGAGTTGGTGTTTCTTTATACATTCTAGAATTTTAATAATTAATATCGCAAAAGTTTTAGTTGCAATATAAATGGCATTGAAATTTTAACTGACTTCAAAAACAGAGGATTTCAGTTCAATATACGAGGGTTGTATGACAAATACCTGGCCTTGATAACAAAAAACATTTTTATGTGTAAAATTCGTTTTATCTTTCAACATAGTCTCCTTTTTGTTTTCCATCTTAAAAATATCATTTCTCCAATCTCTCAAAATACGGGTTTGTTTTAGCAATCACTTCATCGTTTGAGCCAAATTTTTTTTCGCCAAGCCATTTTTTCATAATTGGAAATAGAAAATAATCGCTTGCGGCTAAATCTAGCGAATATGGTGAGTTCGGAAGCAATTATTCGTATCCTAACTCACGGAATTTTGTCAGGGCGATGCCAAAGGTACGCACGCGTGCGTTACCTTGATGAAAGACATTGTTTTTTCTTCGGCAAATGCGGACGTCTTTCTTTCACAGCATGGTTAAAACTAACCAATAAGTTGACATAATACTTTCCGTAATCGTTTTACCCTTTTCAAGGTAATCGATGCAGATTATGCCGCGTGCATCCCAAAACACTGTGACCATGACTTTGTTGGCTGTAAAAGTCACCTTGGCCTTCTTTGGCGACGGTTCCGCCCGGAAAACTTCCTCTTTGGACTGTTCTTTGGTCTCTGGTGTGCTGTGATGAATCCATATTTCGTCAACAATTATGAATTGACGCTAGAAGTCATTCCGATTGCACCTTAACATCGCCAAACATTCTTTCGAAGTTGACACAGTTACGTGCTTATTATCAATTGTGAGCAATCGCGGCACCCATCTTGCGGAAAGCTTTCTCATATCCAAATGAGTTATTAAAATGTTCTGCACCCGTTCACTTAAGATGGGCACAGTCTCTCCGATCATTTATCACTATATGATTTATTCAATCATTTCCGATGTGGTGACCTCATAAACTCCACTTTTATATCATCATTCGGTTTCTTTTTTAGAACACAAATATTTTATCACTGCTCGATATTCAATTTTTTCCATTGTTGTAAAATCACATAAGTTGTTGTATTTAAATGGCTGCCATTCACAAACTAAATCACGCAGCGACTTGAGAGTTTAACAGGATTCTTGTGAAATGTTATGTTCATGAAAAAATTATTTTTGAAATAGTAGTAGCGCCATTTATAGCCGAGGCCAGGCACTTAACATACAACCCTCGTGTAAGTATATTATATTGTTCAAATATGGTTATATTTATGTATTTTAGTCGGCATACGTTTCCAAAACGGTTACCAATTTTCGAGAATGTGTGTATGTTTTTTTTGGCGTTCACCTGCCTGCCTGAGTAGGGATTTTACCCTTTTTTATATCCTAAGGATATTGTATGTATATTGGTCTTCAAATATCTACAAAACTACTGTATTATAATGTACAGACTGGAGTTTTTCAGCTTAAGTCATAGGTTTTTTTTTTTATGGTTATTTTGATGTTATAAAAACAGATTTTAATAACGTGTCGCCCATTCTATTAATTTTTATCAAATTTAATTTTTACATTGAAATTATCTATAATATATAAGATGCAATGTCTCTTCGTCTGTCTGTCTGTTCATTAGTGCGCTTATCACTCGAAAACCACTTATCCGATTTACGTGTTTTTTTTTTATTCACGAATATGTTCTCTTTCCAGGTTATATAATGATAATAATAATCTAATAAAACATCGAGAGGAAGGCAGGAAGAAGAGCAATCATAGATATCACACACAAAACAAATACAAGCACTTCGGAAATTCTTTCACAGCAAGCAAACCAGCCTCCACGCAGCAACAGTGAAAGCAGGCAAAAACTACACACCTGTCGACTTATCCCGGGCGGACCACCCCGCAGACACACACAGTCACACCCAACCACACTAGGAAACGATGAAAACCTGGTCAGAAAAAACAGATACCACATAGAACAAGACCATGTAAGTACAAAACAAACATACACCTGGTTACAGGATGGGCAGCTATTCTCTGAAATAGAAGGCTTCTTACTTGCTATCCAGGATAAAGTCATATTAACCAGAAACATATCATCAAAGACCCAACTATTACAGAAGACAGATGCAGGAAATGCCACTAGCAGAAAGAAACGATCGAACACGTAACAAGCGGATGTAAAATATTAGCCGGAACGAAATACACAGCCAGACATGACTCAGCCATAATATACAAACTCTTAGAAAACACAGATCCCTACTAGACATACACACCAACATCCATACTTGAAAATAAAGATTACAAGCTCTACAGTACAGTCTCCACCTATAGTCTCGATATTACTTTTCCGTGTAAAAAGAAAAGGTCCCCTATATAATTGGCATGGCTGTCCCCAGCGACACAAACATCCAAACGAAATACACAGAAAAAATCTCCAAATACACAGATCTTGCAACAGAAATAAAAAGGCTATGGAAACAAGAAAAAGTCATCATTGTTCCTCTGATCATATCAACCATAGGCATTACATCAATAACATTCACACGACCCTTAGTACAATTAGGACTCAACATAAACATACACAGAAACATTCAGAAGTCAGTGATTTTGAAAACATGTAACATTGTCAGGTCATTCCTTAATACACAATGGTAATAGCATTTGTGCTGACTTGGCTTGGGCCCGTCAGCCAAACATGGAACCACATTGACCAAATGTGAGAAAGAAGAACTTTTTTGTGATATAGATAATAATCTATAATATATATATATATATATATATATATATATATATATATATATATATATATAATGCAACGTCTCTCTGTCTGTCTGTGTGTCAGTCTTATCACACGAGAGCCACTTATATTTTATTACGTTAGGTAATATAAGAAATAAGCAGTGACGATAATAATGAATCAAGTCGGAGAAAAGTTTGCTGCTAGCGCACTCTCTTGCAATACGCTGCCTAAACCGTTAAATATGGAACAATATCATGTAACAAAGAATACAATATTTATAAAATGCAACCTGCAATATATATATATATATATATATATATATATATATATATATATATATATATATATATATATGTATATATATATATATATATATATATATATATATATATATATATATATATATATATATTATGAATGTAATACTACTAAAAATGGACGAAGTCCATATTTCAGCAGTCTACTTACTGTTCTCTCATCTGTCAATTCATCTCGAAGCGCATCAATCGAGGTAGTTCTCTCGTTAGTCGATCTCAACTCAACAATGGCTGACTTGCTTTATGTTTGTCTGTCCATTAGTGCGCTTATCACTCGATTTACGTTTTTTTTTTAAATTCATACATATGTTCTCTGGCCAGATTATATAATAATAATAATAATCTATATAATAAATATAAAACGTCGTTCTGTCTATCCGCCTGTCCGTTAGTGTGCTTATCCTTCGAGAGCCACTTAATCGATTTACGTGTTTTTTTTTTTTAAATTCGTAACTTAATATTTATCAAAAAAAAATCTATAATATATATATATATATATATATATATATATATATATATATATATATATATATATATAACGCAACGTCTCTCTCTGTCTGTCTGTCCGTTAGTGCGCTTAGCATTTAAAAACCACTTATCCGATTAACGGGTCTTTTTTTTATATATATATATATATATATATATATATATATATATATATATATATATATATATATATATATATATATATATATATATATATATATATATATATATATATATAATATATATATATATATATATATATATATATATATATATATATATATATATATATATATATATATATATATATATATATATTCTCTGGCCAGGTTATAGGATATATTTTATTACGTCAGGTAACATAAGGAATAAGCAGTGACGATAATAGTGAATCAAGTCCACGCGAGCGGAGCCGCGGGCACGGCTAGTGTAAAACAATAATGTCATCACTCAGAAAGATAGAAACCAACCGGAAAATATTCGCAAGCGTCGAAGAACAAACTTAGCATTCATAATAAACAAACTACATCAGCTGTCTTCCAACACCAACTAACGACGGGAGCCACAGAATAACATTACAAGACAAAGATCGTCAAAGACGCCACCGAGATCGAGAAATCCGGGACCCTAAATAAAATAAATGATGCCCTTAACTTCCATGGAGCCAGTGTTTCATTTCCTTAAAAAAAAAACGACCACATGCAATAAAACATATTTTTTCGATCTTTGTTTTTATATATCAGATAAATTATCAAAAGTACTCGTACACCTACACTCGTGATAATTTTCGTTTAATTTATACCTGATGGAGAATATTTTAGACTTTTTTTGGAATTTTTTGATTAGATAGAGTGGAGGGACTACGGTTTTTGGCATTTTTTTAAAAATAATATAAAGAGAAGTTTGGCGTCTATTTTTGAACTCGTGTTTTCACAAGCTTTCATTTGACACTCCCACTCTATGCCCTTGAAAATTTTTTTTTTCTCTTCCGATTTCACCCCCCAAAACTAAGCTCAAAATTTAACTTTTAAAACTACACGGCTGTAATTGGGTCATCAATTCCTATATTTTTTTCAAATTTCAACTTTCTTCGTCAAATAGTTTCAAAGAAAATTGGCTGACAGACAGTGGCAGGCTTTTAATTTTGATACGGAATACCAAAAATTGTGACGCAAAAATTTTAACGCGATAAAATATACACAGTACATTCAAGTAGATAAACATTTTTTTTTATATTACGCATGCTTGTTTATACGAAGTAATTAAAACGTGAAAACTTCGATATTTAAATCTTCCCGTCTAACGACCTAGTAATTAAAACTGGGCTGCTTCGTTAAATTGGGAGCCCGAAAAAGCCGGACGTATAAAATATGACCATAATATTACTAATATTGCGCCAATTAGTTTTTAGCGAAATTACACAATATTTTTACTGTAAAATTTTCAAATATAAACTTGAAAGGATTGGACTGAACTTTTTTTTAAGTACAGTGATTTAATATAAATATGGTCATTAAAGAAGTAACAAGAAACTCTGGCATCTTATAGATAGAACTCTCATCTCCTCGCATGTTATATAACGGGTCGAAATTTCAATGCTAACTTATGGGAGTTAAGTTGGTTACTAAGAGCTTACGATAGGCTAGGTGTGCTTTATATCGTCATCGGACCTTGTACTAGTACTGTAGTTGGCTCCGCTGTCGACTGTTGCTTCAGTGGTTGTAGGTTTCTCATTTGTATTTTGTCTGTGATTGATATATTTGTTCTTTAATTATAATCGTTTTAATTATCGTAAGTTTAGGCAGCATTACACCTCTTGTTTAAATTTGCCGATTTATCAATTTCAATGATCTCTTGGTTTATTCTTGTATTGTAGTTTTCTCTATTGCTTATCTGTTTGCAGGTATTTATATCAATTTAGTGATCCATCTGGAGTTGACGTGGACAGATATTTTTAATTTTTATTCTTCCAATCTGACTGATATTCTTCTATTAGCTTGCCCAACTTATATTTTGCTATCAATTCCACTTGATATGCTGTAAACACCATAGTTTTTCAATCGGATTTTTTATAATACTCATTATTTTTTGTAGTGGTTTGTGTATAGCGGATGTTTTGTGTCATCAGAGTCTTCAATTCTTAGCAGAATTTATTGTTGTTTTATGCCCTTGTTTATTGTACGATGTTTGTATTCAATAATGCACACAATGCCGACGATTCGTCAAATAAAAGTTTATAAAAGTCACTGATTTCAGAGAGACACCAAACTATCGGAACTTCCAACATAATTGTCTCCAGTTTATAGTTTCAAATGCCTCTGAGTAGTCAAACATAACCAGAGCCGAAATTCAGCCACCGCGTATCCGCCAATGTGTCCACTACTTAAAACAGAACCGCTTAGGTGCCAAAACCTTTTCGGAACCTAATCTGATTCTTTGTGATAATTCTTCAATCAAACACTATCATTTAGATAAGCACGATTCCCTCGAAAACCTTTAACATGGCAGATAGAAAGCTAGATGAGAGATGGAATCGGGGTTGTTGACTTTAAGAAGAGGCTTAACGAAAGATGTCTTCCAGCATAAAAGAAAATAATGGTTCTCCAGATAAACGTTGACAAAATGTGCATTGGCAGACACATCTTCAATGATATGCGATCCAGCTGCATTTGATTTCATTCTATTAATTGCAGTGTTAATGGCATTTGTGGTTGCTTGTCTATATATTATATATATATATATATATATATATATATATATATATATATATATATACATATATATACATATATATAGTCGACTCTGTTTATAGTGAAAAACTCTTTATAGTGCAATTTTTTCAAGACCTAGAATATTTTAATGAAATTTCATGTAAAAAGCCCTGCATATAGTGAATCTGTAAAATAGTAACACTCTATATAATAAAATTTTTACCGGAATTTTATGTATAAATTTTTATGCATTTATTGAGATCTTAGCCATTTCAGGTTTCCCATTTTTATCTAACATTAGCACGAATTCCATTTTTATGACGCATTCTTTTGAAAAGGTTCTTAACGCGTTTATAACGCCTAATGGTTGGCAATAAATCAGGTACATTTCTGTGAGAAACCCGGAGAATAACCCATTTTATATAAACCCGGGGAAAAACCCATTTTATAGTCGAGGCCTAGTAATTCGCAAATTCAGGTTCAGTTTCTTTTTGTTTAAGAATCAAGTAAGATGTCCAAGCGAGTGTGTTTAAGTTTAGCTGAGAAAATTAAAGTTTTGGAGGAAGTTGATAAAGGCTGCAAAAAAATTGATGTTGCTGCAAAATTTGGTGTTTCTCCAAGTTGCGTCTCTCTGATAATAAAAAGTCGCGACAGTATCATCAAGAAACCTAGTGTTCCAAGCAGTCGAAAACGAGTACGGGTGAGTTCTTAGGAGGATGTAAATGAAGCAGTTTTACGATGGTTTCAAGTGGCCCGTACGCATCAAAACGTACCAATATCGGGAAATTTAATAAAGCAAAAGGCTCTACAATTTGCTAAAGAATTTAACTGCGTTAATTTTCAAGCTAGTGAAGGGTGGTTGAGTGCCTGGAAGACTCGCAATTCAATTGTTTTCAAGACGGTGTCTGGCGAGAGTGCAAGCGTTAGTCAGGAGGACTGTGACATTTGGACTGAAACTGTTTTAAAAAGTGCATTGAAAAAGTACGAGCCAAAAAACGTTTTCAATTGTGATGAAACCGGTTTGTTTTTTAAATGTTTGCCAAATAAAACTTTTGCTTTTAAAAGTGATAAATGTTTTGGTGTTAAAACAAGTAAAGAAAGGTGACACTTATGGTTGAAGCAAACATGGATGGCTCAGAAAAATTGAAATTACTGCTCATAGGTAAAAGCAAAAATCCCCCCGCTGTTTAAAAGGAGTTAAATCTCTGGAGTTAGATTACGCCAATAATAAAAAGGCATGGATGACTTCTGAGATTTTCGAAAGATGGATCAAAGAACTGGACAAGAAAATGAAAAGCCAAAAGCGAAAGATTGTGATGTTTATAGACAATTGTCCTGCACATCCAGTTACTGTAAGTAAAAAATTAAGGAATATTGAATTGATCTTTTTTCCACCAAACATGACCTCCAAATTGCAACTTATGGACCAGGGTATTATAAAAAACATAAAACATCATTACCGAAACAGAATTGTTCACAAAATTGTTAATGCGATTGATAATAACCTTCCAGTCCAAAAATTGATTACCCTTAAAGAGTATATAACCGAAGTCGCTAAAGTATGGAGTGAAAATGTTTCTCAGAAAACTATCAAAAACTGCTTTTCTAAAGCAGGTTTTACTGAAAAAATTGACGAATGGGAGGAAGAAGACGAAATGGATCTCGCTACCTTAAAAAGGCAATGGGGTATTCTACAAAAAATTGCTACCGTCGACGCAGATTTTTTCCTTGAAGATTTCTTAGAAATCGACAATGATGTTGGCACGACAGATCTCCCAACTGACCAAGACATAATTGACGATATAAAAAGTATAGAAGATCATGAAGAAGAAACTGAAACCGGGGAATGTCCTGCTAAATTTAGTGAAAATGAAATAAGAAATGCATTTGACATTGTGCGAACTACTCTCAGGAGCCAGGAAAGCGTACCTCATCAAATCTTTATGCATTTGAATAAATGCGAGAATTTTGTTGAGCAACAATTATTTTTCAAAAGTAATGTTCAAAAGAAAATAACTGATTATTTTTCCTAGTACGTATGTACGTAGTATGTACATATGTATTAACAGATTTTGTATTATTCTTTTTATTTCGTATGTAGTACAGACATACATAAAGTCCGTACGTTATATCTTAACACGTGCGTCATAGTTTTCAGGCAATATCCCAGACGACTATTATATTTTTTGTCTCTTTTTACCAATACCTACGATTTATTGGTGAAAAGAGACAAATAATATAATAGTCGTCTGTTATATGGCCTGAAAACTATGACGCACGGGTAAAGATATAACGTACGGACTTTATGTATGTATTTAGCCCTGTATATGCTATGTACTATTTAAACTTTCAAATGTTTAATAAAATCTTTTCTAATAATTCAATTTTGCAATTTTTTTTTGTTGCTTGTACCTTATAAAATACAAGTAAATGATTACCAATATAAAATACATACATAGCAATATATACGGATTTTTTCTTTATATAGTGAAAAACTTTCTATAGTGAAATTTCGGTCAACATTTTGGTCTTTCACTATATAGAGTGTCGACTGTATATATATATATATATATATATATATATATATATATATATATATATATATATATATATATATATATATACTCGTATATATGTATATATATATAAAATATATATATATATATATATATATATATATATATATATATATATATATATATGTATATATATATATATATATATATATATATATATATATATATATATATACATATATATATATATATATATATATATATATATATATATATATATATATATATATATATATATATACACAGTCTGTTATGTAATAATAAGTGGTAATTTATTTTTGGTAGATGCAATTCTAGAGATTCAACAAAAAATCGGTAGAGGGAACCTTTCTCTACGACGCGTTTTATTTAAAAGATCAGTCAATTACGAACTTTCGTCGAAATTACATTAAATCCATAATGAGCTACTTGTTTCTGCGTCAGTTTGAGGCAATCTTTCTTTGTTCCCATCCAAAGGGGCCTAAAATGACATGTATCGGTATCGTTTGTGAGGTATTTAAATTAAGGTGACTCTGTGGGCAAAGTCACTTTGAAAGTCGAAAAACGAATCGTATCTGTTTTAACGGGACCCGAATTGACTGGAATATTTCGTTGCCTGTTAGGTCTAATATTTAAATTACTTAGTGTTTACCACATTGTATTACTGTCACTCTATACAGGGTGGGTCAACGATAAAGTAAAGTTCATTATCTCATTTGTTTCGGGAATGACGAAAAAATACAATAGAATGAAGATCACGCGAAAAGAAAAGGTACTTAGGCCATCCCAAAACAAGATGGTGGAATGAGTCAACGATAGAGTAAAGTTCATTATCTCATTTGTTTCGGGAATGACGAAAAAATGTTAAATACGATAGTTTTAGGGAATGTTAAGGTGCACAGTTTTAAATTATTTTTGAGTATACAGGGTACTTCAAAAAAGTGTGGCCGATATGACATATGTTTTTTTAAATGGAACATCCTATTTTCTAATTTATTTTTAAATTCTGCGTAGAATTTTATAACTTTTTTATTAATAATGTTATATACCTAAACCTTCAATTTTTTTTTTTTTTTAAATACTAGATTTCAGTTTTGTAAAAATTGCCAGTAGCGCCATTGTTTCTGAAGGTGGAATACTCATAATTGGTACGAGCGTTCTATAGAGATGAAAAAAAAATATGTAAAGAAATTTGAGTTAGATGCTACAGGGTGTTCAAAATAAATTTATGCATTTCAGCTATTTTAAATTGAAAAATCCCAAATTTTTTAAATGGCACACCCTGTATATTTTTTTTTTTTTGATAGATTTTACAAAACCCTCCAACTTTTATTAAGTATGTCATATACCTATTTCTAATAGTTTTCGATTTATTTTGCATTTTTCAATTTTGACTTTTACTCTATCGTTGACTTACCCTGTACTTGATGGATGTGAGCCTTTTTACCTGCTGATCAGAGCAAGAATCCGGTTTTTAATATATTTTTAATTTTATCTATTTTTAGTGTTCCATATCAAAACTGAAAAACAGCGGAACATTTATGGGATCTCTTTGGTATCTGTCTGTCTGTCTGTCACAGCCGATTTTCTCTGAAACTATTTGACGTAGAAAGTTGAAATTTGTTACAAATATAGGAATTAATGGCCCAATCACAACCACGTAGTTTTGAAAATTGAATTTTAATTAAGGGGTTAGTTTTTGGGGGTGAAATCGGAAGCGAAAAAAAAAATTCAAGATCATGTGGAGTGTCGAATGAAAGCTTGTGAAAGCACGAGTTCAAAAATATATATGATGTAATATTCTCCCAAACTTTTCTTGACATTATTTTTTAAAAAAAAAAAAGCAAAATTTGCTGTCCCCCCACCCTATCTCTAACAGTACTAATTAAAAAATATCGATAAAATTCTGGAATATTCTCCATAAACCTAAAAACCACCCTCCTGTATTTTACGGTACTAATAGATCATCAGTAGGCTCAACAAGCAGGTATTAGACAGGTACTAGTTTGCATTGACGAGATCATATATAAATATTTTTTCAGAAGTAAGAAACTGGCTCTTAGAAGCAGCTCTGAAGTGGAAGTGATAATTTCAGAAAGTTTTTTTAAGTCATACAAATAAATACATCGTAACACATCTTAAATAAAGCATCTCTAGTAATAAATAATCGCTTTCAAACTCAAATATTTGTACCTTTCAGCATCTTATCATCAATTTAAGTGCTTAACATTACTTTCTTCCAAATAAAGCCCCATACGTTAACAGTTAGGACGTTAACGAACCAACACATACCAGCCCACGTGTCAGTCTTTCTACTATTGCCAAACAAGAATGCGTATGCTAAATTTAACAAATTCTTAACTTGTTTTTAGTTGATCGCCATTACTTATGTACATATTTACGCTTCAAAGATAAGGTTTGTGTGCTTTAGTCCGATATATTTATATATATTTAAATAAATTACGGCTTTTAAATAAAACACAAGCAGTAGCAACTTAGTTAGCAGAAACTTTAACTAGAATTTTCTAAGCAATGGGTTACTTTAGTATAATTAACTACAATAGAAAGATTATTCTTTTTCTTATCGTTATCTCAAGCATGCGCAGTGTTTTATTCATTTCATGGTTAAGTACACCGGTTATCAATATTATATTGGTCAACATAAGTTTCTAAATTAAAGCTGTGTCTAGCAGGTTTCTATCACTTCCTTCAATATTTCCTAGGTAGTACGAATGTGCGATAATAAAATTTCATTTGAAATAAGCACTACACGCACTGTAATGCCATTCTGACAAAAATTGCAGAACCTCAACATAATCTGAATACTAATTAATTGCTGTCAGTGGTATTTGCAATAAAAGAATATCATTTCAATTTTACTGTATTTTCTTAGTGGTTTATATATATAAAGTAGAAAAAAACGGGCCCAGTAATAATAGCGATAAGAATAAAGAACTTCAAATAACCTCTCTTATCTTCTTAGTGCCTTATCTTCTAAGGATGATGGCGATCACATTTGCCCATCTGATTTTATCTATTGCCGCTGTAAATATTTCAGTAGATGTCATGTTTGTCCACTATCCTAAGTTTTTCAGCGAGGAGTTGCGGTGCCTTCCTGGTCCTCGCTTACCGTTTATTTTTCAGTTGCAGGAGCTTATACCTTTAGCTTCTCATAATATGGCCAAAGTAAGTGCTTTTTCTTTCTTTAACATCTGGAATCAACTATCGTTCTTTTCCCATCCGATTAAGTATTTCCACGTTTGTGGTATGCGCTGTCCAAGGAACACGCAGCATTCGGCGATAGCACCACATCTCGAATGACTCCATTCTTTGTTGTGTTGTCTCTGTGATTGGTGCAGCTTCTATCCCGTGTAACATGACCGAGAACACATAGCATCTTAGCACTCCTGTTCTGATTTTTAGGTTTAGTTGGCAGTTACAGAGTTTGCTGCGCATTTCATTAAAGGAGCTTCGTGTTTTTCAATTCTACTTTCAACAGAGTGGTCCCAATTTTCACTAATTACGCTTCCTAAGTACGTTATTTTTGTTACCCTTTCAAGTGTTGATGTTGATGTTGATGTACTTTAATATTTACGTTTGTATTAGGATTCTTACTGACCACCATTCTTTTGGTTCGTTCGTATTCAATTTCATTCCATAGTCCTCACATGCATCAATAATTCCATTCATGAGACTTTGTAGGCCTTCTTCACTGTTCGCTAGAATGACAGTATCATCAGCGTAGCGGAGGTTATTTACAAACACACACCATTAATTGTAATTTCGTCGTTTTTATCAGAAAGTGCTTTAGTGAAGATTTCCTCCGAATAGGCACTGAATAACAGGGGTGACAAAATACAACTCTGACGTACGCTTTTCTATATTTTTATTTCTTTGGACATGCGATTCTCAACTTTTATTTTAGCAGTCTCGTTCCAGAATAAACTTGATATTATTTGTAAGTCTTTGTGAATGGTGCGTCCCTCGTTCCTGGTCCGTTCCCAAAGCCGAACTGTGTTCGTCCAGTACGTTCACCTCTCTTATAAGTTCCTAAATAAGGGAAATCGTTATCCTTAATAAAGGTTTCGCTTATTTTGTTTCGATACTGCGCAAGCTCCAAATGGTGAGCGCATGCTTCAAGTAACTACGCAGCTGAGTCCTCATATTTAACTTTTTTCCTTTACTTCCGCGCAAGCTTCAAACGGTGGGCGCATGCTTCAAATCAAGATAAAGGCAGTGGCCTACCAAGATAAGTGTTGTAAAATCTCTCTATTAATCTTTTACCTTAAAATTTTAAAACAATGCATATACAACTCTCTAATAGGGGAGAAATTGTAAACCCAAAACAGAATTATAAAAAAAAATACTAAATTAGTAATGCGCGTACGCCTAGATTGACAAAACTATCCCCCGCAGCAATTATTATCACTGTGTTACTATAAACCTTCCCTCTGAATTTCCATCTCAACCTATTTGCAGCCGTTGTCATCCATCCAATGCCTGCAACCCTCTGTACAGGGTGAGTCAACGATAGAGTAAAGTTCATTATCTCATTTGTTTCGGGAATGACGAAAAAAAGGTTAAATACAATAGTTTTAGGAAATGTTAAGGTGCACAGTTTAAAATTATTTTTGAGTATACAGGGTACTTTAAAAAAGTGTGGACGATATATATGTTTTTTTTTTCTTAAATCAAACATCCCATTTTCTAATTTATTTTTAAGTTCTTCGTAAAATTTTATAACTTTTTTATTAATAATGTTATATACCTAAATCTAGTAGTTTTTCTAATATTTCAATTTTTAAAAAATAAATACTAGTTTTCAGTTTTGTAAAAAACTGCCAGTACCGCCATTGTTTCTGAAGGTGGAATACTCATAATTGGTACAAGCGTTCTATATAGATGGAAAAAAAAAAAAGATATATGTAAAGAAATTTGAGTTAGATGTTACAGGGTGTTCAAAATAAATTTATGCTGTTCGATTATTTTAAATTGAAAAATCTTAAATTTTTTTAAACGGCATACCCTGTATATTATTATTTTTTCTGATAGATTTTACAAAACCCACCAACTTTAATTAAGTATGTTATATACCTATTTCTAATAGTCTTTGATTTATTTTGAGTTTTTTCAATTTTTACACCTGTTTTTAATACACTTACGCTATAACATCATAATTGCCAAGACAAAACAAAAGTGTAGGCATTGTCAAATTTTGACATGTCCATTAAGCAAGTAAAAATAGTTTAATTTGTTGTAGTGAGTGACGTATAAAGGAAATAGTTATGGATTTTCCTAAAAATGAATTAATTGATACCGGGCGTGGCGGAAAAAAATTGTCTTTTGGCAGTAAGGCTTTACGGAACGAATTACCCTAATGGACGTATACCATCTAGAAAATCTTTTCAGTGCTTAATGGCAGTTTGATGGTAGTGGCAGCGTTGAGTATACGAAACGGAAAGTAGTAAACCAGAATGCTACCAATGAGGAGAAAGAAACGGAGATTTAACTTCTAGCTGACTTATCTGACACATCCCAATCTACGGCTAATCGCACCACATGAAAATACAAATATCATCCCTTTCATATGAAAATACACGAAGAACTTCAAGACCGTGATTTTGAACGACGAGTAAACTTTTGTACCACCATGAATGGAGCAATTGAGGCCGATCCAAATTTTTTATCCAAAATAATGTTTTCTGATGAAGCTACTTTTCCCAGTAATGAAGCAGTTAACACTCATAACATGCATTATTATTTAACAGTTAATCCATCCAAACCAAAACCATTGGTCGCTTAATGTATGGTTTGGAATATTAAATTTTCGAATTATTGGTCCATATTTTTTCCGCGAACCGCTTAACGGGCCTAGATATATAAATTTTTTTGCAAAACGAATTTTCTCAGCTTCTTGAAGAAGCTGATAACTTTGAAAGAGAACAAACATGGATTCAGAGCTCCTGCTCATTACCACCGGGAAGTTTTTAAACGATCGTTACCCACAAAAATGGATCTATAGGGATAGATTCATTCAGTGGCCCCCTCAATCATGTGACTTAACACCTTTAGACTTTTTTTTGTGGGGCTACATTAAAGATCGTGTTTATGTGAATCCCCCTACAACACCAGTATATATGGAAAATAGGATACGGGATGCGTGCAGGACAATAACACCCTTATACCAAGGAAAGTGAAGGGAAATATAGTAAAACGACTAAACATGTGTATTCAAATAGACGGGCATATTTCTGAACATTTTTTATTACGTCATAATAATTAATCATTAGATAAGTTAAACTATATTAAAATTATTAACTATTTGTTTATGTTTTCGCAATAGCGTAACTGTATTAAAAACAAGGGTAAAAGTTGAGAAATTCAAAATGAATTGAAAACTATTAGAAATAGGTATATGACATACTTAATAAAAGTGAAGTGACATTTAAAAAATTTGAGATTTTTCAATATAAAATAGTCGAAATTCATAAATTTATTATGAACACCCTGTAGCATCTAACTCAAATTTCTTTATATATATCTTTTTTTTTTCATCTCTACAGAACGCTCATACTAATTATGAGTATTTCACCTTCAGAAACAACGGCGCTACTGGCAATTTATTTACAAAACTGAAAACTAGTATTTTTAAAAAAAATTGAAATTTTAGAAAAACTACTGGGTAGTTTAAGTATATAACATTATCAATAAAAAAGTATAAAATTTTACGCAGAATTTAAAAATAAATTAGAAAATAGGATGTTCCATTTAAAAAAACATGTTATATCGGCCACACTTTTTTGAAGTATCCTGTATACTCAAAAATAATTTTAAACTGTGCACCTTAATATTCCCTAAAACTATCGTATTTGACATTTTTTCGTCATTCCCGAAACAAATGAGATAATGAACTTTACTCTATCGCTGACTCATCCCGCCATCTTGTTTTGGGATGGCCTAAGTAC
The DNA here is from genome assembly GCA_019049505.1 of Pachyrhynchus sulphureomaculatus. Taxonomy (NCBI): domain Eukaryota; kingdom Metazoa; phylum Arthropoda; class Insecta; order Coleoptera; family Curculionidae; genus Pachyrhynchus; species Pachyrhynchus sulphureomaculatus. Next base: position 151,976,422 of record CM032455.1, on the reverse strand, counting down.
CTTTTCTTTTCGCGTGATCTTCATTCTAATGTTCGCTTGGCCCATCGGTCATCGGTCGTGCGTGTTACACGTCCAGCCCATTGCCACTTTCTTTCTGCTATGTGCTCTATAATATCCTTTAATTTCGTTTGTTCACGTATCCATTTGTGCCTTTTCTACCTTTAAGTTTCATTCCGATCATCTGTCTTTCGTGTGTTCTCTGGGTCCATATATCGGCTTTATTCAGTATAAATTCTGGCGTTTAACTTATTTGGGATGGCTTTATCTTTAAATATATAAGTTAATTTCCCGAATGCGCATCACCCAAGCCTGATTCTTCTTAAAATTTCATCCGAGACACTCTCTCGTTGTAGTAATTTTTTGCCCCAGATACACATATTTCTTAACAATCTCGAGAGCTGTTCCTTCCAAATTTATAATTATGTTGTTATTAAGGTTGGTTAATATTTTTGTCTTACTTTTATTCATTTTAAGACCAATTGTCTTTGAGTGGTAATTTAACTCATTTATCATTTTTTGTAACTCCTGTAAATTACTACTGATTACTACAATATCGTCTGCGAACCTGGAGATGATTGATCCAAGTGGTGCCTTCTGCAGCAGAAAAACCTGGAAAACGCTAAACCGTATTAGAACTGGGACTGCCTCAGTGAAGACAAATCTGGCAAAGTGACGGTGACGAGAAGTGCGACTGTGGTGCAACTCAAAACATGGAACATCTCTTTATATGCCCAAACTACTCCACTTACTGTGCCCTCGACGACCTTGGACAAGCCCGAAGCACTGGACCTGGCTCGTTATTGGGCCTAGAAAGTATAGCTACGTAGTGCGCTGTCTGCATTTAATATCAAATCACGTGAACTTTTAAAACTCGCGTAAGTGAAGTTAAGATTAAATGGATAATAATTTTAAAATTGCCCAGACTACATGAATTATTGGTACTCTTTATTTCACTTCCATATACTGCATCACTAAGATCTCGAGCCCGTTACTTTCTATATAAGGTGTTCGTCGGTCATGTAGATATGTCGGCTTGACCATTACGCGCAATAAAGTTTGTTTTTGTGTCTTTATAGAGATTTTATAGCACAATTAGGTAGATTAGCCATCTTAGAAAGTACAGAGCTATTATTATGCTGCATCCGAATCAATCGGTTGCTAGATAACTGAAATTTATAATGTCTTGTCCAATGTTATATCGTTCATTGATTTACGAACCACTTTTCCACAACAAAATAATCATTGATTCACGTGGTAAAGGGCCCACCGGGGTGCTGGATAACTTGTTACAGTAAAGACACGATAATACAGAGGTGCATGTCAATTACTAGCTGATGGTAGCTTATCTTGGATACGCCCTGAAAAACAGGAGGGTCGAGAAAATAAATAAAACAAGCGGTTTGACAAAGGTACAACTAAATAAAGATGAGGGGTGTGAAGTGGGACAGTATGCGTATATGCGCAAGAATATACCACAAAATCGAATGGAATGCGGACGTCAGATAGTGATGCGAACGGTAACGTCATCGAAACTATGAATCTTTACCGCGGCAGGTACCCTTTTTCAACCAGCACCAGAGATTCTCCATAATTCCTGTCGCACCGGAATGTCTTATCTCGGTGGGTCCCCCGGCGCAAGGCACAATCTTTTCAGTAACACTGGGTTTCGTGGTAAAACTTCTCGGGCCTTACCACGTACACTTGTCAATGTGTGACCACCTGACGACGGTAAGCGGTACGTAAAAGGGTGAACAGGAACGTGGATAACGACGCATCCTTTGATTCCTAACCTCAAAAATTAGCTTGGAGGAAGAAATTTTCGTCTAATGAAGAGGTTCTCTGTGCTGTAAACGAGTATTGGGCACAATCAAATTTTTCTTCTGAGGGAATGAAACATTGGAATCTAATTGGACCAAATTTATTGAGCTCAATGGAGATTATGTTACAAATAATTTTCCGTTTTTACAAAAACATTATTTACCTTGTTTTATAAGACTTTTTCAACGACACTCGTGTATATATTACTGAAAATGAAGTTCATATAGAAAATAGCAAGGGCAAAAGACATTAGAACAATGAAGAGAGACCACAAAATTTAATTAAAGAAACAAAAACTGCGGTACTCTTCGGGACATCTAAATATTATGAAGACGGAAAAGTGCCATTTGTAGCGCCTGGTAATCTTCTTTCTTTTTTTTTTCAGCCTGTGTTCATCCACTCCTGATGTCGGCCTTTTCCAAAAACTTCCATGCCCTTCTATCCATTGCAACGTGTGTCTAGTTCGTTCCTGCAATCCTTTGGATGTCATCTCGCCATCGCTTTTGTGGTCTTTCCACACTTCTCTTGATCTCCCTTGATCTTCATGTTAACAATTTATTAAACCATCTATTCGGATCTTGTCTCGCATTGCCACTTTAGCCGTGCTATTTTTTCAATACATCCAGTACTCTTTTTCTTTCTCTGATATCTTGGTTTCTGATTCGGTCTCTAAGGCTTATTCCAAGCATGGCTCTTTCCATTGCTCTTTGAGTGATTTGGAGCTTGTTAATCGACTTGCGAGTTAGTGACGTCGTTATATGTCCCAGTTTACCGAACGCTGTCCATCCAGGACTTGTTCGTCTGGGGATGTCCGCATCTTGGTTCCCTTTTCCCAATTGGTTCTTGTGTCTTAAATATATGTACGAGGGCACGTTTTCGAGCAATTGGTTAGCAACAGTCACATCTATGTCTGGGGGACTCATTATTTTGATTTTATTTGCATTAATTTTTAGTCCAACCTCTAAGGAGGCCTCATGGAGTCCTCGCAACATGATTCGAAATTCCTCTGCTGTCTCGTTAATAATGACAATGTCATCTGCGATTCTTAAGTGGTTGAGTCGTCCGCCATCTATGTTAATTCCTTTGTCATGCCAGTTCAGGTTTTTAAACATATCTTCCAGCGCTAAGGTGAACAGTTTAGATGAAATTGTATCCCCTTGACATACTCCCCTTTCGGTACGGATATTATCGGTCTTCCATATATATATATATATATATATATATATATATATATATATATATATATATATATATATTGAATTAGGATTAAGTATCTAAAGTCTATCCTGGCATTATCCATAGCTTTCGGAATTACCCAGGTTTCTATCAAATCAAAATCCTTACGGTAGTTAACGAAAACTACGAATAGAGATCTACTGTATTCTGTACACTTCTCGATGAGAGTAGGAAGTGTCTGTAGATGGGCGATGGTACTAGAACCCCTCTAGAATCTCGCTTGTTCGAAAGGCTGATAGTCTGTTTGTTATTATTTTAGTCAGTAGCTTACATTTATTTATTATATAAGTAGGAGAGCAAACTGATGGGTCGGTAGTTTTCAATGGTAATACAGGTACAGACAAGTAAGGGAAGGAGACGACCGTTATAGTTGAGAATCCAGCGGGTCTAGTTTAACTGCACCACAAATCGACTCTCCACATGGACAGTCTAAAGAAAAAAATATAGATTATTTACAACTTCTGTAAGGAAGAAAAAGAAACTGTTTTCAAAAACGAAGAAAACTGCAATAATAATTTTAGTCTATCCAGCCACAACTACTAACCTTGAATCTTTTATCGTTATAACACAAATATAAAAAAAAATATCTGAAACCCTGAGGCAAACACCCTTTTTACTTCGGCCTAAATCCGGCCCTACCATATTTAGGGAGGACTAAGCCACATAAAGAAATCAAAGAGCATATATAAGTTTATCCTAACATATTTCATATTGGTTTCACGTACACCTTTTATATGGAAAATCTAATTTTCCTTTAAAAACTTTTCTAATATAACGGTGTAAAGTAAATCCCATAAAAGCAAAATAAGAACACATCCATCTATATATATATATATATATATATATATATATATATATATATATATATATATATATATATATCGTCTCAATATAAATATTTAAAATCGCTCAGCGGAACTGGAAGGAAAAAACCAACTTGATACATCTTTCCATTTCTCTTTTGAATAAAATTCTAATATTGACTTCTGAACTTTTAAGGATGAATATATGTATTTTTTTCGTTTACACATATAGAAAGTTGGCCTCATTCTGCTTACAACAATTTTTGTACAAAAAACTATACATACCTTTTTGTAATACACTGATTGAAAGGATGGGCGTAAATTATACAGCTGCAGTTCTCCAGCTCTTAATTTATATATTATATAATTTTATAAATCATACTACAACATCAAAAAATACCCGGTTCAACTGAATTTAAACTTTGCACATAAAACGTAACGTAAACATGTGTAATCTATTTTTTTGTTGGTTGTCATACATATTATTAACACTTCCTTCAAATTTCACCTTGATGTTCAATCATATAAATTCACTAGCCGTGCCCGCGGCTTCGCTCGCGTGGACTTGATTCACTATTATCGTCACTGCTTATTCCTTATGTTACCTAAAGTAACACAGAACATATGCATTTTATAAAAAAATACGTAAATCGGATAAGTGGTTCTCGAATGACAAGCGCACTACCGAGCAGACAGACAGTCAGAGAGACGTTGCATTTTATATATATATTGTATGCTTTGTTACATGATTTTGTTCCATATTTAACGATTTAGGCAGCGTATTGCAAAAGAGTGCGCTAGCAGCAAACTTTTTTCCGATTTGATTCACTATTATCGTCACTGCCTATTTCTTATATTACCTAACGTAATAAAATATATCCTATAACCCGGCCAGAAAACATATATATAAATCTAAAAAAAAAAAATACGTAAATCGGATAAGTGGTTGCATTTTATATATATATATATATATATATATATATATATATATATATATATATATATATATATATATATATATATATATATTATAAAAGACTAGCCGGGCCCGCGGCTCCGCTCGCCTGGACTTGATTCACCACTATCGTCACTGCTTATTCCTTAATTTACCCAACGTAATAAAATATCTCCCATTATTTCCCCTTATCTCTCAATATTTCTCCTTATCTCCCATTATCTCTACATAATTTCGATTATCTAGGCTTAACTCTGCTCATCTCTCATTATTTCTCCTTATCTCCCCTTATTTCTCCTTATCTCCCATTATTTCTCCTTATCTCCCATTATTTCTCCTTATCTCCTATTATCTAGGCTTATCTCGACTTATCTCTCAATATTTCTCCATATCTCCCATTATTTCTCCTTATCTCCCATTATCTCACCATAACTCCCATTATCTAGATTTATCTTTGCTTATCTCCCATTATTTCTCCTTATCTCCCATTATCTAGGCTTATATCGAATTATATAGAACATATGTTTAAATTTTTAAAAACACGTAAATCGGATAAGTGGTTCTCAAGTGATAAGCGCACTAACGGACAGACAGACAGACAGAAAGACGTTGCATTTTATATATATTCTAGATAGAAGATTATAGATAACCTGGCCAGAGAACAAATGTATGAATTAAAAAAAAACACGTAAATCGGATAAGGGCACTAACGGACAGACAGAGAGACGTTGTATTTTATGTATATTATATTCTTTGCTACATGATATTGTTCCATATTTAATGCTTTAGGCAGTGTATTGCAAGAGAACGCGCTAGCGGCATACTTTTCTCCGACTTGATTCACTAATATCGGCACTGCTTATTCCTTATGTCACCTAACGTAACGTAATAAAATATATCCTATAACCTGGCCAGAGAACATATGTATGTTTAACAAAAAAGCACGTAAATCGGATAAGTGGTTCTCCAGTGATAAGCGCACTAACGGACAGACAGACAGAGAGACGTTGCATTTTATATATATTATAGATATTCTTTGCTACATCATATTGTTCCATATTTAATGGTTTAGCATGTTTAAAAAAAAGCACGTAAATCGGATAAGTGGTTCTCCAGTGATAAACGCACAAACGGACAAACAGATAGATATACGTTACATTTTATATATATTATAGATGTAATAAAATATATATCTATAACCTGGTCACAGAACATATGTATGAATTTAAAAAATCACGTAAATCGGATAAGTGGATCTCGAGGGATAAGCGCACTAATGGACAGACAGACAGACAGAGAGACGTTGCATTTTATATATATTATAGATATAGATTATTATTATTATTATTATTATGTAACCTGGCCAAAGAATATATGTATGAATTTAAAAAAAGACACATAAATCGGATAAATGGTTTTCGCGTGATAAACGCACTAATGGACAGACAGACAGACAGATAGACATTGCATTTTATATATATTATAGATTATAGATATTCTCTGCTACATAATATTGTTCCATATTTAATGGTTTAGGCGGTGTATTGCAAGGCAACGCAATCGGATAAGTGGTTCTCCAGTGATAAACGCACTAACGGACAGACAGACAGACAGAGAGACGTTGCATTTTATATATATTATAGATTATAGATAACCTGGCCAGAGAACAAAGGTATGAATTAAAAAAAAACGTAAATCGGATAAGCGATTCTCAAGTCATAAGCGCACTACCGGACACAAAGACAGATAGACAGAGAGACGTTACATTTTATATATATTATATACGTTGCTACATGATATTGTTCCTTATTATTATTGTTTTAGGCAGTGGATTGCAAGATAACGCGCTAGCGGCAAACTTTTTTCCGACTTGATTCGCTATTATCGTCATTGCTTATTCCTTATGTTACCTAACGTAATAAAATATAGCCTATAACCTGGCCAGAGAACATACGTATGTTTAAAAAAAAACAAGCACGTCAATCGGATGGGTGGTTCTCGAGTGATAAGCGCACTAACGGACAGACAGACAGAGAAACAGAGACGTTGCATTTTATATATATTATAGATTACAGCACCTTATTGAACAACGGATTTGTGTTAAGGTCTGTTTCAAAAATGAAATTAACCGTTATGATACATAAAAAATTTTACAAACATGTTATAGTGATCGTGCCTTATCGAGAATAAAACAAATGATTAGTATTTGCGCTTTGAAAATAATCGTGAATTAGTAAAATATTATCAAAGACCTGGAATACTATCAACATCGAAAACATAAAATCGACGACAAAATCAAAACACGGACTAAAGGAAACCAGAAATTGGCTATTGATGAGATGGCAGAAGAAACTTTAATATCATTTGAATCCCTGGTGAGAGAACTGCATTGGTCGAAGTGTTGCATTCAAATCACAATTACTCGTGATGAGATGTAGGAATATGAGTATGATATACAAAAAAAATCAATCGAGTGAATAACATTCTCTAGATTACCCAAAATCAAAAAAAAACAAATCGATTTCAGTAAAAAAAAGTCGTGCTCACTGTTTTCATCGATTATATCATATTTTAGTGTAATGAGACGTTTAAATGAAGCTATGCGTTTGAAAAGACAAGTACAATCCAACATTCACCGAATTCGCCTGATACGGTTGATTGTGACTATTCCCTCATCAGCAAACTTAGAAAACCACTTCGAGGAACTCGCTTGTGGAGCATTGCGACAATAAAACAAAAATTTTCATCACAAGTAGCTACAAGATGTTTAAAACAGATCCGGAAGAACTTCGAAACTTTAGAGTAAATAGCGGATTTTCCTTAAAAAGTCAGTCAGTATTAAACCGATGTCGCCCAACTTTAACAATTTTTTAAGCCGCAGGACAACTGAAAGTAGTAACCGTATTGACTCTGATTGGCGATTAAACCTTATGAGTTAAAGCTTGATTTGGCAGACTATAGAATGTCTAATATGCTTGTTAAGGATAGTAAACAAACATCTGCATCTAGAGTCGAATGCCATAAATTCTGACAACGACAAGAGCAAGTGATAACCGTAACTGAGTATATAGGAGCCTAAAACATCCTGGTAGAACATGTAACTATGAAGCGCAATTAAATGAGCATCTGGGAGATCGGATACTAGTTGGCCTTTAGAGTAAATCAATTAAAGTGACAGAGTTTGCCAAAAAGAAACTAGCATATAAAAATGTTCTTATTTTGGCTAAAGGAGCACAAAAACAGTGTACTTTGAGAAGGAAACTCTCTGTAAATTACTTAGAATTTTTTATTTAGCGATTTACAATGAAGTAATGTGTTTATGCTTTCGACTTTCAGAAGGAACGATAGAAGTTCAATCCAGAATTCACCGAATTCGCCTGATATGGCGCAAACTTAAAAAACCTCTTCGAGGAACTCGCTTGGGTAGCATTGCGACAATAAAACAAAAATTGAAGTCGATTCTCATGGCTCTACCGAAGAGTGAGTATCAAAATGCATTTGAGAGCTGAGTAGAACGTTATCACGATTACATAATATTCCAATTGTAATTTACATTGTGCTTTTTGTTTTACTTAGATCGATCGGGTATTTTTTGATATGTATTTCTATATCAGATATATTTGGGAATTAAAATCTTGATTCATCTTTGATAGATTTAATATAAGTATATCTGTCCTGTGCATTTTTTTTTCCAAAAAGCACCTTATGAACAAACTTTAGAAGCGGTCATAGATTCTCCACTATCTTCTGTAGTGGTCAATATTTCAAAGAAATCAACTTAATTTTCGCTGTCACCAAAACCAAAATAACACCATATAATAAAGAAACCTGAATGTTTTTTTTAACTACCTCAATCTACAACTTTCAAACATAAAATTTACAATAAAAACTGGATTAAATGGTGTCTTCTCTTTTTCTGGGAGAACTACAAAGGATAATTAATAACATTTTGGGACATTTGATTTACAGAAAGGCAACTAATACCAAGTACTAACTCACCCCATTATCCTTCGCATAAAGTATCTGTCATCCACTTACTAGTATTTAGGGTTTTATCAATAGGTGGTTGATATTTTCTCTCATTAAAAACGGATAAACTTGCTAGTGTTTTAGAAAACAATGGATATTGCATAAATGTTAATGGACCTTCGTTGCACCATTTTCTAGGCAATATAGTAATAAGAATCCAAGAGTAAATAGGAGAATTTTACCTTACATACGCGGTACTACAGACAAAATACCGAAATTAGTTAAGAGATCTAAAATTCGCCCAATCTTCAACACTGGTAAGAAAATTAGACAATAATATGATCAAAAACTACAATATCTTTACAAACCGAGAGTCCATATAAAATTCCCTGCTTATATGATACGATGTATATAGGAGAAACCGGAAGGTCAATATTCACTGGAATTAAACGATTATTACGCTCGGTCACGGTCCAGTGAACATCGGTCAGGTATCAATACTGGACATGTCCCTGAAAATGCCTCGTGTAGTCGTAGACGAGGCGTCTACAAGTCACTCCAATTTGACACGGTTTAATTCCAAGAACCATGATTTTTCATTTAGAATTAAATTTTAAATCCGATCCAATGACCACTTATGTATTTAATATTTGATGTGAATCACAAAAAAAAAAAAATAAAATGTAAAAACAAGGCCTTGGAAATATAGTGAAAAGTATGTACAGACGATGTACCTGCACAGGAAAGAAAGCTGCTGTCAAATTGGATTATGAGCTCCCGAGTTATACCTCGACATACATACTAACATAAGGTGAAAAGTCCTGAGACTTTGCGAGAGATGGCAGCACAAACAAAAAATCCCCATTTGATTTTCAGTTAATGTCAACTCCTAGAAGAATCGTGTAAAATTTTCATGACATTTTGTCTACTGGTTTGCGAATTACAACTGAATTTCGCGTGTTGTTTACGCATTGCATTTTGATGAGAAAAATACAGCCAGAACTCAAGAATAGCTTGAGAAGTGTTTTGGCATAGTTTAGTGAATTTAAGCGCAGCCGTACTAGCACCGATGATCCACCACGTTCTGGACGTCCAAATGAAATAGTCACTTCAAAAAAGACAAAAAAATCCACCATATTGTGCTTCTTCTTCTTCTTCCTACGTTAGGACCATGACCTGTGTTCACTTCTAAGGTTTTCCAGAAACAATTGCGATGATGAAGACCAGCTCTCATACCATCTTATTGGTGGTCTTCCAAGCGGTCGAGGTGTGTTTGGTCGCTTCTCTTTTGCAACCTTAGCCAACCGGTCATTTGGCATTCTGTCCACATGGTCTCTCCATTCTCTTCTCCTATTCCTTGCCCATCTCACCACATCCTGTATTTCGTGCATTTCCCTTATTTCTTCACACCTCTTCCGGTCAAATAAGGTATGTCCTGTTATCGATCTAAGTGTTCGCATTTCTACGAGTCGTTTTGTTGTTGTGTTCTCCGCTCTGGTTTCTATCGCGTACGTCATGATCGGTCTTACGCACGTTTTGTATATTCTTACTTTGCTCCTGGTGCTCATATATTTGCTTCTCCAAATTATATCTCTTAAGTATCCTGATATTAATGATGCCTTTGTTGTTTGAATTTTTACTTCCTTCTTAAGGTTCCTGGTACTTGTTATGTTTGCCCCTAGATATTTGAAGGACATCACTTGTTCTACACTCTGATCATATATCGCGAGTTTGCATCTTTTCGGTTCTTTAGATATTGTAAGGGATTTTGTTTTCTTTACAGATATTTGTATATTAAACACTTTTGCTGTTTGTTGGAACTTATGTAGGAGTCTCTGTAAGTTATCTTCGTCTTCTGATATAATTACTGTATCATCGGCGTAGCATATTATTTTTATTTCTTTGTCTCCCAATCGATATCCTCTCCCAGTTTTCTTTACTTCGTTTATAATTTCATCCATTATGATGTTAAATAAGATTGGGCTTAGGCTATCTCCTTGTCTGTTTCCGGTTATCATAGGTATTTTATTGCTTAATTTATTTGCCACTCTTACATATGTGTGGTTGTTGATGTTCAACTCTTCGATAGTTTTTATTATATTCGGGTGAATTCCCCTTATTGTTCTGAATGACTGCAAAGTGAAAGTGAGAGAGACAACTGACATCGTGAAAATATCAACAAAACGCGTGAGGCATATTTTGCATGAATATTTGCATATGAAAAGGCTATGTGCCCGATGGGTGTCGCGCACTCCCACAATTGATCAAAAATAGCAACGTGTCGGAGATACAGAACGCTGTTTGGCACTATTTTGGCGTAATCCAAAGGAATTTCTGCATCTATTCGTAACTGTGGATGTAACATAGATTCACTATTATACGCCTGAGTCCAACAGGTAGTCTCCAGAGTGGCTGGAATCGTATGAGAGCGGACCAAAGTTTCTAAAACACAACCATCAGCTGGAAAGGTATTGGCAAGTATTTTTTGGGATGCACAAGGAATAATACTGATCTACTATCTTGAGAAGAGGTAAACAATCACTGGAGACTATTACGTTGGTTCAGTGGACCGTGAAGTCGCAGGACAACTGAAAGTAGTAACCGTGTTGTCTCTGATTGGAGATTAAACCTTATGAGTTGAAGCTTGATTTGACAGACTATAGAATGTCTGATATGCTTCTTAAAGACAGTAAGCGAACATCTGCATCCAGAGCCGAATGTCATAAATTCTGACAACGACAAGAGCAAGTGATAACCGTAATTGAGTATATGGGGCCCTAAAACATCCTGGTAGAACATGTAACTATGAAGCGCAATTAAATGAACATCTAGGGGATCGGTTACTATTTGGCCTTTAGAATAAATCAATTAAAGTGAGAAAGTTTGCTAAAAGGAAGCTAGCATATAAAAATGTTCTTATTTTGGCCAAAGATCTAGAAGGAACACAAAAACAGTATAGTTTGAGAAGGAAACTCTCTGTAAATCACTTACTCAGAACTTTCATTTAGCGATTTGCAATCAAGTAATGTATTTATGTAACAGCCTTCGACTTCCAGAAGGAACGATAGAAGCTATACAGATTGTGTGATGTGTAGTAGACATAATTATTCAAGTAGTGAGTGTTGGTTTAAAAATCCTAATAAAAAAAAATCGGTCAAGTGTAAGTTGGACTTGCGCAATTAGTGTTCTGTACAGTAATTGCTTGTAAAATAAAATGAAATCCTTACCTAGACTAAGTTAATTAGGTCCCTTACAATATCCAATATGTATTTTTTCGTTTTTTCTTAGTCAATAATGTATAACAGTTATAGCATCTGAGCTACCCAATAGCCAATAAATTAATGTAGCTCAATCTAGAATCTAGTAATAACAGTGTAAAACAAGTATTTGCTACCTAACTATGTGTTTAATTATAAATAAATAAAATAAAATATAATTATTTTGTCTCTAGAGGAGCGACGTGCGGTACAAAAAATATATTAAACTTCACCATACTATAGTGGAACATGGCTTTTAGTGTTTTTTTATACCAGGTAAATTACACTGGTCAACAAATAATTTTTTTTTTATTTTTTCCTCTAATTTTTTTTCAGTTTTGGTCGTATTGTAGTGTTCTGATTTCGAATCCGATATAAATTTTTCTCTGACAGCTCATGTTTTTTAATATTTTCGGTCTACTCTAACTTAGACGACCTCCTCAGTTTTTTAAGATCTACCCCGACTCAGAATAATTATTTTTTTAATTTCAGATATGGCTTCGACACGTAGACGTTGTTGACACAATCCAGATTGTTTTTGTTATATTTGTGGCCAATACATCTTTGAAAAATATTGAAAACCTATCTCGGACTTCGTTAAAACTACGTATTTTTTTAACCACTTTCAAATAACATTGTGTAATCAAGACAAGCAATGCGTACCTCATATTGTGTGCCAGAACTGTATTGTGTGTCTGCGGCAAGGGTCAAATGGAAAAGAAGTGCTATCAAATTTAAAATATCGATGATTTGGCAGGAACCTCAAAATCACCATGACGACTGCTATTTTTGCGTCGTATTTATTAATGACATAAATTCTGGAAATCGAAATAAATGGTCATATCCTAACTTATCCTCCGCTCAACAACTTCTTCTATACCCTGGTGAGATACAAGGAACATCATCTAAATGCTCTGAAGAACCAGATCTTATGGAAATTGAAGACAACACAATGGGCAATACTGATTAGGATTTTACATGTCAGTCATCAGATCCTCAACCTTTTAATCAAAAGGAATTAAATGACTTAGTAAGGGATCTAAATTTATCAAAAGAAACTTCTGAAATTTTGGCATCTCGTTTAAAAAAAAATAATTTACTTGCACCAGGAACCAGAGTTACTTTATATCGAACCCAAGAATTGAATTTGTTACCATATTTTTCTAGAGAGAAAAAAATTTAGTTTTTTGTAATAATGTCAGAGGTATTTTAGAGAAGATAGTAGCATGAGAAGCTTAAAGTCTGTGCTACTTTATAACGGTAACAAGTATGGGTCTATACCTATTACACACTCTACTACTATGAAAGAAGAGTATACAACTACTTCTTCAGTAATGGAAAAAATTAAGTATCGAGACGACAACTGGCTCATTTGTGTAGACTGGTAGATGGTTAACTTTCTTCTCGGACTACAGGGTGGATACACGAAATATCCATGTTTTATGTGTCTGTGGGATAACCGCGACAAACAACGTCATTGGTCTCAAAAAAGTGGCCACTACGAGAGGAACTGATGGTTAGTACCAAAAATGGTATTAATTTGCCCCTAGTAAATCAAGATCGCATTATACTGCCACACTTCATATCAAACTGGGTATTATGAAACAGTTTGTAAAAGCCCTTGACAAAAACGGCGAATGTTTTGCTTTTCTTTCACGTAAGTTTCCAGGATTAAGCACAGAAAAATTGAAAGCGGGTATTTCTGATGGGCCACAAATCAGACAACTTGTGAAAGACCCAAACTTTGTGAATTCAATGAATGAAGTCGAGTCTAATGCTTGGAAATCGTTTGTTGTAGGGATTAAAAATTTTCTCGGAAACAATAAGTCCGACAACTATTGTGAGTTAGTTGAGTGCATGTTATCCAATTTCAAAGAACTGGGCTGCAACATGAGTATAAAGATTCATTACTTACACACCTATTTAGATCAATTCCCAGAAAATCTTGGCGATTTCAGTGAAGAGCATGGTGAAAGATTTCACCAAGATATACGCACAATGGAAGAGCGTTATCAAGGAAGGTGAGACATCCATATGATGGCCGATTACTGTTGGAGTTTGCAAAAAGATGATCCTCAAGGCGTACGTTCAAGAAAATCTTATAAAAGAACGTTTCATAGTCTGTAATTATAACAAGCATAGAAAAAAATGTATTTTTGTTCCATCTTTGAAGAAAATTGTAATTTCATATAAATAAAAAAGTAGAGCTGATAGCATTAAACCAGTATTTTTTCCGTAATCCGTGCCTCGCGTATACCCTATAATACATATACAATTTGAGGAAAAAATTTCAGTGTTATTAAACGTGATGTACTCGTGATAATTTTCGCTTAATCTATACTTTATGAAGAATATGCCAGATTTGTTCAAAAATTTTTTGATCCGTACCTTTTGAGATAGAGTGGGGGGACAGAGATTTACATATTAAATAATACAAAGAAAAGTGTGCGCAAGTATTACATGATATATCTTTTTGAACTCATGTTTTCATTTGACAAGCTTTCATTTGACACTCTACTTGATGGGCTGGCAAATTTTTTTTTTCACTTCCGATTTCACCCCCCCTTCCATATACCAAGTAAATTATCAAACTTAATGCATTCGTGATAATTTTAACTCAATCTACACTTTATGAAGAATATTCCAGAGTTTTTTCAAAATTTCTTGATCAGTATTTTTCGAGATAGGGTGGTTTTTGGCCATTTTTTTTAAACAAATACAAAGAAAAGTGTACGCAAGTATTACATCATATGTATTTTTGAGCTCGTCTTTTCACAAGCTGTCATTTGAGACCCCACTCGATGACCTGGTAATTTTTTTTTCACATTCATTTTCAGACTCGAAATTAACCCCTTAAGTCAAAAGTTAACTTTCAAAACTACACGGCTCTGATTGGGCTATCAATTCCTGTATTTATGCCAAATTTTACCATTATATGCCAAATAACTCCGGAGAAAATCTGGTGTGACAGACGGACATAGAAGTGATCACATAAGTGTTTCGTAAGGAACACTTAAAGCCTTGTTTTTAAAAGACCTTTACTTTCTGCATTCATCAAGATAGATAAAGAGCATACGCTTGGCTATGCCACCGACTAGGTCTAATATATCAAATTATTATTAGAAATGTAGAAAAATATTACAGCAATGAATATTTAGTCAACTTAAATTACTTTCGACAACGTCGAAAAAAGTCTTGAAGCGAAAGCCTTGCCTTAAACTCAATTTCTGCTTTCATTTTAACTCCCCTTTTAACTTAAAAAAGCCTTTTTATGTATATCCTAAAGATGTGTCCCTTTTTTATAATAAGCACCTATGCGTAGTTTTTTTTTATATTTTTTTACCAAAACACCCTTTTATTTCGTCAAATTCTCACACATTTTTTTCGTTTCACATAACCAAAATCCTGAACACCTAATATTTATGAGAGAACAATTTAAAATGGAGGACAAACGGAAGCAAATCAGGACCGTAAACACAGGAAATGGGATGGCCAATAATACAATCACAAAGGGCCAAGCCTATATCTCGTTTGGCCTCGATTTCAAATGCCATTGAGACCAGGCCCTTTTCTTTATAGGCAATTTTTTTCTCTGTAACAGTTTAATACGAAAATTATAAGGTTCGCTTTTTTTGTATAGCATGTATATTATGTGTCGAAACCATTCTCTTTTTCAGGTAGTAATAATTTTGTTGGAGCATTTTAGGTCGGGATAAGTTTATACCTAAACAAAACATTGTTAAAGGTATTTTTCTAGTGCAGCCAATTTGCTTTATTCCGGGTACGACTTCTGTTTCCGATTTAGGTATAACTTTGGAATCCGCCTTTTTGTAAAAACGATCTCTCTTCTCAAGGAAAGAAGGCTCTAAAGCCCTGAAGCTTTGATGTTTTGAGGTTAAAAATAACAATTTAGTAAACCATCTTCATCAGCTCCCTCTATTTATTTCCAAGTGTTATTTACTTTAGAACCTTTTTCCCTTTTTTTTTGCAGACACCATCAATCATTTGCAGATTAATTACACAGCCCCACAAAAAAAAGTGGGGTATACTTTCGATGCGATATATCAGATCCGTAGTATTTTTGCCCGCTGATCACGAATCTGACGTCAAAATATCGCCATCACATCTCAATTTTGTTCTAACCTCAAAAAATAGGTAAAAATTAGTAAAAATTAAGAAAAATATACTCCTAAAAAATTGATTCAAGCTTTTTCATGAATCCAAAGATGTATTAATATGTATTCGGACACGCTAAGCTAATATTCATCGGTTGGATTGAGCCATACAGTTCTGTTTTCTTTCTAACCTCAATAAATCAGACAGATATAGTGCTTCTCGAATGCAAAAACGAATTCAAATTAAAATTCAACCGATCCTTACCAAATTTGGTACACGGGGATTTTTTGGGTCGCTGATCACGAATCTGAGGTTGGATTTGCAAAATTCAAGATGGCAGATGTTTTCGCGCCATTTTGAACGCCGAGAAAATTCATCGGTCGATTTTTATTCTTCTACCTGTATCCAGGGCACCTCCACGTGGTGACGGTGGGCAACGGTGTTACTCCACTAGCCGGCAGAGTCCCTGGATAACGGCTTAGATGCCGTCATGGCAGGTAGAAGAAAAGAGAATTACGATGCAGGGACTCGGAAACCCAGTATCGGCGGTTGGTCAGGGTGGGAAAGCGGGCCCGCAGCCGTCGTCATCCAGCGACCGTAGCTCTTCATGTGTGGATGACTTGGCTCATGTAGAGTATAATGCTACAAGAAAATGGTCTCACGGTACAAGGACTTTTCATAAGTGCGATAAAAACAGTGATTCATTTTGTTATATTTGCTGTCAACACGTATTGAGTAAAATGGGGTCACCGATAACGGATAAGATTAAAACCTTATATAAGGATTGTTTTAACATTGCAATACAGCACCAGGATACAGATTGGGTTCCCCACATCATTTGCAGTTCTTGCAAAATAATGTTGTACATCAATAAGAAGGCGATTAAATATTCCAGACCAGCAATATGGAATAGACCATACAGTGAAAATGATTGCTACTTTTGTATGAATGTTGTATCTAGGCATAACCGAAAAAATAAAAGCACTATTACCTATAACGATGTTTCGACAGTAACAAGACCAACTAGACTAATTCCGCCTCCTGAACCACTTGATGCTGATGTTATGGAAACAAATGATTTCACCTTATCAGTTCATGCTGAAAACATTGAGACTGTCGAAAAAGATTCAAACACTGTTACTAATGAATGTTCTAGTGACAACCTATCATATACTAGTGACACAGATAAAGAATTTCTACCATACAACCGTAAACCAGAACCAATACTCGTATCACAGTCAGAACTTAGTGATCTAGTCAGAGATTTAGGCTTATCCAAAGATGGTTCAGAGCATCTTGCTTCCTTTTTAAAGAAGAGACATTTACTTAAGCCAGAAGCTACGATTTCTTATTATAGAAACAGAGATGAAGAATTTCGAAAATATTTCACAATGGACGAGGAATTGTCACTTTCATATTGTACCGATGTAAAAGGTCTAATGGATGAATTTCAAAATAACTCATACGATCCTAAAGAATGGAGACTGTTCATTGATTCTTCTAAACGGAGCATTAAGGCAGTTTTGCTGCATAATACCAACGTTTACGCTCCCATTCCGATTGCTCATTCCACAGTTATGGAAGAGCAATATGAAAAAATGAAGCAGCTTTTGATAAAAATAAAATATGCTGATCATAACTGGAAAATTTGTGGAGATCTGAAAATTGTAACAATATTGCTTGGCCAACAGTCAGGGTTTACACTTTATCCCTGTTGTAAATGTCTGTGGAATAGCAGAGACAGGGAACGTCATTATAAGAAAAAAAAATTGGCAAACAAGAGAATCGTTCACTACTGGTGAAAATAATGGATTGTTTCCACCATTGGTAGATCCAGGAAAAGTTCTTATTCCCCCGCTTCACATTAAGCTTGGACTTATGAAGCAATTCACGAGAGCATTAGATACAAACGGCCCATGTTTCAAATATTTGCATAAAAAATTTCCGAAATTTTCTGAAGCTAAAATTAAGGCAGGCGTATTTGACGGGCCACAAATAAGAAAATTGTTTCAAGATTCATTATTTGTTACTAAAATGAATAAAGTTGAAAAAGCTGCTTGGCTTAGTTTTAAAGAAGTCGCAACAAACTTTTTGGGAAATAATAAAAGTCCTAAGTACAAAGAAATAGTCGAGAAAATGGTAAAAAAATTTCAAACATTAGGTTGCTTAATGAATCTAAAATTACATTTCCTGGACTCCCACATCGATGATTTCCCAGATAATCTTGGTGACTACAGTGAGGAGCAAGGGGAACGTTTTCACCAAGACCTGAAAATCATAGAAAATCGGTATCAAGGACGATGGGATGACCATATGCTAGCGGACTATTGCTGGTCGCTAAAAAGAGAAACAAGTCCTCAAAAGCCTTTGGGCAGAAAGCCTTTGAATAGGTCATTCGCGGAAAAAAGAACAAGATACAGCCAAAAAAACGAAAGTTGGGCGCGGGTCTAACCTTCGCAATTCTAGGGCTTAAGGGTCTACTATTTGAGAGTATATGGTTTAAAAGTCCTGGTTTTGAGTTTATTGGGTCTCATTTTTAAAGTTACAGGGTTATTGAGGTCTATTTTTTGAGGTTACAGGGTGTGGGAGTCTAAAGTTTCAGGGTTTAGGGTTTAAGAGTATCAGGTTTGAGGATTCCCCAACTGTATACCAAATTTGGTAGGAATAGGTTGGTTTTCAAAAATTTTGTCCGCCATCTTGGATCCGCCATTTTGAATTTTGCAAATCCGACCTCAGATTCATGATCAGCAACCCAAAAAACCCCCGTGTACCAAATTTGGTAAGAGTCGGTTGAATTTTAATTTGAATTCGTTTTTGCATTCGAGAAGCACTATATCTGTGATGGCGATATTCTGACGTCAGATTTGTGATCAGCGGGCAAAAATACTACGGATCTAATATATCACATCAAAAGTATACCCAACTTTTTTTTTTGTGGGGCTGTGTTTTTTAACTGCCTAAATTGCCATCCTGGGCGAATTTAATGTCAACAACATCAACTGACTAAAGTATTCAAATACCACTGACGAACAAGGCTGTAAAACTGAATCATTTTTAATCAGTTGTGACTTTACTCGATCAACTTATTGATGGATCAACACAGATTTCTGATGGTGACAGAGAGTTTACCAGTCTTTTTAACCTGTTCTTAACTCCTAGTCCAAAGATATACTCCATCACTGTAAATCCGCCGTTAGGTTTGTCTGACCACAAACTGATTTAGACATCGAGTATTCGGTTTGATTAGTGACAGAAAGGCGCCCAAACCGCACAAAATTCGGCGCTATAAATCTGCTAAATAGGAAAAACTAATGGAATAATTTCAAACTTTTCCATAGTTAGACGTTTATTTTAGATCCGTCGACCCATCTGACTGCGCTCTGGTGGTTTCCTATGTCATCCTCACTGACTTCGAAGCTTACATACCTTTTTTAAAGAAACACTCATTTATCAAAAAAGCTGACACTCCTACACAT
Source organism: Pachyrhynchus sulphureomaculatus (assembly GCA_019049505.1). NCBI lineage: Eukaryota > Metazoa > Arthropoda > Insecta > Coleoptera > Curculionidae > Pachyrhynchus > Pachyrhynchus sulphureomaculatus. The sequence goes on along the minus strand of CM032455.1, from coordinate 151,956,792 downwards.
CTTGCCTATCGCCAATGGCGTCATATTTCTAATGTTATAAATCATAACATCTTGTAAAGAACTATGTCTTTATAAAGATAGATCTATCAACCACGTTGTTTGAAAGCTGTAAATTACAAAAATAGAAGAAATAAAATTTAATGCAATTTAATTTGCAATTACATTTTCTACTCGCTAAAACTACGGTAGCTAATTTCAGCCGAAATATGATTCCAATGTAGCTTAACATAAACTTTCTAAAGTAATAAAGTACAACAATATTAGCACCTAACACAATCTTAAACAAATAAAAATGTCGAAATACAACTTAACCAAAACATATGTATTATTGACAACGAGAGATTAAACTACTAACTTATTTATCCAAAACACATTACGTTTATTAAAATTAAACAAAACAATGCGATTAACCGTAAGGTTCTGAAAATGATATATATGGTATAGTTCAACTGAAGACGACGCTGAATATCATAAAAAAAATAACCTGGCATGTGCAAGTTGAACTTGCGCAATTAGTGTTCCGTTTGTTGATTGCTTTTAAATTAAAAATTTTTTTGTTACCGAGTTATAAAATCATCAGTGACTTCACAAAACACACCCCAAATGAGTTTTCAGCAAAGTTTGTTTCTGATCTTTATTGAAAACTGATGACCTTGAATTTTTTTTTTTTATATACCAGATAGGTAAATTATTAAAGTTAATGCACTTGTAATAATTTGCGTTCAATCTACACCCTGTGAAGAATATTCCAGAATTTTTTCAAAATTTAAAAAAAAAGTGACCTTGAAAATTTTTACACTTTTATAAAACTCTCAGATAATTACCATCTTTTTTGTTATTGCAAAAAATTAAATTTTAAATAAAAATGTGTTTTCCTATACATTTAATGTGGTTATCAAATCAGTTTTTGTAATGAACCATATTTGGTTCAGGTTAGTTATTACGAAATAAACGGTCAAGTGCAAGTTGAACTTGCGCAATTAGTGTTCCGTACGTTGATTGCTTTTAAAATAAAGAATTTTGTTACAAAGGTACGTGTATAAAGTGTCAGTGACTTCACAAAACACGCCCTAAATGAGTTTTCAACAAAGTTTGTTCCCAGTCTTTTTTTTATATACCAGATAATTTATAAAAACTCGTGATAATTTTCGTTCAATCTATATCCCGTGAAGAATATTCCAGAATTTTTTTTTAAAATTTTTTGATCAGTAGTTTTCGAGAGAAGGGGGGGAGACAGCGATTTTTTTGCGACTTTTTAAAAATAACACAAAAAAAAAAGTGTGCGCAAGTACTACATTATATACGAGGCTGGTTTGAAAAGTCCGTGCAAAAATAAAAACTACTTATGTGTTTGGGGTAAACCTTTTTTATTTTTCGACATAGTCTCCTTTTAGGCTTATACACTTCGTCCAAAGATGTTCTAGTTTCTTGATCCCTTCCGAATAATAGGATTTGTCCAAGTCTGCAAAATATCCATTAGTGTCTGCAATCACCTCCTCGTTTGAATAAAATCTTTGTCCCGCCAGCAATTTCTTCAAATTGGGGAACAAATAGTAGTCCGAGGGAGCCAAGTCTGGAGAATAGGGGGGATGTGAAACGAGTTGGAATCCTATTTCCATTAATTTTGCGACCACAACTGCTGAGGTGTGTGCTGGTGCGTTGTCGTGATGGAAAAGGACTTTCTTGTGGGCCAATCGCGGGCGTTTTTCTGGCAGCTCGGTTTTCAAACGGTCCAATAACGATGAATAATATTCACCTTAAGAGTTTTACCCTTTTCCAGATAGTTGATGAGGATTATCCTTTGCGAATCCCAAAAGACAGTCGCCATAACCTTTCCGGCCGAAGGAACGGTCTTCGCATTTTTTGATGCAGATTCCCCCTTGGTAATCCATTGTTTAGATTGTTGTTTGGTCTCAGGAGTATAGTAATGTATACATGTTTCATCCACAGTGACGAAACGACGCTTAAAGTCCTCCGGATTCTTCTGGAACAGCTGCAAACCATCCTTGCAACACTTCACACGATTCCGTTTTTGGTCAAGCGTGAGCAATCGGGGTGCCGCGTGCGGATAGCTTTCTCATGTCCAAATGTTTATGCAAAATGTTATGTACCCGTTCAGTCGAGATGCCCACAGCTCTAGCAATCTCACGCACCTTAACTCTTCTGTCATCCATCACCATATCATGGATTTGATCAATGATTTCTGGAGTCCTAACCTCCACAGGCCGTCCAGAACGTTCAGCGTCACTTGTGCCCATATGGCCAGTCCGAAAATTTTGAAGCCACTTATAAACTATTCTAATCGAAGGTGCAGAGTGACCATAATGTTTATCAAGCTTCTCTTTAGTCTCCTGAGGCGTTTTGCCTTTCATAAAGTAATGTTTAATCACCACACGAAATTCTTTTTCGTCCATTTCTTGAAAATCACTCGACTTCCTTGATTCACACGAATGCCAAACACAAAGAAATAGACCAATATGGCTGAAAATTGGTGTGCGTTCATTCAAGAGATGCTACTAACTAAACATGACCTCGATACGCGCCGGTGGTGCCATCTCTCGGACTTTGCACGGACTTTTCAAACCAGCCTCGTATATTTTTGAATTCGTGTTTTTACAAGCTTTCATTTCACATCCCACTCGATGACCTAATAAAAATTTTTTTGTTTCACTTCCGATTCCAACCCCCAAAGCTAACCCCCTAAGTAAAAATTTAACTTTCAAAACTACCCGGCTCTATATTAGTGCCAAATTTTAACTTTCTATGTCAAATAGTTTCGGAGAAAATCGGGTGTGTAGACAGACGGACAGATGGAGGGATAGACGGACAGACAGACACCGAAGTGATCATATAATTGTCCGTATGGAATAAGAAAAAACAGGTTTCTACAAAACAAAACTGAGGTAAAAAAAATTAATTATTATATTTTAATGTGGTTTATACAAGAACTAGGTAACATTACGTAAACTCTGCATATGATAAAACATAAACGCTACGTTATCTTACCAAACTCGAAAAACCAAAGTTTTTTCCCTTTCATCTACGTCTTCTCCACTGCCTATTTATTACCGTTTTCATCTACTTGCACTAAAGAAGTTTTCGTTCCATTGGGGTCTACTGCCGAGTCAACCGCCGAGGTTAATTTTCACTTTATTGATAATAAAATAAACTTTAAAGACCATTTTCGTTCTGTGATAACTTCTTTATCTCTCATCCTTTAACCCTTCAGTGTATAAACTTACGGGGACTCAAGGAGTTACATTGACGAATTTTTCTTTCTATCAGTATGGGCTCAGTGAATTTACCACTTATTTTAGATAGAAGCTCATTTTTTGAGTATGTATTTCTTAAGGTTTTGATCACGTTGTGCGGTCTCTAACTTTGGTAAAGAAGATGCACTACGTCTTCTAGTTGTAGTCTATCGGAAGCTTTTTTTAAATCCACGAAACACCAGGAAGCTGGAAGAGTTTGAAATAAGAAATGAAACTTTGGAACTGTAAAGAGCTTTTTTCTCTTGCAGAGCCCTATTTCCCTCCCCCCTATCATAACTAAAATAAATTATTGAAAGTTTAGTACTTCCGAAAATGCCTAACCTGCATAATGCCCTAAAATTCTTAATTTAAATAAAGAATGTCACCTATGCAAGTGCCGTTACCAAGAACGCGTGCACAAAAACCAGACGAAGAACTCAGAAATTAATTTCGCATTGTCACACTAAATTAAATAACTGCAATCCAGCTCGGCTCTACACAGTGGCGGTGTAATATATAATAAAGAGTTCAGTTAAGCCTTAGGGGATCTATCAACATTGTAATAAAGATAGATGGTTAAAAGAACAAAATGCAAAATGTCAATGATGTCTATTTTTATTATATTACAATTCCAGCTTTTTTAGTTTATTCATATTTAAAATTATCGATTAGTATGAAAGGTGTTCAATAAAGAATTGTTTTTGGACCATTATTATTTTATATATATATATATATATATATATATATATATATATATATATATATATATATATATATATATATATATATATATATATACGAGGCTGGTTTGAAAAGTCCGTGCAAAAATAAAAACTACTTATGTTTGGGGTAAACCTTTTTTATTTTTCGACATGGTCTCCTTTTAGGCTTATACACTTCGTCCAACGATGTTCTAGTTTGTTGATCCCTTCCGAATAATAGGATTTGTCCAAGTCTGCAAAATATCCATTAGTGTCTGCAATCACCTCCTCATTTGAATAAAATCTTTGTCCGCCAGCCATTTCTTCAAATTGGGGAACAAATAGTAGTCCGAGGGAGCCAAGAATAGGGGAGATGTGAAACGAGTTGGAATCCTATTTACATTAATTTTGCGACCACAACTGCTGAGGTGTGTGCTGGTGCGTTTTCGTGATGGAAAAGGACTTTCTTGTGGGCCAATCGCGGGCGTTTTTCTTGCAGCTCGGTTTTCAAACGGTCCAATAACGATGAATAATATTCACCTGTAATAGTTTTACCCTTTCCCAGATAGTCTATGAGGATTATCCCTTGCGAATCCCAAAAGACAGTCGCCATAACATTTCCGGCCGAAGGAACGGTCTTCGCCTTTTTTGGTGCAGATTCCCCCTTGGTAACCCATTGTTTAGATTGTTGTTTGGTCTCAAGAGTATAGTAATGTATCCATGTTTCATCCACAGTGACGAAACGACGCTTAAGGTCCTCCGGATTCTTCTGGAACAGCTGCAAACCGTCCTTGTAACACTTCACACGATTCCGTTTTTGGTCAAGCGTGAGCAATCGCGGCACCCATCTTGCGGATAGCTTTCTCATGTCCAAATGTTTATGCAAAATATTATGTACCCATTCAGTCGAGATGCCCACAGCACTAGCAATCTCACGCACTTTAACTCTTCTGTCATCCATCACCATATCATGGATTTGATCAATGATTTCTGGAGTCGTAACCTCCACAGGCCGTCCAGAACGTTCAGCGTCACTTGTATCCATATGGCCAGTCCGAAAATTTTGAAACCACTTATAAACTGTTCTAATCGAAGGTGCAGAGTCACTATAATGTTTATCAAGCTTCTCTTTAGTCTCCTGAGGCGTTTTGCCTTTCATAAAGTAATGTTTAATCACACACGAAATTCTTTTTCGTCCATTTCTTGAAAATCACTGGACTTCCTTGATTCACACGAATGCCAAACACAAACAAATAGACCAATATGGCTGAAACTTGGTGTGCGTTCATTCAAGAGATGCTACTAACTAAACATGACCTCGATACGCGCCGGTGGTGCCATCTCTCGGACTTTTCAAACCAGCCTCGTATATATACATATATATATATATATATATATATATATATATATATATATATATATATATATATATATATATATATATATATATATATATATATATATATATATATATATATATATATATATATATATATATATATATATATATATATATATGTAAAGTCCGTCCATACATATAGTGAAGTGACTAGCTGATTCATATTAGTGCAAGCTATAAAATTTAAATATGACTGAACAGGTCCGTACAATGCTTAGAATTTAATTATTTTGGTTTTTGGAAAGACATTAAACAATGTTTATATTGTGTTTATTACAAATCAATAAATGTTCTATTTATGTTTATTACAAATCATCTTATTATTACCAATTATTTTTATTACAAATACAAATTATTACTTTATTCATTAAATTATTTACATTATTCAGTTAAAATAGTATCATTATCATTGGTTCTAATTATTAGTTTTTCTATATTATTTGCAGGGAGCTTTGATTAACTGCCTACTATGATAGCTTGTGTTGTATATCACAATTACACTATTTGGAGGTATGTTCGGAATTAGCCTGTTTTTGAAACAATTTTCCAAAAATTCGGCAGTGATGTCCTCATGGTAATCGAGAGAAGAATCTTTTATGTTCCTTGCAGACAGGGAGAGTGCATTCCGAATCCATCCGTCTTTAGATCCAGCATCCAAAATCGTAATCCTTTTACCTCTGTTTGATGGTGCTTTTGTTTTACAGTTATCACTTGAGTCAACCCAACCTCTTTCCGAAGTATCGTATGTGTCGAACCATCTTTCATCCAAGTAAATAATTGGCCTTCGCTCGTCTCTGTAAAACCTTATTTTTTCTAAATATTCCGGTTGCCATCTCGGAGTTCTCTTAAACTCCATTAAAACTTGTCTTTTATTAAGTTTTTTAAATTTGAAACCCATCTGTTGAATACACTTCCATAATGTTGTCCTACTACATTTAATCACGGTTTCATCTCTTTCAAGCCTTTTCATTAAATTATCCAACGTGAGCACACTTTGTTCCTCGTATATCTTGTAAATTTTACGCCGTATTATATCTTGATCACTTCCATCTATCCCTGAGAAAATGCCAGTATCACGTCTTTTCTTCCTCACTAGAATAGGGCCGTTTCTTCTAACACTGCTTGCTTGCTAACATTACCATGTTCCATTAGGGTTAAATAAATATTCTTTACAATTTCCTTGGCAGTAGTAGATAAGTGTTTCTTACTTTTGCACGGGGTAATCTGTTGAGATACAGTTGACTCGCAAATATTTTCCATGACTAAGCTGCTCTATCGCACACGAAGTAACAATAATTACAAAGTTTAAACTAAGTGGCGGCTGTATTTATATTACTAGACAGTAAGTGCCAATATGGATTATGCCATGCCATGTTTTATAACCACCATTAAAATCATATTAAAAATTCATTAATAATTATTTAAGATCCACCTTTGTTGTTTACAAGCAGGTAAAATGAACAGATATCATATTTTTAAGTACCCTCCATGATTTACCTGCTTCTGAAGTGCCCAAAGAAAACCATAAAATTTTATTTCATTGTCTATTTATGGGTAATGGTTTTTACCCTTTAAGGATTAAGTTTAGTCACTTCACTATATGTATGGACGGACTTTACATAGTACTCCCATCAATACTGTTATAGTGAAAACATTGCGTAAACATTTAATTTCTATGAAAATTAAAACAAGTTATTATGGAATTAATTCATATATTAATAATGACAAAACTAATTTAACATTTACTCAAAATGTCCCCCTCTTGGTTTTAGACAAGCCCTCAAACGATTAGGCCATTCGTCTATGGCAGCACGCATTTGATCCAATGGAAAATTGTTCACCGCTTTTGTTAAAGCTAGTTTTAAAGGGTCAATATTGGCATGTCTTTTCAAGCAAACTATACCCTCTAGAGGGGACCATAGTTTTTAATCTAAAGGATTTAGAGCAGGACTTGCAGAAGGCCAATCTTCTGGAGTAATAAATGAAGGCACATTTTGTTGGAGCTATGCTTGTGTTGTTTTAGCTTTGTGTCCTGGTGTAAAATCTTGCTGGAAGATCCAATGCTTATTTTTGAAAAGAGTATGGCTTAAGTGTTTCAGAACGTTCTCTAAAATAGTGCCTTGATATATTTTAGCCGAAGTTTTCACACTTTTTTCACAAAAATGAATACTGGTAATCACTTCAAATCTGACTCCTCACCAAGCTATAACTGATGCTGGATGATCTGAACTTTTGGAACAAGTTCAGATGCTTCATTTTGCTTACTGAAAGATTGTTCCACAGTGAAAATTTATTCGTCGGTTAACAAAATTTTTTTGTGTTTATCATTAACGTATTTCTTTAACAAACTTTTAGATTTTTGTCACCGTTTTAGCTTTAAATCTTCCTTTAGCAAATGACCAGTGTATCTTTTATAAGCACAAAGTCTTAGGTTTGCTTTAATAATACGAAACATAGAATATTTCGAAATTTTCATCTCACGAGAAAAAATTTTTTTGTTTGCGGAGACACAGACAGCTTGCGGCGTTCGAACTCTCCATGGTCTTCTTGAACGTTGCCTTCCGTCTCAGTAAATAATTTTATCGCCCGGTAAACAAACGTACTAGTTATTTTAAGGTCTTTAAAACTTCGCTTTTTTCCACAACGCAATTAAATAAAGTTACATAAGCAGTCCTATTTTCTCGATCACCCCTCTGCATTGTTGCATCCATGGGACTTTCGTATTAAATTTTTCCTTTCTCAATGGCAGTTACCACTTACACCAAACGCGTTTCGCTAATTACATTAGCATCATTAGAAGCAATCATTAACACCGTCAATCATAGCTCCTGAGGATGGTTAGCGAAACGCATGCCGACTGCAGAAATAAAGTGTTTGGTGTTGTAATAACTATTGTCAGTGTGCCAAAGATTCCAAAGTCCTAACGTAGTTTCAATAAATTGCTTGTTATCGTTTTTGTTTCAAATAAAAGAAAATAGCATATCAAGACCACGGACATTTGTTACTTTCAAATTATAAATATATTTACACACGATCACTGTATAATAACTGAGTAACATAACTTATAAATAATTTCATCAAAAAACTATTAATGTTTATATGGGGTGTACCCTACCAGTATGTATGGGGATACTAGGTATATTTTTACTTTTACTTTTGACTTTGATTTTTTAGGCACGAAAATATTTAATTTTGACTGACTGTACTCAAATTTACGATCGACTTAACTATATTGATTTAAAACATTGTGTTTCCTTGATTAATAAAGTTCCTAAATGTTTCTCAAACTCTGTCACTTGCATTATAGGTTAAAATTGAAAAAATGAATAAAAAGTAATTTGTTTCCAATCGCATAAGGCTCAAATTATTCATAACTTCTTAGGTGAAAATGAAACGATTAACATTCCATAATCACCGAATTCACCATATGTAACCGTGTAACGTTTTCTGTTACTCAAATTGAAATTACCACTCCGTCATCATCGCTTAGACTCTATAGGAGACATACGAAGGTCGTACCAAAAGTTCTCGGCCTAACAAAGAAAACGTCAGATTAAAGATTTTTTTTTTTACGTAGTCACCTTCCAAATCAATACATTCGTTCGCGTTCGTTTCAGCTATAACTTCATCATTCCAAGTAAATCTTCGTCCAGACAGGCCTTTTTTCAGGTTTAGAAACAAATCTGGCGAATACGGTGGAAGAAGTTTCGAAGCAGTCAGTCATGCAGTTTTGTAGCAACAACCCTAGACGTGTATGAAGGCGCATTATCGTGACGAAAAAAAAAAAAATAAAAATAAAAAAAAAAAAAAACACTTTTTTTGTGAGATGTGGGACGTTTTGCCTGAATAGCACCCTTCAAATTGGTCTAATAGTGAAGCATAATACTCGCCGGTGAAGGTTTTACCTTTCTCCAGGTAGTGTATGAGCGCAACACCATGAGAATGCCGAAATACCGTAGCCATTACTTTTCCCGCAGACGGAACCTATCGAGATGTTTACAGTGTCAGTCAGCCTACGTACCTTCAGTCGGCGATCATTTAGTATGCTATTGTTAATTGTTGTTATAATCACGTGGGTCGTAGAGGCTTTCGGGTGTCCTGAGCGATAAACATCTTGAATGGATGTACGATCAAGTTTAAATTCAGCAGCTTACTTTTTAATCATCAAAAACGAATGGGAAGAATCATTTAATGTTACATTAAACTTTTTTTTAAATATCCATAGGGGTTAAACCTCTTAAAACACAGTATTTTATAACAGATCTCACTTCAATTTTATTCATTTCTTCGAAAATATTAAAACTTGTTTGTATTCACGATAGCTACAACTACATCCGTATTTGAAACTTCACAGCACGTCACCTAGTAGACAACACACAAATCATAATAATTTGGTCATCTTAGCACCATCTTTGTATCGGGCCAAAACTTTTGAAACGACCCTCGTAAAAGATAATTTACTGGCCGCCTTGAAAACTGTATCGAAAATTGAATATAACAAGTGTTTTGAGGATTGGAAGAAACGTTAGCATGAATGTGTTGCAGTGGAAGGGGACTACTTTGAAGGAGATTAAATAGATTTGCATAAATTAATTAATTAATTGTATTTTTTAAACATACTCGTATTAGAATAGATTAATACATTATAGAAACCATGCATATTTGATCTAATCGATGCAATCGGCTTATCGATGTACGACTCTAATGTCAAATGATAGCAGTGACGTCTCGTCTATCGATGAGGGATATTTGCTTTTTTAAAATTCATCTACAGTCACGATATACATTTTTTAATTGTTTCAATTTAGCCTAGTCGTGAGAGGCAAATTTTGACGAAAAGCTCTCATTAAATGTTAACAGGCTGCATTTGGGCATACAGGTAGTGTTTTGGACGTAGAATATGATAAAGAAAAGTTTGCTGCTCTAAAGTGTACGCTAAGCCTATAAACCGAAAAATGAAAAATTTGGTTTTTTCGCAAATATCTCGAAAAATAAAAAAGATATCAAAAAAAAACTAATAGTATCCAAAAGAACGGGAAATTTTGCAAAAAAAAAATAGTATATAGATTTTTTTTGTTTTACAGTAATTTAAAAAAAAAAAATATATTTAAAATAAAATGGTTGATTTAACCCCTTTAGTTGTAGTGGAAATCATGCTTCCAACCTCATTTATGATTAAATTAACGTTTCTGTATATCGTTAAATATTTTAAAATTGGCTATTATAAGGGGCTTCTCGGGGTGCTGATTAAGAATCCAATGAAGGATTTGAAAAATTTAAAATGGCAGATCCAATATGACGGCCAGAGAGTACGTAATTCGCAATTTAGAAATTTTGTGTTTTCAATAACTACTTGCTTTGTACCTGGATCTTTAAATGAAATAAAATACTTTAGGCTTAAAGCTTAGATTTTTATCTTTAATTTCTCACCTTTAATTTTTTTTTTTTTATTTTAAGTTTAAATTGTATGATTAATAATAAGCAAAAGATATGTTTATCATAAACACTTTTTTAAAAACAAAAAAGGGAAAGTTTTTTTAAAGTTTTGAATGATTTTCTAATATCAAATATACTTTTAACTGTAACTGAAAGAAAAAAATTGTCCGTCTTTTTTTGACCATTTCATATTGCTTTGAAAGTAAAATTGCGGGCCGCGCACTACAGTGCGCAAAAATTTTCATATAAAAAAAAAAAAAAAAAAAAAAAAAAAAAAAAAAAAAAAAAAAAAAAAAAAAAAAAAAAACAAAAAAAAAAAAAAAAAAAAAAAAAAAAAAAAAAAAAAAAAAAAAAAAAAAAAAAAAAAAAAAAAAAAAAAAAAAAAAAAAAAAAAAAAAAAAAAAAAAAAAAAAAAAAAAAAAAAAAAAAAAAAAAAAAAACAAAAAAAAAAAAAAAACTCAATGTGGATATTTTTAATTATTCTGATATTGAAACTAAATGTATAATAATGATATATGAACAAGGACTTTTTTCAATACTTCGAGAGGCATACAGTAAATTACAAATATTTATAATTTACTTTATGCTCGTTAAAATCATACAAAAATTTCTTTTCAAGTTTTACAAATTATAAAGCAACAAAAAATAAAAACTGTTAGGATCACCGGAAAGCTATCTTTTAATTTTTTTTACACTCTGAAAATAAATAATATCGATTACCCTTCAAACGGTGCGCGTAAAATTTCAAATCAACCTGTTTGGCGTGCTACACTTTTGGAATCACCTATCCGAATTTTTAATAAATTTCCACGCTAATAAAAAAAAAATCTGGAAAAAAGAACTATATTTTTTGTAAAATTTCCCGTTCCTTCATGTGGTGCTATTAGTTTTTCCATATTTTTTTTATTTTTCGAGATATTACCGAAAAACCGATTTTTTTGATTTTATTTTGGATTTTGTTGTCTTGACGTATATTAAACTTTAGCAAACTTTCTTTTATCCTATTCTACGTCCAAAAAACTACCTGTGTGCCAAAATGCAGCCTGTTAACTTTTAATGAGAGCTGAAAACCCCTGGCTGCTGAGCTGATTTTAGTCGTACTCTAGATTAAAACAGATTGCGATGCATAAAAAATGCTTTCTTAAAATTCTAATAAAAAAATAGAACGCGTAACTAGATTTTTATGATTTCTTAAAAAAAAACCTAATTAGTTAATTCAGTACCTCTGCTGTAAACGGAGCCAAATCGACAAATTTTTAAGTTTTTCAACAATGGTAATTAAGGACCTTCTTCTTCTTCTAGAAGTGCCATATCCGATACAGACGTAGGCGACTCTCTCGCCTTTGCCTGTGGTTGGTGCTTTTTTAAAGTATTTTCACAGACAAAGGGAACCTACAGTTTAATGCCGGTTCCGAACGACCACTAGGCATGATACTACGGGTGGTTTGCCATTGCCTTCCCGAGAGAGACGACAGTCAAGTTGTAAATTTAATTTTATTTTATTCTGTATTTAACTTTTTTTATTATTATTTCCCGAGCCGAAATACGAACTCGGGTCGCTGGCGTAGGCACACCACTACGCTATGGCCGCCTTCTCATTAACGACCTAGAAAATTAAATTCCTTAAGAAGCAATGTTAAATGTTTAAAATTAAAAATAAGGAAAGCAATTTATTACGTAATTTTTAACCCTAGTTATCTTTTCCTTACCTGGAATAAAATCTAGAGCGTACTCGTACCTGTATATATTCTTTAATCAAGTCCGATCTTGTGAAAACTCTGCAGGTCAACATGAAGCGCCATACCGAGGTCAAAATTGCATTATGGTGTTGTAACATCTATAATATATATAAAACATCTCTCTGTCTGCCTGTCTGTTCGTTAGTGCGCTTATCACTCGAGAACCAATTATCCGATTTACGTACTTTTTTTTTTTGGTAAAATATACAGGTTATAGGATATATTTTATTACGTTAGGTAACAAGCAGTGATGATAATAGTGAATCAAGTCGGAAAAAAGTTTACCGCTAGCGTGTTCTCTTGTAAAACACTGACTAAACCATTAAATATGGAACAATATCATGTAGCAAAGAATGTAATATATATATATATATATATATAATATATATATATATATATATATACATATATATATATATATATATATATATATATATATATATATACATATATATATATATATATATATATATATATATATATATATATATATATACATACGAGGCTGGTTTGAAAAGTCCGAGAGATGGCACCACCGGCGCGTATCGAGGTCATGTTTAGTTAGTAGCATCTCTTGAATGAATGCACACCAAGTTTCAGCCATATTGGTCTATTTCTTTGTGTTTGGCATTCGTGTGAATCAAGGAAGTCGAGTGATTTTCAAGAAATGGACGAAAAAGAATTTCGTGTGGTGATTAAACATTACTTTATGAAAGGCAAAACGCCTCAGGAGACTAAAGAGAAGCTTGATAAACATTAAGGTGACTCTGTACCTTCGGTTAGAATAGTTTATAAGTGGTTTCAAAATTTTCGGACTAGCCATACGGGCACAAGTGACGCTGAACGTTCTGGACGGCCTGTGGAGGTTACGACTCCAGAAATCATTGATCAAATCCATGATATGGTGATGGATGACAGAAGAGTTAAGGTGCGTGAGATTGCTAGTGCTATGGCCATCTCGACTGAACGGGTACATAATATTTTGCATAAAAATTTGGACATGAGAAAGCTATCCGCAAGATGGGTGCCGCGATTGCTCACGCTTGACCAAAAACGGAATCGTGTGAAGTGTTGCAAGGATGGTTTGCAGCTGTTCCAGAAGAATCCGGAGGACTTGAAGCGTCGTTTCGTCACTGTGGATAACCATGGATACATTACTATACTCCTGAGACCAAACAACAATCTAAACAATGGGTTACCAAGGGGGAATCTGCACCAAAAAAAGGCGAAGACCGTTCCTTCGGCCGGAAAGGTTATGGCGACTGTCTTTTGGGATTCGCAAGGGATAATCCTCATCGACTATCTGGAAAAGGGTAAAACTATTACAGGTGAATATTATTCATCGTTATTGGACCGTTTGAAAACCAAGCTGCAAGAAAAACGCCCGCGATTGGCCCACAAGAAAGTCCTTTTCCATCACGACAACGCACCACCACACACCTCAGCAGTTGTGGTCGCAAAATTAATGGAAATAGGATTCCAACTCATTTCACATCCCCCCTATTCTCCCGACTTGGCTCCCTCGGACTACTATTTGTTCCCCAATTTGAAGAAATGGCTGGCGGAACAAAGATTTTATTTAAACGAGGAGGTGATTGCAGACACTAATGGATATTTTGCACACTTGGACAAATCCTATTATTCGGAAGGGATCAACAAACTAGAACATCGTTGGACGAAGTGTATAAGCCTAAAAGGAGACTATGTCGAAAAAATAAAAAAGGTTTACCCCAAACACATAAGTAGTTTTTATTTTTTGCATGGACTTTTCAAACCAGCCTCGTATATAACATGCAACCTCTCTCTAACTATCTGTCTGTTTGTCCGAGAGTGTGCTTATCGAGAACCACTTGTCCGATTAACGTGTTTTTTTTTTTAATTCATACATTTGTTCTCTAGCCAGGTTATCTATAATCTTCTGTAATATATATAAAATGCAACGCCTCTCTGTCTGTTAGTGGCTTTATCATTCGAGAACCACTTATCCGATTTACGTGTTATTTTTTTAATTCATTCACTACTCTCGGGCCAGGTTATTTATAATTTATAATATATAAAATGCAACGTCTGTCTGTCTGTCCGTTAGTGCGCTTATCAGTCGAGAACCACTTATCCGATTTACGTGCTTTTTTTTAAATATACATATATTCTCTGGCTGGGTTATAGGATATATTTCATTACGTTAGATAATATAAGGAATAAGCAGTGACGATAATAGTGAATCAAGTCGGAAAAAAATTTGCCGCTAGAGCTGCCTAAACCGTTAAATATGGAACAATATCATGTAGCAAAGAATATAATCTATATAAAATGCAACGTCTCTCTGTCTGTCTGTCTATCTGTTGGTTAATGCGCTTATCCAGGGCTGGCCCTAGCTTTTTTGCCGCCGTAGGCAAACCCAAAAAATGCCGCCTCACCCAAGCTTAAAGAAAACTATGTTAACCAGGAAAATGACATATAATTGAATTAAGATAATAATACTAATACAGATTTAGGAAAAATGGTTTTATTGAAAAACAAAGTTTTTAACGAGCTAACGACAACGAACTTACAAACTAAAACTAGTACCTACTATTTTTAGAGGTAATTTAAATATACTTTTAAAACGATGAACAAAACTCATTTATTTTCTGGACTCAAGTAATTGAAATATATTTTTGTGGGTTGTGTTTATTTTTTTTTTGCGCTCTAGTAGTTCAAGCGGTTTTGCCGCACCTAAATTTTGCCGCTGTAAGCAATTGCCTACCTTGCCTACCGTCTAGAGCCGGTCCTGGCTTATCACTGGAGAACTTATCCGACTTACGTGTTTTTTTAAATTATTAACTTAATATTTACATTATATATATATATATATATATATATATGTATATAACGTAACGTCTCTCTGTATGTCTATCTGTCCGTTAGTGCGCTTAACACTCAAGAACCAATTTTCCGATTTATGTGTTTTTTTTTTTTTTTAATTTTTTCATATGTTTTCCGGCCAGGTTACGAGATATATTTTATTACGTAAGGTAACATAAGGAATAAGCATTGACGATAATAGTGAATCAAATTCACACAAGCGGAGCTGCGGGCACGGCTAGCATAATATATAAAGTGTTATGCCTATTTATTAATATACGAGTATTTAGACCGCTAGATCTTTGTAACAAATGCAACTGCGGAAAAATAATGATAAATAGTGCTTTTCCATTACTAATAAGAAAATAAACCTTGATGATTTATGGTTTTTTAGTGTATATATAATAAATAGGCCGTGTCAAAAAAATTGACACGGATTTCGACAAAAACCTAGATTGTTCCAATGTTGTAGTGCTTAAAATCTAATTCTATGTTACTTTTTTGAGTTTAAAACATAATGGAAGACCCATGGTGCGTAGTGTTTTAATAATCAGCCAAGTGCAGGTTGGACTTACACAATTAGTGTTCCTTATGTTGATTGCTTTTAAAATAAAATTTTTTGTTACGGAGGTATAAAATGACGTCACAAAACATACCCCAAACGAGTTTTCAACAAAGTTTGTTTACGATCTTTGTTGAGAACCGATGACTTTGAAACTTTTGTTTTTTAGATACCAGATGAATTATTAAAGATAATATTCGTTCAATCTACACCCTGTAGAGAGTATTCTAGAACTTCTTCAAAATTTTTTAATCAGTACTTTTCGAGATAAGGACAGGGATTTTTGGCAAATTTTTAAAAATACTACAGAGACAAGTATGCGCAAGTATAACATTATATATATTTTTGAACCCGTGTTTTCACAAGCTTTCATTTGACACCCCACTCGATGACCTAGTAAAAAGTTTTTTTCCATTTCCGATTTCACCCCCCAAAATTAACCCTTTAGGTCAAAATTTAACTTTCAAAACTACCTGGCCTTGATAGGGCTATCAATTCCTATGTTATTGACAAATTTCAACTTTCTATGGCAAATAGTTTCGGAGAAAATCGGGTGTGATAGACGGACAAGCAGACGGACTGACACCGAAGTGATTTTATAAGTGTTCCTTACAAAACACTAATTATTATCGAAATAGATAACTATTTACACAAACAATTTTCTCCCCGAAGTCACCATATTTCTATTAAAAAAAAACTTTGGTAATGGTTTGACTATCGACACAATGACTATGTAACAATAGATCTAATGTTAGATTCTTTGTCACCAATCGACGATAAATATTTCAAAAATTACTCGGCAGGACACAAACATGATCCAAGTTAAAACTAATCTAGAAAATGAAAATACTTTCCACACGAAATAAGTAATTATTTAAATACTGGAAAGTTAAAACTTCTAAAGGAAAATTGACGTCAAGTCATACAATTTGGAGATATGTCACCCATAAATCAATATATTATAACAGCATATACATGATAATAACTGGGTAGAATTTTTGCATGCATCAATTTTACTGATCGTTAGTTAGTTATTGAAGATCATTTCAAAGACTATATTCAATAGATACAAGCTAATAAAATTTAATCGCTGATCGGTTAATTGAACTTCAAACAGTAATACGTTATTTCTAGCTGCATTAGCAATATTTTTTGTGTCTTTAATCAGGTCATATTAGGGAAATAACTTTTGTCGAATGGTCTTGTCACTTTAAGAAAAAAATGAACGTTTGACAACATTGTTTGACACTAAATAATAAACGTTTAAACGGGCTTGTAAATAGGACATTAAAGAAATTTTAAATTTGCCTTAATTGAGAACAAAAATGGTGAATATTTAAAAGTAATTAATAATAAACTATTTTTATAACACCCCATATATGGAGGGGGATCCTACAGAGACAAAGGCTTAGTTACCTGCCACTGACCTAGCCAGGACCCGACTGGTTCACTGGTTACATAAAAATTAAATTACTTATTCTCTGTTTTACGGAACGGCGGTAAGTAAGTGTAAAAATTATACCATTTACATGCTTGCTGTAGCGTAGCAAATGGAAAGAATTATTTTTATTACTATATTATTTAAAACGCTTAAAAGAATCGATTAAAAATGCATAAAAATAATTACTGAATTAAAGTTTTCCAGTCCATTATCTCCTTTTTGGTGACAGTACTGTGGTGGTGACACATACTACTTATCATGGATCTGTCAGTAAACTTAGCGTTTCTGTCAATACTATATAGTCAACTTATTATCGAAACACTTCAGAACTGATTATTATTACTGATTATCTGCATGAAGCGTTCCTTGCTTTCCGAGAGATGGCAGCACAAACAAAAAAAAGCATATGATTTTCAGTTTGTGTCAACTCTCAGAAGATTCGCGTAAAATTTTCATGACATTTTGTCTATTCGTTTGTGAGTTATAGCTGCATGAGTGACACTATTTTTGATTTTTGCAAAACGATGAAAAAAAAAAAATTTCGCATGTTGATTAAACATTGCTTTTTGGTAATACAGCCAGAACCCAAGAATAGTTTGAGGAGTATTATGGTACATCTGCTCAGTCGAAAACAACTATATGTCGATGGTTTAGTAAACTTAAATACATACGTACAAGGTCCGATTGAAGTCAATTGTTCGTGCAAAAAAGTTGGACTTCGATGCAATAGTTAAATAAACATTTCAATGGTTTGAATTGTGCGAATTGCGAAGATACTGCAGAAATATCCTCGCAAGATCTAGATGAGAATGAGCTGATTGAAGATTATGATTAGTCAGAATCGTTGACAGATGAATTTACAGATCATTTTTCCGATGACTCATCTTTATTAATTTTATATCGTTTTATCGATGAGAGTGAGTTAGACATCGTCAACCTTTTATACTCGTGCCAGTATAAATCCGACTCAGATAATCAATCGGATGATTTTAAATATAGCAGAAAACAAACTCGAGCATATACGCTTTAGAACACGAATGATTTTTTTTTTTTAATAATGAATATTATATCTGTGATAATTTTAGTAAATGTATTAATGTATTAGAGATTTGTCAATAAAAGTTTCTGTTATCTAAATTATAATTTTATTGTTAAATAGGTAGTATTTGTTTTAAAATCACATTTTCGTGTTATATTTAAGACTAGCTGGGCCCGCGGCTTCGCTCGCGTGGACTTGATTCACCACTGTCGTCACTGCTTATTCCTTAATTTACCCAACGTTATAAAATATTTCCCATTATTTCAACTTATCTCTCAATATTTCTCCTTATCTCCCATTATCTCTACATAATTTCGATTATCTAGGCTTAACTCTGCTCATCTCCCATTATTTATCCTTATCTCCCATTATTTCTCCTTATTTCCCATTATCTCACCTTATCTCCCATTATCTAGGCTTATCTCGACTTATCTCTCAATATGTCTCCTTATCTCCCATTATTTCTCCTTATCTCCCATTATCTCACCGTAACTCCCATTATCTAGACTTATCTTTGCTTATCTCCCATTATTTCTCCTTATCTCTCATTATTTATATTTATCTCCTATTATCGAGCCTTATCTCGACTTATCTCCCATTATTTCTCCTTATCTCCCATTATCTAGGCTTATATCGAATTATATAGAACATATGTTTAAATTTATAAAAACACGTAAATCGGATAAGTGGTTTTCAAGTGATAAGCGCACTAACGGACAGACAGAGAGACAGAAAGACATTGCCTTTTATACATATTCTAGATAAAAGATTGTAGATAACCTGACCAGAGAACAAATGTATGAATTTAAAAAAAAGACGTAAATCGGATAAGGGATTCTCAAGTGATAAGCGCACTAACGGACAGACACACAGACAGAGAGACGTTGCATTTTTATATATATTATATTCTTTGCTACATGATATTGTTCCATATTTAATGCTTTAGGCAGTGTATTGCAAGAGAAACGCGCTAGCGGCAAACTTTTCTCCGACTTGATTCACTATTAACATCACTGCTTACCTGGCCAGAGAACATATGTATGTACGTTTAACAAAAAAGCACGTAAATCGGATAAGTGGTTCCCTAGTGATAAGCGCACTAACGGACAGACAGACAGACACAGAGACGTTGCATTTTATATATTTTAGATATTCTTTGCTACATGATATTGTTCCATATTTAATGGTTTAGCATGTTTTAAAAAAAAAGCACGTAAATCGGATAAGTGGTTCTCCAGTGATAAGCACACAAACGGACAAACAGACAGATATACGTTACATTTTATATATATATTATAGATGTAATAAAATATATATCTATAACCTGGTCAGAGAACATATGTATGAATTTAAACAATCACGTAAATCGGATAAGTGCATCTCGAGGGATAAGCGCACTAATGGACAGATAGACAGACAGAGAGACGTTGCGTTTTATATATATTATAGATATAGATTATTATTATAATTATGTAACCTGGCCAAAGAATATATGTATGAATTTAAAAAAAAACACACATAAATCGGATAAGTGGTTTTCGCGTGATAAACGCACGAATGGACAGACAGACAGACAGAGAGACATTGCATTTTATATATATTATAGATTATAGATATTCTCTGCTACATAATATTGTTCCATATTTAATGGTTTAGGCGGTGTATTGCAAGGCAACGCGCTAGCGGCAAACTTTTTTCCGACATCATTCAATATTTTACGTCACTACTCATTCCTTAATAAAATATAGCCTATAACCTGGCCAGAGAACATATGTATGTTTTAAAAAAAAAGTACGTAAATCGGATAAGTAGTTCGCCAGTGATAAGGGCACTAACGGACAGACAGACAGACAGACAGAGAGACGTTGCATTTTATATATATTATAGATAAAATATTGAATAGTAATAAAAGGAATGAACCAGACCTTTTTTAGAGCAAACGCGACAAAAAATTGATTTTTTCGTAACGGAAAAAATTGAAAAATAAGATAGTTTTTTTGTATATCTTTTATTTTTCCTTCTAACTATCCTAAAGAGCATAAAATTTCGCCTATATATATTTTTTTAAATCCTACGACCTTTCGCCCACAAGAAAAATCTATAATAAGATTTGGACTAAAATGTGAATTTTGACAATCCTCTAAATATTTTTTAATAAAATTTGGCACACTTTTTTGTTTATATAAAAGCTATATTTTCTTACAACTCGAAGCCGTAATATCAAATTTAACGGAAGTTACCCGTAAAAAAATATTTTTCAATTTGCTGTAGTAAATACTTTTTTTAATGTATATTTGTTTCGAGTTGATAGCAAAATTCTATCATTGTAGATGCAAATACATGTAGGGGTGCACCCAAAAAAAAGAGATTTCTTATGCATTTTACTGGATTTTACTATCTGTTTTGAATTAGTTTTAAGGGTTCATTTATTCTAGGCAGAAAACCTCTGCTACACAATAGAGTCTTAAAATGTACATGAGGGTTCATCGGTTGCATAGCCGTCCGAGCGTAACCTGCTCTTAATGTTTAATAAATAAAATTATCTTAAAAATAAAGTTATAGAAATATAAGATTTATTACCAAAAATTTTTTAATCTGTAGATCTATGTATATATACAAATTAACAATTCAGGATATATAAGTACTTTAATTACAATCAAAAACAATCATCTTCAAAATCTGAAGACTTCTCTTAAATTGATAATTAAGGGTTCTATTTCCACAGTTTCTTCGATGTATTCGTCAAGTTTCCAGATTGTATTTTCTTTTTCTATAACATGTCGAATGGTATTTTTCAAATTATCCTCTTTGATCTTCTCTATTCCGGCGAGTAATAATTGCCTTATGTCTTGAAGTTTGAACGTGGTGTTTTCCCTTGCAACGAAATCTTTCATTTGTGCTCAAATTAGGTCTATGGGATTCAATTCGCAATGATATGGAGGTAATCTAAGCATTATGATATTCCATTCCTTTGCCACCTCATCGACTGCTTATTTCTTGAACTGTGCCTTATTTTGTTTCGCAATTTTGAGAAGTTCCGCTTTTAACATACCATCTTTATGTTTAAGATTTTTTCTCCTATCCACTGAAGAATATCCGCTTTCTTCCATGAATTTGTCGGGATAATAATCGAGAATGTTTTTTTTTATGAGTCTAGTACACGTACTACAAGGAAGTCCCTAAAGCGTTCCAGAGCAGCATGTGTGTGGAAAAAGCGATTCATGTTGTTCTTGAATCGCTATAAATTGTACTCGGTGGGAAACACAGCCCTGGGCAAATTATTCCAAAGGGATGATGTTCTCTATATAAAAAACTGCTTAAAAAGCGTTGTACGCGAAGTAACAAGCTGAACCTCATACGAATGTGAAGTATCAGCGCGACGTATATTTCTAAAATACACCGCTCTGGGAGGAATCAAGCGGGCTATATTTTCGAACACTTTCCATGAAAATACTTGTAGAACAGACTCAAGTCGCCGACCGTTCTTCGATGTTCCAGCGAATCGAGGCCACCGGTCAGTTCCGGATCCCCAGTCACACGAACAGCTCTTCTCTGAACAGAATCCAACAAATGCAGTGTATGTTTGGGAGCGGAGTCTCAAACATGGGAGCAGTATTCCATAGTTGGTCGAATTTGAGCTTTGTAATGGTATGGGGCGCTGTCTAACACTATAACTGATTCTGCTGCTATACATTCAATCATTTGTTGGAAGCACTCCTTAAAAACATCGGTCGTCATCTTCTCATGTTAATCTTTCGTTGACTTTGGTTCGAATTCCAACAAGCCACCGTAGAGAAATCCGTTTTCACTACAAATATGTGCTATAATTAGCCTGCGACCTTTTCCTGAAGGGAGCTGTAATTCAGTTGACTGTATGTTCACTGTGTGTTCCTCAATAACCCAAGTCTCATCTAAATAAAAAATATTTCTTTCGTCGGCTCGAAATTTTCTGATTGCTCGTAGATATTCTCTTCTCCAACAAATTATTTCTATTTTATCGATAAGAACAGATTTTCTATTGTGTTTTTCTCAACGAAAATTCAGGTTATGAAGAATTGCCATTTTTTAAAAATCTGGTTAGTCCTGGCCTTCTCTGATTTCTTGCAAAACTTTGTGTAGTGTAGGTATTTCTTTCTTAATAAAAAAATGGTCTTCTTTTCTTTTTATTGCGTTTTTAAAATCTTCAACGCCCTCTAAGGGCTCTTTTTCTTTGTGATTCTGAGGTTCGTTGCAAGAATTAGAAATCTATAAATAGTTGCTGATCCAATTCCCTTCATGTTGGCACAGGTTTCCACAATTTCACAGACTTGGCTTGTTGCCTGTTGATGCACTAGGGCATCGTGGACGTCAAGTATCATCGTTCTTTCTCGCAGGGAAAATGCAGATTTATAGACTCTGCGAAGTTTGAGCGGTGCAAAACTGAAAGTTAAAGCCATCGCTGTTCTGATTTGAATTAAGCATATTATAGGTTTTTGCTTTATTTTTATACTTATACAGAATATTTTTATTATCATTAAGCTTTATAACACTGTAGATTTCTGGTTCTTAAGAATTGTTAATTGTACTCGTTTAACTCATTAAAATAAACTTTGAAATTGGTTGATTTATATATCTTATTGTAGAGTTTAGAAGGCATGTAATAAAATATTTTTTAGAAAAAGATCGCATTGTATAGAAATAGAAAATCTCATAGTTTTACGACATTTTAATGTTTATAACTCATGTTGTGTGCTATCAACTCCAAACAAATGGACTTTAGGTTATATACTTAATATTTTTTAAGGCAATCAACGCAGTTTTTTAGGCAATTTTGTGACGAGTAAAATGATTTTTTTTTGTCGCATAACAACGAACAGAAGCTAAGATATTTAAGAAATAGTGAGCCAGAAGCGTTAAACTGTTTAAAAATGCACTAAAATGGGAGAGGCCTTACGGTCAAAATTAGGCTGAGAAAACTCGTTTACATTATGTTGGTACTATTTCAAAGTAGTTAGCTACTGTACCCAAAAATTTTCAAGAATCATGAGAATTTTACAGCATTTGCCTCCACTAGATATATAAACTACGTTACTTATATAAGAAGTTTCAGAATTTTCCGAATTATCGAGTTCCTCAAACCATCATCCTACGAAGTCACGGTATGTTTTTATTATATTGTCAATAAACCAAACATAAACATAAAATAATGACGCAGATAAAATTATCCTTTGAAAAAACTAACTACCTCGTTCCTTTCCTTTTAGGGCTGTCCTTTATACTTTTCTCCCCATCTTTAAAAACTCAGCACAATAAGTAAAGGTTTTCCCTCTTTAAAATAACCTATAAAATTTAACAAAAGATCGTACTGAAAGAGGATCCAGTTTCTTTAAGGGCAAGTTTTAAATCCCTGTTTTTTATCAAGGCATATCCTGTTTTATTTATAATAAAAATATGAATATATTAAAAATAGGAACGCGGTATTTAAAAACAGGCAGTGGCGGCCCGTGGTTCCGTGGCGTAGTACTTGCTTTCGGTGCAGAGGGTCTCGGGTGCAATCCCGACAGGTCGGTATACTTTTATTTAAGTACGAGGCTGGTTTGAAAAGTCCGTGCAAAGTCCGAGAGATGGCACCACCTGCGCGTATCGAGGTCATGTTTAGTTAGTAGCATCTCTTGAATGAACGCACACCAAGTTTTCAGCCATATTGGTCTATTTCTTTGTGTTTGGCATTCGTGTGAATCAAGGAAATCGAGTGATTTTCAAGAAATGGACGAAAAAGAATTTCGTGTGGTGATTAAACATTACTTTATGAAAGGCAAAAACGCATCAGGAGACTAAAGAGAAGCTTGATAAACATTATGGTGACTCTGCACCTTCGATTAGAACAGTTTATAAGTGGTTTCAAAATTTTCGGACTGGCCATATGGGCAAGTGACGCTGAACGTTCTGGACGGCCTGTGGAGGTTACGACTCCAGAAATCATTGATCAAATCCATGATATGGTGATGGATGACAGAAGAGTTAAGGTGCATGAGATTGCTAGTGCTGTGGGCATCTCGACTGAACGGGTACATAATATTTTGCATAAACATTTGGACATGAGAAAGCTATCCGCAAGATGGGTGCCGCGATTGCTCACGCTTGACCAAAAACGGAATCGTGTGAAGTGTTGCAAGGATGGTTTGCAGCTGTTCCAGAAGAATCCGGAGGACTTTAAGCGTCGTTTCGTCACTGCGGATGAAACATGGATACATTACTATACTCCTGAGACCAAACAACAATCTAAACAATGGGTTACCAAGGGGGAATCTGCACCAAAAAAGGCGAAGACCGTTCCTTCGGCCGGAAAGTTTATGGCGACTGTCTTTTGGGATTCGCAAGGGATAATCCTCATCGACTATCTGGAAAAGGGTAAAACTATTACAGGTGAATATTATTTATCGTTATTGGACCGTTTGAAAACCAAGCTGCAAGAAAAACGACCGCGATTGGCCCACAAGAAAGTCCTTTTCCATCACGACAACGCACCAGCACACACCTCAGCAGTTGTGGTCGCAAAATTAATGGAAATAGGATTCCAACTCGTTTCACATCCCCCCTATTCTCCAGACTTGGCTCCCTCGGACTACTATTTGTTCTCTAATTTGAAGAAATGGCTGGCGGGACAAAGATTTTATTCAGACGAGGAGGTGATTGCAGACACTAATGGATATTTTGCAGACTTGGACAAATCCTATTATTCGGAAGGGATCAACAAACTAGAACATCGTTGGACGAAGTGTATAAGCCTAAAAGGAGACTATGTCGAAAAATAAAAAAAGGTTTACCCCAAACACATAAGTAGTTTTTATTTTTGCACGGACTTTTCAAACCAGCCTCGTATATATGACCTGGCAACTTACACAGGCAGTAGTTGTTTGCAGAAAAGCTATAAGGCGTTATTAAAAAGGTGCCGTGAAATACATATGCATGTTTGTTTCAGCACTTGGACAGTGTTGACGGGTATTACAACATCCCCGCCAATATTCTTAAGATATAAAAAAGATTTAAAATCCCTACACAGGCGGAGAGATGAACGATAAAAAAATGAACGGCATAGCTAGCTTTATCTATAATATATATAAAATGCAACGTCTCTCTGTCTGTCTGTCTGTCTGTCCGTTAGTGCGCTTATCACTGGAGAGCCACTTATCCGATTTACGTACTTTTTTTTTAAAAACATACATATGTTCTCTGGCCAGGTTAAAGACTATATTTTATTACGATAGGTAGCATAAAGAATGAGCAGTAACGATAATAGTGAATGAAGTCGGGAAAAAGTTTGCCGCTAGCGCGTTCCCTTGCAATACACAGCTTAAACCATTAAATATAGAACAATATTATGTAGCAGAGAATATCTGTAATCTATAATATATATAAAATGCAATGTCTCTCTGTCTGTCTGCCTGTCCATTAGTGCGTTTATTACACGAGAACCATTTATTCGATTTACATGTCTTTTTTTTAAATTCATTCATATATTCTTTGGCCAGTTATATAATAATAATAATCTATACCTATAATATATATGAAATGCAAACGTCTCTCTGTCTCTCTGTCTGTCCGTTAGTGTGCTTATCCCTCGAGAACCACTTATCCGATTTACGTGATTTTTTAAATTCATACATATATTCTCTGACCAGGTTATAGATATATATTTTATTACATCTATAATATATATAAAATACATCGCATCTCAGTCTGTTTGTCTGTCCGTCAGTGCGCTTATCACTCGAGAACCACTTATCCGATTTACGTGTTTTTTTTTTTAATTCATACATATGTTCTCTGGCCAGGTTATATAATAATAATAATAATCTATATAATATATATAAAACGCAACGTCTCTCTGTCTGTCTGTATGTCTGTCTGTCTGTCCATTAGTGTGCTTATCATTCGAGAACCACTCATCTGATTTACGTGTTTTTTTTTAAATTCTTAATTTAATATATATCAGAAAAAATCTATAATATATATAAAACGTAACGTCTCTTTGTCTGTCCGTCTAGCCATTAGTGCGCTTAGCACTCAAGAATCACTTATCCGATTTACATGTTTTTTTTTTATAAAATACAAAGGGAATAAACAGAGACAAAATGTTAATATGTAGGAAAAAAGATGGAAGTTTAGCAGTAAGCTTGGCAGAAAGACTGAATAGATGGACGGAATACTTTAAAGAAATATTAAATGGAGATAAAAATGAGGAGTTGAATGAGAAATAGGAAGCAAAATTAACTGAAGGGCAGAAGGGAAAAAATAAGAGAAATACTCAGAACCCAAAAAAAAAATAAGGCCCCCGGTGGAAACTGTATAACAGTAGAAATAATAAAAGCTGGAGGAATAGATTTGGAAAATGAAACATGCCGGTTGGTGCAAGAAATGTGGGAAACAGAAAAGATGCCAGTGAGCTGGAAAGAGTCGCTCATTTGTCCAATATACAAAAAAGGAGAAAAAAACATATATGCGACAGTTGTCAGAACCACCGACGGTGACATATGGATGCGAAACGTGGAAACTGAATGCAAGAGAAAAGGCGACATTGGAGGTGTGGGAAAGGAAAGCTTTGAGAAGAATCTATGAAGGAAGGAAAGAAGAGGGACTGTGGAGAAGAAAAACAAACTACGAATTAAAATGCTTATATACGAAACCCCTTATAAGCCAAATCATAAGATGGTTGGGACATGTGGCAAGGATGAAGGAAGAAAGACAGGCAAAGCAAGCCCTAATAAGAGGAGTGGCTGGAAGAAGAGGCAAGGTAGACCTCTATCTACATGGATTCAGGCAGTAAAGCAAGATCTGGAGTTGATGGGAATCCCGCCCTGGGAAAAGCTAACAGGAGACAAAAAGAAGTAGAGACAAGTATGCAACCAAACAATGGGCCTCTAAGGCCCATCGAGCTATATAATAATATAAATATAACGAATAAGCAGTGACGATAAAGGTAAATCAAGTCCCACGCGAGCGGAGCCGCGGGAACGGCTAGTAGATTTATGAAACGAAGAGTGGCTATCAGTTCTAACACTGAAAGAAACAAGTATATTTTTTCCAGAAGAAAGAAAGAGACAGAAACTAAAATACTAAAGATAGTAATAAACGTTAAATTTTCGGTAAACATCAAAGAGGTAGAAATAACTCTTCAAAAACTTGAAAACAGAAAAATTTCAGGCCAAGACGGCAGTAATAACAATTAATAAGAAAAACTGTCTCTACAACTAACAAGTATAATAGCTAAAATCTTGACCCAAAATAAAACTTCAAATAAACTGTCGCCTTGTAGGGACCCTGGCCCCATGGTATAGTCCTGCTTATCCATTTGTTTAAGTATATTTGGTTCGGTGTTGTAAAAATGCAATACCATAGAGGTAGCGCTACCATATTGTCTAAAAATGTCTTGTTAGTAAAAAATGCATATTTCGATACTTGGACCAACGTTGGCTGATAACATGAAATCCCTACCAATATCTCCATAATATAGAAAAGGTTACATCCTATTGAGGCGGATAGGTGAACAATAAAAAAATACTACGTCGCTAATAGGGTTCGATGAATAACAACCCGTCATTTTGGCCTTTGACCACCAATATTATGGTGCCTAGATCATTCATATTCCACTAAACCTGATGTCTCAGTTTTAGCCTAGTTTTCTATGTTTTAACTTTAACTGAAAAAGGTCTCTCCAACTAATATTTCACCACGCTAACATAGAATTTTCTGAGGTAATGGCAATAGAAACGGAGTGAAATCTCTTTATTTTGCTGTCTAGCCACTCATCAAGTTCATCTAATGTATGGTATTGTGAAAAGACGAAATTTAACGTGGTTTTGATTTATTTTGATCTTCTGGATTTTCTGCAGTTTAAGGATTTTGATTTTATAACTCTTTTAAATTCAATCTACAGTTTTGCAGATGACAGTACGCTTATCTCTTCATTCACTTTGAACGCTCGGACATTGGCTACTTAGGCGAATATCTGCAGACAGCAGGAGATCGTTCAACTTAACAAAGTCCTGGAAGAAATTCTATCTTGGGGGGTGACAGTAACCAAGTAGAAATTAACTCAATTTGTTGGGCGTTAATTTGACATGAACATGTTGCAGGCATAGCAAGGAGAGCTTCTCAAAAGTTGGGAATATTACTTCGAACCAGAAAGCGTTACACTCCACAACAACTGTTAATTCTTTAGAAAGCTCAAATTCGACCAACTATGGAATACTGCTCCCATGTTTGGGGCTCCGCTGCCAAACATACACTGCATTTGTTGGATTCTATTCAGAGAAGAGCTGTTCGTCTGATTGGAGACCCGGAACTGACCGGCGGCCTGCTGGAACATTGGAGAACGGTTGGCGGTTTGAGTCTGTTCTACAAGCATTTTCATGGAAAGGGTTCGAAGGATGTAGCACGCTTAATTCCTCCCAGAGCAGTGCGTGTTAGAAGTACACGTCGCAATAATACTTCACATCCCCATGAGGTTCAGCTTGTTACTCCTCGTTCAACGCTTTTCAAGCAGCCTCTTATATGGAGAACATCATCCCTTTGGAATAATTGTGTAACTGTGTTTCCCACCGAGTACAATTTACAGTGATTGAAGAACAACGTGTATCGCTTTTTCCGCACACATGCCGCTCCTGGAGCTCTTTAGGGACTTCCCTGCAGCACGTGTGCTAGACCTATAAAAAAAAAGATTAACCTACTTTCTCCGATTCTCTGTACATATCAGTTCCAATTAAGTTGTGTTGTTTCAATATCCATCATCAGACAATCGAATCACCTACTCCTATTTGTTATCGCTCATCTTTCAAATTCTCTCCTCCTTGTCAGTTAGGGTTTGTGATCGGTAAGCTAAGGATTTGGCAACAGAGAAAAGTTGAGCTGGGTGGTGATGTGAGCTGGCATTTAGATATCTGTTTGTGTGTCGGTTTTCCCATATACTGAGTGAGACAAAGAACCATCGGAAATAACACATCTAGAAATGGTAGTTGTTCTGCTACTTCTCTTTCCACTGTAAATTTAATTTTTAGGTGTATATTGTTAAGATATTCCAAGAACTCGTTTAAGTTGTCCTTACCGTATTCCCATACCATAAACGTGTCATCCACGTAACGTAGCCATATTTTCGGTTTATGTGTAGCAGTATCTAGAGCTAGTGTTGGGAAATACTCCATGTACAGATTAGTTAGTGCTGGTGATAATGGGGCATAGGAGCACCTTTTATCTGTTTGTATCTTTGACCTGAATAGGCGAAGTATGTATTTGCGAGGCAGTGTTTTGAGAGACTGATGACGTATTCGGGCAGGTTGTATTTCGCCTCTATGATAGACAGTGCTTCGGTAACTGAAATTTGCTTGAAAAGAAATATGATATCAAAACTAATCATTTTTTTCTCTAGTGAATGTTTTCGATGATTCGGATAAAATGCGGGGAATTTTTCATATAAGATGCGGCTTTTTCCACATGAGGCTGCAGGGTCATGGCAAGGTGTTTGGCTTAAGCTAGTGTCGGGGAACCAAACGACCTGACTATAGGTCTTAAGGGTGTTCCTTGTTTGTGGACTTCTGGTAATCCATTTTTTAGCGTCTTGATGATTTCTCTCTAGGAATAAGTTTCTTTTTCCTTTCTTCACTAGGAGAGGAGGCTTTGATTGCGGTATGTTGTCGAATCACTTGTTATAGCTTTGTACGATGGATCATTAATATCCATATCATAACCAAAAATGTTAGAGAGTTAGCTTCGAGTGGCAGCAGGAGCAAGATCACAGTATCGAGTAGCCGCAGGTGCCGTGAAATACATATGCATGTTTGTTTCAGCACTTGGACAATGTTGACGGGTATTACAACATCCCCGTCAATATTCTTAAGATATAAAAAAGATTAAAATCCCTACACAGGCGGAGAGATGAACGATAAAAAAATGAACGGCATAGCTAGCTTTATCTATAATATATATAAAATGCAACGTCTCTCTGTCTGTCTGTCTGTCTGTCCGTTAGTGCACTTATCACTGGAGAACCATTTATCCGATTTACGTACTTTTTTTTTAAAAACATACATATGTTCTCTGGCCAGGTTAAAGACTATATTTTATTACGATAGGTAGCATAAAGAATGAGCAGTAACGATAATAGTGAATGAAGTCGGGAAAAAGTTTGCCGCTAGCGCGTTCCCTTGCAATACACAGCTTAAACCATTAAATATGGAACAATATTATGTAGCAGAGAATATCTATAATCTATAATATATATAAAATGCAATGTCTCTCTGTCTGTCTGCCTGTCCATTAGTGCGTTTATTACACGAGAACCATTTATTCGATTTACATGTCTTTTTTTAAATTCATTCATATATTCTTTGGCCAGGTTATATAATAATAATAATAATAATAATCTATACCTATAATATATATGAAATGCAACGTCTCTCTGTCTCTCTGTCTGTCCAGCCATATTTTCGGTTTATGTGTAGCAGTATCTAGAGCTAGTGTTGGGAATTACTCCATGTACAGGTTAGTTAGTGCTGGTGATAATGGGGCATAGGGGCACCTTTTATCTGTTTGTATCTTTGACCTGAATAGGCGAACTATGTATTTGCGAGGCAGTGTTTTGAGAGATTGATGACGTATTCTGGCAGGTTGTATTTCGCCTCTATGATAGACAGTGCTTCGGTAACTGAAATTTGCTTGAAAAGAAATGTGATATCAAAACTGACAAGTAAATCATTTTTCTCTAGTAAATGTTTTCGATGATTTGGATAAAATGCGGGGAATTTTTCATATAAGATGCGGCTTTTTCCACATGAGGCTGCAGGGTCATGGCAAGGTGTTTGGCTTAAGCTAGTGTCGGGGAACCAAACGAGCTGACTATAGGTCTTAAGGGTGTTCCTTGTTTGTGGACTTTTGGTAATCCATTTTTTAGCTTCTTGATGATTTCTCTCTGGGAATAAGTTTCTTTTTCCTTTCTTCACTAGGAGAGGAGGCTTTGATTGCGGTATGTTGTCGAATCACTTGTTATAGCTTTGTACGATGGATCATTAATATCCATATCATAACCAAAAATGTTAGAGAGTTAGCTTCGAGTGGCAGCAGGAGCAAGATCACAGTATCGAGTAGCCGCAGCAGCAAGAGCACTTCCTGTATTTGTCTTCGCATCACAAATCAGACCACTTTTAATAAACCTTTCATAAATCTTATGTTTTTACTTCTTTTCAATCGTATGGTTCCATAGTATTCTGTTTTATATCTATTATAATATTCATTAATTCTAAGTTGCACAAGAGAAAGGATTCCAGCAGGGTCCTGGATATTATGGATATTATTCTATTCTCCTTTATTTTAACACCTAAACACATCTTTCTTCAAGAAAAAAAGTCTTACTGGTTTGACTTCATAAAACATTTACTTGACTAAGATAATGAGATTCTCCCTAGACCAATTCAATAAACTTGAAAATACAAGACCTACAAGTTAAATTAATTAAATAAAGTTTTCTAGTTTAAAAGTAACTTAGGAGTATACTGTGGGTTGTTTCTTATACTTTTACTAAATAATGCACAGTAAGAAGATATTTATTTACCCCTTGTTTGCTGCTGAACTGTATTTAAACAAACACTAACTTTAAATTAAATTTATAAGACGAAGAAACCCTTTTGTGGGATAATGAACTACTACAAAGTGGCAATATTATGCATAAGTTACTTTATTAATCTGATTTTCATGACTGTAAAGTCAACCTTTAAAATTTAACCTTTTGTAAAAAATTACGACTAAGCGGACTGATTAAGTAAAATACAAACTTAAATTTAATCATCTATTTCATCGAAGTAGCATCTTTTCACTACAACACACTTATGCCAAACTTCAAGACACTTGTTATACTCAATTTCCGGTGTTGCTCTCAAGACGGCCAGCAATTTTAATAATAATAATAATAATAATAATAATAATGTCGTTATTGTGCATTCACTTTATAATTACAATAATATAGTGTCAGTAACTTCAACACTTAAAAGGCGAAGTAGAAGCTAGGCTTCCTCACTTAACCTACTTATCATTATATGCAATATAACTAGACCTACGACTAAGATAACAGTTTTTCCTTAACTCTATTTTGCAGAGGGCAAATATATAAGCCGTACCATTTGGAAAACAATCACTTAGTATTAGAAATCAGACTCAACGGACTCAACAGAGCGGCATTACGGGCCCAGGAGAGTCTAAGTACTATTTATGCCGGGACAGGGATACTGTGCTAGAGGACGAATTCAACGGAAACCAGATTATATTTTTGCGAAATTTGATAGCTGAACGATCTTTCATATAGAGTTGTTATGTGGGAAAGTGGAGTGATAGTAAATTTGTGCCTCAAATCCAACGCATGTGCATCATATCTGAATTTTATTTTTTAATATAAATATGGCAGGCATTTTAGAAAGATTATTTTATTATACAAAACTAAGCTGTCAAACATTCTTATTTCTCTCATGTTAAACCAGCCAATATCTTTCCATTTTCTTTGTACAGTCTGTCAAATAGGAACGTGATCACACGTATTCTTGAAAAAATGTGTTTCGAGAACATTTTTACCATCAATGTATTCTTTGGTGTGCTAACAACGAACGGCGCGATTACCTTATCAAGTTGTCCAGTCACCTCCTGCATCAATAATCGTCTGACATCTCCGAAGCATGCTGTCGACGAAATTTTGTGCATACTACGGTAATGATCTCCAAATTTTTCGAATCTCGCAAGACAACTGAGTCAAAGTCCTCAGAATATTTCTTCTGGGCTGTCTCTTTACAACAGACCAAACGTTTTCAATTGGGTTGGCGTCCGGCGATTGTGGGGGCCACTCTAGTATCTTATCCTGGGCCATGCGAGCTGCTTCTCGATGTGATTTTCGTCCAGCAAAGGTTTCATCAACGTGCTTTGGAATTTGACATTATGAGCACGAAGATGTTGTCGAATGGTGTTATAGAACACATTTAAACCCAATTTTTTTTTAAGTTTGCCGCTTATTGACCCAGCGTCAATTTCGGATCCCGTGAAAACAAAAACATGATTCCTATTTTCGACTTTCGAAGTGACTTTGCCTACCGAGTCCCGTTTTACTAAGTCGTCGACATTTTTCGTCTCGTTAAAATGATTTACTCACTTCTTAACAACCGATACCGATTTTTTAATATATTTAGCAACCGCGGAATGTGTTATTTTAGAACCTTTTGGATGGGAACAAAGAAAGACTTCCTTGAACCGACGCTTAGTGGGCCAGGAATCTGATTTTTCGTTCAAAATTGTCTAGAGCCCTCAATTACACAGGCCACATATTTGTAAAAACTTTTTAAACCAATACATCTAAGTGTTATCAGTTTACAGTTCTCTTACAATATGACATCGATTAAATTTCAAAATAGGGAAAGTTAAATAATTAAATTATAAATAATTAAATTATAAATAATTGAATTTTAAATAATTAAATAAAAAATTTAAAGAAATAAATGGATATTCCAGATTCCAATAAATGTTTTTCTTTCACCCTAGAACCAAGCAATTCCGCTTTTTCCTTAGTCAAACCCAAATCTCTCACTAAATCATTCAGCTCAGGTTGTGTAAACAACTGTAGTTTTAAATTTTCTAGAGAACATTGAAACTCTTCATCATCCGGTCGACTTTCATTAAATTCGGAACTGGACTGTAAAACGTCATCAGTAGACTGAGGTGGCTTAGGGACAGGAAGTCCCGGTCCATGTCCTACCGGCCGATTAGCTGAAGTAAAGTTAGGATAGACAATTACTTTCTTATTTTTGGAGTTACATCCAGAAACATCAACGCTGCAAAAATAACAATCATTTGAATGATTTTCTTACTCTCTCCATACCATGGGTATTGCAAATCTAAAGGCTTTCTTTTCTTTTCTTATACCATTTCCTAAGATCCTCGACACAAACATAACATACTTTCTGAGGAGCCCAACATTTTTCTACACCAAAATATGCAAAGGATATTTTTTTTACAAAGTCAGTAAAATTTCTTTGATGTTTTTTAACTACAAACTCACCACATATATAATAAAAGAGTTTTTACAACTACGATTAGCCA
This sequence comes from Pachyrhynchus sulphureomaculatus, assembly GCA_019049505.1. NCBI lineage: Eukaryota > Metazoa > Arthropoda > Insecta > Coleoptera > Curculionidae > Pachyrhynchus > Pachyrhynchus sulphureomaculatus. The sequence continues at coordinate 151,922,276 of CM032455.1, read as the reverse complement.
TACTTTGAGTGCGAATTAAAGCACATGGGTTAAACACAGAAATGCGAGGTTATATTAACTGGAAGGAAATAAACAGCTGTGACATTTCTCGGAACTGCCAACCTAATAACATTTGATTTTACTGCCAACCTTACAAAATTCTAATTTTATTGCCAACCTAATAACATTCGAATGATAAAAAATAAACTTTTCACATTTTGAATATTAAAATGTGAAAAATTGGTGGGTGATACGACTTTTTTATTATTATTTTTGGACTCAGCACACCATAAAACATAGGAATCAGGTAAAATTATTAAAAAAGTTTTTTCATCGTTGGCCTGTGTTATTAACGAAGTCAAACATTTTTTTTAAGTACTCTTAAGCGAATTCTGGACAAACGTAAGGAAAGCGATTTGCAAAATATATCCTCAAAACTTTTTTAAATTGCAAAAAACAGCACGGAACCGGGAGGTGAAATTTCGAAGTTCACGTAATTTTAAGTTTACGAGTTCAAAACTGATTTATCGGGGATTTCTGGGATCGCTGAATCTATTTTCCAGGTCATTTTGATAATATGTATCCTTTTAAGGGGTAAAAATGGGGGTTGGAGGGGAGGAAATTACGATATTCACCTGAATTATAGTTTCGCGGGCAAAACTGGTTCTTCGGGGGTTTCTAGGGTCGCAAATCTATATTCAGGATCATTTTGATCATATGCACCCTTTTAAGTACTGAAAATGGAGGTTGACGGGGGAAAAAACTACGATATTCTCTTGAATTAGAGTTTCGCGTTCAAAACTGTTTCTCGGGGGTTTCTGGGGTCACTTAATCTATTTTCCAACTAACATTTTCAGCCCTCAGAAGGGTGTACATGATCAAAGTGACTCTAAAAATAGATTCACGACCCCAAAAATCCCCGAGGAATGGTTTTGAACGCGCAGCTCTAATTCAGTAATCGTAATTTCTTCCCCCCCAACCTCCATTTTCACACTTTAAAAAGGGTGCATATGATAAAAATGATTCCGAAAATAGATTCAGCGTCCCCAAAAACCCCCGATGAACCAGTTTTGAACACATAAACTTGAAATCACGTGAACTTCGAAATTTAACCTCCCGATTCCGTGCTGCTTTTTGCAATTTAAGAAAAATTTTTGTGGTTATATTTCGCAAATCGGCTTCTTTACTTTTGTCCGGAATTCGCTTGAATTGTTTGATTTAGTTAATAATTTAGAACTCTAAACAATTTTGAACAAAAAAATCAGATTCCTGGCCCATAGTGCGATGTGCCAATCAAATGACTCGTTTTGGATCTTGAATCGCATCTACCAAAAATGAATTATCGCGGACACGTTCTTACTTGACACACTGTATTTTTTCTATATATTTAAAAGACTGTCCATGGAGTGGTAATTTTAGTTTGCGAAATAGGAAAGAAATCACGTGATATGATAATTGATACGAGGGTGGTTCAATAATAAACAAGATAAACAAACAAATTACTAAATATTTTTAAATAAAACTTTCTGAGGGTCAAATTACCAGCCTTGGCGACGAAATCAATTAGCCATTTGAAAAAAAAATGGTAATCCTAACTTAATTTTTTCATTTTAAAATGTGCGGAGCGCTCGAAACTTGTACGCCGGAAGATCAACGTTCAGTGATAGGCTTTTGTGTTCCCAAGGTATGAAATCGGTTCGAGAATATTGAAAAAGTATAGTGAAAAGTGTTTAAGCCGTGAAAATGTGCATAGATGGATTGAACAGTTTAATTAAGGCTGAACAAATGTCACCGATTTTCATAGCTTGCCAAGAGCAGTTGAAATTTCGACCGACGCGCTGCAAAATTGCATAAATGATCTTAGCAGGGATGACAGACGTCTAAAAATTGCGACAACAGCTGAAATATGTATTGTCGGTACTGGAACCATGCACTACATCATATATATATTATAATAAGCTGAACTACCGTAAAACATATTCGTGATGGATTCTGAGACAGCTGACTCAAGACCATCGAGATAACCGAATTCGCATTTGTTCTGAAGACAAACACCGCAATGACTCTTTAGATCGTACAATAACCTGTGATGAAACGTGGATTCATAATTCTGAACCTCAATCCAAAGAGCTTGAGTGGAAAAATCTGAATTTTCCTTCAAGCAAAAAATTCAAAACTTACGCGTCCGCCGCACAGTGATTCGGCAAGAACATGCTAGCGGGACAATATTCATGACGTAATTTCCAGGAACCACTGATAACGACTTGTAAACAACCCCCCATTTAACGAATTCCAAGAATTAATTTGTTTATCACCTCATAAAGGTATCTTATCAGGGGGTCAAAGTAACCCTTATAAGAGAGGTCATTTTCATTTGCAAATCAGTTGCAATTTATGCACACTTGTGATAACATATTTTAAAATTGGTAGCAAAGTGAAACGAGTTTTTTGTGATGGAATATTCTGTTGAAGGTATGTACTCTATTATGACTTATATTTTTTATAAAAAATATGTATACTTTTGGTGTAATATCAATTTGTAAATGTATAGATAAATCCAGCAAATTTTACATTAATTGTAAACTTTAAAAGTAGCAACTTTTTTTATCCACATATATCCACCTAGATTTTTCTATACGTAATACCTACAACATTCAGGCACAGATTCATATATATTATAGACCCCGAAAAGGCCCGAAACTATGACGAAAATGGAGTTTTTTTGAAGAATGGCTAAAACATGACAAAACTGAACGAAACAGTGGCATTTTTTATTATATAAGTAAAAAATTCAATATGTCTGATGTTTCTGACGATTCTCTAAAACGACTCAAAATGAAAATATGAAGCCTTTCAGCAAAATTCAATCAAAAGTGTAACAAAAAAATGTTTCTAATCAAACATAAAGATTGGTTAGAGGGATCCGGAATCGAAATAAAGATGTGTGTTAACAAGCCGTGCACTTCAACATCATCAGCTCTTTCCGTAGGGCGACCCAGAAAATCATTTGAAGACTCATCAACGAAAACGAAGAGACGGAGAGTAGAAGATCTTTTGAAATCGCGAAGTGCAAGTGAGCTTATTACAGCAGCTGAGTTAGCTACTCGAAAAGAAGGGCATCGAAGTGTTGCTAAACAGATCCATAACGTCGCGGTCAGTGAAACTAGAGAAAAGAATAAGTGTTCTGAACAAAGTCGGCAGTTAACACCAGACGAAGCTTTAGCTTATTATGTGGACTCGAAATCGACTTCTCACTCATATAAACAAACAAGAAAATGGTCAATGAAAGCGGGACATCAAGTGTATCCATCGTTTTATAGTTTAGGTAAGTCCAAATCTTCTTGTTGTCCTTCTGATGAATATATTTCTGTGACTGAAACTCGAGCTGAAATTAAACTTCACGCGATTTTTGGATAAAACGGCTGAACGATTAGTTAAAAGTTAAAGCTCAGACGGAAGTCATTAGAAGTGTGTTACCTCGTTCATATTATACGTTGGTAAGCAAATGGGGCTGTGATGGGAGTTCGGGGCATAGCACATATAAGCAGAAATTTGAGAACACTAACGCTACAGACGAATTTTTGTTCGTATACTCATTTGTCCCTTTGAGACTGCTTGATGGCGAAACTGTGATCTGGCAAAATCCAAGACCTTCCTCTACTTTATATTGCCGTCCTATTAAGTTTATTTTTGCCAAGGAGACAAAAGAGTTTACGAAAGAAAGAAACTTCTAAAATTTTAGATGAAGTAAATCAGCTTCTTCCAACATTATGTAACGTTGCTGGATCTCAAATCTCTGTTAAACACGATTTGTTGTTGACAGTGACTGATGGCAAAGTGTGCAATGCCTTAACAGACACAAGTTCATCACAAAAGTGTTATATTTGCGGTGCCACCCCGTCTACTATGAACGAGGAGTCAAAGAAATATCCCAGCAACGAAGAACGCCTTGCATTTGGTTTATCTACTTTACATGCATGGATCCGCACGTTTGAATATTTGCTTCACATCAGCTATCGTTTAGAAATAAAAAAGCGGCAAGTCAGGGGAGATAACGACAAAGCTATTGTAAAGCAACGCTCACAAGAGATACAAAAAGTGTTTAAAGATCGTATGGGTCTCATTGTAGATAAACCAAAACCTGGGTATGGTAACACAAACGATGGAAACACAGCACGTAGATTTTTTTCCAAAGCTGAATTGAGCAGCGAAATTACAGGATTAGACGTAAACCTTATTCGTAGATTTCATGTAATTTTAAGAACTTTGTCATCGGGATATGACATAAATTATATAGAATTCGAAAAGTTTTGTGTTGATACTAGAAAATTATACCTTGATCTGTATTCGTGGTATTCCATGCCCATTACTGTGCATAAAATTCTTGTACACAGCGCGGAAGTTATAAAGTCTTTTCTTCTTCCCATTGGACAACTCTCCGAAGGAGGCAAGAAATAAAGACTGTCGTAGATTCCGTGAACGGAAGCGGTCGTATTGCCACAAATACAGATCTTTTGAGAATGCTTTTAATTACGTCTGATCCTGTTATCAACTCGTATAGAGAATTACCGCGAAGAAAATTTACTTCTTTGCCATCGGAGGTTCTGCAGTTGATTATCCCACCTTCATTGCCATCCGAAACACCATCAGTAAGTCACCATCACGAATTAAATGAGAAGGATTATTTACTCTCTGAATATTCTACTGAATGGGAGAGCGGTGATGACGACTCATCTGATGGTAATTAGTAGGTTTAAGTATTTTTGTATTGTAATTATTATTCTTATTTTATTGTATGTTGTAGTTGCTTATAATTCATGCCTTAGTATATAAGTTATTTAATATTATATTTCTTTTACTTATACACCTTGTTATTGTAAATAATTAATATATATAGATACTGTTATTGTACTAATTTATTTTAAAAGAAATAATATTTTGTAAATTAATAAATGTGGGTACTATCATCATGATTTTTATTTTTTTCCTAGAAATTTCATTGTAAACAAACATGATTGTGCTTTTTACACATAATGAGTAGGTAGACGTATGTAGCTAATTAAAGAATAATTAGCGACAATAGTGAACAAATGAGACACATTAGTAAACCACTTCCGTCTTGCAGCTACATATTTCGATTAATACACATACAGTACACATTTTTCAACTTTTTTTTCTTAAAATAGCTTAAGATACCTGGAATATACATAAACAATTGAAATAAGTGAAGAAATAATATTGTCCCGCTAGCTTGTACTAGTCGAGACACTGTGCGCCGGTAAAGTGATGTTAACGGTGTTCTGGGACTCTCAAGGCCCAATTTATTGTGATTATTTTGAGGATCTACGTGCTATGAACAGTGAGTACTATTCAAACATGCCTCAACAAAAAATAAAACCCATGATAAGAATAAAAAGTTAGGGTTCTCTCTCAAAAGGTATTATTCTGCTGCGTAATAACGCCCGCCCACATAGTACTCACAAAATGCGAGAGACAGTCAAAAAATTAGGTTGGGTTGTCACGACTACCTTATTGTTTCAGTCTCGCGTTGTCCGATTTTTATCTATTCGGTTTGCTTAAAGAGTTTTTTATGTGGCATCAAGTTAACGAAGAGGTCAAAAAACTGTATAAGACAGCAATTCTACACTACAGGATTTCGGATGCTCACAGGATGATGATAAAAATACTTAAATGTTGATGGAGACTACGTCCAAAATTAGTATAGATTTCAATGTCATTGAATAAACCGTTTTTTGTTCACTACCATTTGTCTTATTAATTATGAAACGTCCCTCGTAAATACAGTGCATATCGTTACATTTTTACTTATAAAGTTCCTAAAAATTATTACATTGTACTGAGATTATGCAAAGTTCATGAATTATTCGGCAATTTTTTACGAATGTTACGACGCATGACGCTTAATGATATAATTTTCTGTTCTATATTAGAGATATTTGCAATGTTTATTTTGGCAAGCCACATCTTTATCTTTATTTGAAGTATGCGTAATAGTAAAGGGAAGAAATTGAATATATGCGCCCACCGTTTGCAGCTCACGCAGTATTAGAATAAAATAAGAGAATTCTTCATTAAGGATAACGATTTCCCTTATGGAGTAACTTACGAGGCTGGTTTGAAAAGTCCGTACAAAAATAAAAACTACTTATGTGTTTGGGGTAAACCTTTTTTATTTTTCGACATAGTCTCCTTTTAGGCTTATACACTTCGTCCAACGATGTTCTAGTTTGTTGATCCCTTCCGAATAATAGGATTTGTCCAAGTCTGCAAAATATCCATTAGTGTCTGCAATCACCTCCTCGTTTGAATAAAATCTTTGTCCCGCCAGCCATTTCTTCAAATTGGGGAACAAATAGTAGTCCGAGGGAGCCAAGTCTGGAGAATAGGGGGGATGTAAAACGAGTTGGAATCCTATTTCCATTAATTTTGCGACCACAACTGCTGAGGTGTGTGCTGGTGCGTTGTCGTGATGGAAAAGGACTTTCTTGTGGGCCAATCGCGGGCGTTTTTCTTGCAGCTCGGTTTTCAAACGGTCCAATAACGATGAATAATATTCACCTGTAATAGTTTTACGTTTATGCAAAATATTATGTACCCGTTCAGTCGAGATGCCCACAGCACTAGCAATCTCACGCACCTTAACTCTTCTGTCATCCATCACCATATCATGGATTTGATCAATGATTTCTGGAGTCGTAACCTCCACAGGCCGTCCAGAACGTTCAGCGTCACTTGTGCTCATATGGCCAGTCCGAAAATTTTGAAACCACTTATAAACTGTTCTAATCGAAGGTGCAGAGTTACCATAATGTTTATCAAGCTTCTCTTTAGTCTCCTGAGGCGTTTTGCCTTTCATAAAGTAATGTTTAATCACCACACGAAATTCTTTTTCGTCCATTTCTTGACGTCGACTTCCTTGATTCACACGAATGCCAAACACAAAGAAATAGACCAATATGGCTGAAACTTGGTGTGCGTTCATTCAAGAGATGCTACTAACTAAACATGACCTCGATACGCGCCGGTGGTGCCATCTCTCGGACTTTGCACGGACTTTTCAAACTAGCCTCGTATAAGAGAGGTTATTTAAAGTTCGTTATTCTTATCGCTATCGCTACTTAGGTATAAAAACCACTAAAAATACAATAAACTGACAATAACTAATTATTGTTCAGAATATGATGGGATTTTGCAATCTTTGGCACAATGGTATTACAGAATAGTTATCATCGCTACAACAAACACTTTATTTCTGCTCCTGGAACGCGTTTCTCTAACGATATGAGTATCATCACGAGTGACTGTCGACTTATTAATCGCTCGTGATAATGCTAATGTAGTTAATGTAACACGTGTCGAGTGAAAAAAAAAATAAATAGTTGGTGCAGTGGTGATAACTGTTATGTAGTAGTAATCTTAAATGAAATTTTTTTTTATTACATATTCGTATTAACTTGGAAATGTCGAAGAAAATGATAGAAAACTGTTAGACACAACTTTAATTGAGAAATTGGTGTTGACCCATCAAATAACGATGAAACAAATGAAAAAAAAGATGAATACTAATTTAACCCTACTTTTAGTTTATTTGATTGCAATTCTGCCGAACTCTGCCTGTAGGTCGTTGGGTGGATTGAGTAGCTTAGTGGCTTGTTGCCGATCCCAAACCAGATCAGGCTAGAAACCTACCTGGAATAAAAAACCAAGAACGCTCACAGAATGAGAGCCCTGCCTCAGGATAGGACGGATTTAACGATGACGATACATGTAAGGATAAGGTTAAGAAATTGGTAAGGATGGGATGTAATGAGACTCGGAACTTGGAATATAAATTCTATAAATGAGAGACCCGAAAGTGGAAAAAGATATCAAAGAACACAAAAGACAAATGCGCCTTACAAGAAACAAAAAAGGAAAGGAAAGGACAAATGATATTAGGAGAATATATCCTGCTTTACAGTGGTGTGGCGAAAGACCAGCGGGCAAAAAAAAGAGTAGCCCTGATAATTAAGAAGAAATACATAAACTACATAATGAAGTGTCACTACATATCGGAGAGAATAGTAATGGTTAAACTAAGAATAAACAATAAAAATACAAATATAGCAGGAATTTATGCATCTGAAAATTGTAAACCAAAAAAACACAGGGAACAATTCTATTAAGAACTCCAGAAAATGATAGATGAGATACCAATCAACGAAACAATAATAATAATGGGCTATTATAATGCAAGAGTTGGAAATGAGGTAATACCAGGAGTTAAACAGAGATTTAATGAAAACATAAAAAATGTCAACGGGGAGCTTATGGTAAATTTCTGTGCTATAAACGAGTTGAGAATAAATAATACATACTACCATAAGGAGCACTATAAATATACATTCGAGAACATTAGAGGTAACAGATCAGTGGTAGATTCTGTCCTAACAAACAGAGAAATACATCCACGCCATATATTAGATGTAAGAAGCTTGACATCACCAAACGTAGGAAGTGAACATAATTTAGTTATGTGTAAACTAAGGTGAACATAAGAAACATAAAGCAACACCAAACTAAGGAAATGGAAACAAAGATAAGAATAGAAAATCTACAAGAAAAACCAACAAGAGATCTGTACCAGAGAAGAACGAAAAAATCAGAATACATCAAATAAATGACCATGATAACATAAATGATGGTTGGTTAAAAATAAAAAAAAAATGTATTAAAAGTTCCATATCATAATGATAATTCCTTACAAAGCTCAAATTCGACAAACTATGGAATACTGCTCCCATGTTTGGAGCTCCGCTCCCAAACATACACTGCATTTGTTGGATTCTATTCAGAGAAGAGCTGTTCGTCTGATTGGAGACCCGGAACTGACCGACGGCCTTGATTCGCTGGAACATCGAAGAACGGTTGGCGACGTGAGCCTATTCTACAAGTACTTTCATGGAAAGTGTTCGAAGGATGTGGCCCGCTTTATTCCTCCCAGAGCGGTGCATGTTAGAAGTACACGTCGCGCTAATTCTTCACATCCGTATGAGGTTCAGCTTGCTACTCCTCGTACAACGCTCTTCAAGCAGTCTTTTATATGGAGAACATCATCCATTTGGAATAATTTGCCCAGGACTGTGTTTCCCACCGAGTACAATCTACAGCGATTCAAGAACAACGTGAATCGCTTTCTTCACACACGTGTCGCTCCTGTAGCGCTTTAGGGACTTCCCTGTAGCACGTGTGCTAGACCCATAAAAAAAATATATGAGGTATTAGGGACTAAAACTGTCTATAAAAAATAAAAAGTGGAGAACAAAAACACCATAGTTCATTGCAAAAATCAAAGAAAAATGCCATGGAAAGAAAGAAAGCTATCTAAATTACAGGTCAATCAGGAGAGATGAGGCCTACCAAAGATATAAGAGAATACGAACAGAAACCCACGAATTAGTAAGAAGAACAAAAACAGAATACTGTGAGAGATACACAAGAAAATTAAAATTAGACTTCTATGGTCAACAAAAATAAATTTGGAGATTCATAAGACAGCAGAGAACTGAGATGAAAGAACTAGTAGAGTATAGATACGTGAGTAACATATCTTACACAATAATATAAAAGAGAACAGAGTATCGCACTGCCACAAACATCAGAGTTAACGATAAACGAAGAAACATATATAACGGAAGAAGACGTAATAGAAGCATTGGAAAAATTAAAAAACTGTAAATCTTCCGGTGAAGACCAAATAGCTAATGAACTACTAAAATATGGGGATACTCTCTGGTTAAGTAACGCTAGACACTTATGTAAAGGTTTATAAGATCGAATAGAATCTCAGATGAATAAAAAACAGCGACAGTTATATTAATGCACAAGAAGGGAGAAAAAGAGGAGGCATAAATTTACTAAATTACAATAAAAATAAACGCGAAAATACTGGAAGAAGAACTGCAAGGGTTCAGAAGTGGGTGCTCATGCACCGATGCTGTATTCATAGTGAAACAGGTAAAAGGAAAATCCATAGAATACAACATTCCAGCATACTTGTGCCTCATAGACTTAAAAAAAGCTTTCGACAATGTGCAAATAGAAGACGTTATTCATCTATTATATAACAGGAACTTCCCATTAGACGTAATTAAAACTATCGAGATATATATAAAGACAATAAAGTAGTCACAAGATTAGCAGAAGGAATGACACAACCAATCAACTATGAATCTGGTATCAGGGAGGGAGACTCTCTTCTATTTAATATTGTCATGGATGAAATTATAAAGAATGTCAAAAGAAAGAAGGGATATAGGACGGGTAACTTAAAATTATATGTTATGCAGATAACGCGATAATAATGGCTGAGCCCGAGAATGATCTGCAAAGGCTGTTATACGAATTCTACATAGCTGCAAAACAATATATGTCATTCTTAACTGAAAAACCAAGACAGTAGTAATAGCAAAAGAGCCGATTAGGTGCAAGCTGGTGGTGGAAAATAAACCAATGGTGATGGAGATCGATTAGCTGGGCATCAAAATATCTAGTATCGGGAAAAGTACAACATCAATTTAACAAGGCTAATAAGATAGCTGGTTACCTCAATGATACCATATTTAGAAATAAAGACCAAAGCAAGCATATACAAGAGCGTAATGCCTTACACATCTGAACAAGACCCGGGACAAGTATAATACAGAGAATGCTGGAATTAACCGAAATGAGAATATTTAGGAGATATACAAACAAGACACTGAGTGATAGAGAAAGGAGAGAAGATATAAAACGCACATGTAATATAGAAAATATCAACCAGTTGATAAGAGGAAGAAAAGTGGAATGGGATCAACACATAGGAAGAATGGCAAACAACAAGAGGATGGTACAGTTAGCAAGAGACAAATCACCAAATGGAAGAAAATTAATGAGACGTCCAAGAAAGAGATGCAGCGACGATCTATAGAACAGGAAACAAAGAAAACAGGCAATAGTGCCTAGCTATAAGTCGGAAGTAGTGTGAAAGTGCAATTCGTTCACGTTATTACTACGCATGCTTGAGATGACGATAAGGACAAAGGCATGTGAGAAACAATCGTTGCAAAATTCCCTCTATTGTGTTATTTTACCTCTATTATTATGTTTAAAACATCATCATCTGTTATTTTTGCTGGAACCTTTTATGGCTTCACATGCAAATTCAAGCAGCTTTAGAAAAACCATTCTACCGAAATAAATTTCCTGTAACTTCTTTTAATCTTTCAACTGTGAATTATTTTATAATAAATTTCAAGCCGTTGCACAGGGAACGGACAATTTTACTTGTTCATGGTTAACCCGTACATAATTTTCAAGTTTTACAGCGCCCTAAAACCCTTCTTAAGGTAGGGTCGCATAAAGGGATGTATTTAGGATATTTGGATAATAGGGTTGATGAAGGATAGCTGGATTATTACAGGTAGGAAAGCATGTTAAACACAACGATTAAGTACTTTATTGAGCGGATAAAACTAACATGAAATATGTATAAGGTAATGTGATGCTCGCGCTGTTAAAATTATGTCTTAATTTTTAACTACCAGGTGTACAAGTATGAAATGCGGATTTCAAACAACGGATGGTGCACCAATGCAGTTTGTGCTATAAAGATTTGACACCGCGCCATTTTGTTGTGTCAACAACTGTCAGACGCGCACGAGTGATAAATTGGAAAAGTGTGTGCATAGTGTTATGTTGTTGTGTTCAATATGTCGAAATTTATACCGAACAAAGAGCATCGCGGACAGTATTAATGTCTTGTTTTCATTTGAAGAAAACTGCTGTTGAATCATACCGATTACTTTGAGAAGCTTATGGTGAACATGCTCCATCGCAAGATACGTGTGAACGATGGTTTCGGCGTTTCAAAAGTGGTGACTTCGATGTTGCAGATAAGGAAAGTGGAAAACCGCCAAAAAAATACGAAGATGTGGAATTGCAAGGATTGTTGGACGAAGATGATTCGCAAGCACAAAAACAACTCACCGAGCAACTGGGCATTAGTCAAAAAGCTGTTTCCAATCTGCTGCGAGAGATGGGAAGAATTCAGAAGACCGGTAGATGGGTACCACATGAGCTGAACGACAGGCAAATGGAAAAGCGCAAAAACACGTGTGTGACATTTTGCCCACTTGGTACAAAAGGAAGTCGTTTTTGCATTGTATAGTTACAGGGGATGAAAAGTGGATTTATTTTTAGAATCACAAGTGCATTAAACCATGGATAGACCCAGGCGCACCATCCACATCGACCGCAAGACCGAATCGCTTTGGCAGAAAGATGATGCTCTGTGTTTGGTGGGACCAGAGGGGCGTGGTCTATTATGAGCTATTAAAACCAGGAGAAACGGTTAATACTGAACGTTACCAACAACAATTGACTAATTTGAATCGTTCGCTGCTTGAAAAAAGGCCAGAATACCGAAAGAGGCAACACAAAGTCATTTTTCTTCATGACAATGCTCCATCAAATACGGTAAAACCAGTTCGCCATACGTTGGAAGCGCTCAGCTGGGAAGTTCTACCCCATGCGGCTTACTCACCAGACCTGGCTCCTTCCGATTACCACTTGTTTGCATCGATGGGTCACACACTTGTTGAGCAGCGCTTTGGCTCGTACAAAGATGTGAAAAAATGGCTCGATGAATGGTTCGCAGCAAAAGGGGAAGATTTTTTACTGACGTGGTATTCACAAATTGCCTGAAAGATGGGAAAAATGTATAACAAGCGATGGAGCATACTTTGAATAAAGCACTTTTTATCATTCTTCCGAATTTAACATGTTTTTTTTTTAGAAAAAAAAAATCCACATTTCATACTTGTACACCTGTATAAGCTAAGAATTAGTTAGACATCGATTTAAACAGGATTGTCCCGAAAATCTATGTTTAGCATCAGTAAGAAATATGCATAAAAATATATGGAGACTTATAGGATGAAGACTGGCTAACGAGCTCTGAAATGGAGGACACAGAGCATGTCTCAGTTTGGTGACTGATAGACCGCACACTCGATTTGTCCATTATTCTTGGACTTTCCATACTTTTAGTGCAAGGGCAAGATTGACCAACCGTCTTCGTTGCATAAGCTACTAGATAAAGGTTGGTTTCTTTTTAAAATTGAGAGAACAAAAATTTTGTTGGCTATTATTATATTGTTGTTGGCAAAATAACTCACTATAAAATACTGACATTTTAATACTTTGTGATACAGTGATAATTTTTTAAAACGTAAAAGTCAAATTTATTTTAATAGATCCACGAAAATCCGAAGGAAGTACTGTTTTTCTTCATTCTACGAAATGCTGATATAAAGATTCTCTCATATTCTTTTATGAAACTTAAAATTAAGACTATTAAGTTACCTCGTAAATGGTATAATTTTTTACTTTCATTAACTCCCTGTCTACTATTATTACTTAAGCAGTTTCATTTTATGACAGCAGCAAATCATAAGGAAGGTAATTTAGTTCCTGGATTATGTCAGAAGATTAACAACAAAAATACTGGCAGAAACTAGGACAATAGTGAACCTTTACAAGTAAATAAAATTGAAAATTATATTTTTACTTCCCTTACTAAAGCGGAGGAATTTGTTATAAAATTACTCTAATAAATTTTTACGTCTTTTTAAGTTTTAGAGTCTTTAAACTATGAAAAACATGTCTCACGACTGTTGGTACTATAACATATAAGGATACATACATACATGATATGAGATTATGGATGGCAGTAATAGACTACGAGAAAGCCTATGATACCGTAGAGATATGGGCAGTATTAAATGCCCTAAGTAATAGCAGAGTAGACAGCAGATATACAAATCTAATCCAGTATATATACAATAACCGGTCAAGTGCAAGTTGAACTTGCGCAATTAGTGTTCCGTACGTTGATTGCTTTTAAAATAAAAATTGTTGTAACGGAAGTATAAAATGATCACTGACTTCACAAAACACACCCCAAATGAGTTTTCAACAAAGTTTATTTCCAATCTTTACTGAAAATTGATGACCTGTTTTTTTTTTATATACCAGATAAATTATTATAGGTAATGTATTTGTGATAATTTTCGTTCAATCTACACCCCGTGGAGAATATTCCAGAATTTTTTCAAAATTTTTTGATAACTACTTTTCGAGATAATACGGGTGGACAGCGATTTTTCGCGATTTTTTAAAAATAATACAAAGAAAAGTGCGCGCAAGTATTACATTATATATATATATATATATATATATATATATATATATATATATATATATATTTTACTCGTGTTTTCACCAGCTTTCATTTGATACCACACTGATTACCTAGTAAAAAAATTTTTTTTTTCACTTCCGATTTCACCCCCTAAAACTAACCCCTTAAGTCAAAATTTAACTTTCAAAACTACATGGCTTTGATAAGGCCATCAATTCCTATATTATTACCAAATTTCAACTTTCTATGACAAATAGTTTCGGAGAAAATCGGATGTGACAGACGGACAGACAGACAGACAGACAGACAGACAGACAGACAGACAGACACCGAAGTGATCTTATAAGTGTTGCATACGGAACACTAAATGATCTTATAAGTGTTGCGTACGGAACACTAAAAATGCTGCTACGCAAATAACAACACTACCAACTACGAATAAATTAAAAATACAACGTGGAGTACGACAAGGAAACTCAATTTCTCCAAAATTTTTTACTGCAGCCCAGGAAGACGTCTTCGAAAGAATTAGAATGGAAGACGAAGGGTATTACGGTAGATGGTGAGAAGCTGCATCATCTGCGTTTCGCCGATGATATAGTATTAATAGCAAACAACAAGAAGGAACTGCAGGAAGTGCTTAATGAGTTGAATGAAAAATCAAGAATTATAGGACTCAATAGAGCCGTCACATGGTCAACAAATAATAATAGAACAAGAAAAAATCGAATCATGTATATACCTAGGACAAAGGATAGAACTTTCCAAAAACAACCTGAAAACGGTCCTAAACAGAAGAATCTCATTAGCATGGTCAGCGTTTGGTTGACTACAATCTATACTAAGATCCAACATGCCGAATACTTTAAAGGCAAGAACTTTTGACCAGTATGTGCTACCAGTCCTCACGTATGGATCAGAGACATGGTCATTTAATAAAAGCATAATAGATAAGCTCCAAAAAATCTAGAGAGCAATGGAGAGGATAATGTTGAATGTAACGCTGCATGATCACATACCCAACATCTAGATTTACAGAAGATCAAATGTTACAGACACCATACAACTTATATGTACACTGAGATGGAACTGGGCGGAACACATGGAAGAATAAGAGTGGCAGATGGACACGTCAAATAATAGAATGGCGACCACGCGAGAATAAAAGATCCAGAGGTAGGCCAGAGACAAGATGGGCTGATGAGATAAAGAGAATCGCTGGTTATTGGGGAGGCTTACGTTCGAAAATGGATGGATATATATATATATATATATATATATATATGTATATATATATATATATATATATATATATATATATATATATATATATATATATATAAGAAACCTCCGTAACCCGAAGAGCGAGTTCATGGAGAGTGGTCCTCTGATCTTCGAGCAATATTCCCTCAACCTTTTCGATCGTCTCGTCTTTCGCTCCGCTCTTCATCATGCATGTCCATACTACCGCCTGTAAATTCCCTACACCATTTGCGGAGGTGCTGAACGGCCATACACTTCTGTCAATTGTCGATGAAGGTGGAACCCCTTTCATGTTTAAAAAACGAATTATTGTACGAATTTCGCACTTGGCGGTAGCGACGATCAGGACCTCCATCACGGACGGCTCCTGAACCAACATTGCGTGGAGTAGCTAAGTCGGGCACGGTGGAATCGAAAGTGGGGGAATTACTGCACGCAGTAGTGTTGCCGGACCTAAAACCTCTCCCTGTGGCTCCGGCACTTTGAGAGCTTTACTTTTCTATCAGCTCTCGTATATATATATATATATATATATATATATATATATATATATATATATATATATATTAAAAAATAGTTTAAAGGCTGACTTGGATAGAAGAATCTCTCTCTGGTCTGCGTTCGGAAGATTACATTCTACATTTAAATTAGACATCGCAAATACAATAAAAGCCAAAGTATTCGATTAATATATATACCGCCGGTATTAACATATGGCACTTAAACGTGCGCTTTAAATAGGAGTATAATAAATAAACTCCAGGTAACCCAAAGATCAATGGAGAGAAGAATTCTAAATATTAGACTCCACGATCGTATTCCTAACATCGAGATACGAAGAAGATCAAAAATGACAGATGTAATGCAATGAATATGTATATTAAGGTGGAATTGGGAGGGGCATATCGCAAGGATGAATGATAACAGATGGACTCGCCCTATAGTTGAATGGAGGCCTAGAGAATACAAAGATGCAGAGGTAGACCACAGACAAGATGGACGGACGACATAAGAAGATTAGCAGGACACGATTGGATGCAAAAAGCAAACAACAAAGCTTATTGAAGACATATATATATATATATATATATATATATATATATATATATATATATATATATATATATATATATATATATATATATATATATATATATATATATATATATATATATATATATATATATGTATATATATTGTCAAGTAAGAACGCGCATTGTTCATTATATCATTCGACAGTAAAAAATTGCCCGTAAAATGCTAATGATTCAGTAGTTCGTCCAGTCCTCATCAGCGTCGATGATCGCCTGACATCTTCGGAGAATACTTTCAACGAGATTTCCAAAGTGCCCGAAGTTGCCATGACAGCTGCTTTACTGTGTACACCATTTTACTATGAAGCTTCTGCCTAATATATGACCATACGTTCTCTGTTGGGTTGACATCGAGCTTCTGGGATGGCCAACGCAATGTGACGATACCGGATTTCCCTTTTTACTACGATGATTAGGGTCGTTATCCTCTTCAAGAATCTATTCCTTATTTTTATCGATAAATCACCATTTGGCAGTTGGTACTGATGCTTTCTTGTAGATCTGGAGCATTTTTTTAGCGTTCAAACTGTAGGTATAGATAAGGAGTCTCTTAAAAACTTTTTCCGAAAAATATTCCCAAACATGGATCTTCACAGGATGTTTCACGGTGCACTGAACAAATGGGTTAATGAAAATCTACCAGGGTCGTGGTAGATTTTCACTAGAGAGATAACAAACACACCAAAGACACTAAACGTGAATTTAATTATAAAGCGACAAAGATTTTAAATAGAAACTCTAATTACCAAAAACTAAAAATCAAGGAAATGATCGAAATAAGACGGGATCCTGATTTTTTAAATGATAGAACTGATATAGCCTGCCTCAGCCATATTTATCA
The DNA here is from genome assembly GCA_019049505.1 of Pachyrhynchus sulphureomaculatus. Taxonomy (NCBI): domain Eukaryota; kingdom Metazoa; phylum Arthropoda; class Insecta; order Coleoptera; family Curculionidae; genus Pachyrhynchus; species Pachyrhynchus sulphureomaculatus. The sequence goes on along the minus strand of CM032455.1, from coordinate 151,904,857 downwards.
AAATATAATCCACATGAAATTTAAAAAAAAATAACATAAATACCATCTCACCTTTACAAACTAGTAAACATCCAATATTTCGATCAATAATGACCTGTGTATGAAAAATACTGAGTTTATTAGGTACGTACCATATACCAAATCAAATATTTCAGTAAATATTTTTTGTATTAATTTTAAAATAGTACCAAACTTTTAATTTTTAATTTTAAATTGTAAAATGTGTCCTGAAACTTTTTTAAAAAATTTTTAGATATTTTGAGAATGCCCACAAAAAAATGGGCGAAACGTCAGTAAAGACTAAATAAAATAAAATAAGTTGTTTTAATAAGTAGAACGAAAATCCTAAGAAATAAAAAAAAAGCACAGAATATATATATATATATATATATATATATATATATATATATATATATATATATATATATATATATATATATATATATATATGATAAAAGTTAAATCGTTATTTTGACAAGAATATATTAAGTATTATCTTTAAGTAGAAAAGCATTTGTGAATATTTTTTTCAGTGAATTTTTTAATGTGAAGCTTATCCTAGTTACTTCATGAAAACGAAGATTCAGGACTTTATATTGCCTCGTAAATGACAAAATTTTTCATTTTCATCAACTTCCAGCTTACTATTACTATTATGACTTAAACAATTTCGTTTTATGACAGTAGCAAATCATCAGGAAGGTAATTTAGTTTCTGGATTATGTGAGAAGAATAACGACAAAGATACGGTATAGAGACCGGCAATATGGGGACAAGGGTGAAAATTTACTGACGCATAAAAATGATAAGGTGGCGTTTTATTGGGGTAATAATTGGTAAATATAGGCTTTATTTGTATGAAAGAGGTGTGTTTTTTTACTAGTAGTGGAAAAAAATATTGATTCCTTGCCTGTAATTGTTAAAGACGTTCCCAAGAAAGTATATTTTCTTAGGATTATCTAGAAAATTTGAATATACATATTTATGAGTGCCCTTCACGTAGAAAAAATTTCATTACTCCTGTGTACTTGCAAACTGTAAGCTATTTTTTTAAGTTAATTCTGGAAATATGTTCCATGGACATTACTTCAATTGATCCAAACATAATTTTAGCCATTTTTTACATATTAGATATATTTTTCATTCCTCACAGTATTGATAAATTTTATCAATTAACGGTTTTTTCTTCTGACGAATTTTTTAAACAACTTTTTTTCATTATACTACTTACTACCTTACCTAAAATATCAGAAAACGTTCCATAGTCCTTAAACTTTCATTTTAGATACTTAAGAACTCATTTAAACAATTTAGGCCCGATAAATTGGCCATTTTAGTCTCTTTAATTTGTTTAATGCAAAGCATTTTTTTTTTAAATTATTTTTTCTTGAGTTTTATAAAATTTTCAGTAACCAAAGTTATTTTTAATTATTATTCACAGGTTACTGTACATGTTGAGTGGCTGAGGAAGTCATCTGGTCTATTTAGGCTGAAAAAAATGACGACTTTACTTTCAATTTTATCTTTTTGAAGCATTTTGGAACTGTTAATATGAAGTGGTTTTAAGAGCTGTCCTCTTATTAACCTTGATGTCCCTAATGCCTCGAGTAAAGGTCTGATGACTACGGAGGGTAGTATAATAAAGTTATTTGTTTCCTGATTAAAAACTCCCATACAGACAGTAGGTGTGCGAAGGTGCATTTTTTGCAAAAGTTCCAGTCGTTTGCCTTTTTAGGCAACCTTTACAGCACTCCCAGATAGTACACTTGGTCAATTATTTGTTATTAAAAAATTTTCTCGATTTTGATTGATGGAATTTTTACGATCTTGGAAAATCATACGAATTCCTTTTTTGCTTCATGGAGTTCTCCCATTCACCCAAACTAACATTTCCCGTATTCCACTTCCACTCTTGCCCAGTTTCGTAATAAATTGAATGCTAATTTTTTGCTCTTATGCCACCTCAAACATTTTTACGACAGCACACACCCAAGCACAAACAAGAATCCACGCCACTCATCACCAGTCTGCCACGCGTCAACGCGATCCCTACTGTGAGATACTGAAGGACCAAGGATCTGAAATCCGAAGCGGGGCACGGTGGCGAGTTCGCAAACTTATTTATCAGACCTCGTAAGACCTTTCTTTTTAACACCTTCACTATCAACGCTGGTGTGCCCCAAGGCTCCATACTATCTCCTACTATCTTTCTCATTTGCACTGACGATCTGCTGGAAAAGACCGTAAACCCAATCTCCAGTTTTGCAGATGACAGTACGCTTATCTCTTCATTTACTTTGAACGCTCGGACATCGGCTACTCAGACGAATATCCGCAGATAGCGGGAAGTCGTTCAATTTAACAAAGTAGAATTTAACGCTACAAAGACCCAGGCAGCAGTTTTTGCTAAAAAAGTTAAAGTTGCTGAACCCGACATAGTTATGGCGGGGCACTCCATTTCTATAACATCGTCACTCAATTTGTTGAGCGTTAATTTGGGAGCAAATATGTCCTGGCAGGCATAGCAAGGATAGCTTCTCAAAAGTTGGGAATATTATTTCGAACCAGAAAGCTTTACACTCCACAACAACTGTTAATTCTTTACAAAGCTCAAATTCGACCAACTATGGAATACTGCTCCCATGTTTAGGGCTCCGCTCCCAAACCTACATTGCATTTGTTGGATTCTATTCAGAGAAGAGCTGTTCATCTGATTGGAGACCCGGAACTGGCCGGCGGCCTTGATTCGCTGGAACATCGAAGAACGGTTGGCGACTTGAGCATATTCTACAAGGATTTTCATGGAAAGTGTTCAAAGGATGTAGCCCGCATAATTCCTCCCAGAGCGGTGCATGTTAGAAATACACGTCACGCTAATACGTCACATCCATATGAGGTTCAACTTATTACTCCTCGTACAACGCTTTTCAAGCAGTCTTTTATATGGAGAACATCATCCCTTTGGAATAATTTGCCCAGGACTGTGTTTAACACCGAGTACAATTTACAGCGATTCAGGAACAACCTGAATCGCTTTTTTCCGCACACGTGTCGCTCCTGTAGCTCTTTAAGTACTTCCCTGCAGCAGGTGTGCTAGACCCATAAAAAAAAGTATTGAATTGGAAATCTACTGTTGTAGTTCGTTAAAAATAATTTCTGCTGGCTTCGGTTCTTGTTATATTTCTACATAGACGCAGCAAAGTCTATTTTAAGAATCAAGAAACGTTCAGATAGTAACAACTTTCCGAATGGAGGCATAAAAAAATAATTAAATTAGCTCCAAAACCACTAAAGTTACACTAAGTTTGTCTGATTATCCTCGTAGTTCAACCAGTGTGTAACATAATATATTGCCTTTAAGAAGCGAGAACACAATATTTATCTTTTACAACTATACAAGCTGGATGTATAAAACGGTTTTGAGAGAACTTGTCTAACTTAACGTTAAAATATTGGCTAAACTACCCCTAAAATAATCAAAACTGACTAAACTATGTTTGTTTGTGATTTTAGTAAATTTTGCCACTTTAAGAAACTAGACTGACAAGACTTAACGTTTTAGATTGGCAAAGTTTGGTCTTGTAGCTTATATTTAATCTTCTTTAATTAAAAGTTCGACTTTAAAAAAGTATGCAGAGTGATGTTTCTGTAAATAAATGCTGTCGAACTACCGAGTAAAATATATTACAACATCCTACAATAGAAACTTAAACTTTTTAAATGAAATCGATAAAACAAAGCAACGCTACATATATTTCACATTCCGAATATCGATAACCGTCAGTATAAAAAAACTAAATAATTTAAATAATAAAACTAATAAATCGTTTTTTCCTAAAAATCCAAAACGCCAACAATTATGTTCGGTTCCCGAACCGCTTCAGATCAGCATCATAAAAATGGAATCTACTGTTTTAAATGTAAAATGTAAAAATTTGTTCAAGGTAAGAAAAAATACTTATAACTTGTTTCTACATTAACTAATTAAGAACTTATTTGACTTTAGATATGCAACGTATTTTTCTTCTTCTTTATGTGCCATATCCGGTCCCCTAGACATTGGCGATCACTGTGGAGAGATTTTCTATGTCTAAACAGTCTAAACAGATCTCCAGCTTTTTGTATACCTGTCCATTCTGATATTATTCAGTCAAGACATCTGCTTTCTACTAACACCACGCCTCTCCCCAATCTTTCCTTTCATAATTAACTGGAAGTGGGAGTATTTTTCTCCACGTAGTACATGGCCAAAGTAAGCAATTTAGCGACAGTAATCTTTCCGAATTTGTTATTTTTAAGACCCCTCATTCGTCAGCAAGTCAGTCCATGGTATTCGAAACATTCTGCGGTGAATCGACATTTCAAATGTTTCCAGTCCATCCAACGTGCTTATTTTTATTGTACAGCACTCTACTCCATACAGCAGCACAGACCAGATATAACATTTGACCATCCGCTGTCTTAGTCTAAGGTTCAGATTGTCATTGCAAAGAAGAATGTTTATTTTTCTAAAGCTAATACGAGCTGCTTCGATTCTGTATTTTATCTGTATATCGGGATCTATGATGTCTGTAATCATACTTTTCAAATATATAGAACTCGTTCTATCGGTGTATTGTTAAGTATCAATTTCGCATCCTCGCTGACATTGATGATGACTTTGCCTACTGAGTCATGTTGTGGCAGGTCGCTGACATGTTTCGTCTCGTTAAAACAATTTACCTACTTCTTCACCAACGGTACCGACTTTTTAATATATTTAACGACCGCAGAATCTGTTTTTGTAGGCCCCTTGGGATGGGAACAAAGAAAGACTGCCTCGAATCGCTGCGCAAACAAGTGACTCATTTTGGATTTTACGTGATTTCGACGAAAGTTTGGAATCGACTGATACTTTTACTAAAATGCGTCGTAGACAAAGGTTCCCTCTACCGATTTTTTGTTGAATCGCTAGAATCGCATCTATCAAAAATGAGTTATCGCGGACACGTTTTTACTTAACAGAATGAACATGAAAGAGTTACGTGGCATATACGAGATAAGTATTGTGACAAGAGGTAAAAAAAATTAAACGTCGTCTAACATGTGCATGAACATAATCATATAGTATTATTAGATAATGTAAGAATGTATTTAATAGGAGATTGTTAGATGTCTAGGAAAGAACTCAAATTATAAAATAGAAAAATAGTCTAAATGAGGACCAAGGAACTATTTCTTACAGTCCTCTGTATTAGTTACTTGTGTAGCACCATTGTGCCAAAGAAAAGCTCAACTTAATTCGTACTATTATATTGAAAACAATTTGAAATATTGTTTTCCATACACTATTTAGGATTCCGCAAAAGAAATACTTAAAACTACTGTAATACTTATTACACAAACGATGCTTGTTTCTGTGTGTCAAAGCTCAATGTCAGCATGGACGAAGCCACCGTCCCAAAAAAATTGTGCATCCAGTTATATATACATATATATATATATATATATATATATACATATATATATATATATATATATATATATATATATATATATATATATATATAGTTATGCTTTTGCCCAGATTTTAAAAAAAAAAACGATCATTTTGACCTATACAATAAAGTTCTTCTCATTGACAAATATATAATACAAACTGATAATACACCAGCCATAATAGTTCTTCAACTTTAAGTTAAAATAATAGCTAAGCCATGCCGAAAATAATCAACAACAACCAAGTTTGTTCGTGCCTGCTTCGCTGAGAAGCCAGATTGATAAGACTTGAAATTAGTAAAGTTGTTGGCAATGTACCTTTAGTTTAAGTTAGAGCGATCCTTCAGCTTGCCTTTGACAAAACATTTGAATTTACTTTTAAATAAGAAAATGAACTACTGATAAACTACTGCTCAAAATTTGGGTTAAAATATATATATATATATATATATATATATATATATATATATATATATATATATATATATATATACATACATATATATATATATATATATATATATATATATATATATATATATATATATATATATATATATATATATCTACCAGGTGTACAAGTATGAAATGAGGATTTTTTTTTTCTAAAAATCATGTTAAATTCGGAAGAATGATAAAAAGTGTTTTATTCAAACTATGCTCCATCGCTTGTTATACGTTTTTTTTCCCATCTTTCGGGCAATTTGTGAATACCACGCCAATCCCCTTTTGCTGCGAACCATTCATCGAGCCATTTTTTTCACATCTTCGTACGAACCAAAGCGCTGCTCAGCAAATGCGTGCCCCATCCATACAAACAAGTGGTAATCGGAAGGAGCCAAGTCTGGGGTAGAACTTCCCACCCGAGTGTTTCCAACGTGTCGCGAACTGATTTTGCCGTATGTGATGGAGCATTGTCATGAAGAAAAATGACTTTGTGTTGCCTCTTTCGGTCTCTGGTCTTTTTTTTAGCAGCGAACGGTTCAAATCGGTCAATTGTTTTCGGTAACGTTGAGTATTAACAGTTTCCCCAGTTTTTAACAGCTCATAATAGACCATGCCCCTCTGGTCCCACCAAACACAGAGCATCGTCTTTCTGCCAAAGCGATTCGGTCTTGCGGTCGATGTGGATAATGCGCCTGGGTCTACCCATGATTTTTTGCGCTTGGGATTCTCAAAACAAATCCACTTTCATCTCCTGTAACTATACGATGCAAAAACGATTTCCTTTTGTACCGAGCGAGAAAAATGTCACACGTGTTGTTGCGCTTTTCCATTTGCCTGTCGTTCAACTCATGTGGTACCCATCTACCGGTCTTCTGAATTTTTCCCATCTCTCGTAGCCGACGGGAAACAGCTTGTTGACTAACGCACAATTGCTTGGCGAGTTGTTTTTGTGTTTGCGAGTCATCTTCGTCCAACAGTGCTTGCAATTCCACATCTACGTATTTTTTGGCGGTTTTCCACGTTCTTCGTCTGTAACATCGAAGTCACCACGTTTGAAACGCCGAAACCATCGTTCATACGTATCTTGCGATGGAGCATGTTTACCATAAGCTTCTCGAAGTAATCGGTATGATTCAACAGCAGTTTTCTTCAAATGAAAACAAAAAATTAATGCTGTCCGCGAATGCTCTTTGTTCGGTATAAATTTCGACATATTGAACACAACAACACAACACTATGCACACACTTTTCCAATTTATCACTCGTGCGCGTCTGACACTTGTTGATGACACAACAAAATGGCGCAGTGTCAAAACTTTATAGCACAAACTGCATTGGTGCACCATCTGTTGTCTGAAATCCACATTTCATACTTGTACACCTGGTATATATATATTTTCTACAGCTGACGCTGTCGTTCTTTGATTCCATCCATTTCTATATTCCCAGTCTCCATCTATTAGACCTCTGTCTGGGTCTGCCTCTTTTTCTTCTCCCTATAGTTAATATATCAATTAAATTCGAAAAAATACGTTTTTTTTTTCTAATTTCGCGCTATATCAAAAACAGCTCGATGAAAGATTTCAATTTTTTATCATTATTTTATATACCCCTTATATAAACCTTTTTCACCAATAATATTGCAATTTACAAGAACTTTAAATGAAAGTCAGGTCAAGATAGCCGTATAGAGGAGTTGCACAGTATTAATAATCTTTATAACAATCCGCTACGTCGATGATGCAGTCCTCATCTCCAGTGATATGACGTCCACAAGTCCCTGCCCACACGTTTATCTTTTGTGGTCTTTGAGAATGACTGTCGATTATCCAGTGGGGATTCTCAGTAGACCAGTACCGGCAATTATGCCTGTTAACTCTTCCGTTAAGAAAAAATGTGGATTCGTCAGAAAAAATAGGTTAGGATCATTATTGATTCGTTCCATCATGACTTCGCAAAATTCAACGCATCTATCGTAGTCATTTTCAGATAATTCTTGCAATAGAATGAGAATGAGAGAATGAACCTTCAGAAGATCTTTCATGACTTCAATTTGGTAGCGAGAAAACTAAACATGATTATCAACACAACCAAGACAAAATGTATAGGAAGTACTATTGAACAGGTTAATAATTTTATATATCTGGGAAAAATGATAATAAGCTACGGAGACTTAAACAGGGAAGTAAAACAACAGTCTATGAAGACACAACCAAGATAAAATGTATGGTAGTTTCAAAAGGATTATTAAGGTGCAAGCTGGGGATCCAAGGAAGTACTATTGAACAGGTTAATAATTTTAAATACCTGGGAACAATGATAACAAGCTATGGAGACTTAAACAGGGAAGTAAAACAACAGTATATGAAGTCATCACTAATAGCAGGTCGTTTGACGGATATAGTATGGAAAAATAAATACCTCACAGTGGAAAGTAAAATAAGAATATACAAGACAACAGTGACACCGATACTCATATATGCTGCAGAAACAAGAGCTAACACATGTAAAACAGCACAAATGATGACAACAGAAATGAAGGTGATTAAGGATATACATGGAAAAACTATCCACGACAAAATTCGCAACAAAGATCTACAAGAACTAAGTAAGATCCAAGAAATATCCAAATGGGCCAGAACTAGAAGAAAACAATGGAATAAACACGTAGATCGAATGGACGACAACAGACTGGTAAAAAGCGCCAAACTTAATAAACCCTGCGGTAGAAGAACTAGGAGCAGACCTCCGAAAAGGTGGAAGGAATGCTGGACATCCACATCGGAAGAGGCTTAATAGGGATAAAACAGGCAGTATGCCTACTTATATGACGTACCATATAAGAAAGAAGAAGAAGAAGATAATGAAAATGCGAATGAAACAAAATTATCTTCAATACAGCAAGCCACCTTTTTTATTCATAAAGAAAACACAGTTATAGATAACTGCTTATCACCCTTCATGGCTAATGTATTCATGATGAAGTTTGAAACTTAAGCCAGTCAAGAATTTGAGTACTTTCCAAGGATATGGTAATAGGTATGTGGAAAATGTAGTCGTGATATTCAATACAAAAAATCAGATGTAGTTATTTTTTATACGTAACATTATCCAATTTCCTTGAAAAATACATTTGTTTTTTTACAGGAAAAAAATGTCGATTGATACGGTCCCTTGATATAATTCAAAAACAGAGTCGAAAATAGGAAATATTGGCAAGGGACGATATATGACAAGCAACGAGGGATGAAACAAATATTTATATGGTAAAGAACATGAGCCTATATTATATCAATTTTCCAATAGGGTTTATTAGGAAGAGACATGATAAGGGAAAATAAAAGATACGCCTTTATATATAAACAGATATTTTAAACTTCTAGTTAAGGCGTTTCTATTTTTCGCTGACATGAAATACTAAAATACTTCCAATTTATTTTCACATTAGTTAACATAGGAATAAAATTTTAAGTACATAAACCAAGACTAGGTAAAATGATACAAATCTCTTTCACGGTCAAATTTTATAAAAGACAACAAAGAAAGAAAGAAATAAATACTAGGCTTTTAGTTTATAATATCATTAGCTTATTCCATCCAAAGTCGGATGTAAGCCTCCCAAAGTTGCCTCCAGTGAGCTTCGTTGTTTGCTCCTTGCATCCAATCGTGTCCCGCTAATCTTTTTATGTCATCCGTCTATCTTGTCTATACTCTATCTCTGCATCTTTTATGTTCTCTAGGCTTTCATTCAACTATACGGCTATTATCATTCAACCTTGCGATTTGCCGCGCCCAACTCCACGTTAATATACGTATTCGTGGTATTACATCTGTTACATTTGATCTTCTTCGAATCTCGAATTTAGGAATACGATCTTGAGGTCTAATATTCAGCATTCTCCCCTCCATTGCTCTTTGGAATACCTGGAGTTTATTTATTGTCATCATCATTCGCTTATTCCATCCGTAGTTGGATGTAAGCCTCCCCAGTTTGTCTCCAATGAGTTTCGTTGTTTGCTTTTTGCATTCAGTCGTGTCCTGCTAATCTTTTTATGTTATCCGTCCATGTTATCTGTATTCTACCTCTTCATCTTTTATGTTCTCTAGGCCTTCATTCAACTATACGGCCTATCCATCTGTTATCATTCGGTCTTGCGATATTATGCCCCGCCAAATTCCACCTTAATATGCATACTCATTGCACTACATCTGCCACTTTTGATCTACTTCGTATTTCGATGTTAGAAATACAATCTTGTAGTCTAATATTTGGCATTTTCCTCTCCATTGCTCTTTGGGTTACCTGGAGTTTATTTATTATAATTTTATTTAAAGCCTACGTTTCAGTGCCGTACGTTAATACCGGCAGAACGTACTGATCGAATAATTTGGTTTTTATTATATTTGGGATGTCCAATTTGAATGTAGATTGTCATCTTCCGAACGCAAGACAAGCTTCTGACCAAGTCAGGCTTAAAATTATTTTTAATAATTCGATTTTTTATCCTAAATATATGAATGTTTGTACCTTTTCTATTCTTTCATCTTCTATTAATAGTTCCTGACTGTTATCTTCAATTTTGTTGTTTAAATATTTGGTTTTGGTGAAGTTTATTTTTAGACCTATTTGTCGAGACTTGTTATTTAATTCCATCAACATTTCTTGTAATTCTTCTTTTGTGTTGGCGATCCGAGTGATATCATCTGCGAACCTTAAGTAATTTAATCGTTCAGCGTTCATTAGTATTTCTTTATTTTCCCACTTTAACGATTTGAACATGTCTTCTATGGTCAAAGTGAACAGCTTTGGGGATATCGAGTCGCCTTGTATAATTCCTCTTTTAATTTTGATTTTATTTGTTTTGTCTTCAAGCATTATTTGTGGTGTGGCAAGTCAAACGTGTCAATCAAATGGAAATACATAATAAAGACCACCCTACAGAAATTATAAACAAATAATATTTAGGATTGTTTAGAACAGGGGTGCTCAAACGGTCGATCGCGAACGACAAGTCGATCGCGAGTGCTTTTTGAGTCGATCTCGAGAAAAAAATTCCGATATAGAACTATTCACAGATTTTGTTTTAGGTAACTAAAACAAAATGTAATGAATAAACTACTAAAATTTATTCGATCCACAATTAGGCCAGAATAAACCCCCTCATCACTTTCTTTTATCGTAATAACTCCCTGCTAGCGGCAAAAGGCGGCTTTATCAAAGGAACGCGCGGTACTTGTCAAAGAAAAGCCGCGTTTTTGATTCCCGCCGATTTTTCTAGAAACTTCGGGCGGCGTGTTTTGACGGGAACATTCGAGACTTCGTTCGCGCTGATATAAATGTTGCGCCTGCAGGAATAGGAGTCAGTCTGAGTTGTAACTTGAAGGCGATACATCGATACAAAGTTTATTAATAAATAGTCCAAAATGAGTGCGGCGAAGAAAAGTAAAACTTATCATTTTAATAACGATTGGAAGGAAGAATTTTTCTTTTGTATGGTAAAGGATAAGTGCATTTGTCTCATTTGCGGTGCGTCAGTTGCAATACCTAAGCATGGGAACTTAGAGAGGCATCATAAAACGGTTCATAAAAACTATGAAAAGGATTTTCCGTCACATAGTGAATTAAGAAAACGAAAAGTACGTGATTTGATAACTTGTTTGAAAAAAGAACAAACCATGTTCACAAGACCAGCCAAACAATCAAAAGCTGCAACGATCACGTCATTTAAAATATCTCATATATTAGCGAAACACAAGAAACCATTTGATGATAGATTGGTTTTGAAGGAAGTATTTATTGAAGCGGGTGAGACTTTATTTGGAGATTTTAAAAATAAACCAGAGATTATGTCTGCTATTAGAGAACTTCAGTTATCTCGTCCGACTGTCACAAGGCGTGTTGAAGTCATGAGTCAGGACATGGCAGATAAACTAAAACATGATATCATACTTTTCTTTACAGTTCGACGAATCCACCGATATGACAGACACTGCCCAGCTGTGTATTTTTATTCGAATGGTATTCAATGACATGTCGGCTAAGGAAGAGTTTTTGACAATGATTCCTTTGAAAGGAAAGACCCGTGGCGAAGATATATATGACGTTTTCTTCAATTTTGTAACAAACTACAAGCTACCAATATATAAACTAGTGTGCATTACAACCGATGGAGCACTAGCAATAACTGGAAACAAAAACGGTTTTGTGGCATTGCGTCGAGCTAATGATGATTTCCCTTCATTTTTCTCCTTCCATTGCATTATACATCAACAAGTTTTGTGTTCAAAAGTTCTAAACATGGAGGAGATTATGGGCATTGCAATAAAATTTGTGAATTTTATCCGTGCACGTAGCTTGCAACGACGGCTCTTTAAATTGCAGTTAGAAGATAGTAAGTCAGCTGAACACACTGATTTAGTTCTTCACACGGACGCCAGGTGGTTGAATCGCGGAAAATTCCTAGAAAGGTTTCAAGAATTATTGCCCGAAATAACAGCTTTTCTGGACGAAAGGGTGATGACACTCAGATGCTGAAAACCGAAAATGGCTGACTGATTTGGCATTTTTGACAGACATCACAATGCATTTAAACACCATTATTTTGGAGCTTCAAGGTAAAGGAAAAAACTATTATTGAGATGATTAGCGCAATAAATGCATTCAAAAGTAAATTGAAACATATGATAGATCAACTGAAAAATTTTCCGTCTTTGAAAGCAAGGATTCCTCAGTTGAATTATGATATTTATGAGGCAGAATTATCAAATATTTTGGGCCAATTCGAAATACGTTTTTATGATTTCAGTAAATTGGCAAATATCGCATCATTTATGATTAATCCTTTTTCGTGTAAAAACATTGAGGAATTAGCTACTGAAATAGCAAGTCAGTTTAACATGGACTCATGTTCTGTTGAAAATGAGTTAGTGCAGATTATATCAGATATACATCTCAAAGCCACAGTATCTGATACAAAATTCTGGTGTTTTATATCTGAAGATAAATATCCGAATCTAAGGCAAATCGCCCTCCAACTGACGGCAATGTTTAGGTCAACTTACTTGTGCGAGTCTGCATTTTCTGAAAAGAAGATAATTAAGTCAAAATATCGCAATCGACTAACTGACGAACATATGTCATCATGCTTGCGATTAGCACTCGGTAATTACGTACCATCTTATGAAAAGTATCCTGAGGACATGCAGTGCCACGCTTCAACATCCAAAGTCACTCTTTAGTTAAGTTTAGACACTAGAACTTGTTTGTTTTGTAAGAACCAATAAACTCGCAATTTTGAATAATTATGAGTTTTTTCATTGACATTTTAGAGCAGACCTACACTTACCTTGACTAAAAAAATGCATATTGTGCGAAAAACCAATATCTATGCCACGATAAACCCTACCTAGACGACAATCCTGCATCACACTTACTTGCAGCCTCTCAGAGTCGATCGATCGTAGTCTAACAGTATTGAGGTAGATCGCCAGCAGTTCAAGTTTGAGCATCCCTGGTTTAGAATATAGCAAAATCCTTCTGAAACCATTAAAGACAATTACAGAGGAAAGTAAAACATGTGAATTCAGAGATGTAAGAGACATGATAAGAAAAAATAAAAGATATATCTTTATATATAAACAAATATTTTAAACTTCTAGTTAAAGCGTTTCTATTTTTCGCTGACATGAAATACTAAAATACTCCCAACTTATTTTCACATTAGTTAACGTAGGAATAAAATTTAAATACATAAAACAAGACTAGATAAAATGGTACAAATCACTTTCACGATCGAATTTTATAAAAGACAACAAAGAAAGAAAGAAACACTAGGCTTTTAGTTTGAATCGTCATTAGCTTATACCTTCCATAGTCGGATGTAACCCTCCGCAAGTTGTCTCCGTTGAGCTTTGTTTTTTGCATCCAATCGTGTCCCGCTAATCTTTTTATGTCGTCCGTCTATCTTGTCTGTGCTCTACCTCTGCATCTTTTGTGTTCTTTAGGCCTCCATTCAACTATACGGCTTGTCCATCTGTTATCATTCGCCCTTACGAGTTGCCCCGCCCAATTCCACGTTAATATACGTATTCGTAGTATTACATCTGTCACTTTTGATCTTCTTCGAATCTCGATATTAGGAATACGATCTTGGGGTTTAATATTTGGCATTCTTCTCTCCACTGCTATTTGGTTTTTCTTCAAGCATTATTTGTGATGTGGCAAGTCAAAGGTGTCAATCAAACAAAAATACAGAATAAAGACCAACCTATAGAAATTATAAACAAGTAATATTTAGAATTGATTAGAATATAGCAAAATCCTTCTGAAACCATTAAAGACAATTACAGAGGAAGGTAAAACATGTCAATTCAGACATGCAACCAGAAATAAGTAAGTGGATATTAGAAAGGCATTAAGAGAAATGGAAAATAACAAATCACCTAACGCAGATGGTATAAACTAACACTTTCTTTTTGCATGGTCGCGTGTTTCGCTAACTATGTTAGCATCATGAGAAACGATAATTTACTAAATCACAGACTAAGAGTTTGACTATTTTTATTAAAACGGTGGTTGATTGGAGTGGAACGAGCCAATCACAGACGCCGGCTTAGTTCCAGTCGAGTAACCCGTACCGAGAACTGCGGGGCGTATATTTCGGATAGTGATTTTTTTTCATATGCATTTTTATTTATTTTACTTTTAACTAAAGCTCACGTTTCAGTGCCATATGTTAATGCCGGCGCTACATATTGATCGAACACACTGGCTTTTATTGTATTTGCGTTGTCCAATTTAAATGTAGATTGTAACCTTCCAAACGCAGACCAAGCTAACGAGACTTTTCTATCCAAGTTAGCCTTTAAATTATTTTTTGATATTTGGATTTTTTATCCTAAATATGTGAATATTTTTACCTGTCCTATTCTTTCACCTTCTATTAATATTTCTTAGCTGTTATCTTCATTTTTGTTATTCAAATATTTTTTTATTTAGTTTAAATACAGTAATACCCCGCTTAGCGCGACCCCGTTACGCGCGGTTTCACTATAACGCGAATTTCAAATTTCGCGCTCATGTAGTCATTAACTTCTCTATGGTCGCGGGGGGATCCCCGCTTTCTCTGAATATTCTCTTTGAAGAATTGGGAATTCCCTGTCCTTCGACTTTGTTCTATGGGGATTTCCTCGTTCGTTTCGTGTGTTCATTTGTTCCGTAATGTTAGTTCGGTCGGCTGGCAGTTTTGTTTTAATATTTATTGGAGATACATACATACATAATTTAACCCTACGTTAAAAATGCCGCCTGTAAAGAAAAAAGAGCGGAAAAGCGTCACTTTGGAATTGAAGATGAAAGTGTTAAGAAGAATGGAAAATGGAGGCAAAGCAACAATTGTTGGGAGAGATTTTGGACTCTCAGAATCGACTGTGAGAACGATTTATAAAAATCGGGAAAAAATTAAAATCTCCAGCGAAGGTTCAACACCTATAAGTGCAACAAAACTTTCTCGTTCGAGATCATCTATCTTAGAAAGAATGGAGAAATTACTGTCAGTCTGGATCGAAGATTTGAATAAGAAGAACACACCACTAAGTCAAGATCTCATATGCACAAAAGCAAAATCTTTGTATGAGATGCTGAAAACAAAAGAAGGAGAAGGGAGTGCCACTCCGACTTTTGCTGCCAGCAGAGGCTGGTTCCATCGGTTCAAGCAGCGTTCTAATCTTCACAATATCCACATAACAGGCGAGGCGGCCAGCGCGGACATTCAAGCTGCAGCTGAGTTTCCAGACAAGTTTCAAGACTTCGTTAGACGAGAGAAAATTCCTGCTTGTCTCATCTTCAATGTTGATGAGACCGCACTTTACTGGAAAAAAATGCCATCTCGAACATTCATTTCTAAGGAAGAACGTCAAGCCAGTGGTTTCAAAGCTGCGAAAGATCGACTAACACTTCTGCTGGGTGGTAATGCCACTGGTGATTTCAAACTGAAACCTTTACTAGTGTACCATTCAGAAACACCCCGTGCAATGCGAGGCACAGACAAGACAAGTCTACCAGTTGTGTGGCGATCAAACAGAAAGGCGTGGGTTACACGGGAAATTTTTCAAGAATGGTATTCTAATAGTTTTTGCCCATCAGTCAAATCATACTGTGACAGAAATGGGCTTGAACCTAAAGTTATATTACTCTTAGACAATGCCCCAGGACATCCAACCTCACTTGATACGCCCAGAGACTTAAAAGTGTACGTAAAGTTCCTTCCACCAAACACTACGTCAATATTACAACCTATGGACCAGGGAGCAATAGCAAACTTCAAAGCTTATTACCATCGCCGCACTTTTAGCCAACTAATTCATGAAACTGACGGGGAAGGAAGACAGTCTATGCGAGAGTGGTGGAAGTCATACAACATTATGAAGTCTATTCACAACATAGAAGAGGCTTGGAAGGAAGTTAAAATGAGTTGTATGAATGGGGTGTGGCGTAATCTTTGGCCAGATGTAGTGGAAGCACCTAGAAGAATTGTCCAGATGCAGAGACAAGTGCTTGAAGACATTGCTGCAATGATTGAGGGGTCTGAACTTGAAGATGTCACGGTAGAAGATCTCGTAGAACTTGTAGCAACGCACGACGATCCTATTAGCAATGAAGATCTGATCGAGTTACAGAATAATCCTATCTACGATGAGGAAGAACAAGTAGAAGAGAAAGTTTTATCTTCAGGGGAAATACAAAATGCACTTTCAAAAATTTATTCAGGTTTGGACATATTGCAGAGTATAGACAATAATGATGACCGTGTCTTGACCGTGTGTCAAACAATTAAAAACAGTGTTGGGTGTTATGAACGTATTTTACAAGAACGTAAACAAAACGTTACCCAAAAGACAATAGATGTATTTTTCCGTAAAAAATAAGAGTATGTATTGCATAAAGTGTTCTTAGAATTAAAGTGATTGATTAAAATGATTTGTATTTTTTTGTATTAAATTTTGACTATGTTTAATCATAAACCTCGATATACGCGAATTTCAGTTTAACGCGATTTTTTTCGGAACGTATCCCTCGCGTAAAGCGGGGTATTACTGTACATCTATGTAAAAGGTTGAGTTTTATGTATAGAGAGAATAAATCCTGAACACGCCTAATCTATAAATCACTTAATTCACTAAACTTAATTGTGTTTTAATAAAGGTATGTATGACAGTTTCCCCGACAGTTAAGATTAATATTGCACACAGTAGTGGTTACCTATTTAATAATCTTGATTGTATTCGTAAATCGTACTTTCTTGAACTTAACTTCCTCGTAAGTTACTGATACCGTTGTTTGCCTTCTGGTGACCTGAGCTTGCTTTCTATTTAAGAGCCTTAACTCGACACAGATGAACAGTTTGCTTTTCTTTAGTTCTTTTTCCATGACATGATATATAAATATACATATATATATATATATATATATATATATATATATATATATATATATATATATATATATATGTATATACATACATACATATATATATATATATATATATATATATATATATAGTGCGGCGCCAAAATCCGGACAAATTAAAAAATTTTTTTGAGACATAATTTTTATTGCAAAAATGGAGACGTTTATAATTTTTTTTTACTAAATTATTTGTTATTTCTTAAAGAACACATTTACTCAATATAATCCCCTTCTGCTTGAATGATCGCTTCCATTCTTGGTCTGAAGCGGTCGCTGGCCCGTTTTAATGAGTCATGGTCCATATCAGCGAATGCCGCTTCAATAGCGGCTCTCAATGATGCGACATTTGGATGCCTGAACTTGTTTGTTACCCTTTCAACCACGCTCCTTACATAGAAGTCCAAAGGATTTAAATCTGGGCTGTTGGGACGCCAAAATTCTTTGGACCAAAACATGTCGACGTTGTCCGACAACCAGTTTTTTCCTTGCCGGTGTTGCAAAACCTTCGTTGGACTTCTCCGACTCGTTATAATTCGCGACAACATCATACACAATCGATCTTGGGTACCCGAGGAATCGAATTATTTCTGTCGCTGAGCGCCTAGCGACAAACATTTATAAATGCGTCATTTGTCAAGCTATTTGGACGCCAATGGCGACCTCTCGAAGTGGTATAAAACGGCGGTAAATTCAAATTGAATTCTGTCCGGATTTTGGAGCCGCACCCTAGATATATATATATATATATATATATATATATATATATATATATATATATATATATGTATACTATTCGTATTCTCCGCCTTCTCTTGTCCAAAAAAGCTTTCTTGGCAAATGTTGCTTCGAAAAACAGTTTCTGAGATAGTGGGATGTTTTGTTTCCATTTTTAAATTCCATTGTCAAATTCGCAAATGCGTTCCTTCACCCGTTTCTTCACGTTGTATAGTGACTTGGCAACGCTCAAAAATTACTCTGGCAATGATGTAAGATATCATATCTTCTATGACTTAATTAGCTTGTAGTAGTACCGACACAAAGTCATTTTTGATAGATATCAAACAAGTTTTACGAGTATTAACAAGAATTAATTCCTTCTCAAGGTCAACAGTGTTTTAAATCTAGATTATTATGGAGTACACTTTTGGTGAGCAAACTGATATGATTTTAGTGTTTGGTTTTTGTAACGGGAACGGTCGCAAATGTGCTCGCGTATATCACGAAAGATTTTCACATCGTTGGACTCCTAACCATCAGACTTTTGCCAATATTGAAAGGCGACTTCGAGAAATTGGACAATTTAAGCCGATCACAATTAATGGGCGGCATGCACACTCACCCTTCTGTTTTAAACATTTGTTTGAATACTACAGCGCGCATTTTCTTAATAGACCAAGAGGACGACCCGAAATTTGGATCTGTTGATTAACTGTCTCCCTAGTTGTTCATTCTATCGGGCGAGTCGAATAAAAGCCTTTAACGTTGATTTTACGGCCCGGTACCCGGGAATGCCCAGATAAGGCCGAAAATGCTACATCCAAAAATGGACTGTCGTTTAACCACTTGAAACAAGTACCATAACATTTGTTGACACTAAACAATTCGAGCGCCCCAAAGGGCAAACGCCGTCGAGACCGGACCCAGCTTGAAAGCCCAAAACATGTCGATCCAAAAATGGACTGTCATTCAACCATATAAAATCCATTAGTTTGTTCTTGATAAAATAAGAGGAAACCTGCAAATATCAGACGCCGCCAATACCGGAGGATGAAGTTGGACCCGCTTTTTCCTGCCGAAACGGTCGTTTTTTCGAGTTTCTGAATAAATAGGACCGTAAGTCCCAAGTTTTGGGTTCTACGAATCTACCCAAGTTATTTTCGGAAAATTTAGGCCTTCATTAATAAAATATCACGAGGGCAGACGCCTTGCTTGTACCCTAACAAGCCAAGGCATTTTCATACATAAAATTCGTACCGTATGACTGTAATTATTTTTTTTTTATGTTTTCTCGACGCGTAGAATCCGAATTTGCCGTCCTCGAGGCCCTAGTGTTCAGGCCATGCGCCTTAGGCACGACAAAGCCTTTTTTATGTAATTTCTGAGACAGCCTGTCTATTGGGAGGGTAAATTGACCATTTTCATATGTAATAGAATTCGTGGAATTCTATTACATATGACACCTACAACTAGGCCCAATGAACAAAGTCGTTTGAGTCTATTGTTGTGTGTCCAATTAGGACTAAATTGGTATATTTTTTGTAATATCAGCTTTTGCTATCAAAATGAAAATTTCCAGATTACCAGTATAATTACGTTCGAAAAGGCTTAATTTCCTATTTTCTATGAAATATTATGCCGATAGTCCTAAAAAATTCTTACGGTAAGTACTCGTAAACATTTTTTTGTGCATTTTTATTATAGAAAATATTCTGGAAATATTTCTTTATTTAACAAATTGTAAAAAAATTTTAGATGATTTTTAAGGTATTTACTTAAAATTAAGTATTTGCTAGATTTTTCAAGTGTTTACTAAAAATTTCAAATAAAATGCTTTTAAATTCTAGTATAAATTCAAAAAAATTTAGTAGGTTAATGCTTCAAAAATCAAGTAAATGTTTTTTAAACTTTTGAAAAATTTAAATTACTTTATGTTTCAACAACTTATCATCTTATTAAATAAAGATGAACCTTTGGCGTCTCACAATGGCTGGTAAGTGGGACTTCTACAAAATTTTAAAAATTAATATTTCTTAACTTGACCGAAAGAATCATTTGTTTAATTATAATAAACGATTTTCATATCACCTTATATATACATATATATATATATATATATATATATATATATATATATATATATATATATATATATATATATATATATATATATATATATATATACACTCCTGGACAAAATTAACGCAACAATATATTAAATCATACAAATCTCTATAATGAATTAATTTTAATAATTTTTTATGAACATTGGTTACACTAAAAGTTAGAAAAAACTTATTCGGATACTTTAAAAGTGAATTAGCTACCAAATTTCTCTATAAGATTCGAATTAAAATTATTCTTAAGACCTAATAACAAAATCGTTGAAATTATGTAATAATGAAAAAAATAAACTGGGACACTAGTAGCAAAATTAATGGTGTAAGTGGGACACTAGTAGCGTGTGTTCGGATGACAGCGTTTATGCGCCTAGGCATGCTTCTAATTAAATTTTGGATAAAATCTTGAGGAATTTGCTCCCATTCTGTGATAACTGCATTTTCAAGTTCCCTCAAGTTTCTAGGTGCAGGTATATGACGTTTCACATTTTTCTTAAGGTGATCCCATACATGTTCTATCTGATTCAGATCCGGGCTTTTTGGTGGCCATTGCATAATCGGTATATCAACTTGATTAAGATAATCGAGTACCTCCCTAGCCACGTGAGGTCGAGCGTTGTCTTGCATAAACAGGAAATTGGGCCCCGCAAAATGACCGAAAGGCATCACATGTTCTATTACAATATTCTCAAGATAGTAGTCAGCATTCATGGATCTCGTACGGACAGGAACTAACTCTGTGCCAGCATCAAAGCAGATGCCACCCCAGAACATAACAGAGCCACCGCCGAATTTAATCCTTGCAGAGATATTGCAAGAAGCAAACCTCTCTCCTGGTCTTCGCCATACTCGCTCACGACCATCTCGATGTTTTAGACTAACCCTAGTTTCATCTGTGAAGAAAACTTGTTTCCAATCATCCACAGACCAGTTTTCGTGATTTCGAGCAAAACGTAACCTGGCAACTCTGTTCTCTCTAGTAAGCAGGGGCGCAGTTGCTAGTCTCCTACTGTTTAATCCAGCTTCATTTAACCGTCTTCTAACTGTTTTAGAAGAAATTGTGACATTGCAAACAGTTTCGAGTTCGTTTCTTATTATAAAACTAGTGACAGTCCTGTTTCTTAAAGCATATTGTTATAAAAAACGTTCATCTAGGTCGCTAGTGCATCGTTTTCGCCCTTGCCCTGGTCTTCTAGAATAAGTTCCTACTTCATTCAAGCGTCTTACCCTACGACTTATTATGGAACGATGTTTGTCTAACAAATTGGCAACATAACTCTGACAATATCCCTCGTCCAATAAAAACTGAGGCTCGCACTACCTTGTGTTCAGTTAAATTCCTTGTTCGATTCATTTTTCTAATTCTTCGGGGTCAAAAATACAACAGTCTACCACAAAAACGTATTACTTTGAAAAAGGGAACAAAACACACAAAATATTCTGGTGACTTATGAGCTGGTCTATTTGGGACACCCGTATATAATTCTTTTTCTTGAACTTCCTTGGTTACCTATTTTTTTGGCGATTTATTCTTGGGTTTGCCGTCCCGAGGTAACAAGATACATTTATGACATAGTAGCAATATGTTTGTTTAATTACATTTCGTCAAAATAAAGATGCATATCTTAAACAACTTTTTAGGAAAGCATCAATTTATAATAGACAGTTACATTTCTATTATGCACATGAAGCAGTTCGGACACTGAACACAACTTCAAGTTGTGTTTTAATTGAAGACAACTAAACAAGCTTTACCCAACGAAACTTTGTCAATTTGAAATATCGCCAAGTCCTATCAATCTGGTTTCTTAGTGTGGTAAAATTATCACGATCACAAACAAACAGTTCAGTAAGTTCTGATTATTTTAGGGGTAGTTTAGCTAATGTAGTAACGGTAAGTTACACAATTTCTCTCAAAATTGTTTTATATATCCATCTCGTATAGTTGTAAAAGATAAATATTGTGTTTCCTTAACTTAAAAGGAAGATATCAAGTCGAATAGTGGTTAAAACTACCAGAGAATTTAATATAATTTTAGTGTCTTTTTAGTTAATTTTTAGAAAATGTTGTATGCGTTTGGGAATCGGTTACTTTTTAAGTATTTTCTATTCCTGAAAATATTCTTTGCGTTATTGTGAAATATATGTCTTCCGTACGAAATCACCACTAATTACTAAACCGTGTGATCCATATTGTATCTGTGATGCAAATTTGAAGAAGCAGATGTTTATTTTTCCATATTAGTTCATCTAAATGCCCAAAAAAAAATCCGGGCTATGTGCGGAGACAATGGCAATGTTGTAGCAGGGCCTTCATGCTTTCAGGATAGAAGAATAAGATGGTTTGACAAACGCGATGAGAAAGAATAATGATTAGGTTGACATATGAGTAAAGGTAATAGAAGTAGGAGTAACAGAGAGTAACAAAAACTCCACTTATTTAACTCTGTTGTGAGACTCTTAATACAATAATTTATAATAAACTTAGATATATCATTATCGTTTTAATACTAATATCACGGTTCTGTAACTTCTTGATATGCAGTTTGGACTTGGAGAATTAACCATGTCGTAATAAATCTTCAAAGTTTTTGTTTCGGATGGAGGTAATTACAAAAACGGTGTTTATTTCTTTGCATATTATTAACAGTAGTTTTACAAACAACTGATTGTTTAACAGTGACAAACAAAACAGGTAATATTTTTAAAATTTAGTTTATTAAAATGAAATTTAGTGTCTCTTTCGAAAGTTTCATAGAGCTTAAAAGAATATATTTTTGTACATAACTAATGTCTATGTTAATGTACTTTATCCAGCATTCCTTAAGTTGTTTCATTCTATCAAAAAATTCTTATATTTGCGCCTCAAAAAACGAGGCTATGCTAACATTTTTAATTCCTAACGTCTTTCTTGGGATGCCTGAACAAAAAGAGAGAGATAAATCGCAGGGTGTCAAATCAGGGCTGTAGGGTAGATGTAACTCGGAGAATTAAGCAGCAAAGTTTTGGTTCTATATGAATTTGAACGTTTCTCTCTGATGATCTTCTTCAGGCTTGTATCGTTTTTTAGTAAACTTCATTATTAATTGTGGACTCTTTTCCTATATATTTAATAAACAAAATATATATATATATATATATATATATATATATATATATATATATATATATATATATATATATATATATATATATATATATATATATATATATATATATATGTATATATATATTATATATATATATATATATATATATATATATATATATATATATATATATATATATATATATATATATATATATATATATATATATATATGTATATATATATATATATATATATATATATATATATATATATATATATATATATACTAACTGTGATCAAAAAATAGTAAGACTTTTGAAATAAAACGCAAATGAGTTATATTTTGTCTCCTTGGATATAATGCATTTATGCCAACGTTTTTTTCAGTCTTCGAAACAGTGAAACAGTTGTTGAATTTTATTTCTGGAATAACCTTTAAAGTCTTCTTCGATTCAGTTTTAATCTCTTCAATCTACTCAAAACGATGTCCTCGAAGCGGTTTTTTGAGTTTAGGGAATAGCCAAAAGTCCGACGGAGCTAAATCAGGCGAATAGGGCAATTGCAGAATGATATGAGTTGAATTTTTTATGAAAAAGTCGCGAAGAACCAAATGCTGTGTGAGAAGGCGCATTATCGTGATGAAAAAATCAAGAGTTATCGACCCATAATTCCGGTCGTTTTCGATCGTTTGAGAAGGCGAAAAATTATTTTTAAAACAAAATTTAATGCAACTTCTTTGCTGAATTTTTTCACTCATGTTAGAAATCGAAAAACGCACTTTTGATGTTGAACGAATTCAAGCGAATCTTATTAACTACTGATGCTATGGTCTTAAAATTTGACACAGATGGCAGTTAAGGTCCTACCAACCTAACGAAAAAAAAATTAATCCGATTTGGAAATGCCCAGGCGATTTAAATTTAAAAGTCTTACTATTTTTCGATCTCATATATATATATATATATATATATATATATATATATATATATATATATATATATATAAATGTGTATATATAAATATATATATATATATATATATATATATATATATATATATATATATATATATAAACGATGGGCTGTTGGTGTCTTTTTCAAATTGCTATAACAAAAAAACAGTTTACTATTTTTCAAAAATTTTTTCTTTGGTAAAAAGAGTAAATTTTCCGATTAATTATGAAATATAATTCCATGCAAATGGCTATCATAGCGGGCTTGGCAGTAGCTCATCCTCCAACTAGATTGATTTTTCAGCACATTTTCGATAGTTCGTGACTCTATTTGGCTCTATTCGTCAAGTGTGTGGATTGTTAGAGTAACAACAGTCCTTAACAGTTCCCCAACAAAAAGTCTAACGGCGTCAAGCTGCACCTACGCAGTGGCCAGAGCACATCTACAAGACGACTGATTACATGATTACCGAATTTAGTGAGCAAAAGATCGATTGTTTCATGGCTGTTGTAGCATGTTACGCCAACCTGCTGGAATCAAAGCTCCTCCAAATCTCTCAGCCACAAAAAATCAGTTATCCTACCTCTGTAACGCCCTCCATTCACTGAAACCTTGTTGCCAACTTCATCTTCAAAGCCGAAAGGGCCAATAATGCCATCACACCAAAAACCACACCAAACAATCACTCTTTAAGGATGCATTGGCTTTTCTACGACTACATATGGATTTTTAGAAGCCTAAATTGTTTTGCTTGTTGACATATCCTGCGATATGAAAATGAGCTTCGTCCGAAAAGATGATTTCAACTCATTTCAAGCGGATGGTCATTTTGCTTTAATTCTTAAATGATTTGAACCTTTTAAGCAAAAAATCCGAGATCTTTATGCAAAATTCTCCTGAGAGAAGTGCGACTGATGTTCCGTTGTTGAGATATATGACGAGTTGACGGATGATATTGTGCTTATAACTAACAACAAAGAATTGGAAGAAATGCTGAACGAACTTAACAATAGGTCTAGAGAGATTGGTCTGAAGATAATCATCGTCAAAACTTTTTCGTGAAAAATGACGACTGTGATAAAGAAGCAGTAGTCCTGAACATTGAAAACGCGAAAATCACAAGAACGGATTTATACATATATCTTGAATAAAAAATAGTAATATCTAAAGAGAACTTGAAAGCGGATTTATCAAGGAGAATATCATTGGCTTGGTCGGAATTTGGCAGACTACGGAATATATTCCTTTCTAATGACTCAAATACACTAAAAGCGAATACATTTGATCAATGCGTGTTGCCAGTATTGACACAAGGTACGGAAACGTGGGTTTTGAATCAAGAAATCATAAATTGGCTACAAATAGCTTAACCGATGGAAAGGAGGATGTTGAAAATACCGAGGAAGGTCCATGATAACTGATGTAGCTGAGAGGGTAAGCAGGTTGAAGTGGAGACGGGCGGGTCATATCGCAAGACTCTTTGATAATCGATGGACCCATAAAGTAATCAACTGGAATGAGAAAAGAAGTAGAGGACACCCGCAAACCCGATGGTTTGATGACATCAAACGACTAGTTGGATATAACAGGATAAACAGAACGCAAAATCGAAGAAGATGGATGTACTAAGGGAAGACTTATGTCCGCTGATGATGATGATGATATACATATACATATGTATATATATATATATATATATATATATATATATATATATATATATATATATATACGTGGTATGTCTCAGAAGTAATGAGAATGATTTATTTTTAAGTTTTTTATTGAATGTATCTACAATTTAACATTCTCCCCTTCAAAGTATGCTTCTTGGGAATGCACACAGCGTCTCCAGCGATTTTGCCATTCCTGGTAACAATTCTGGAAGTCTTGTTCCGTTAAGCTGTTTAGAACCTGCATCGTAACTCTTTGGATGTTGTCTATTATTTGGTAATGGTGACATTTAACTTCCGCTTAAGCGTTGGAAAAAGAAAATAATCACATGGAGCCATATCTGGACTGTAGGGTAGGTGTGGGAGTACTGAAACGTTTTTTTCTGCCAAAAATTTTCTACCCGACAATGAGGTGTGTCTAGGGACATTATCATGTTACAAGAGCTGGCAATGTCAGGTCGCACATACAAAACCCCTCTGACACGCTTTCATCGGTTTTCGATGTGGACGGCCTTCCGGAGCGATCTTCATCTTCAACGTTTTCGCAGCTCTCTTTGACAGCCTTGTACTATCTGAAAACTTGTGCTGAAGACAAAGCAGCATGTCCATATGCTATTCTTAACATTTGAAGTGCCTCTGAAGCAGTTTTTTCCAGTTTAACACAAAATTTAATTGCATATCGCTGCTCAATATTTGCCTGCATTTTTCGTGTGACGCTGTATTGGAACGCAACTGTAAACAACTAATGATCACACCACTAACACTATACTGAGTAGACTGCACCTGTTCTGATGGCGTACCTACCTCTTCTACTCACATGTAGTCGTCTCCAGCCTGATGCAGTGTTGCGAAATTGAGCGTAAAAAATTCACTCTCATTACTTCTGAGACACACTACATATATATATATATATATATATATATATATATATATATATATATATATATATATATATATATATATGTGTATATAATAATAATGTCTTTATTGTAATTTACAGGGTAATATTACAAAAGGCGAAATTGAAGCCAGTCTTCCTAATTTAACCTATACAGTTGATTCAATAATAATAACTAAATTTATATATATGAACTAAAAACTAATACATAAATATAACTGTGACACAAATGTTGTTTGAGACATGGTAAAAACACAATAATACTACATTTCGACGCAATGGTGACATAAGAGGCCGGATCAAAACAGAAGGCAAATCATGCACGGCACGGCAATGTTATCAACATATTGCGTGCCCTATGTTTAAACGCGGTGGGTTTTAATTGTCTTAAGTCTGCAGGCAACTTATTGTAAGACATTGATATTTGATAGCTAAATGATCGTTTAAATAAAGCTGTTCTATGATAAGGAGGAGTGATGGTAAATTTATGCCTCAAATCTAAAGCATGAGCATCATATCTAAATTTAATTTTCTGATACAAATAATTGGGACTTTTTTTGAAAATTATCTTATTAAATAGAACCAAACTATGTAAATGCCTTCTTTCGCTTATAATTAGCCACCCAATATCTTTCATTCCAGCACTCAGTCCCCTCTCATACTTTCTTATGCCACCAATTAGACGCACACAACAGTTCTGCATACGCTGTTTACGTCTGACATCCCGCTCCACAAAACAGGGTCCATACATAGTGTCACAGAAAGCAAAGTGCGACAGCACCAATGATTCGCATAAGGATTTTTTCAGAGCGGCATTCAAAAGGTGTCGTTGGTTAAAAATAAGTTTTAAATTTGCAAATGCTTTCCTGATACAGCCGCTAATATGTTTTGAGAATCTCAATTTAACGTCCAGCAATAATCCCAAGTTCCTGGCAACATTGGAAACCTGTACTGTCACATTATTTATACTGACATGTATCAGATCCTGATACTGATCCCTACATTGCTCTCGTCCAAATAAAAGACTTTTTTTAGGATTCAATTCAAGACAATGGTTTAACGAAACTTTCCGAAGAGGCTCAAGGTCATTCGAAAGTTTATCATTCGCCTCCAGAATTTGTTCGGGTCGAAATGACATGTAAATCTGCGTGTCATCTGCATATAGGTGTGTTGAGACGCTCTTCAGGTTGACAGCAAGTTGAGAAGTGTACAATGTGAAAAGTAGAGGCCCAAGGATTATTTATATATATATATATATATATATATATATATATATATATATATATATATATATATATACATATATACATATATGTAAAGGAAGTACAGGATAAATAACTTCGACTATTTTTTTTTTATCTCGAGGTCAGGGTACGAATAAATCAAAAATAGGCAGCATAGGAAGTATGCACATAAGTAGAAAAACATTTTTCAACATTGAATCCGTTAGGTTACGTTTCCGGTAGAAACCTGCAAAAATAAATAAACTCCAACGAACATTCTTAAGCGTAATTTTACTACCAACGCATAAGGACTATAACACAATAAAAGTAAAAATCGTAAATCGCCTTGGTCATTAAAAACAACACTTACGAGCAACTAACAAGATATGTTAGTGTTTAGTTTATTTCCACAACGGTATCGCTCTGGGAATCTCGAGAAATATGCTTTTACAGCTGCTGAAACATTTGAAAATAAAACTTTGTAGTTGGTAATCGTGTTAAGAGAAAATGGGTTAAAGCAGGGCGATTTGTAAAACCTATAAACATAATTTTTACCTATAAACATAATTTTTTTTATAAACACACAGACTAACTCATAGTATCATTCAGCGTTGTAATCACGAGGTTAAAATATCTCCGAAAATTACCCATGCAATCGTATACAAAATGTAGAAGAATTTTCAGTTCATGTAGAGAGTTATCGAATATAGATGGACAACTTCTCTAACTCGCTTACGTGAACGTCTTTTTCAAAGAGTTAAATACGGGATATATATTAGGTGAGTTAATAAGTTTTGAAAGCGAAAATAAAACAAGATGAATGAATGACTCGAAATACATTTATTTTCAGTATAATCTCCTTTAAACTCAATACATTTTTTCCAGCGATTTTTCAATTCATTTACCACACCTTTGAAATGGTTTTCCGGAAGGCCTTCAAAGTACTCATCTACTGACGCTATCACCTCATCATTTGTTAAAAAACGCTTCCCGCGTAGAAATCTTTTAAGGTTTGGGGACAGATAGAAGTCACACGGAGCCAGATCTGACGAATAGGGTGGATGTTCCAACAATTCGTACTTTATTCCGACCAATTTTGCTGTTGCCAAAGCACCTCTGTGAGCAGGTGCATTGTCATGATGAAAGATGATTTTTTCTTTTGCAAACCGGGCCTTTTCGCATAAATTTTCTCATCCAGCTAGTCCAGAGGTTGTAATAATACTCTTCTGTGATTATTTTACCAGTTTGAAGGTAATCAATTACCAAAATACCTTTTGCATCCCAGAAAACTGATGCCATAATCTTTTTTGGACGACTGTAACCATTTTGGCTGCTTTGGAGCTGGACAACCGAGCTCAGTCCACTGTGTGGTTTGTTGTCGCAATTCAAAATCATACTGGTAAACCCAAGTCTCATCTATAGTTACAAATCAGTTTGTGAAACGAGCTAAATGTTGTTTAGAAAGTGTTTTTCGAGTGCGTTTTTGTTCCGATGTTAGCAAATGCGGCACCCATCTTGTGAATAGCTTTCTCATACCCAAAAGATTAGTTAGGATCTCATGTTCTGATCCATTCATAGTTAATCGACGGTCTTTCATTACCATATTTTGTACTTGCACTACAGTTTCTTCAGTTGTTGCAGTTTTTGAACGTCCTGAACATGGATCATCATTAACGACGATTGTACGACCACGTTTAAACTCTAGAGTCCATCGATGAACAGTTGTATATGAAGGAGCAGACTCCTTTAACATTTTCATTAACTTTGCATGGATTTTAGTTGCCGATAAACCTTCCAAAACAAAAAATGTTATTACTGCACGGTATTCGATTTTTTCCGAAAATACCCAAATACGTCTAGTTTAATCAGCTGATAAACAATGAACGACTTGACAGATCGACTTGAAATTTAGGATGTATTCATGCAACAGATGAAGCTTCAAGATGGTGTTCAATATTTGGTTCAAATGATGCTTCATAGGCGTCGCTTTCAAAACTTATTGACTGACCCGTATATTAAAAATCCTTATAACAGAAGTATAACGGGAATATAAAAGACTTTATGGAAGACAACGAAGAATTCCTAGCTCAAATACATTTCGAAGAATACATAAACACATCTTAACTAAAACAACGTTTAAACGAACGAAAAGGACTGCACAAAAAGGAGAAAGCTATAGAAATGAAGAACTGGAAATTGTCTTGCTTTTTCAAGGTTATTATTATAAAAAACGAAAACCAAAACCTACCTACTTTTTTTTTTATTTAAGAGAATTCAGAAAGCTTTATAACAGATTTTGTCGTTGATCTTGGCATTATTACAGGATTTAAAATACTTCATAGAAACGTGGTTATTATCAATACAAAGGTTTACCAGCACATCATTTAACTCAAGTAAACAAAGGCTTTTTTTCGGGTGATTTTACAACTTATGAAACAAAATAAGCAATTGATTAATAAAATTATTTGGAGGAATGAGCCAACCAAAATTTTTAACAGATGCAAATATTCACTTCTGGACTAACAAAAATTCCCAGGTGAAACTAGAATTTTTTTTGTGGACACAGAACTCGTGCGGCAAAAAATTCATAAAGCCCTACAGGAGCGACGGGGTGTGCGGAAAAAGAAATTCATGTTGATCTTGAATAGTCGTACATTATACTCGAAGAGAAACATAGATCATTCCAGAGGTATAAGGTTCTCCATATAAAAAACTGCTTGAAAAAGTTGTACAAGGAGTGACCAGCTAAACTTCATTTAGATGAAGTATTAGAGCGACATGTATTCCTAGCATGCACTGCTCTGAGAAGAATTAAGCGGGCCACATCCTTCAAGCACTTTCTATGAAAATATTTGTTGAATAGACTAAGTTGCCAGCTGTTTTTCGATGCTCCAAGGAATCAAGGTTGCTGGTCAATTCTGCATCTTCAATCAGACGAACCAGCTCTCTTCTGAATAGAACCTAACAAATGCGGTGTATATTTGGACATAGAGCCCCAAACATGAGAGCAGTATTCCATCGTCGGTCGAACTTGACCTTTGTACAGAATTAATAGTTGTTGTGGAGTATAGCTTTCTAGTTCGAAATAATTCCCGGCTTTTAAGAAAGCTGTCTTTGCTGTGCTTACAATATATTCAAGCCAAGCCATATTTGCTCCCAAATTAATGTCCAGCAAATTGAGTGCCGGTACTACAGGAATGAAGTACCCCGAGGTGACTATGTCAGATTCAGCAATGTTTACTTTTTTAGAAAAATATATCGCCTGTGTTTTTGTAGCGTTAAATTCTACTTGGTTACTGCAAGATAGAATTTCTTTCAGGTCTTTGTTAAGTTGAACAACTTCCTGCTGTCTGCGGATATTTACATGAGTAACCGATGTTCGAGCTCTCAAAGTGAATGAAGAAATGAGCGTACTGTCATCTGCAAAAAGATGGACTGGCTTCCTGGTCCTGTCCAGCAGATCGGTAATATAACAGAGAAAGAGAAAAAGGAATAAAATAGTCTGGCCGTCAATTTATCCAAATTTGAATGAAGTATATTGAATAGTAGAATAATAGGGCCAATATTTTTTAATAGAATCGGGGAACATACTTAAAAATAGTAACGGAAATTCTTGAAAATTTGGTACCACATAATAATAAAGATGTAACTGGCAGGAGGACGACGCTCTGCCACGTAACATTCTCGCAGTAACCGACTTTTTTAATTAAACTTTCCTTTTGTGAATTTGATAGATGAAGACGACTCCTAAACAGCTCAGACTTAACTCTGGCAGTCACGCCTAGTGCAACTTTTTATAAGTGTCAGTTAACAAAATGAAAGTCTACTGTGTAACATGTGTTGTTGTTAACTTTGTTGGTAAATCATAAGATAAATTAGAAAATTATAGAAACTTGAGAAAACGATGAAACATACGAGTCGATCAAAGGTATATTAACATACTGACAAAAATCAATGAACAATCAAAACTGAAAATAAGTTTATACAAGGATACCAAGGAAGTAAAGAAGTGTTAGACAGGGTGATATCGTATCACCCAAAATATACACTACTAGAAGATATCTCCAAGAACATTTACTGGGAAAACAGGGGACTTAACATATCCGGAGAGGACTCAACATCTTGTTGACATCGCACTCTTTGCCGAAAAGAAATCAAATTGAAAAAAATGCTTCCAGAATTACAAACTGAAGCAAAAAATGTCAGTTTAGAGATGAACATCACAAAAACCAAATTCATGACGAACGAACAAACAACAATTAATGACGCAATATCCATACACAGGCAACAAGTGGAAAGGGTAGATTCATATGTATATTTGAGACACGAAGTTATAATCGGAAAAGTGAATCAAGAAGTGGGAGTCAATCGAAGGATACGCCTGGGATGGGCACCTTACGGTAAAATGAAGTAAGTCTTTCAGTCTAAAATGCCTCTAAAACTTAAAAGTAAAGTATATAATGAATGCATTCTACCAGTAACTACATATGGGAGTGAAACTTGGATTCTGACATGGAAAGTTCACCAGAGAGCAAAATATACATATTTACTGCAAACTAAACGATTGAATCCGGAAACAACAGGACTCCAGGATATAATTGAAAGAATATCTTCCCTCCAGTGGAATTAAGCTGGCCATGTGGCCAGAAATACTGATAACTCAAGCAGAAAAGTGAGTAGACAGAGACCATGGGGGAAAAAAAATAGATACTGGCAGACCTCCATAACGTTGGTATGATGATATTAAAAAGTAAGCAGGGCTTAATTGGTATCAAATTGTTCCAAACAGGGACATACGGAAGTACATGAGAGAGGCCAATATCCAAAGGATAGAGAATGGCCAGAGGAAGAAGAAGAAGAAGAAGAAAAGGAACTTGATAATAAATCGTCTCAGGCAAAAAATTACTCAGGAGGTAAAAATTTAATGATGAAACGAATTTGTAGAAAATGCATGGAACAGAGTAAGAGGAGTGTTGAACATTGAACAACATCATTTTTAGTTTACTGGCAATAGTAATAATATAATATTAAGGATCAAATGAACTTGTTTTTACATTTTTTGTTCTCAGCTTATGGTAGTTTTCACCACCTTTTTATTATTAGATTTTTTCACTGTTTTAACATTATTTCAATTAAAAAGTTGTTATATCTTCTTAAAAATGTGTTTAAATTCGGAATTATCCTTTTCCTTTTATTGAATGTTATATATTATATATTCCCATTTTACTTGCCTTTTGTTTTAATAAATGTCTCCGTGATCTTGTTTTTACATTTTTCTCTTTTTTTTACATTGGCCATAAGAAGCCCTCCAAAAATCATACTGAGTAAAGCTTATATTCAAAAAGTACAAATTTTAATAAAAAAAATCCAATAATGGCAAGATAATTCGTCGGAGCGCTCAATACTGGTGGTGAATTATGGCTCGTTCCGATATTGCGGGACGATTTTTGAGCAAAATTCAGGTTTATGTGTTAGCTGAATTCACCTGATTTAGTACTCAGTGACTTTTTTCGCATCGACCGACTTCCTTTCCAATGATGAAAGACGATACGATATTATACGTGGGCTGTCTGAAGAGTTTCTTTTGACGTGAAATATGTTTCAGTTTTCAATATAATATCCTGAAACTTTAATACATTTATTTCAATGTTTTTTTCCAATAATTCAATACCACCGTTAAAGTGTCATTCCGGAAGGTTTGCAAAATATCCATCCACGGCTGCAATAGCTTCCTTATTTAATGTAAAATGCTTTCCAGCCAGGAATTTTTTTCAGGTTTGGAAACAGATACTAGACAGAGAGAGCCAAATCTGGTGAGTACCCTGGATGTTCAAGCAATTCGTACTTTATTTTGTTAAATTTTGCCATCGCCAAAACACTTGTGTGAACACGTGCATTGCTCCATTTATTCTTTAAAGCAGGTCTTTTCTCACGAATTGTTGCAACCAACTGATCCCAAAGGTTACAATAATATTCAAAGTTAATTGTTTTACAAAACACCTTTGTAATCCTAAAAAAAACTGTTGCCAGAACCTTCCCTGCTGATGGAACCGTCTTTGCCTCCTTTGGTGCACTTCCACCGGATTCAGTCCATAGTTTCGACCCTTCTTTTCACTCTGGTGTATAGTGATGGATCCAAGTATCATCAACGGTTATGAAATGACGCTTGAAATCCATTTTATTTTGCTTAAAATGATCCAAATACGCTTGAGAAATAGGTATTCGAATGCTTCTTTGATCAAATGTCAGCAAATGCGGCACCCTTCTTGCACAAAGCTTTCTCATACGTAATTCTTCAGGCAAAACAGCTCCAATTCGTTCTTTTGGTATTTGGTACCTATGCCCTCCACTATTTCACGCACCTTCACTCGTTGATCATCTAACATCATATCACGGACTTGAATGATTTGTGGTGTTGTAGCAGTTTTTGGACGACCTTCGCATGGATCATCCAGGCTTGTACGAGTGGAAAGTGAAGGTGAAGCATCCTTATACACTTTTAACAATTTCGGATGAATTTCTATCCAAAACAAAGAATTTAATCACTCCACGATATTCAATTTTTTCCATTTTAAGAAAATCAATGACACATTAATATTAAACAGCTGCTACTACTCGAATGAATTGACAGATAGAAAATGAAATTTTACATATGTTTATGCAACTTTCCAATACAATTATAGTTTTACAGTTTCTAACGCAATCTATGTGTCAGACCGAGAACTTTTCAGACCGCCTAGATATCAGTATTTACTGCGTTTTACCGTGTCCCTAAAAATCTATATAAAAACTTAATGTTCATGTCGATACACAGAAGAGTAGTTCTTCTAATAGAGCATTAAAGAAAACACTTTATTTAAATCGCTATAATTACCAAGTCCTCACGAAACTTTTTCCTCCCTATTTAATCTAAATCAGATAAGTTTCCGTGTCCCTTCGGTATTCTATAGAAAAACGATCAAAAAGTATTTTTATTTGATAGAAACTTTAAAGAGGATTCTAACTAGTCTCAAACTTTTTAAAGAGTGAAACGGCAATACATCTAATACAGTCCGGGGAAAGTTAAAGGTCTTAAATGAAACGGTCTATCAATCTTACGAAGTTCTTTTCACAACTAAGTTATTGTTGATTGATTTTCTTAGAGGTCAAAAAATGTTTATTCGATAAAGCTGTCTTTACGATAGCCGATAAAAAAAAAAAAATAACGAAAAGAAATATTCATTGGAAAATAACATTTACAACATAAAAGTGGGCGGTATTTAGATGGATTACCTCACTTAGATTGCAGCTCGGTTATACAAAGAAATGCTGTTT
Organism: Pachyrhynchus sulphureomaculatus; assembly: GCA_019049505.1. Lineage (NCBI taxonomy): Eukaryota > Metazoa > Arthropoda > Insecta > Coleoptera > Curculionidae > Pachyrhynchus > Pachyrhynchus sulphureomaculatus. Next base: position 151,869,479 of record CM032455.1, on the reverse strand, counting down.
TATCTGTGAAAGGAACAGCAGAGACACAAAAAATCACTATATAAAACGGAGTGGCCAAAGCGTCTTTTACTGATTTTATGACAAGAAAATGTTTTAAATATGAGCTTCTGGGCACTCGTACGCTTCTTGATCGTTGGCGTACTATGAGGTCAGAGAGCGTTTTTAGTGTTCCGTACGGAACACTTATAAGATTACTTCGGTGTCTGTCTGTCCGTCTGTCCCTCTGTCACAACCAATTTTCTCCGACACTATTTGAAATAGCAAATTGAAGTGAAAAAAAAAAATTTTACCCGGTCATCGAGTGAGGTGTGTGAATTCAAAAATATATACGAGGCTGGTTTGAAAAGTCCGTGCAAAAATAAAAACTACTTATGTGTTTGGGGTAAACCTTTTTTATTTTTCGACATAGTCTCCTTTTAGGCTTATACACTTCGTCCAACGATGTTCTAGTTTGTTGATCCCTTCCGAATAATAGGATTTGTCCAAGTCTGCAAAATATCAATTAGTGTCTGCAATCACCTCCTCGTTTGAATAAAATCTTTGTCCCGCCAGCCATTTCTTCAAATTGGGGAACGAGTTGGAATCCTATTTCCATTAATTTTGCAACCACAACTGCTGAGGTGTGTGCTGGTGCGTTGTCGTGATGGAAAAGGACTTTCTTGTGGGCCAATCGCGGTCGTTTTTCTTGCAGCTCGGTTTTCAAACGGTCCAATAACGATGAATAATATTCACCTGTAATAGTTTTACCCTTTTCCAGATAGTCGATGAAGATTATCCCTTGCGAATCCAAAAAGACAGTCGCCATAACCTTTCCGGCCGAAGGAACGGTCTTCGCCTTTTTTGGTGCAGATTCCCCCTTGGTAACCCATTGTTTAGATTGTTGTTTGGTCTCAGGAGTATAGTAATGTATCCATGTTTCACCCACAGTGACGACGAAACGACGCTTAAAGTCCTCCGGATTCTTCTGGAACAGCTGCAAACCATCCTTGCAACACTTCACACGATTCCGTTTTTGGTCAAGCGTGAGCAATCGCGGCACCCATCTTGCGGATAGCTTTCTCATGTCCAAATGTTTATGCAAAATATTATGTACCCGTTCAGTCGAGATGCCCACAGCACTAGCAATCTCACGCACCTTAACTCTTTTGTCATCCATCACCATATCATGGATTTGATCAATGATTTCTGGAGTCGTAACCTCCACAGGTAGTCCAGAGCGTTCAGCGTCACTTGTGCCCATATGGCCAGTCCGAAAATTTTGAAATCGCTTATAAACTGTTCTAATCGAAGGTGCAGAGTCACCATAATGTTTATCAAGCTTCTCTTTAGTCTCCTGAGGCGTTTTGCCTTTCATAAAGTAATGTTTAATCACCACACGAAATTCTTTTTCGTCCATTTCTTGAAAATCACTCGACTTCCTTGATTCACACGAATGCCAAACACAAAGAAATAGACTAATATGGCTGAAACTTGGTGTGCGTTCGTTCAAGAGATGCTACTAACTAAACATGACCTCGATACGCGCCGGTGGTGCCATCTCTCGGACTTTGCACGGACTTTTCAAACCAGCCTCGTATAATGTAATACTTGCGCACAGTTTTCTTTATATTATTTTTAAAAAATGACGAAAAATCGCTGCTCCCTCCTTATCTCGAAAAGTACTGATCAAAAAATTTTGAAGAAGTTCTGGAATATTTTCCACAGGGTGTAGATTGTCACGAGTACATTACTATTTACTAATAACACTGATCTACAATTTTTTTTTTTCTTTCACAAGGGATAAATTAACGGAATATATTTATTTTTTCCATGCTCAGTTTAAATATGTTCTCAGATTTGTTCCATCAAGCAGGGTTTTTTTGTGGCACGTCTTTAAAGTTTTAAAATAATTAGTACTTGCAAAACACTGAATAGTAAATACACGGCTAATTTTGTCTAACCTAAAATGTTTTATATGATGATTTTCGGTCATATTTTGCCTTCGGGATGTGTCTTTTCATGGTCCAGCAGTAGTCGGCCAGCATACTGGGGCTCCATTTGCCTTGGTACCTCTTTTCCATAGTAGAAATCTGCTGATGAAAACGCTCACCATGCTCATCAGAGACAGCCCCAAGATTTTCAGAGAAGAAGTATAGGTGGGAGTCCAAGAAGTGAATTTTTAAAGATATGTTGCAGCGCATTTCTTTGTATGAAATCAGAAGATCACTCACTATTTCACTATAGTTTTCTTCTTTATTATTGCCAAGAAATCCACAACAGATATTTTTAAATGATTTCCACGCTGCTTTTTCCGGTGGATATAACAGTTCCTCAAAATATTCAACATCCGACATTAATGATCTTAGTTGAGGCCCTCTAAAAATTCCTTCCTTCTATTTTGCATTACTTATTTTAGGAAATTTAGGTTTCAAATACATAAATGCAGCAGAACCTTTATTCATTTTTTTGACAAAATTTTTTATAAGCCGCAGTTTTATATGCAGGGGAGGTAAATACACCTTTTCGGGATCTACTAATGGGGTATTTGATACGATTTTATGCCCAGGAAGAGATTCGCGTTTAGGCCATTGTTTCCTTATGTAGTGAGAGTCCTTATCCCTGCTATCCCATTCACACAAGAAACAGCAGAATTTCGTGTATCCAAGTTGCAAACCTAACAATAAAGCTATAACCCTCAAATCACCACAAATATTCCAGTTATATTTAGTATACTGAATTTTTTCTAACAGCAATTTCATATTTTCGTATTTCTCCTTCATATCACTGGCATGCGCGACAGGTATTGATAGTAATTGATTCCCATTATGGAGTAGTACAGACTTCAAATTGACTTTCGATAAGTGTATGAACAATCGCCACTCATCTGGCTGGTGTTGATGTCCAAGAGCCTCCATTACTGCACAAACATCATTACAAATAACTACATGATCTTCTTTAGAGAAATAGTCACTGAAATCACTATGCCGTCTACGATAAACGCATATCCTTGTATCTTTTTTTGAGTAGATTCCAACCTTTGAGCCTGGAACTCAAAAGCTCAGCTGACTGTTTAGACAAATTTAAATCCCGTATAAGACCATTAAGATCTTCTTGAGAAAACAGTGAGGTTCTGATGAACTACTTGCTTCAAATGTAGGGTCACTTCTCTCGCTTTTTCCGTCTTCAGTATGAACTGGGACGGAGAAGGGAGTTATCACTTAAGGTCATGAAATCTGGAAACTTTGGTACAGGATACTCTTCACTATGTGGCACAGATCTAATTGCAGATGCCAAAGTAGGGTGCTTAACTGTATATTTTGCTTTGGAGGTAATTCCTTTAAATGGTAGTTAAGCAGAAATAACAATCAGTTGAATGGTCGTTCTGTTCCCTCCAAATCATAGGGACTGAAAACGGCATATGATGAGTACCATTTTAATTTCGCCTCTGAGATTTGAAGGTCAGTTCACCACACACGTAGCAGAAATTGTTTGGTTGATTTACACATTTTCTTGACATTTTGAAACGTTTATAAAAAAAAACTTACAAATAAAAACAATAAACAGCACAAAAATAAGTAGGTACACATGTTACCAGACTCACTACAATTACAATACTGGCCCTCTGCTTGCTAAAAAAGTGCAATATTTATACAAGATAGGACAGGTATGAACATCATTAAGCCTGGACAGAGTTAAAACATGTTTCAACATGAATAAGTCTGCCTGGTGCCAAATTATTCTGAATACAAATTCCCACTTCTATATTTACGAGAATTATAACAATGAAATCCTAATATAGAGAAGTATATTACACAAAAATGACTGTCACAAGAAAACTATGCATGATAGAAGAAATCTGATAACATATTTGAATTCAGCATAAAGAACTGAACTAGGGTCTCTATTCAGTTTCCTTGTGAAAGAAATCATGTTGGCCAGTGTAATTTATCTGGTACATAAAAAAAAACAAAAATTTTAAGGTCATCAGTTTTCAGTAAAGATCGGAGAAAGACTTTGTTGAAAACTCATTTAGGGTGTGTTTTGTAAAGTCATTGATCATTTTATACATCCGTAATAAAAAATTTTATTTTAAAAGCAATCAATACTAATTGCGCAAGTCCGACTTGCACTTGGCCGGTTTTTTACGAGTGACATCTGGCTGTGAGGACAGGATTCTCACTACCTGGTACTTGAATACACGCCATATGTATATTACTTCTTGACTTCCTTTTCACCCTGGCTGAAGTTGCGCTGTGTATATGATATTGAAGGCGAAAATTTTTTGTTTTTGCTAGCTCAGTAGCAACTAAAATTTCTAAAAACCAGAGCTAAAGTCTGTGCCCCTACCTTATCACTTTAACAAGTTCTGTTCACGCAATGAAGCCAATAAATTTGACCCTATTTATTTTACTTTGAATATTGGGAGACATTTAAAACTTACAGTAAAAGATAAATAACTGCAAATAAAGTGTTGCTTCGTTTTGGGAAGATCAGTTGCTTGTTGAATTTTATAGTATTTCACACTCTAGTGTCGATTTCCAGGCAAAGAAATCAATATTCTCAATTTGCATTTAAAGAAGTTAGACACCAAATACAAGCCTCTGGAGCTGATGGAATACCTGCCCTAGTACTGAAAAAACGTGCGGGCATCCTAACTCTAATTACACAGGTAGGCAAAAAAAAATCTTTTAATTGAGACACGTGTTTTCTTAAGTATTTTTTATGCTGAATCCAAAAATTTATAAAAAAAGACATCCACCGTGAGATTTTTTCAGAAAACACACTTAAAGTTGCCACAAAACTATTAAATTGAAAAAAAAATACATTTTTAATAACGTAAAACTGTTCTCGTATGATCATTAAAATTATGGAATAAAACTATTATTTCAGACATATTTAAATCTTCTAAATCTACATTTATCACAAAAACTTAAAAATATTAGGTTTCAGTGTTCATGTTTAACAAGAAACACGCATACACCACCTTTAACAAAGCTACGTAGCAAAAGGCTGTTTAAAATAAATATGTGCAACCGTTAAATTAAAAAACCGGTCAAGTGCAAGTTGAACTTGCACAATTAGTGTTCCGTACGTTGATTGTTTTTAAAATAAAAATTTTTGTTAGGATGGTATAAAATGATCAGTGACTTCACAAAACACACCCCAAATGAGTTTTCAACAAAGTTTGTTTCCAATCTTTACTGAAAACTGGTGACCTCGAATTTTTTTTTATATACCAAATAAATTTTTAAAGGTAATGCACTCGTGATAATTTTCGTTCAATCTATACCCCGTGGAGAATATTCCAGAATTTTTCAAAATTTTTTGATCAGTACTTTTCGAGATAAGGTAGGGGTCAGCGATTTTTTAAAAGTAATACGAAGAAAAGTGTGCGCAAGTATTACATTACATATATTTTTTTACTCGTGTTTTTACAAGCTTTCATTTGACACCACACTCGATGACCTAGTAAAAAAAAATTTTTTTCACTTCTGATTTCACCCCTCAAAACGAACCCCTTAAGTCAAAATTTATGTTACGGTGGTATAAAATGATCAATAACTTCACAAAACACACCCCAAATGAGTTTTCAACAAAGTTTGTTTCCAATCTTTACTGAAATCGGATGACCTTGAAATTTTTGTTTTTTTATATACCATATAAATTATTAAAGGTAATGCACTCGTGATAATTTTCGTTCAATCTACACCCCGTGGAGAATATTCCAGAATTTTTTAGAAATTTTTTGATAAGTACTTTTCGAGATAAGGCCCCGGGACAGCGATTTTTTTTCGCGAATTTTTAAAAATAATACAAAGAAAAGTGCGCGCAAGTATAATATTATATATATATTTTTTACTCGTGTTTTCACAAGCTTTCATTTGACACCACACTCGATGACCTAGTAAAAAAATTTTTTTTTTCACTTCCGACTTCATCCCCCAAAATTAACCCCTTAAGTCAAAATTTAATTCTCAAAACTACATGGCTCTGATGAGGCCATCAATTCCTATATTGTTACCAAAATTTCACCTTTCTATGTCAAACAGTTTCGGAGAAAATCGGGTGTGACAGACAGACAGACAGACAGACACCGAAGTGATCTTATAAGTGTTCCGTACGGAACACTAAAAATGATTTTTAATTTTTATTAATATTGAGGAAATCTGTTATTTCCAGTATTTTTGGAAGTTCTTAATCCTGACTTGACATCAAAAAATAAAATTTTATGTTCAGTGCTATGTGGTTCGTAAAATGCTTTTTTACGCAAATAAATGTAACAACTAAACAAGGATTTTTTGTTCGAACAAAATTATCATTTCTAGTAGTTTTTAAGTTTTAAATTCGAATTTGATATCAAAACATGAGGAATAGGGTTTAGTATTGAAAAAAATATCCGTTTACTATTTTGGAACTAAAGGTTGCAAAATGCAGTCTAATGTATATCCGATGACAGTTTTAGAAGTCAATTTTGTTTATAGATTGATTGAGTGAATATGGCGGAATGTGAGTGAATGAGTTAGGTAGTGAGTGAGTGAGCAAGTGAGTGACTGAGCGGGCGGGCGAGTGAGTGAGTGTGTTAGTTGGTAAGTGATTGAGTGAGTGTGTTGTGATTTGTTTACTTATATATTTATGTTAACCGTCTTATATTAAATTAAAATTAACTCTTTCGTTTATAAATTCTGTTTTTAATATTCTTTTTTTTTCGTTTTTTTTATCAGAATTTCTTAATTTATTAGGTACAACTTTTTCTTTTCTTTTTTGGTCTTTCCAATTTGTCTTCAAATGACCGAATATTTGTTTTTCTTTTATGCTTTCTATTTTATTAAAATGTACTTTTTTTCAATTTAATAGTGCGTTTTTTAGAAAATGCTGCTAATCAGCATCTTTTAAAATACATAAAAAGATTTATTGTTATTAGCAAGTATCAATATGGGTTTCGCAAATAAATATGAAAAGAAAATCTTGTAATTTACGTCACATATGTTTTAGAACAATGCAATTTAACATTTTGAAGAATCACAAGTGGGTGCATTTGATGTAATCAAGGCATTCGACAGTATTTGGCATGATGGATTGTTGGCTAAGCTACACTCTTATGGTATGGCTGAAAGGTTTTTTGTTTATGGCTATCGTGTTATGTCATATAGCGTTTTTTACGAGTGTCATTTACCCTGACTTTGAGTTTCTATCCTCTTTCAGGGGCGCGAAAATTTTTTATGCGATTTGCCTTGTTCTATTTATAAAAACCGTTTTTTAGAAAATGCTGCTAATCAACTTGCAGCAAGTAATGAAAAGCAGAACCACATTTTGAAGAAAGTTCTTTAGAAATATTTTTATATGGTATGGCTGAAAGGTTTTGTTAAGTTATTGAAGGGTTTTTTTACTTCGAAAGAAATATTTTTATTAATATTGAAGGGACTTCGAGTTCGAGTTTAAAATTGCATTGAAAATGTAGTTTCTCTACCTCAGCTTCATATTTAAAGTAAGATATATACTTTTTACTTAAAGATATATTCGATAGTTTTATACTTATTGATCCCATTTCCTCAACTTTGAAATAACAAGAACAATTTTATAACCTTCCTGAAGTGTAAAAGTTTCTGCCTTCTCAGAATTCTCTCCACCCACTTAAACTCAAATTTATTTGATTCGTAAATGTTTTTTAATATCATAAAACCAAGTTTCCTACTAAGAAACAAAGACAAATTACCGAATAAAACCAATTTGACTTGGCAAACTCCTAAAAGTTGTAATAGTTTGATAAATTATCAGATTTTCAAGTAGTTGAAGAGACCGTAACCGTTCTTTTTTTGTGTACATTGGTCCACCACTTCTGAGTCTCATCACCTTATAATTTATATATTAGACTGGAACCGAGGAGAATCGAGAAATTTTCGTAACCGCTACTTTGTTCCCAACGCCTCCACCATTAAAATACAAGGTTTATTACTGTTACAGTATACAATCGCTGAATCTTTTTACGACGATATTTTCAATGTTACTAAGCCAATTTTCATCAAATATATTGAAAAACATTGCTAGATAATATACTAACTGGAAGAAAAAAAATTGCTTGAAAATTGGGTTATTCATTTGGATTGTTTTTAACTTTTCTCCATTATACGAGGGATGATTGAAAAGTCGTGTAAAAAACAAGGTAAATATATTTTTTTTACAAAACAAAAATTTATTTCTCAACATAATCTTCATTGAACTTAATATACCAGGTGTACAAGTATGAAATGCGGATTTCAGACAGCAGATGGTGCACCAATGCAGTTTGTGCTATAAAGATTTGACACTGCGCTATTTTGTTGTGTCATCAACAAGTGTCAGACACACACGAGTGATAAATTGGAAAAGTGTGTGCATAGTGTTGTGTTGTTGTGTTCAATATGTCGAAATTTATACCGAACAAAGAGCATTCGCGGACAGCATTAATTTTTTGTTTTCATTTGAAGAAAACTGCTGTGGAATCATACCGATTACTTCGAGAAGCTCATGGTGAACATGCTCCATCGCAAGATACGTGTGAACGATGGTTTCGGCCTTTCAAAAGTGGTGACTTCGATGTTGCAGACAAGCAACGTGGAAAACCGCCAAAAAAAAATACGAAGATGTAGAATTGCAAGCATTGTTGGACGAAGATGATTCGCAAACACAAAAAAAAACTCGCCGAGCAATTGGGCATTAGTCAACAAGCTGTTTCCAATCGGCTACGAGAGATGAGAAGATTCAGAAGACCGGTAGATGGGTACCACATGAACTGAACGACAGGCAAATGGAAAAGCGCAAAAACACGTGTAACATTTTGTTCACTAGGTACAAAAGGAAGTCGTTCTTGCATCGTATAGTTACGAGGGATGAAAAGTGGATTTATTTTGAGAATCTTAAGCGCAAAAAATCATGGGTAGACCCAGGCACACCATCCACATTGACCAGAAAACCGAATCGGTTTGGCAGAAAGATGATGCTCTGTGTTTGGTGGGACCGGAGGGGCGTGGTCTATTATGAGCTGTTAAAACCTAGGGAAACGGTTAATACTAAACGTTCCCAACAACACTTGACCGACTTGAACCATTCGTTGCTTGAAAAAAGGACAGAATACCGAAAGAGGCAACACAAAGTAATTTTTCTTCATGACAATGCTCCATCACATTACGGCAAAACCAGTCACTTGAAGCCAAATCTGGGAGATAGGGTTGGTAAGGAAATATTTTGAAGCCCAACTCGCGAACCTTTTCCAAATAGTTAATCATGATGATACCCTGTAAATCCCAAAAATAGTTGCCATCACTTTTCCCGCCGATAAAACTGTTTTCGCTTTCTTCGGGATACTTTCACCTACATCCAGCCACTAATTTTGCTGCTGTTTTGTCTTCGGGGCTCGTACGGCTATATTTAAATTCATTTATTCAGTAACGAATGGTGTTGAGTGCTGGTGCAGATTCTCTGTATAATTCTTGCAGTTCAGTTTCTATCCGGGCCGTAGTCCCGCTTTCTACGAGAATTGAAACCCCGATCACTTACGATAGCTGCCAACAAACAACTGCGCTTTATATCTGTTTGAATACGACCGTTAAAAGAATCATACTTACCAACAGTCATGCCGCTTAAAAGTGTTTCGTAATTTGATTAATAAACAAATGTAAAAAGAAACGGTTAAAATGATTCCACAATTTTTTTTTTAATGGCATCGGAAAGCTGGCGTCAAGACTTAAATTTTGAAAAAAGAGGTCCATTTTGAAACAAACGGCATAAAATGGCGAGCAATTCAAATTTTAAATAAGAAATTCAATTGTGTTCACTAGGTTCAGTATATTTACACCTGAAAGTTACAAGCCGATTGGTTCATTTAGTCGACCTGTATAACAAAATGAAAAAAAAAAGTTTTGCCTGTTTTTTCAATATCGTAGGTTATATGCACATTTGAGCTATTTGAGCTATTTAAGATTAATTGTTGGAAATTTTATTACGAATAGTTTAGTTTTTTTTTGTCTCGATTCTACAGATATAACCGGAGTAATTCACATTTTAAGCTCAAAAAACGCGTTTTGAAAACTTAAATTGTTTATAAACAAAAGAGCACAGGTTTTTCGAGGTCCAAAACTTAATATACTATACAATACTCCTGGTGATACCTCAGAAAGGATAAAATCATAATATTGCTGTATCTAATCTATGCCATCATTATTTTGTCCTTTTTTAATGCATTATTTAGCGTATTTTTGAATAACCCAATAAAAGCTTTTCTCTATGAAACCCGACATGATGTGATGATTTTATTAATCAATTTTAATTAAGAGTTGATTGATTGGTCCGTTACTTTATGACAATCAGGTAGACGTTGAAATTCCGTCCTTTATCAACTTTTATAGCACCTAATATTTTTCATTATACTAACTTAAATACCAAAACTCTGTTTTAGTTTTAGTTAAGCGTTTGAAAATGCAGTTGTACTACGAAACCGCGATAACGCATTTGTAAATTTTTTACAAAAAAATATATTTAGTGTCAGTTAACAAAGTAATTAAGTAATTTTGTTGGTAATTTTAACTGAGTTGGCAGTGGAGAATCAGTATTTCATACTGTAAACCCAGTCAAAAAAAAATATTTTTTTTACTGCATAGTATCCTTTCCATCAGATTAAACACCAATTTAAATAACTGCAATTCCACCTTTACTGAATAATTTGTACAATTTATCAAGGCAAATAAATGTTTTTTTTTCGAGCAAATAACAAATAGTGCGCACGGTTCCATCCACGGAAGTAATATATTCTTTCACTATTATCTTACCGACATATATTAGTAAAGGAATATTCGCAGAATTGAATGTGCCTTAGGAATTTAAAGTAATATAATGTGCAGATATGGAGTATATAAATAATGATGCAGAAATTCCTAGAGAATATTTTCATATTTGTTATGATTACTGTTGTGTTGATTTTATGAGATAAAATGAGTAAATATGGAATTTTTATGAAGAATATCCGATATTTAAATGCATGTATTATGCATCATGTAACTCTTAATTTTCCAGACTGAAGTCGTAAAAATTTAATCAAATAAATTTTATTCAGTTTTCCTCTCTTTCTATGCGATATACAGTTTGTTAAGTAAGAACGTGTCCGCGATAATTCATTTTTGGTAGATGCGATTCTAGTGATTCAACAAAAAATCGGTAGGGGGACCCTTGGTTTATGACGAGTATCAGTCGATTCCGAACTTTCGCCGAAGTCACGTAAAATCCAAAATGGTTTGCGCATCGGTTCGAGGTAGTTTTTCTTTGTTCGCATCCAAAGGGGTCTAAAGTGACATATTCCGCGGTCGTTAAATATATTAAAAAGTCGTTGTCGTTTGCGAGGAAGTAGGTAAATCATTTTAACGAAACGAAAAATGTCGAGGACTTTCCAAAACGTGGCTCGATAGGCAAAGTCACTCTGAAAGTCCAAAAACGAATTATGTCTTTGTTTTCACGGGACCCGAAATTGACGTTGCGTCAAGGAGTGGCAAAATTAATAAAATCGGGCTTGAATGTGTCTCATGAGACCATTCGACAACATCTTCGTGCTCATGATGTAAAATTCCGAAGCATGTTGAAGAAATCTGTGCTGGGCGAAAATCGCGGCGCGAAGCGGCTCGCTTGGGCCCATGATAAGACACTAGAGTGGCCCTCCTAATCGCTGGAGGCCAACCCTATTGAAAACGTTTCGTCACGTGTAAAGAGAAAGCTCAGAGGAAAGACTCTGAGGACTCAGTTGTCTCGCAAGATTCGAAAAATTTGCAAAGTATGCAGAAATCTCGTTGACAGGCGATTATTGGTGCAGAAGGCGATTAGATTGCACCATTGTTAGTACGCCAAAAAATACATTAACGGCCAAAAATGTTCTCGAAACACACTTTTTTAAGAATACGAGCAGTCACGTTCTTACTTGACATACTGTATTCAATGCTAATTCGATCCATTTTTTTTATAACAATTTAATAGTGATTCAAGGAAACTTTCTAATAAATTTAATGAAGTTGCCTACAAAGCATATTTAAAAAGAAGCTCTTCTCCGCCCACTGTTGGACATAGGTCTCCTTAATGTTTCTCCATCTTATCGTGTCCTGAGCCGCCCTATACCATCGCCACATATTTTCTTATATCATCCAACCAAAGTTTTTATGACCTACCAACATTGAATGTTCTTGGTCTCCAATGAGATACCCATTCATCTAGGTTTTTTCTGGCACATGACCAATTCACTCCCATTTGAGGGACGTTGTTCTTTCTATGACATCTGTAATAGCCGTTCGGGATCTTATTTCAGCGTTTCTGATTCTGTCCCCTATCCTCACTCCCAGCATTGATTGTTCCATGTGCAACTCTGAATTTTCCTCCGTTAAAGTGATCGTTTCCATCATCAGAACAGGTAGAATTCAACTGTCAAATGCTTTTTTAAAGGAATTTGTGATATATTTATTAAGATCCACGACATTTTAACAAACCCAGCCCAGTCCAATCGAATTTTTCTATGTATCTCCGCCTGTTGGTTTCTGTTACCTAGTTTAAGAAGATGTGCCAAGTATACATATTCTTGTACTTTAGTTACTGTGATGTTAATTTTAAAATGTTTTTTGTATCGTGACCATATCTTCAAAAAAGTAACCTTCCAAAATAATTTTAATTCTTAGGAATAGTGAAAAGATTCAACTCAGAGACCGTGTATTTTTAGCCAAGAATTTACTCTAAGTAACTAACGATGAGCCAGGAATTAACTATGAGTGACTGGCGACTTGGTAAATTATTGTGAAACTAACACCCGTTGTAGCGACTACGATTAAATATGACGAACTTTACTCATCGTACGTCCCAATAACTCCGAATCCTGATAATTTGACCAACTATAATAAATTCTCGATGAATAATACCTTTGTTATCGCAGAAAATTAATCAACAATGTTTTAATTATATCATGGGTAGCATCCTTAGCGTAAATATAGCCTACAAGAGATAGTGGGATATGGAATAGCAAATAAAGGATGCTCCATTGGTCCTAGATGTTTCGATTATTTATTGGATATTTTTTTAAGTTCCCAAATGTATACCTAAAAATCTAATTTTTAAACTGTTTGTCAAAAAGTAAATTTCTTATTTGCTAAGTATTATACACTGCTGAGCAAAAAAAAATAGGCTCAAATGATTTTACTTCATTTAACGCCGATCCTTGCATTTAATTTTTAAAAAGTTTTATTGATTAAAACGGTTTTACCCGATAGAACTGTTTTTGCTCGCTCAGCAACGTACTCGTTGTATTCATTCCTATAAAACGCACCTCTCATTGCTGTATCGGAACTTGAATCGTCAACATCTCTGCTATACCTGCTCACTAATTACGCCATCGGAAAATAGATACCACCCCGAAAAAAACCGCACAAGTCATTGTGTCATATTGCAAGAAGGGCATAGCTAAAGGGTAGTCATTGCGCAACTGCATCTGAGCCAGTTAACTTTCTCCAGAATCTGCAGACGTTACCAAGAGACTGGCGCCTTTACACGAAGATCAGGATCAGAAAGAAGAAGGCGTACGTCGGAGCGAGACGACATTGTCAACACAGCTCTAAGAAATCGTCACATCGTCAGCAGGAGCTCCGACAAGTCCATGGTCGGGCTGTCAGTCATTGGACAGTCAGAAGAGACTTAAAGAAGCTTCCGGATGTGTCTACACGGCAATGATGGAAGAAGACGAGTCTGTAAGAGTCCCAGACTCGTAGCGGTAGATTAACTGCTCACCGGTATATCGAGGAGATCCTATAGGAACACGTCGTTCTTTACGCTGGGTCTGTTAGCGCACGACAATTCGAGGCTACATGCTGTTGCATCGGTGCGGCAATACCTGACGGAAGTGGGAATACCCATATTAGACTGGCCTGCGTCCTGACCTCAATTCAATCGAGCACATGTACGGTGAGCTCAAAAGAAGAAATCGAGCCAGAAATCCAGCCCATGCATCGCTAAGGGACTTAAAAGTTGCGATGGCGGAAAAGTGGGGAAGAATACCACAGACAGTGGTGAAAAAGCTCACCAGCTCCATGAAAAATACGCTGGAAGCAGTAACAAGGGCTAGGGAGGTAATACAAAATATTGGTTTTGGTTTCTATAAATAAATTTAATTGTTAAACTTAAAATTTGTTCAATTTTTCCTTTCTGTTATCTCTATTTAGAATCCTTGTTTCCCCTTTCAATCATTTTAATCAGTAAAAAGCATAAGGTATGCTATGGAATTTAGTATCATTCATCAGAAAGATAATACAATGGGTTTTCAAATAATACTAAAATCCGTAAAAATATATGAACACTAAATTATAGGATCCGTGTTAAATTAAGCTAAATAGTTTAAGTCAATTTTATTGGTCACCAGTGTATATATATCATCATAATCATCATCATTACCTTATTCCACCCAGAGTCGGATGTAAGCCTGCCCAAGTTGTCTTCAATGAGCTTTGCTGTTTGCTTTTACATCCAATCGGGTTCCGCCAATATATACATACATATATATATATATATATATATATATATATATATATATATATATATATATATATATATATATATATATATATGTACATATTTCAGCAATTTTTTGAGGGTCTTAAACATAAACTCTAATTGTTCACTATGTTGATACATCTTTTGAATCAAAATCATTTATTTTTCTGCATATGACCTTACATTATATAGAGTCATTAGGGATAAACAAAATTCAATTTTTTTAGTGCCGCTAGAACAGTCCTCATAAATAAGTATCGTCATAGTAAAGACAATTTACCGATGATCATAAATTCTTTTATTTTTCATATTTATTTATGCTTGGCATCTGGCTGAGTGGTGTCGTCTCCTCATTATTCATCCCATAAAAATATATAATGGTAATATATTTAGTTAGTAGTGTAGTTAATACAACCGGTGTTAATAATGTTGGGTGGTATATTATATTTAATTTTCTACCTTGGAATATGATAAGTAATGGTATGTAATAAATAAATAAATTTGGTTAATTTTTATTTGAAAAAAAACTGAATCATTTCTTGTTAGTTGATCGAAGATGATCTTTAATATACTAAAGTTTGTAGTACTATTAATATTTAACATATTGTTTGTTGCCTGGTGAATCGAAAATATAATATAAATTTTAAAAAATACAATTGCATACTTACTAATAAATACTGTATTTAAAGATCACGAACTTACCTAAAACAAAAAGAAATCGATTAATTAGAAATTTCTTATTTCCTATTAATGCTTTTTTTATTAAAAATACAAGATTACAATGCGGTGTATTTTACAAATTAGAAGGAACAACAAAAAACTCTAAGCCTTAAATTTTGCGGAACCCAAAAAAACGAAATTTGCTGTCACTGTCTAACTCCAATTGTAAGTTAATTGCCTATAAGCCCATTAGACTGTCGATAAAACAACTTATGAGCTACCTGCCGATTATAAATATTTGCTCCCTAAAGCAAACACCATACTGCCCGGCATTTATGACTGCTATATAAATCTCAAGAAATAATACTATTGTCTATTTTGTCTAATTGGAATAACTGATAACATATAGTGCTTTTAATGTAGTAGCACAAGTCACTGTAAACATGTAGGCCGTATACGGTTATAGGTTATTCATGATATGATCTATGCTTTAGATCAACTTGTGTGGTATTTTAACTCTTCAGCTGGTCTTGTAACAGAGACATATTTCCGAAAAAAAATGTATTGCATTTTTAAGCGATATTATATATATATATATATATATATATATATATATATATATATATATATATATATATATATATATATTATAACGTCTCTTTTTGCGGATGTTTTTATAGCCTCACGTTGGAGCGCTATTTTGTATAGCCCCAACTTTCTTTATTTTTAACAAATATTTATTAAATAGAAGCCGTTATTTGCTCCTTATGTATATCTTAATTTTGAGAATGGATTGAGTGGATATTAATACAGAGAGATCAAAAATTAAATATACTCTAGCTAGCTCCTTTCGATTGGAAAGATGTGGAGATCGAGGTAATTTTTGTACGCCTTTTGAAAATAGTCTCTATAGTTGTTTAAAGCTATGGTTGTACTGTTTATTTTTTTTTTTGGGCCCCATTCATTTTAGAATAAAAGGAATCTCTTTCTCAAAAAATGAAAAAATACTGAAGAGTTATTTAGTTGTTAAAATAGGATTAAAAATATTACAATCTGTCCGTCCTGAAAGAAAGAGCTAGTAGTTTAGTAAAAGGCTGCATTAACACAGAGAAAAATAAAAATATTTGCAGTTATTACACTCTTAAAATTACATAAACTAAATAAAAACCCTATAGGCTATGAGAGTGTACATATTTAAAATAGAGTTCTATGAATTAGTAATCCTAAGAGTAAAAAAAAAGACTTTAAAAAAACACGATCTAAAAGTTTGTAAAATTAACTCCGCGGATTACGTATGTTGAGTAGTCGTTGGAAATACACGTTGTAGACAGGAAGTGAGATATTTACTGGCGTGCTTATGATTCACTGATTGGCTTCTCCTCGTGGGTTTTCTATAAGCTGCTTAGCCTCCCCTGGTGAGATTTTCATCAAAAATAATGTCTCGGCCACTGCTCTCCTATTCCTTTTTGAGTAGCTAATCACTTTTTGACCCATGGCCGAGGAAAAAGCCCTTAAAAATTCCATCTGGCCATTAATATATCTTTTGCCCCTTCTTCAAAGTGAAGTCTTCAAAATGGCTCACTTCTGGGACGCAAAATCAATGCAAACTAAATAAGTTAGGTCAGCAACACGTTATACACGGTTGAGTTACACTGTTCAAAAATTGAAATCACTGCAATAAATATAAAAATGTAATAAAATATAAATTATAGAAAGAAATACAGTGCTGTAACATGATCTTAAAATCTAGGAAAAAATGAATGTTACAAATATATATATATATATATATATATATATATATATATATATATATATATATATATATATATATATATGTGGGGGGTTTCTTGGGTTTGTAGTCCGTCGATAACAAAATACATTTATGTGACGAAGTTTATTTACTTTTCACCAATATGTTGCTTTTGGCAGAATAATGATGTATATCTAGGGTCAAACAAATCTTTAATTAGTTAATATAATAAAAAGCACACCGAGAATATATAAAACAATGGTAAGACCAGTACTGACGTATGCTTACAAAACTCGAGCTGAAACAAGAACAAATAAATAGAAAATGAGAACAACTGAGATAAGAACATTGCTATCAATGTTGAGAATAACACTGCTGGACAGACAGACAAATATAGAGGTGAGAAGATCTCACGTGAAGGACGTGGTGAAGTGGATGAAGAAGAGGAAGAAATGATGGCACCACCATGTATAAAGAATGAATGAAGACAGATTTGCCAGAATATGTAAGAACCAAAGACCTAACGAAACGTGACCACGAGGCAGACCACCAAACCGATGGTTCGAAAATTGAAAATTATCATCCACAGAAGTTTCAAACAAGAGACAACAGGCTATGAATGCTAGTCTATAACGAAAGAGGAAGAAGAAGTAACAAATTGTAAATATTTCTTCTTGCCTTGAACAAACTTATATCCCCCATCTCCAACCCATCTGAAGTGGTTAGGGCACCTGTTAACGTTTTGGATTTTTGAGAAGGAATGAGTAGTGCTTTATTAGTTTTAGTTTTTTATTTTATTTAAGGGGTTTATTTTTAAAATTTTTAAGATTCAGAATGTAAAATCTATAACGTCTTGCTTTGTTTTAGTGTTTTGATTTGAAAATATATTAGTTTCTGTTCTATTGATGTTATAATAAATTTTACTAAGTTGTTTAGTACCTGTTTTTGCATTAATTGTACTTCCTTTTTTTGAATTTATACTATTTTCAAAATATTTATTTTTTTAATATTTCTTTCGATTTTAGAATTCGATTCAGTGTTATTTTTCCTGCCTATGGAGCTTCAGAGCAATTTCATTTTTACTATCGTATTCGTGACCATTTATTTTATTCAATCATGTAGTCATTATATGGGATCTCATGAATAACGTGTATTCTTTACTTTCAGGTATATTTCATTTTAATTTGTTAAACTTATTCCTAAAGATCAACATCTTTCGTAGCAGCAGTACCAAGAGTTAAATGTGACTTAATCTTAACAATTTCAATAGTTGTAATACAAAATTACAATTTAGGATGGAAACGGAAAGGCATAACAAAATAAATTTTCTGGAATTAACACTACACCACACGAATAATACAATGAGAATTGAACGGGATACAAAAGATACGTGGTAATCTAGACATTTACACTTTAATTCCCAACATTCATTATCCCAGCAGCATGCAATTCTCTAACCCGGAATATCGCAAAAAAAGCAACTGACAAAACAAAAACAACCTTAAAACAAAACAAATATCCAGACAATGTCATTTTCAAAAAACGAACACACAAATATTATAACAATAATCAAACATGCGACAAAATATTCAAAATGTTTTTAAATAACGATCAAGTGGAAGTTGAACTTGCGCAATTAGTGTTCCGTACGTTGATTGCTTTTAAAATAAAAAATTTTTGTTATGGAGGTATAAAATGATCAGTGACTTCACAAAACACACCCCAAATGAGTTTTCAACAAAGTTTGTTTCCGATCTTTATTGAAAACTGATGAATTTTTGTTTTTTTTTTATATACCAGATAAGTTATTAAAGGTAATGAACTCGTGATCATTTTCTTCAGTCGATACCCCGTGGAGAATATACCAGAATTTTTTAAAAAATTTTTGATCAGTACTTTTATAGACAGTGGTTTTCTAAAAATAATACAAAGAAAACTGTGCGCAAGTATTACATTATATATATTTGTGAACTCGTGTTTTGACAAGCTTTCATTTGACACCCCACTCGATGACCTAGTAATTTTTTTTTTTCACTTCCGATTTCACCCCACAAAACTAACCCTTAAGTCAATATTTAACTTTTAAAACTACACGGCTCTGATGGGACCATCAATTCCTATATTAGTGCCAAATTGCAACTTCCTATATCAAATTGTTTCGGATGGATAGACATCGAAGTGATCTTATAAGTGTTCTATACGGAATAAAAAAAATCAAATAAAATATAACAGTAAAAAATAAAATTAAAATAAAATTACAAAAATAAAAATTTATGATAAATAATTATGAATTTTTTGTATGTTTACAATACAATAAAAGTAAAAACGAGTTATACAAAGAATCCTTTGTACCTCTAAAGCTTAAGTTTATAATTAAAAATAAATAAAACAAGACAACAGTAACACAAAAGGATAAATAAAAACAAAGAATTGTAAATAAACAGAAAGGATAAAACAAAAACTATCCCGAAATACTGCACAATACAGTGTTAAGTATAAGGATGAACTACATTTACTCCCGATTTCTGCCTTCTAACCTATTCGTGATATATTTTTCTTCCTTTTGAAGTGCCATATCTAATAAGGTTATAGGGGATCCTCTCGTCTCTGCCTGTGCTTGGTGCCTTTTTAAGTGTTCCACAGACAAAGGGGGCCTACAGTTTAATGTCGGTTCCTAACGGCCAAAGTGAGAGGGCTTTACTAAGTATGATACTACGCGTGGTTGGCCATTGCCTTCCCGACGTAATATATTCGTGTCAGTATTTTCAGTTATTTTACGAATTCATTAGTGGATAGTATGCATTTTTTACCAAAAGTTATTTTATTTTAGTTTTAAATGCGTTCACACTCAGGTTTTTGATACCCATCGGTAACTTATTGTATAATATTAGGGCATTATAGTACAAGGAGTATTCGAAAATGGTGTGTTTCGGATTTGATAATTATGATCAGCGGTTACGATGGCCGTCATTCAAGTTTTTACAAACGACCACTCGATGGAGCTATTATCAAAACAGAATATTTACGATTGGTTTGCTGAATTTCGTCATGGTCGTGCTTCTGTCAGCGATAAATTTCGTGAAGGTCAACCAAAATCGGTTGTTGTTACAAAAACCATTGGACATTGGCGCAACATGATTAAAGAGGATCGGCATGTGACTTACCGTGAGATAGAGGCGTCCTTAGGCATATCGAAGACTGCAGGACATTCGATTTTGCATGAACATTTAGCTGTGAAAAAGATCTGTTCCCGATGGATTCTGCATTATTTGACCGAAACTCAAAAACAGGCTCGTGTCAATTGGTATAAGAAAATGCTTTGACTGAGGACAGGCAAAATCCACATACAACATCGTAACAGGTGATGCAACTTGGATATATTCGTACGAGCCGGAAACTAAGCAACAATCAACTGTTTGGGTGTTCCAAGATGAACCGAATCTAGTATAAGGCATTCGTTCAAGAAGCACTTTCAAGAAAATGATGAATTATTTCTTCGATTATACTGGACATGAGATCATCAATTTTTATATTAATACCAAATTTAGACTTTCTATGCCCAATAGTTTCGGAGAAAATCGGGTGTGACAGACGAACAGACAGATGGACGGACACCGAAGTGGTCTTATAAGTGTTCCGTACGGAACAGTAAAAAGACAACATTGCCGTTAAAGATAAAGGTCACAAGCTCTATATGAAAAATTTTAGCAAATTAAAATCAAATATACTTTAACACTCAATACACGTTATCTATGAGATCCCATGTAATGACTGTCATAGCATATATATCGGACAGACTAATCATCTAAAAAATACAAGAAATAGTCACAAATACGACAAGAAAATTAAAACTACTCTGAAGCTCCATAGCGAAGAAAAACAACACTCTTTTAATTTTGAAAATGTCAAAATTCTAAAAATCGTAAATAACACAAAAAACGAGAAATTTTGGAAAAACAGAAATTAAAAAAAAAAACGAAAACACAATTATTACAGAAACAGATACTAAACAACTCAATAAATAATATTACAACCTTCTACAATAGAAACTTATACCTTTTTCAATCAAAACAATAAAACAAAACAACACCTCATTAATTTCACATTCAGAATCTTCGAAACTTTGAGAGTTAACCCCTCAAATAAATTAAAAAAAAAAAGGAAAATTAATAAAACATTTGCCTTTTCTATCTCAAAAATCCAAAACACCAACCGTTTTGTTCGGGGCTTAAACCATTTCAGATGTACATCATAAAAATATAATTTCTTTATTCAAATTAAGAAAAGGTATTTATAATTTCTTACTATATTAATTCATTATGAACTTGTTTGGCCCTAGATATACATCATTATTCTGAAGAAGGAAACACATTGACGAATGTAATGTATTGCCGAAACGTAAATAAACTTTGTCATGCACATAAATGTATTTTGTTGTGATATCGAGCGATCGCACTTGATCTATCCGAAGCATTTGACCGTGACTAAGCTACGCCTTTATGGTATCTGTTTGTGGCTCTCGTGTTTCCTTAAAGAGTGTACTTTACGAGTAGCAATCGACAGATTTCTTTCTAATATCTCCACTAGCAACGACGGTGTACGCAAGGCCTTATGCTGTTTCTTTCTCTGTTTCGTGTACACTAACCATTTGGTGGAACAGACCAGGAATCCAATCTACAGCTTTGCAGATGACAGTACGCCTATCTCTCCATTTACTTTGAAAATATCAATTATCCAGTTTTTTACTGGGTAGCTTTCAAATCATTTTGCTGATCAATATAAAATTTACTCATAAGACAGTAAACATGGTAAAATTTTAGAACTGCTTTAATAATGTTTAATTAAGTCCAATTTTCTTGTTTTTCTTTACATAAGAAAAACTTTGCTCTGGAAGCTCTATTAAAAGCAACAGTGCTCAAACCATTTCTCCGTTCCAAACAGTCTTTAACAAAAAAACTTTAGTAAGTTAGTAAGTAGGCTAAATTGGTGAACTTAAAGTGAAAAAGATTCCAGATATGAAAGCCAAATTGACCTGGACATCCCCTGATATGGGAGGAAACAGAGTGTCGAAAAATGAAGTCAGATATGCTGCAATGGTCTTAGATATTTTAGACAAGCTTGAAACGATACCGGAAGTATGGGACTTTACCCTATGGACTCTGGTTCTGAAACTACTTACATTACTGAGCTGAGTTAGCTTCGAGCAGCAGCAATAGCAAGATAACAGTATCCAGTAGCAGCAACACAATAAGTACTTGAAAATACTCAATATATATCACCACCACATCAAGCACTTTTTTTCACTCTACGCGCGTTTCGCTAACCATATTAGCTTCATTATGAGCGATGATTGACTGTCAATCATCGCTCTGATGAAGCTAACATGGTTAGCGAAACGCGCGTCGAGTGCAAAAATAGTTTTTTGGGCTAGAGGTGATATACTGAGTAGTGTCATTGTGCCAAAGATTGCACATGTCCAACAAAGCACTTGAAAATGCTAAATAACCTTTTGGCGAAACGTCGCGTAAGCTCACTATTAAACGAACGGATTAAAAAACCAATGTAATTATATATATTATATATATATATATATATATATATATATGTATGCTCCAGGTATCAAGTATGTTATACATTTTTTCCCATCTTTCGGGCAATTTGTGAACACTCCACGCTAGTAAAAATCTTCCCCTTTTGCTGCGGACCATTCATCGAGCCATTTTTTCACATCTTCTATGAACCAAAGCGCTCCTCAGCAATTTGCGTGACCCATCGATGCAAACAAGTAATAATCGGAAGGAGCCAAGTCTGGTGAGTAAGCCGCATGGGGTAGAACTTCCCAGCTGAGTGCTTCCAACGTCTCGCGAACTGATTTTGCCGTATGTGATGGAGCATTGTCATGAAGAAAAGTGACTTTGTGTTGCCTCTTTCGGTATTCTGGCCTTTTTTCAAGCAGCGAACGGTTCAAATCGGTCAATTGTTATTGGTAACGTTTAGTATTAACCGTTTCCCCAGGTTTTAACAGCTCATAATAGACCACGCCCCCTCTGGTTCCACCAAACACAGAGCATCGTCTTTCTGCCAAAGCGGATCGGTCTTGCGGTCGATGTGGATGGTGGGCCTGTATCTACCTATGATTTTTTGCGCTTGGGATTCTCAAAATAAATCCACTTTTCATCCCCTGTAACTATACGATGCAAAAACGACTTCCATTTGTACCGAGCGAGCAAAATATCACACGTGTTTTTGCGCTTTTTCATTTGCCTGTCGTTCAACTCATGTGGTACCCATCTACCGGTCTTCTGAATCTCTCTCATCTCTCGTAGCCGATTGGAAACAGCTTGTTGACTAACCCCCAATTGCTCGGTGAGTTTTTCTTGTGTTTGCACATCTTCGTATTTTTTGGCGGTTTTCCACGTTCCTTGTCTGCAACATCGAAATCACTACTTTTGAAAGGCCGAAACCATCGTTCACACGTATCTTGCGATGGAGCATGTTCACCATAAGCTTCTCGAAGTAATCTGTATGATTCAACAGCAGTTTTCTTCAAATGAAAACAAAAAATTAATGCTATCCGCGAATGCTCTCTGTTCGGTATAAATTTCGACATATTGAACATAACAACACAACACTATGCACACACTTTTCCAATTTATCACTCGTGCGCGTCTGACACTTGTTGATGACACAACAAAATGGCACAGTGTCAAATCTTTATAGCACAAACTGCATTGGTGCATCATCTGTTGTCTGAAATCCGCATTTCATACTTCTACATCTATATATATATATATATATATATATATATATATATATATATATATATATATATATATATATATATATATATATATATATTACGGTCCAAAAGTTTGAAGCAGTGGCTATTTTTAATTGAAAAATAAATCAGTTGTAAAAATATAAAAATCAATTACTTGCAAAAGTATAATTAATTCCTTCAAAGTACTAGGTTTTTATCTTATTTTTTAAAATTTTTATTTTTGTCAATTTCCACCTCCACACGTGTTTTACTACCCAATCCAAAAAGGCTAGTTAACTTACAATATATTAGTTTAATATATCGCTTCACATTTAGTAAGACGCGGCAGTTGCCAGTTCTGAGTTTATAGTGCTTCAAAGGCAACAGTTGCGATTTCTGAGTATATGGTGCTTCAAAGAATTAGTGCACTTTTTTAGTCCAAGCTTCGTTTTTAAAATAGTGTCAAGAACCATCGAAGTGCCATCTATGCTTTACATGAGGAAGGTTATAGTATACGACATATTGCAGAAAAACTCGTATTCGTATTTAAAATAAAGACGAACATTAGACTCTTCATAGAAAACAAATAAAAGGAACAAATTAAAAAACAATCTCTTCAGCCGAAAGTCACTCTAGAATGTGAAAATCAGTTCATCCCAGTGATATCTCGACGAATAGATTCTTCCCCATATTACCGCTACTTTAAATGAAACGCGTGTTGAACCCGGCTCGTCAACTACTGTTAAGAGGCGATTGCTGTCTGCAGGACTAGAGAGGTGCCAGAAAACCAAAACTAACAATTAGACATAATAAAAACAGATTGCAATAGGTTAAACACATAGAAACTGGACGATAGATCAAGGAAAGAAAATCCTTTTACGGATTAATCGAAATTCTAAAATTTCTGGATGTAATCTAGGCATATTTGTGCGTTGCTCAACTGAAGAAACGCCTCGCAATTCCCGATCTCAATCCCATCAAACTAGTATGGAATGAGTTAGATCGGAATGTTAAAAGTCAACCGTCAGTCAAAGCTGTTGGTTCTGCAAATGGGTACTTTTTCTATGCCCCCTTGTATAATACCCACTATATAATTAAATCTATAATTTTCTTCAACAAATCCTTAAAAGCACTTAAGAGAGTCGTGTTCTTAAAGATACCGTTTTAGACTTGTCATGACTCCACTATAGATAAAAACCTATTGCACTGGACTTTCAAATAATTATTTGAAAATTTCCGTCGATGACTGATCGAGTCATAATGATTGTTATTAATTAAGATAACGGGAAAAGAGTTGTGATTTTAAACAAGAAGAGACACCTAATGCAGGTGTTGCAAGCATGCTTGTTCGATGACATATACTTAGCAGTGATAATCTATATATCCCTAACTGTTTCAAAATTATGGACTTTTTAAGCAAATGTTGGACATGGGAATCAAGGCTTTCAAAAGGCAATGCAAACCGAGAGTGCGTTAAAATTTACAAGAATTCTGGCTCTCAATATACAACTAAGTTGGGAATGTGGAATCTTTGGCACAATGATACTACTCAGTATATATCACACACTTTATTTTTGCACTCGACGCGCGTTTCGCTAACCATGTTAGCTTCATCAGGAGCGATGATTGACTAGTAAATCATCGCTAACATGGTTAGCGAAACGCGCATCGAGTGCAAAAATAAAGTGTTTGGTGTAGTGGACATATACTGAGTAGACTCAATATACAAGCTATCAAGTATTATGCCCGGGACATATAGAATTGGATAGGATTTAAATTTATAGATGAAGTTAGAGATTCCGACAACTGATCAAAAATTTCGAGCGAATTAGGAGCGACGAATTAGCGAAATTCGGGGCTATAAAACCATATAGGGGTCCAGAATTAGCTTTTGGTATACCAAAATAGATAGTAGAAATGACAATTTACCAGGTGTATAAGTATGAAATGCAGATTTTTTTTTCCAAAAAAACCATGTAAATTCGGTAGAATGATAAAAAGTGCTTTATTCAAAGTATGCTCCATCGCTTATTATACATTTTTCCCATCTTTTGGGCAATTTGTGAATACCACGCTAGTAAAAATCTTCCCTTTTGCTGCGAACCATTCATCGAGCCATTTTTTCACATCTTCGTACGAACTAAAGCGCTGCTCAGCAAGTCAGTGACTCATCGATGCAAACAAGTGGTAATCGGAAGGAGCCAAGTCTGGTGAGTAAGCCGCATGGAGTAGAACTTCCCAGCTGAGTGCTTCCAACGTGTCGCGAACTGGTTTTGCCGTATGTGATGGAGCACTGTCATGAAGAAAAATGACTTTGTGTTGTCTCTTTCGGTATTCTGGCCTTTTTTCAAGTAGCGAACGGTTCATATCTGTCAATTGTTGTTGGTAACGTTTAGTATTAACCGTTTCCTCAGGTTTTAACAGCTCATAATAGACCACGCCCCTCCAGTCCCACCAAACATAGAGCATCGTCTTTCTGACAAAGCAATTCGATCTTGCGGTCGATATGGATGGTGCGCCTGGTCTACCCATGATTTTTTGCGCTTTAGATTCTAAAAATAAATCCACTTTTTATCCCCTGTAACTATACGATGCAAAAAACGACTTCCTTTTGTACCGAGCGAGCAAAATGTCACACGTGTTTTTGCGCTTTTCTATTTGCCTGTCGTTCAACTCATGTGGTACCCATCTATCGGTCTTCTGAATCTTTCCCATCTCTGGTAGCCGATTGGAAACAGCTTGTTGACTAACACCCAATTGCTCGGCGAGTTGTTTTTGTGTTTGCGAATCATCTTCGTCCAACAATGCTTGCAATTCCACATCTTCGTATTTTTTTAGCAATTTTCCACATTCCTTGTCTGCAACATCGAAGTCACCACTTTTGAAACGCCGAAACCATCGTTCACACGTATGTTGCGATGGAGCATGTTCACCATAAGCTTCTCGAAGTAATCGGTATGATTCAACACCAGTTTTCTTCAAATGAAAACAAAAAATTAATGCTACCGCGAATGCTCTTTGTTCGGTATAAATTTCGACCTATTGAACATAACAACACAACACTATGCATGCACTTTTCCAATTTATCACTCGTGCGCGTCTAACACTTGTTGATGGCACAACAAAATGGCGCAATGTCAAATCTTTATAGCACAAACTGCATTGGTGCACCACATACACATTTGTATTTCACGGCAGTTTTAAGACAACGCGGTAGTGCTACCACGGGCATTATGGCATTTCTGCATTAACTAATACCTAACAATACACACACACATTCACACACACACCCGACCGATTTCCGGAATCGAATCAGCGACCATCGGCTTCAGATGCAAGCTCCTAATCCAGATGACATTATTTATAGAAATAATCTTCTAATGATTATAATTTAATGTAAAATAAACGTTCTTTTTATTTGTCCATTTATTTTTCTTTTACTATAAATATTTTGAATCAAAACTTTTTTATGTGATATCTTGTTATAATTTGTTTTGCTCGAATAAACTCATTGATTTTGTACTAATAAAAAGGTATTGAAATTGGCTTTTATATTAGCATGGCTATACGCAGATAAAAAAAAAAATCATTAATACTACCTTATGAAAGGATACTTCCACTTATAAGTCTATTGATAGAGCAGGTGCATTCGTTATTACTTGTACGCAATGCCTTGCACTGTTAAAACAGCTAACCCGTGAATCTCACCAGGTGCTGATGCATGGAATGTCACAAATTTCTCGAGATATTACTTAAAAAAAATACAACATTCAAGAAGAAATGCAGTTTTTACGAATTATTTTTTTTACGTTATTTATCAAGTGGTGCTTAAATAGTGTGACTTAATGCCTGTTAATGAATTTCCTGCGGAGCAGGAGCTTTTAGCGTAAACGAAAATATCTTACTTGATGGTCTCTGTTGAAGAATTTGCCAATATAAATCAACGAAAGATCTTTTGTATTTGTGAATTTATTTTTCATTTCTTTTACTTATTATAGTTTTGTATAGGTAACAGTTTATTTGAGTTATTTTAAAACTTATCTGAAAATGTATTGATAGAAGAAAAAACACCATTTAGTTCAGGTTAGTTCAGGTTATAATTAATTCAAATTTCGGCTAATAAGAAGGACAATACAAAAAATAAACCTCTTTTTGTGATAAATAAACATTATCAAAGAAGATTTATAGTTTTTATAGGTAAATAAAAACATTACTTAGGATTTAGGTTAAAGTACCGTGCAGAAGAGCAGGTACTGTAAATAGTTTAAGCTCATTCTTGAAAATGGCTCTATAGATGCTGAATTTCAAATATCGACAGGGCCTGAGAAGATATTTATTCACCAAGAATACAATTTATCAAAGAAATAGAAAATAATTTAGAAGAATTAGAAAGAGGGGTAAGATGAACGGCAAAATCCTAGGGCATGGGAATCTAAGACAGAGACGACGACGTAATTTGAAGGGTTTCCATTTGTTTCTTACGTGTTATTATAACAACTTTTATTACTTTAATCACTTTTTTTATAAAATGGCAATGGAAAATACTTAAATAATAGGTATTCTACTCTAAGACCTATCCTTATATCATCTTATATATTGTCAATTGGTTCTGCAGTAAAAGTTGTTCGAGCTATTCAGCAAGAATAGAGCCTCAATAATAAGGCTTTGGTTCTAGCTAGAAGCAGCTACAACCTAACTTTTCCATACCTGCCTCCTATCCTAATACAGAGCTAATTTCTTGTCGCTTTTATGACGTACAGGCTTTGAAGCGTAAGATGTACGTGAGTGCGAGTCTTACATGATTTAGAAAGAGAATCATTTGAACCGGGGATCAAGCCAGTAATTTATTCAAGAATTCAAGGAAAAGACCGGAAATCCAATCTACAGCTTTGCAGATGGCAGTACGCTTATCTCTTCATTCACTTTGAACGCTCAGACATCGGCTGCTCAGGCGAGTGTCAGCAGACAGCGGGAAGTTAATTAATTTAACAAAGACCTAGAAGAAATTCTATCTTGGAGTGACAGTAACCAAGTGGAATTTAACGCTACAAAAACCCAGGCGGCAGTTTTTTCTAACAAAGTTAACGTTGCTGAACCCGACATAGTTTTGGCGGGGCACTCCATTCCTCTAACATCGTCAATTAAATTGTTGGGCCTTAATTTGCCTGGAATCATTCCCTCTATATTCAGATGCAAGATTTCATGTTTTTCTGGATGTCTTTTAATGTGGCCAAAATATTCTAATTTGTGTCGCTTGATGACCGTGACCATCTCCAAGTCCTTGTCCATGAGAATGAGAGCGCTGCTGTTACTAATTCTGTCCATCCGACTAATTTTCAGCAGTCGTCGATACATCTACATCTTGAATGCCTTCAGATGTTTAAGAATTGCTTCAGTTAGCGTCCACGCTTCCATATCGTACAAGAGGACCAGAAAGACATAGTAGCCTACCATTTTTATTCGTAGTTTCAATGATAGGTCGTTACTAGTTAAGATTTATTTATTCATCATAAATACGGCTCGGGCCTTCTCTATTCGAATTTTGTCTTCCACAGTCGGCTCCCAGTGGTCGTTGATATTGCTACCAAGATACATCAATTTATCAACTCTCTCTATCTTTATTCCACTGATTGTAATACCTCGATCTTCAATATTATATTCTTTATTTATAATCATATATTTTGTTTTATTTGCATTAAGTCTTAAACCAAACTGTATACAAGTGTCAGTTATTTTTTTCATAAGTTTTGTATTTGTTATCGTTTGTATATCTAAGAGTGCTTATTTATTGTCCCGCAATGGGTATACCATAGTTTACTTTATCGTGTTTCGTACGGAACACATATAGGATCACTTCGATATCTGTCTGTCTATCACATCCGATTTTTTCCGAAACTAACTAATAAAGGAATTGATGGCCTCACCAAAGCCGTGTAGTTTTGAAAGTCAAATTTTGACTTGGATTAGTTTTGGGGGACGAAATAGGAAAAAATTCTTTTTACCAACTCATCGAGTGGACTGTCAAATGAAAGCCTGAAAAACATGAATTCAAAAATATATATAATGTAATACTTGCGCACACTCATCTTTGTATTATTTTTAAAAAATTGCGAAAAATCGCTATCCACCCCCTTGTCTCGAAAAGTACTGATCAGAAAATTTTAAAAAAATTCTGGAATATTCTCCACAGACTGTAGATTGAACGAGAATCACGAGTGCATTACCCTTAATAATTTATCTGGTAGGTGTATAAAAGCACAAAAATTTTAAGGTCGTCTGTTTTCAGGAAAGATCGGAAAAAAAAACTTTGTTGAAAACCCATTTGGGGTGTGTTTTGTGAAGTCATGGATCATTTTATACCTCGGTAACAAAAATTTTTATCTTAAAAGCAATTATTGTACGCGTAAGTCCGACTTGCACTAAGCGAGTTTTTTTTTTATTACGGGCTTTTAAATTTCCAGTCACTGACTTTACGTTTCCTGTGAAAGAAAGGGGTGTAAGAGAGATTTTTTTACTCAAAAAGTAAACCTAGTATACGTTGGTTGTCAATTAGTACTTCTATAAACAGTTTCGCCTTTAGTGTTATCTTTCTTGTTCTGAAATAACATCCGTTGAATCCATACGCACTGAAGCTGGTTAGAGAATACACTGCATATATTAATAATACTAATTTGTATATATGTATGTAGGTTTTAGCTAGATTCATTGTGCTTAGTATATAATCCGCAATTTTTAATTTTACTGAATACTGCCACAGTTTGTTCTGCGTGAAAGGATCTATTCGAGCATATCTCAGCGGGATATAGATAGCGTGCGTATACAGGCAACTTGGTAGTTGTCTTCAAAGATGGCAATTATTGATCGCTAGAAATTTTGCATGACTGTACCGTTTAGAGATAATAAAGTATTGTTATTGCGATAATTTCTGATTTAAATCAGCACGGTTACAACGATAAACTTGTGCATTATAACGTTTAATACATCGTTAATGTTTATTGTTTTTTTTTGCGAGCTTGCGAAAAAGTAATAGTACGGAGACATACAGGGTGTTATAAAAATCATTTGTTACGAGGGTGGTTTTTAAATTATCTACCTAGCCATGAAAGAAAACTTGTGGAGCTTAAAACAATATTTTTTACATAACTACTGTCTAGCATTTCTCGATTTGTTTCATGCCATCCAAAATAAATACTGTTCTTTACGCTCATACCCAAAAACGGCAAGAAGACCTTGCCAAACAACTATCAACCAGTCACGCTGCTTTCCATAATATTGGAAAGCTATCAATCAGTATCTTCTAAAATATCTTGAAAGATTCAATATTATTAGCGACTATCAATATGGCAGATCAACAGGAGATCTTCTGACTTATGAAACACATGTTTGGAACAACGCAATTGAACGCTTTGGAGAATTTCGGGCGGCCGCAGTGTATATATCCGAAGAATTCGACCGTGTTTGGCACGATGGATTGTTGGCTAAGCTACACTCTTATGGTATATCTGGAAGGTTCTGTTTATGGCTCTCGTTTTTCCTTAGAAAGCGTTCTTTATGACTGGCAGTCGACGGATTTCTTTCGCCATCAACGCTGCACAGTGAGAACTTGCTTCACTGTGCTGGACGAAATTCTGCCTTTGCTTCAGTTTAAGCCGTATCGTAATATATATATTTTTAAGTTACTCGCCAAATGTAGCGCTATAACGTAAGCTTACGCGTTTTTGGAATAAAGAAATTGTAAGTGAAAAGAAAGCATTTAAAAGATTGAAGAAATTGATAAATAAAGGTAAATAAAGAAATAAAGAATTAATATTTGCAAATTCATATGCATTACATGTAATCTGTATGCGCTAAATATTTGAGAATGTACGTGTGAGTGTGAGTCTGTATGTGTGAGTGTGAGTCTGTGTGCGTGTGTCTGTCGTATGTGTGTGTGTGTGTATGTGTGTGTGTGCGTGTGTGTGTGTGTGGGCGTGTGCGTGTGTGCGTGTGCGTGTGCGTGTGCGTGCCTGTGCGTGTGCGTGTGCGTGTGCGTGTGCGTGTGCGTGTGCGTGTGCGTGTGCGTGTGCTGTGCGTGTGAGTGTGCGTGTGCGTGTGTGTGTGTGTGTGTGTGTGCGCGCGTTTACTGTTTACAAATTTACTCATGTTTATGTACTTTTGTGTATATGTGAGATTGTCTATGCATGTGTGCGTGTAGTTTATACAAATTTAATTTTTGTTGCTTGGGGTTATTCCGAAAAATTTCTTTTCTCATAAACAAAATATGTTGTTAAATGCATATATTAGATCCAGTACATGTTGGCTTTCTATGGTCTGTATAAGAAAGAGGACAGTATTTTTTTACTGAAACATTAATTTTTTACTAATCTTTATTTATCAATTTCTTGAATCTTCCAAATGGTTTCTTCAAAAATTTTCACTTACAATTTATTTATTCAAAAAACGCGCAAGCTTCACGTTATAGCGCTACTTTTGACGAGTAATTAAAAAATAATGTTACGATAAGGCTTAAATTGAAGCAAAGACAGAATTTCATCCAGCGCGAATCCTCACTGTGCGCCGGCTCCATACTGTCTCCTACTCTCTTTCTCATTTACATTAACGATCTACTGGAAAGGACCAGGAATCCAATCTACAGCTTTGCAGATGATAGTACGGTTATTTCTTCATTTACTTTGATCGTTCGAACATCGGCTACTCATGCAAATATCCGCGGACAGCAGGAAGTCGTTCAACTTAACAAAGATGGAAGAAGTTCTATCTTGAGGCGACAGTAACCAAATAGAATTTATCGCTACAAAAAACCAGGTGGCAGTTTTATCCGACCTAGTTTTGTTGAGGCACTCTATTCCTCTAGCATCGTCACTCAGTTTGCTGGACGTTCATTTGGGAGCAAATATGTTTTGGCATGAACCTGTTACCAGCAGAGCAAAGGGAGCTTCTCAAAAGCTGGGAATATTATTTCGAACTAGAAAGCTTCATATTCCACAAAAACTGTTAGTTCTGTACAAAGCTCAAATTTGACCAACAATGAAACACTGCTCCCATGTTTTTAGCTCTCAAAGATCTAAAGCAGCTTAATGTCAAACGTCCGAATCCATGGAGAAATAAACGTTATTGTTTTACGCCAGTGGTAGAGTCCTCAAGTTTTGCACAATCCAAGCCATAGCCGAAAGCTGTAGATTTAACGAGTTACAACACCCACCGTATAGCCCTGATCTAGCATCCTGTAACGACTTTTAACTTAAACATCTAAAAAAACAACAAAGGTCAAAAATTTTCCTCAGATGATCAGCCGAAAGCCTTTGTAACATCGTTCTGTAAGGCACAAACAATTTCTTTTCAATGGAATGAAATAACTCGAGAAACGTTGGACCAAGGTATTAGTGTAGGTTATGTAGAAATATATTTTATTAAGCTCTGTAAGTTTTCTTTTATAGTTGGTTTAATTTCATAAAGAAAACATCGCAGATAACTTAAAAAAATACAGTCTCATTTTAAATATTTCAAATTTAATTTGGATCATGCCAAAATGTTTAACATTCTGGGTCAATAGCATCGCTTAGACAGGTTGTTTCTTTTTTATTTAATGCAAGCTTATTTAATCGTAATTCAAATTTGTTTGTATTTATTACAGCAGTATCGTAGACAAATAATACAATAACTGTATTTTAATTACTAGGCTCTGAAATGTTTATGTAAATTAGAAACAGAATTGATCTTAAAATAGAATCTTCCAAAATACTGAAATAGTTTTTACCTCAGAGATAATAGAAATTGTTAATAGAAAGAGAAAGAATGAATATTTTAAAAGAAATAATGTAAATTTAAATCTTGAACAAATAAATGAAATAAGTGTATGCAAATTGAATATTGAATATCTGTGCATAGGCAATAAAACAATCAGTATCAATATAAATTTGTTAATATAAATTTCAAAAACTAATTAAATGGGCTAAAAAAAGCTTTACTATAAATTAAATCAAACACAGAAATTAAATTAAAATATTTTTTAATTTAATTAATATTCCAGATTGTAAAGTATAGTTTAAAATTTGTTTTATTAATTTGTATTTTATGAGCGATGTCAAATAAATTTCTAATAAATGAATAAGTTCTTAATTAATTGTATATTTTGTTAAATAATTATGTGGTATTTTCTGTTTTGGTATAGGGGCGTGCTATATATTTAAAAGGGGTAGATAATAATTGCAACAATAAATTTAATTTGTATTATAACGAGTATGCCACATTACCGGAAACTGGCCTCGAAATCTTATATGATTAAGTTGGTGAAGGAATGTGAATCATTATATTCTAGACATCCCTCTAAGCGAGCGTCAAAATTATTGATGCGTTCTCAATACGTCATGTCCGTGACCGCTGTAGTGTTCTAGTTAGTATTTCCTTTAATTGTTCTATGAAACGAGGATTATTACTGTAAACTTTTGAGGTTTTTCACAAGCAAAAATCAATCGACGTCAAATCTGGGTTACGTGGATGCCAACTTATATCACTTCTTTAACAATCAAATTGCAAAGATTTGTTTGAAGTACATATGTATTTTTGTCCGATCCTGCAGAAAAAGGATGTTTCCTGCCTAAGTATGTCGTACCTCCAGGCTAATATCATAGACTCATTAATTGATATAGATTAATCCGTCAAATGATCGCTACTCAACAAGATAATAAACCGGTCAAGTGCAAGTTGGACAATTAGTGTTCCGTACTGTGAATGCCTTTAATTTTTTTTTTTTTACAGAGGTACAAAATGATTTAGACGGGGATACAGCACTTTGGACCATTTTCAAACAATTAGATTACTAGTGAAAAAAAGCAAATGGATGGATATAAGATCACCTTGTGGATAGCAATGGTTGACTACGACAAAGCATTTGATTCGGTAGAGATATGGGTAGTACTTAACGCCTTAAGTAACAGCAGAGTCGACGAAAGGTACTCAACTCTTCTTGAATGCATATATAAAAATGCCACATCACAAATAATGCTTGAAAAAAAGTTAGACTTAGTTAGTTAATCCTTATGCCTTTCTACCCCTTTTGTTAGAAGTGTAAGGCCCGTGGAGTTGAGTTATTCTGTACCTGTCTTTTCCATATTTCCTTCTATATTCTTCCATCCTGTTTAAATTTCCGATTGCCTCATTTGTTTCTTCTGTATTAGTTTCTTTTGTTTGCGTGCGTGCGTGCGTGCGTGCGTGCGTGAAGGTGTTTACTGTTTACAAATTTACTCATGTTTATGTACTTTTGTGTATATGTGAGATTGTTTATGTGTGTGTTAGTATTCATGTGTCACAGTAACCAAATAGAATTTAACGCTACAAAAGTTTTGTTGGGGCACTCTATTTCTCTAGCATCGTCACTCAGCTTGCTGGACGTTAATTTGGGAGCAAATATGTCTGGCATGAACCTGTTATCAGCAGAGCAAAGAGAGCTTCTCAAAAGCAGCAGGGGAATATTATTTCGAACTAGAAATCTTTATATTCTACAACTGTTAGTTCTGTACAAAGCTCAAATTTGACCAACAATGAAATAGTTCTGTACAAAGCTCAAATTTGCTACTGCCCATGTTTGTAGCTCTGCTCCCAAAAATCTAAAGCAGCTTAATGTCAAACGTCCGAATCCATGGAGAAATAAACGTTATTGTTGCACGCTAGTGGCAGAGTTCACAAGGTTTGCACAGTCCAAGCTATAGCCGAAAGCTGTAGATTTACCGAGTTACAACACCCACCTTGTAGCCCTGATCTAGCATCCTGTGACGTTTTTTAACTTAAACATCTAAAGAGAACATCAAGGGTCAAAATTATCCTCAGATGATTAGCCGAAAGCCTTTGTAACATCGTTCTGTAAGGCACAAACAATTTCTTTTCAATGGAATGAAATAATTCGAGAAACGTTGGACCAAGGTATTACTGTAGGTTATGTAGAAATATATTTTATTAAGCTCTGTAAGTTTTTTTTTATAGTTGGTTTAGTTTCATAAAGAAAACAACGCAGATAACTTAAAAAAATACAGTCTCATTTTACATATTTCCAATTTAATTTGGATCAAAATACATGCCAAAATATTTAACAATCTGGGGGTCAATAGCATCGCTTAGACAGGTTGTTTCTTTTTTATTTAATGCAAGCTTATTTAATCGTAATTCAAATTTGTTTGTATTTATTACAGCAGTATCGTAGACAAATAATACAATAACTGTATTTTAATTACTAGGCTCTGAAATGTTTATGTAAATTAGAAACAAAATTGATCTTAAAATAGAATCTTGCAAAATACTAAAATAGTTTTTACCTCAGAGATAATAGAAATTGTTAATAGAAAGAGAAAGAATGAAATATTTTAAAAGAAATAATGTAAATTTAAATCTTGAACAAATAAATGAAATAAGTGTATGCAAATTGAATATTGAATATCTGTGCATAGGCAATAAAACAATCAGTATCAATATAAATTTGTTAATATAAATTTCAAAAACCAATTAAATGGGCTAAAAAAGCTTTACTATAAATTAAATCAAACAGAGAAATTAAATTAAAATATTTTTTAATTTAATTAATATTCCAGATTGTAAAGTATAGTTTAAAATTTGTTTTATTAATTTGTATTTTATGAGCGATGTCAAATAAATTTCTAATAAATGAATAAGTTCTTAATTAATTGTATATTTTGCTAAATAATTATGTGGTATTTTCTGTTTTGGTATAGGGGCGTGCTATATATTTAAAAGGGGTAGATAATAATTGCAACAATAAAATTAATTTGTATTATAACGAGTATGCCACATTACCTGAAACTGGCCTCGAAATGTGATATGATTAAGTTGGCGAAGTAATGTGAATCATTATATTCTAGACATCCCTCTAAGCGAGCGTCAAAATTGTTGATGCGTTCTCAATACGTCATGTCCGTGACCGCTGTAGTGTTCTAGTTAGTATTTCCTTTAATTGTTCTATGAAACGAGGATTATTACTGTAAACTTTTGAGGTTTTTCACAAGCAAAAATCAATCGACGTCAAATCTGGGTTACGTGGATGCCAACTTATATCACTTCTTTAACAATCAAATTGCAAAGATTTGTTTGAAGTACATATGTATTTTTGTCCGATCCTGCAGAAAAGAGGATGTTTCCTGCCTAAGTATGTCGTACCTCCAGGCTAATATCATAGACTCATTAATTGATATAGATTAATCCGTCAAATGATCGCTACTCAACAAGATAATAAACCGGTCAAGTGCAAGTTGGACAATTAGTGTTCCGTACTGTGAATGCCTTTAATTTTTTTTTTTACAGAGGTATAAAATGATTTAGACGGGGATACAGCACTTTGGACCATTTTCAAACAATTAGATTACTAGTGAAAAAAAGCAAATGGATGGATATAAGATCACCTTGTGGATAGCAATGGTTGACTACGACAAAGCATTTGATTCGGTAGAGATATGGGTAGTACTTAACGGCTTAAGTAACAGCAGAGTCGACTCTTCTTGAATACATATATAAAAATGCCACATCACAAATAATGCTTGAAAAAAAGTTAGACTTAGTTAGTTAATCCTTATGCCTTTCTACACCCTTTTTTTAGGAGTGTAAGGCCCGTGGAGTTAAGTTATTCTGTACCTGTCTTTTCCATATTGCCTTCTATATTCTTCCATCCTGTTTAAATTTCCGATTGCCTCATTTGTTTCTTCTGTATTAGTTTCTTTTGTTTGCGTGCGTGCGTGCGTGCGTGCGTGCGTGCGTGCGTGAAGGTGTTTACTGTTTACAAATTTACTCATGTTTATGTACTTTTGTGTATATGTGAGATTGTTTATGTGTGTGTTAGTATTCATGTGTGTGTGTAGTTTATACAAATTTAATTTTTGTTGATTGAGGTTATTCAAAAATATTTTTTTTCTCATAAACAAAATATGTTTTTAAATACATACATTAGATTCAGTACATGTTGGCTTTCTATGGTCTGTATAAGAAAGAGGACAGTATTTTTTTACTGAAATATTAATTCTTTACTAATCTTTATTTATCAATTTTTTGAATCTTCTAAATGTTTTCTTCAAAAATTTTCACTTACAATTCCTTTATTCAAAAAACACGCAAGCTTCCATTAGAGCGCTACTTTTGACGAGTAATTAAAATGTTACGATACTGCTTAAATTGAAGCAAGGACAGAATTTTGTCCAGCACAGTGAGGCGAATCCTCACTGTGCGCCGACTCCAAACTGTCTCCTACTCTCTTTCTCATTTACATTAACGATCTACTGGAAAGACCAGGAATCCAATCTACAGCTTTGCAGATGACAGTTCGCTTATTTCTTCATTTACTTTGAACGTTCGAACATCGGCTACTCATGCAAATATCCGCAGACAGCAGGAAGTCGTTCAACTTAACAAAGATGGAAGAAGTTCTATCTTGAGGCCACAGTAACCAAATAGAATTTAACGCTACAAAAAACCAGGTGGCACTTTTATGCGACCTAGTTTTGTTGGGGCACTCTATTTCTCTAGCATCGTCACTCAGCTTGCTGGACGTTAATTTGGGAGCAAATATGTCCTGGCATTAACCTGTTACCAGCAGAGCAAAGAGAGCTTCTCAAAAGCTGGGAATATTATTTCGAACTAGAAATCTTTATATTCCACAACTGTTAGTTCTGTACAAAGCTCAAATTTGAGCAACAATGAAATACTGCTCCCATGTTTGTAGCTCTGCTCCCAAAAATCTAAAGCAGCTTAATGTCAAACGTCCGAATCCATGGAGAAATAAACGTTATTGTTGCACGCTAGTGGCAGAGTTCACAAGGTTTGCACAGTCCAAGCTATAGCCGAAAGCTGTAGATTTACCGAGTTACAACACCCACCTTGTAGCCCTGATCTAGCATCCTGTGACGTTTTTTAACTTAAACATCTAAAGAGAACATCAAGGGTCAAAAATTATCCTCAGATGATTAGCCGAAAGCCTTTGTAACATCGTTCTGTAAGGCACAAACAATTTCTTTTCAATGGAATGAAATAACTCGAGAAACGTTGGACCAAGGTATTACTGTAGGTTATGTAGAAAAATATTTTATTAAGCTCTGTAAATTTTTTTTATAGTTGGTTTAGTTTCATAAAGAAAACAACGCAGATAACTTAAAAAAATACAGTCTCATTTTACATATTTCAATTTAATTTGGATCAAAATACATGCCAAAATATTTAACAATCTGGGGGTCAATAGCATCGCTTAGACAGGTTGTTTCTTTTTTATTTAATGCAAGCTTATTTAATCGTAATTCAAATTTGTTTGTATTTATTACAGCAGTATCGTAGACAAATAATACAATAACTGTATTTTAATTACTAGGCTCTGAAATGTTTATGTAAATTAGAAACAGAATTGATCTTAAAATAGAATCTTCCAAAATACTGAAATAGTTTTTACCTCAGAGATAATAGAAAGAGAAAGAATGAAATATTTTAAAAGAAGTAATGTAAATTTAAATCTTGAACAATTAAATGAAATAAGTGTTTGCAAATTGAATATTGAATATCTGTGCATAGGCAATAAAACAATCAGTATCAATATAAATTTGTTAATATAAATTTCAAAAACCAATTAAATGGGCTAAAAAAGCTTTACTATAAATTAAATCAAACACAAAAATTAAATTAAAATATTTTTTAATTTAATTAATATTCCAGATTGTAAAGTATAGTTTAAAATTTGTTTTATTAATTTGTATTTTATGAGCGATGTCAAATAAATTTCTAATAAATGAATAAGTTCTTAATTAATTGTATATTTTGCTAAATAATTATGTGGTATTTTCTGTTTTGGTATAGGGGCGTGCTATATATTTAAAAGGGGTAGATAATAATTGCAACAATAAAATTAATTTGTATTATAACGAGTATGCCACATTACCGGAAACTGGCCTCGAAATGTTATATGATTAAGTTGGCGAAGTAATGTGAATCATTATATTCTAGACATCCCTCTAAGCGAGCGTCAAAATTATTGATGCGTTCCCAATACGTCATGTCCGTGACCGCTGTCGTTTTCTAGCTAGAATGTCCTTTAATTGTTCTAGGAAACGACAATTATTACTGTAAACTTTTGAAGTTTTTCACAAGCAAAAATCAATCGACGTCAAATCTGGGTTACGTGGA
Source organism: Pachyrhynchus sulphureomaculatus (assembly GCA_019049505.1). Classification (NCBI taxonomy): domain Eukaryota; kingdom Metazoa; phylum Arthropoda; class Insecta; order Coleoptera; family Curculionidae; genus Pachyrhynchus; species Pachyrhynchus sulphureomaculatus. Next base: position 151,829,628 of record CM032455.1, on the reverse strand, counting down.
TGCCAACTTATATCACTTCTTTAACAATCAAATTGAAAAGATTTGTTTGAAGTACATATGTATTTTTGTCTGATCCTGCAGAAACGAGGATGTTTCCTGCCTAAGTGTGTCGAACCTCCAGGCTAATATCATAGACTCATTAATTGATATAGACTAATCCATCAAATGATCGCTACTTGACAAGATAATAAACCGGTCAAGTGCAAGTTGGACAATTGTGTTCCGTACTGTGAATGCCTTTAAAAATTTTTTTTTACAGAGGTATAAAATGATTTAGACGGGGATACAGCACTCTGGACCATTTTCAAACAATTAGATTACTAGTGAAAAAAGCAAATGGATATAAGTTCACCTTGTGGATAGCAATGGCTGACTACGAAAAAGCATTTGATTCGGTAGAGATATGGGTAGTACTGATTGCCTCTTTTGTTTCTTCTGTATTAGTTTCTTTTGTTTGTGTGAGTTCTGCATCTTGTTCCGGTATTATGTCTCTATGTTGATTTTTGTATGCTTTTCCTTCTAATTTTTTGCATCTATTTCCTTTCCTTTCTATTTCAGTGATTCCCACATAGTGCATTTGTTGTTCTTCTGTCCGTTCATCCTCTTTTCCGTTTATACCCCTATTATTCCGTGTTTTCAATCTAATAATTCGATAATTATTTCCCATTTCTTTCTTTCTATCTATTTCTTTGATTATCTTCTTATTTGTATTCATTTTACTAGTCTTCTCTTCCGTATCCTTTATTTTTGCCAGAGTCGTCGTCAATCTACCTATCTCTCTCCTTTTTCTCAGTTTTTTGACTTGATGGTCGTAGTATTCTTTGTTTGTTCTTTCAGTTTTTCTTCCTCAATGTCCCATTTATATTCTCTTTCTACGATTACGATTTTTTGATATCCTATTTTCACCCTTTTTCTATTATTTCTCTCGTTCTCTGTTATATGTTTCAATTTCTTTTAAATTTCCCGTTCATCTTTTGTTAAATCGTTGTTTATGTAAACTCTCCCTCTTAGGTTTCTCAGTTTGTTTTTATTTTCCATTATGGCTTCTTTATCTCCCGTGTTTCCAAGTTCTGTCTTGTATATAGTCGCTCCTTTTTTTATCACATCTTTAATGTTGGTATCTCTTCTGATCTTGTTTTATATCCTTTATATCTGACATTAGCTCTCTGATCATTTCTATCAAATTGTCTATCTTATCTACTATTTCGTTTTCTCTATCTGTCGTGTTCTTATCAGTTTTTACTCTTCTTGAATAATCCTATTGGCTCTTCTTTTTCTTCGACTCTTCCTCTTTTCAAGTTTCGCTATCCATTGTCCTTTCTGTTATAAAAACTTTACGTGTGTTCCTCGTATATTCCATTTTCAAACATACATATATTTCTTATCACCGTAAACAGTAAAATGACCAAGGTCGTCGCTTACCGTTTCGTTAGCATCATACAATTTCACAGAATTATTCTCATAAACCTCCAAATTTTTTACTTTTTGTCTTAATTCACTACACCCTGCTTTATTTCTAGTCCTCTAGTTTGCAATCGACAAAATAATTAAGTAGATCGAAACACAGAAAAAACAAATAAAACCAAATTTAAAACAGCAAAACCCCCAATATCCCCAAAGCTGTTCACTTTGACTCTAGAAGACATGTTCATATCGCTAAAGTGGGAAAATAAAGGAATACTAATAGACGGTGCTCAGCCAAGCGAAATCTCAGAAATGTCCAGGAGAAGATCAAATCACCACTGAAATGTTAAAAATGGGAGGAGAATATCTAGTGAAGAGTGTACGAATCCTACTCAACAAATGCATAACCGAAGAATGAATTCCAACAAAATGGAATAACGCCGAGGTTATTTTGCTATACAAAAAAGGAGATAGAAATGACATAGAAAACTACCGCCCTATTAGTCTACTATCACACCTATACAAGTTGCTAACAAAAATAGTAACAAATAGATTAACTCAAAAAATGGATTCGTATCAACCAGTAGAACAAGCAGGTTTCCGAAAAGGTTTTAGTACGATTGACCACTTGCAGACAGTACGCACTCTCATAGAGAAGATCACAGAATATAACATACCATTGCACCTGGCAGTTGTAGATTACAAAAAGGCCTTCGACTCGGTCGAAACTTGGGCCATATTGAGAGCTCTAGACAACGCAAGAGTAGACACCAGGTATTCAAATCTCATCAAACACATATACGAAAACGCGACCATCCAAATAACACTGGACGAAGATACAAAGACAGATAAGATTTTGGTAAACAGAGGCATACGTCAGGGCGATACTATCTCCCCTAAACTCTTCACACTAGCCTTAGAGGACATTTTTAAGAGTTTAAATTGGCAATCCAGGGGCATAAATATAGATGGTGTGCGTCTGAACCATTTACGATTCGCAGACGATATAGTGATTATAAGCGATAAAACGGAGGAAATTCAGAGCATGCTGGAAGAATTGCATCAGACATCCTTAAGCATCGGACTCGAGATGAATCTACATAAAACAAAAATAATGAGTGTGGAAAATATTCAGGTAAACATCGGAGACCAAACACTGGAAAACGTATTAGAATATATTTACTTGGGACACAAAATACAACTTGGTAAAGAAAATCAAAGCTCTGAAATAACTAGAAGAATAGGACAAGGTTGAGCTGCGTTCGGCAAGTTGGGGTATGTACTTAAATCTAGAGAAATCCCAATAAATCTTAAACATAAAACATACGACTCATGTATTCTGCCGGTCCTTACGTATGGTCTCGAGACAATGGCACTCACCCGAAAAACCGCTGACAAGCTTCAAGTGACACAACGAGCAATGGAGAGATCTATGCTCGGAATTAGCCTGAGAGACAGGATACAGAACGAGGAGATTAGAAGAAGAACGTGTGTGACAGATGTCCTCAGAAGAGTAGCTCAACTCAAATGGCAATGGGCTGGCCATATAGCTCGTCAAAGCTCAGAAAGATGGACCAGCATAATGATAAACTGGCGTCCAAGACAAACCAAAAGGAGAGTGTTGGAAGACCTCCAAAAAGGTGGCGCGACGACATCCAGAAAATTGCGGGGGGAAAATTGGATCCAAACAGCCCTAAACAGAACGATGTGGAAAAGATTGGAAGAGGCCTTCATTCAGGAGTGGATGACTATAGGCTGAGAGAGAGAGAGAGAGAGAATAGATGGTGAACGATTAAATCACTTAAGGTTCGCAGATGGTATCACTCTGATCGCCAACCTAAAAGAAGAATTACAGGAAATGCTGTTGGAATTAAATCACAAGTCTCAAGAAATAGTTCTAAAAATAATCTTCACCAAAACCAAATATTTGAATAATGAAAGTGAAGATAACAGCCAGAAACTATTAATAGAAGGTGAAAGAATAGGAAAGGTACAAACATTCATATATTTAGGACAAAAATTCGAAATATCAAAAAATAATTTAAAGGCTGACTTGGATAGAAGAGTCTCTTTAGCTTGGTCTGCGTTCGGAAGGTTACAGTCTACATTTAAATTGGACATCCCAAATACAATAAAAGTCAGAGTATTCGATCAATATGTACTGCCGATATTAACATGTAGCATTGAAACGTGGGTTTTAAATAAAAGTATAATAAATAAACTCCAGATAGCCCAAAGAACAATGGAGAGGAGAATGCTAAATATTAGACTCCAAGATCGTATTCCCAACATCGAGATACGAAGAAAATAAAAACTGACTAATATAATACAATGGATATGTGATAACAGATGGACACGCCGTATAGTTGAATGAAGGCCCAGAGAACACAAAAGATGCAGAGGTAGACCACAGACAAGACAGACGGACGACATAAAAGGATTAGCAGGACACGATTGGATGCAAAAAGCAAACAACAAAGCTCATTGGAGACAACTTGGGGAGGCATACATCCGACTATGGATGGAATAAGCTAATGATGATGATGATGATGATGACGATGATAAAATGATCAGTCACTTTGCAAAACACCCTCCAAATGAGTTTTCAATAAAAGAATTAAGAGCCCATTACAAACATGTCTAGTCAGTCTTACTCAGCAGGCTAATCAGACCAACCAGAATAAAATAAAATAATGTATAATACTTACAGCATCTTAGCAATAAATCAATCTAACTCAGTCTTGGATCTAATGGTAAAAATTGAGAACAAACATTTACTACCTAAATATTCGTTTAATTATAAACAAATAAAATACCTAATGTTTAAAGCAGTAGCTGTTAGTTCCGGATCAATTCACATATTTTGACGAAGTAAACCTTCACCATTTTGTCCGTCAAATAGCTTTTTTTTAGTACCAGATAAATTATCAAACCTGGTGCATTCGTAATAAATTTCGACACAATCTACACTCTATGAACTATTCCAGAATTTTTCCAAAATTTATCAATACTTTTCGAGATAGGCTGGGTGGACAGGGGATTTTTGGCCATTTTTTTAAAATAATACAAAGAAAAGTGTGCGCAAGTATTACATCACATATATTTTTGAACTTTTGTTTTCACAAGCTTTCATTTGACACCCCACTCGATGTCCTTGCACTTTTTTTTTTTGTAACCCCTTAAGTCAACATTTAACTTTCAAAATTACAAGACTCTGTTTAGGCAATCAGTTCTTATATTTGCGCCAAATTTCAACTTACTATGTCAAATAGTTTCGGAGAAAATCAGGTGGGACAGAAGGACAGACGGACAAACGGCAGATAGACAGATAGACACCGAAGTGGTCCCATAAGTCTTCCATCCGGAACACTAAAAAAAGGCGTAAGAACGTCAATTTTATTAGCATATATTGTAGCGAATTCTACATAAACACATTATATCGTGTCTCCTTCGCACCTGTTACTGCTATCCACCCAGAGGGGCATATTCCTGCCAAAAAAATACTCGAGATAATTTCTTCAATTTCTGGCGAAAATATATTTGAAGTATGTGATGTCGCCTCATTTTGTAAATTGGGTAGGAAATTGTAGTGTGTGCTCTATCATCTTAAAAGATGTACACTGCATTGCAAACTTTGGCGTAGCCAACAAGGGGTAAATATGGAGAAAATAGCTATTCTCTAAAAAATAGAGACTTTTTATTGGGAGAAGTTTATAAAATTAAATTGTGTTAAAGCCTCCCTTTTGTGAAAAATTTCTCCCTCCCTCTCCCAGTCATTGATTTTTTTTTATTACGGTGTAAGTTTTTTAAGTTATGTGATGTATGAAAGGTGTTTCCTCTGAAAAACCTCTATCTCAGTTTCTGGATTGGAAATTGTCGATGCTTTTAGAGTTCTAGTGCAACAAGTTCCGTATCCGGCATCCCCTTCTCTATAAGCGGCTTCGCTTTTTGTGTTCTAACTTTTGTACGCCACTGTATATATATATATTGTATATATATATATATATATATATATATATATATATATATATATATATATATATATATATATATATATATATATATATATATATATATATATATATATATATATATATATATATATATATATATATATATATATAAATATATATATATATAATATATATATATATATATATATATATATATATATATATATATATATATATATATATATATATATATATATATATATATATATATATATATATATATATACAGTGGCGTACAAAAGTTTCCGGCGTGACGTTTCGTACTCTAATTTATTAAAAAAAAGACTATTGATTTTTAATCATTATGAGATGTGAGTATGAGATATAGGAAACAAAATAATATAGTAAAAGAATATTATTTATGTTTGTGAATATATTTATTATTATTATTCTTATATTTATATGTGCAAAAGTTTCCGGCCACTTTGTAATACGAGAAAAATTATTAGTCCATATGCTCTATAATAGACTGAAATTATATTTTTATCTCAATATTTTGTAGCCATACCCTTCGCAGCGATAACAACCGCATAACGATGTGGCATTGACTCAATTATACGATTAATACAAGCAGGTGAAATTTTATCCCATTCTTCCTTCAATGATTTGAATAATGCGGCTTTATTTGAATATGTATGCTTTCGAACTTGACGATCTAGCGTTTCCCCTAAGTGTTTTATTGGGTTCGGTGATTGAGATGGCCAGCTTAAAACTCTCACATTTGAAGCAGAAAACCACTGTTTTAACAACTTGGATGTATGTTTGGGGTCATTATCCTGCTGAAATATCCAATTCTGCGGCAATGTTTCTTCAGCATATGATAACAAATTGTTTTCTAAAATGTCCTTGTAAATATCAGCGTTCATATTTCCGTTGATCTCGATCAACTCCTTGTGCAGAGAAAATTCCCCAAACCATCACACTTCCTCCACCCTGTTTTACAGTAGGAATTTGGTACTGAATATCATTTCTCGTACCAATAGGACGTCGTACATGTTGTCTACGATCGCTTCCAAAAAGATTAAATTTAGATTCGTCTGAGAAAGCTACTTTTTTCCAATCTTTGATTATCCAATTTAGGTGATCTTTGGCAAATTGTAATCGGGCCTTCTTCTTCTTTTTACTGATTAATGGATTTTGAATACCTATATGGCCGAAAAGTCCCACATCTTGTAGTCTTCGTGTCACAGTACTACGACTAACATTAGTAAGGTTTTCATCCTTTAGCTCGCATGCAATTTCGGCAGCAGTTTTCTTGACATCCGCAGTTGATTTGCGTTTAATGATACGTTCTACTTTTTTAGACGTTTTTCTTGGTCTTCCACTACGCGGACGATCTTTTAAACCATATCCACAACGGTATTTTACAATAATATCGTTCACGGTTGATTTACCTATTGATAATAATGAAGCAATCTCAAGAGAAGACTTTCCTTCTTTCGAAAATTTTATAACTCTCTCACGAATTTGGATTTGCATATGCCGAGCCATGTTTATGCTCCCACGACCTTTTATGAACTAAATGTGAGCATTCAATGAGCTATTATTCATAAATACGTCTTTGAACGTCCTACTGCGTCAATGTATATTATGTGGCCGGAAACTTTTGCACATATAAATATAAGAATAATAATAATAAATATATTCACAAACATAAGTAATATTCTTTTACTATATTATTTTGTTTCCTATATCTCATACTCACATCTCATAATGATTAATAATAATTAGTCTTTTTTTTTAATAAATTAGAGTACGAAATGTCACTGGCCGGCAACTTTTGCACGCCACTGTAGTTCATATGCTTTCCTGCCGAGGGTTAAAAAGGCTTTTAATGTTTTAGTATAAAATTTGTCTAACTCCAGTAACGGCAATTATGGTTATTGACATGTCATTTAAGGTGGAGTGGAAATATGCCTTATCCGACAATAAACAAGTTCATATATGGGATTAACGAAGTTCGCCCTTTGAACAACATCAGTTGACGTTAATCCGTATTGAACTACAGACATAAATCTTTCCGAAGATTGAGCTCAACTAACTTCTTGACACTTGACTGATGCGTAATGAGCGACCACAATTTTGAAATGTCACTCCACTGAAGTTTGCGCTGCTTCTTGATATCTTTGGTTGCCCTGCTGGAGGTTTACTTCAAGTCTGAATGTTATCCCCAAACTTCTGTACTCATCTTTGATTGTGTAAGCCGATACTTGTTGGAAATTCATAATAAAATTATATAAAAACAACACTATGTTTTAATTTCGAATATATTTAAAGTCACTTGACAATTGTTTCACCATACAATGGCTCCTTCAGAAGTAAATAAGAAAGAGTCATTGTCATTGTCTTTATTAAATTTAAGTTAGGCTATGCCTCTTACTTACATTTATGATAGCTTATATTCCTATACTACTTAACCTAGGTTCTATACAGTAATCCTAATTAACTTAACCTAGGACATTGGCTTTTAATTACATTGGTTGACTAATCTAACTTAACTAGAGCTTAATTCTAAACTAATCTAGAACTTAATTCTAAACTTAATCTAGGTTACAATCTTCATGGGGGTGGGGGGAGGGCCATCGTCTTCGTCGGATATGGGGTCAGAAAGTCTTGAATAGTGATGGCGGGCGTTGGCGGGCACGTGGAATGCGCTCCTTATGGTGGCGTTTGGGTGTTGTAGCGCCTTTGCTAAGAACTTGATGTTGGTGGACCTCATGTGTGCCTTGATTGTTGGCACACCGAGGTCTCTATGCAATTGACGGTTTTCGGACGAACCATGGGGCTCCCATGATCATCCTCAGGGCCTTGTTCTGTACTGCCTGAAGTTGAGCTCTGCGTGTCTTGGTGAGTTTAGACCAAGTAGGGCAGGCGTGTGTGAGTCCTGCCCTCACGATGGTTTTATAAATTAGCAGCTTGATTTTTGGTTGCAACTTACTGGACCGGCTGATGATTGGGTACAGCTTGCCCAGTAGTTGCTTGGCTTTCCTTGAGGCAGCACAGACCTGGTCTTTCCAGATGAGGTGTTTGTCATACTGGATTCCCAGGTACTTGATGGTGGTTGCCCATTGAATGCGGAAAATAAGAAAGAAAAATATTTGGTGGTTAAATAGTGCTTAAAACTATTCTTAATTACCTAAGATTATGCTAATCATTTTATTATATTATTTACAGACAGAACTATTTTAAGAATGCAAATCTGTGGTACTATTTCCGAGAACTAATAAAGATTAAGTAAGGGTGAATGGTTTAAGTCTACCTGTTCGTTTAATAATTGATTGGAGTTTTTCCGTTTGTTAATTTCAAGACATTCAAGCAAATTTAATTTTTTAGATTTATTTTCTACATGTAGGATTTTTAACGTATCATCAAAATTATGAGATTCGTTTATTATATGAGTTGCGTAATGTGAATTATTCTTATTTTTTAAATAACTGTGTTTATGTTCTTTAATGCGAGTTTCAAAAGATCTACCAGTTTGTCCTACGTAGGTTTTAGTACAAGATCCACAATTTAATAAGTAAAACTCCTGATTTTAGATTTGGTTTTGTTATTCAAAATTATACTCCCTAAGGAATTACTAGTTTTGAATGCTATTTTATTGTTCTTTTTTATTAAATGTTTGGAAATTGTTCTAGTTATTTTCCCTGTGTATGTGAGTGTCCAAAATTTTCCTTTTTTGTCATTAATTGTGGGGTAAATTAGAGAGATTGCTTGTTTAAAGGATTTTTCATTCAAGATATTATCTATAATGTTGGGGTCATATCCATTATTAATTGCTATTTGTTTGATTATGTTGAATTCTTTGTTAAAATTAGTTTTAGTCATAGGGATATGTAACAATCTATGTATGAAAGAGTTAAAAGCTGCCATTTTGTGAGGATAAGGGTGAGATGAACTATTGTGTATGACTGTGTCAGTATGTGAAGGTTTGTGGAAAATCGAAAAATCGTGTTTATTGTTCACTTTTGATATAGATATGTCTAAGAAATTTATAGAGTTATTGGTTTCTAATTCTATGGTAAATTTAATATTAGGATGCAAATTATTTAGGAAGTTAAGGAGGATTGTTAGTTGTCTATCTGTTCCCGTGAAACAGGAAATAATATCGTCAACATATCTATACCAGTAAACAATATTTTTGCTTACCGCGTTTTGATGAATTTTTTAGTTCTAAATGATCCATGAAAATTTCCGCTAGTAACGGACTTAAAGGATTACCCATTATTAGACTTTCTTTAGATGTATAAAAGTTGTCGTTGAATTCGAAATAGTTTTGATCCAAGCACGTCGTAAGTAAATCTAAAATATCCCGTTTAATAATTTCGTTTACTTTATTCTTGATTAAGAGCTTATCTACTAATTCTATGACTTCATATGGTGGGATACTAGGAAATAAGTTTTGTACATCCAATGAGATAATTCTAGAATTTTCCGGTAAGTTAATATTTATAATTTTATCGATTAACTTACTGGAAAATTCTAGAATTATCTCATTGGATGTACAAAACTTATTTCCTAGTATCCCACCATATGAAGTCATAGAATTAGTAGATAAGCTCTTAATCAAGAATAAAGTAAACGAAATTATTAAACGGGATATTTTAGATTTACTTACGACGTGCTTGGATCAAAACTATTTCGAATTCAACGACAACTTTTATACATCTAAAGAAGGTCTAATAATGGGTAATCCTTTAAGTCCGTTACTAGCGGAAATTTTCATGGATCATTTAGAACTAAAAATTCATCAAAACGCGGTAAGCAAAAATATTGTTTACTGGTATAGATATGTTGACGATATTATTTCCTGTTTCACGGGAACAGATAGACAACTAACAATCCTCCTTAACTTCCTAAATAATTTGCATCCTAATATTAAATTTACCATAGAATTAGAAACCAATAACTCTATAAATTTCTTAGACATATCTATATCAAAAGTGAACAATAAACACGATTTTTTCGATTTTCCACAAACCTTCACATACTGACACAGTCATACACAATAGTTCATCTCACCCTTATCCTCACAAAATGGCAGCTTTTAACTCTTTCATACATAGATTGTTACATATCCCTATGACTAAAACTAATTTTAACAAAGAATTCAACATAATCAAACAAATAGCAATTAATAATGGATATGACCCCAACATTATAGATAATATCTTGAATAAAAAATCCTTTAAACAAGCAATCTCTCTAATTTACCCCACAATTAATGACAAAAAAGGAAAATTTAGTACACTCACATACACAGGGAAAATAACTAGAACAATTTCCAAACATTTAATAAAAAAGAACAATAAAATAGCATTCAAAACCAGTAATTCCTTAGGGAGTATAATTTTGAATAACAAAACCAAATCTAAGAATTCCTTAAAATCAGGAGTTTACTTATTAAATTGTGGATCTTGTACTAAAACCTACGTAGGACAAACTGGTAGATCTTTTGAAACTCGCATTAAAGAACATAAACATAGTTATTTAAAAAAATAAGAATAATTCACATTACGCAACTCATATAATAAACGAATCTCATAATTTTGATGATACGTTAAAAATCCTACATGTAGAAAATAAATCTAAAAAATTAAATTTGCTTGAATGTCTTGAAATTAACAAACGGAAAAAACTCCAATCAATTATTAAACGAACAGGTAGACTTAAACCATTCACCCTTACCTAATCTTTATTAGTTCTCGGAAATAGTACCACAGATTTGCATTCTTAAAATAGTTCTGTCTGTAAATAATATAATAAACTGATTAGCATAAGCTTAGGTAATTAAGAATAGTTTTAAGCACTATTTAACCACCAAATATTTTTCTTTTCTTATTTACTTCTGAAGAAGCCATTGTATGGTGAAACAATTGTCAAGTGACTTTAAATATATTGTAAATTAAATAGTGTTGTTTTTATATAATTTTTTTTCTGTACTCATCCTTTAACGGTTCTTGCAGCTTCATTTACGTCATAAAATTAATGTTTTTGTAAAACGCTCCACCACGTAAAATGCTCCTAAGCAGCTAAATTTTCAAGGACCCTTGTTACCCTTTTGTGACCCTTTCTTACCACTTTTACACATGTTTTGTTCGCGCTTTTATCCTAACAAATTTGAACTTATTTACACAGAACATCCTGCATTTTACGAACCCAGCGGCCGTAGTTCATTATTCCAGTAGCAATAAAATAACTCGATGCTTTATTACAACAGCTACCGTTTGGGCTATCTGACGTTAAATTTGCATGCCTTCAAGCCTTGATGTTACGTGACTTTCTATTCTGCCTCCTTTGAATGAACTTATCCCAGTTGGCTTTAAGAAACAAATTAAACGTTCCTTAAGGATACTACTATAAAATTACAATTTGCTGGTACCGGGTTTATCTACCGGTTAATTATATAGTAGAATTACATGGTAAGGGGCGTTTGATTATTTGATATTACTCATGGCTATCTGGCGAGGAAATTCTAGGTCTTAAAGCATACATTACAGAATATCTAGATGTAAATTAAGGACTGTTATTATACTTTAATGCAGATGTTAGGTGTACAAATTAATTCTCAGCGTTTTCAGTCAAACTGTCATACTTTTTTATCAAAAAAAACTAATAAAAACTTAATTTTCAACCTATTCTCCTTCGCTTTCTGCAAATTTTTACCATGTCTCAGGTAATGGTCGCATTTCATATGAGAAAAAGTGACAGTCGTTTCAATGCGATTACGTTATCGAGGCTTTTTTTTGACCTGTTTAACTGACTCGAACTGAGAATCGTCTGGATAGTGATGTAGACGTCGGAATAGCTGGTAATTCGAAACAGCCAAGTTTGGAGACTATCCTGTATAAGGAAAAATAATTCAACCCCAATAGTGTGTTTTACTATGTGGGAGTGGGCGTGATCACAAGGATGAGATGCTCAGCGCTCAAAAGTAACGGTCCGACTAAGTTGGAGTAATTCACGGTTGATGACAGCTCTTTAATTCCACGAAATACAGAGTAGTATTTTGCATGAATATTCCCTGCTGGTTGACGGTTACTTTCTAAGATGAATTTTATATGTCTTTTAGAATTGTATAATATTCAAATCAATTTTGTGCAAAATGCCTTTTGTCTTGAACATGGGGAGCAAGAAGAGAGCAGTATTATAATGTTTGTTTTTGTTCTTGGAAGTAAGGTCACAAAAGACCCTCCGAGACTTCTTGTGACTCCTTCTATGCTTCTATAGACGACACGAAACAGTTCGCTGGATTATTGAGAATGCATTTGGGAGTTCTAGTTGACTTTGGCAAGGATTCTTGTCTAAAATTTACTCCAACGTTTCGTCTTTCTTTCTTTTTTTTTATTCTCATTCTGAAAGTTGAATCTTCTCGTCAGAAATTACTAGAACCACTTTTTACGTGGGCTGTACGATATAGGCTTTTCAATCATAACCGAACAAAATATTAGATTCACTTCGGCCGCGTTTTTATTTCTATTGCTAAAGGAAAAAAATACCACTCCCAGATTTTTGCTTTTCTTTAAATTTCAGAGCTCTAGTTTACAAAAAACGTTGTTCCCCATTTTTATTGCAAGCAAGAACTCTACTTGGATATACAGTACCGAATGTTCATGGGATCACTTCGGAATTCGTCTGTCTGTCTGTCCATCTGTCACACCTGATTTTCTCTGAAGCTGTTTGGCGTAGAAAATTTGGCACACATATAAGAATTGAAGGCCTAATCAGAGCCATGTAGTTTTGAATGTTAAATTTGGGGGTGAAATCGGAAATGAAAAAAAATTTTTTTTTACCAGGCCATCGAGTCTCGTATCAAATAAAAATTTGTGAAATCATGAGTTCAAAAATATATATAATGTAACACATGGGCTGAAAAGTCCCGGGCCTAACAAAGAAAACACGGTTTTTTTGGTTCAAAATTAGCTTTATTCATCAACGTAATCTCCATCAAGAGCAACGCAATCATTCCAGCGCCGCTCTAACATTTCAATACCACTTTTGTAGAACGATTTATCTTTTGCCTCAAAATAGGCCTCAGTTTCAGCGATAACCTCTTCATTCGTGCGAAATTTCTTACCGGCGAGCATTTTTTTTCAGGTCTGCGAACAGCCAGTAGTCGCTGGGAGCCAAATCTGGCGAATACGGTGGATGTGGGAGCAATTCGAAGTTCAATTCATGTAGTTTTGCCATTGTTTTGATTGACTTGTGACACGGTGCGTTGTCTTGATGAAACAAAATTTTTTTCTTTGCCATATGCGGTCGTTTCTTTGCAATTTCGGCCTTCAAAAACGCTCCAATAACGCTATATAATATTCACTGTTGATGGTATTTCCTTTCTCAAGATAGTCGATGAATATTACACCACGCACATCCCAAAATACCGAGGCCATAACCTTTCCAGCCGATTGTTGTGCTTTCGGGCGCTTTGGACGAGGTTCACCAGTTGCTGTCCACTCAGATGACGATCGTTTTGATTCCGGAGTGAAGTGATGGATCCATGTTTCATCCATTGTCACATATCGACGCAAAAATTCCGGTTTGTTACGTTTAAACATGGCCAAACACTGCTCAGAATTATCAACACGTTCTTGTTTCTGATCAACAGTGAGCAAACGCGGCACCCACTTTGAACAGAGCTTTCTCATAGTCAAATGCTCATGCAATATAAAGCCAACACGTTCTTTTGATATCTTTACGATGTCAGCTAACTCACGCAATTTCACTTTTCGATCATTCAAAACGATTTTATGGATTTTTTTGATGTTTTCTGGTGTTACCGCCTCATTTGGACGTCCACTGCGTTCTGCATCATCGGTGTCTCTACGACCACGTTTGAAGTCAGCAAACCAACGTTTTATTGTTGTTTCTGATGGAGCGGAGTCCCCCATAACACTTTTCAAGCCATTGCTTCGTTTGAACGGTATTTTTTCCCATCAAGAAGCAGTGTAAAATTAAAACACGAAATTGTTTTTGATCCATTGTTTTGAAAATAACAAAAGTAGCGTCACTCTTAGCACAATAACTCACAAACTAATGAATAGAATATCATGAAATTTTAACAGCTGTCTTTTGAGGGTTAGTATTAACTGAAAAAAAGGTGACTGCAATAAAACTAGCGCCATCTATATGTTAGGCCCGGGACTTTTCAGCCCATGTGTTAATACTTGTGCACACTTTTCTTTGTGTTATTTTAAAAAAATGGCAAAAACATTTCACCAATCTTATCTCGAAAAGTAAATTTCTTAAAAAATTCTGGAATAGTCTTCGAAAACTGCAAGCGAAAATTACGAGTATCACGAGTGTATTACGTCTGAAAATTTATCTGGTAGAAAAAAAAAATACTGAAAACTATGTTCCTGCAAAGGTGGATTATTTTCCGTACATTACATACTTCGCTCTTCTAGAGACAAAATCATTTTATTTTATTTGTTTATAATTAAACATTTAGGTAGTAAATGTTTATTTTACACCTTTATTACTATTCTAAATTTAGCTAGATTGATTTATTGGCTATTAAGTAACTAGGATGCTGTAACTACTTTATATATGTGAAGATAAATATTAGGTCATAAGATATATACTTGTCAGGAACCTCATTACGCATTCGCGGTATGGAACACTAATTGAACAAGTCTCACTTGCACTGAACCGTTTTTTTTTTTTTTAACCTTTTTGTGGGACAAATATTATTCCTGTTGTTGGACTTTCTCATCACTGTTAAATTTGAGTATAATAATAAAAATCCCAACAATATTCCTCGCTTCCTATAACTACACATTCAAGCAAAACGTCACTTATTCAAACAGCTCTAAGAGATGTCCAACTCTCCATATTTCCATTTTCTTCATATACGTATATAACATATGAGTTTTCGTATTTTAGACGTAGTTTCACAAGTGGCAGACGTTCATATCAAGCAAAATATTATGCAGCATTTGAAATATTTTCGTTTACACTATAGATCAAGAAGCGTATAGATCAGGAGTGAGCAAAAGCTGAGATTTTTTTCAAGTAAAATTTTTCGCAGAACTTTAAATAAAATATATGTTGTATATGACACGCTGACTTTTCCAGGCGATCTTTAATTACTTTAAAAGCAGCTGTTTTGAAACTATTAAAACTTAAAATTTTGAGGCAATACTATTATTTTTATTGACACGTTAATTTCAAAAATGTAATTACCTAAGTTGTTTTTAAGAATTCTTTACCAATTGCTCTTGAAGTTTTAGCTACGATAAAGCTGAGTAAACATCATTGATTACTGGACTATATGAGTATATACAAGAGATGTAATGAGCCTGAACACTGTATATATTGTATATTTCTTTATTTTTTCCATAGCCTAATCCATTTAATGAATATTAATGAATGGGGCTCAAAAAATTTATTGTAATCCGCGGAGGATAGTAGCTATAGAGTTATAATAAAAATTTTAACTGTCCATAGCAAAGGACCCCTCACAAATCGTATAGAAAATTGATATATATATATATATATATATATATATATATATATATATATATATATATATATATATATATATATATATACTCAGCTTCATCTAGGATAAACGACGTAGACGTGGCGATGTTTCCATCCCGTCGGGGTGCTTTTTTACATTGACTCCCCTCGCCTTTCACTACCGGAGTGTTTTTTTAACGTGAGTCCCTCACCTCTGTTTTCTAATGTAATCTTTTAATAAAAAAGTACCCTGGATGTATCTCAGAATAATCGCCATTTTCACCCAAAAATGATGAAATTTCGAACCAATAAATGTTTCCCGCTGTTAGATTTCTCAGATGTGAGTGTGCATTCATTAGCACATCTCTACTGGATCAAAAGCTCCCGTATAATATACAGGGGAGTAAGGAATGATTTCCCAATTCTTTGACCAAAAAGTTCAATAAAACCCCTGCGTTACAATTAAATATGGACGGAATTATCACCACGTTCATCCTGGGTGAAGTCGAGTGCAATGTATGTATGTATGATATATATATATATATATATATATATATATATATATATATATATATATATATATATATATATGTATATTGTGATCTTGCTGCTGCTGCCGCTTGAAGCTAATTGCAGCAGCAGCAAGATCACAGTATCGAGTAGCAGCAGCAGCAAGAGCACTTGCAATAACCAAATAACCAAATGAGATTTTGGCGAAAAGTCGTGCAAATTCATTGTTAGACGAACGGACTGAAACTCAGAATTTTAATGTATTACATTCCACCATTATAATATATATATATATATATATATATATATATATATATATATATATATATATATATATATATAATATATATATATATATATATATATATATATATATATATATATATATATATATATATATATATACGAGGCTGGTTTGAAAAGTCCGTGCAAAAATAAAAACTACTTATGTGTTTGGGGTAAACCTTTTTTATTTTTCGACATAGTCTCCTTTTAGGCTTATACACTTCGTCCAACGATGTTCTAGTTTGTTGATCCCTTCCGAATAATAGGATTTGTCAAAGTCTGCAAAATATCCATTAGTGTCTGCAATCACCTCCTCGTTTGAATAAAATCTTTGTCCCGCCAGCAGCCATTTCTTCAAATTGGGGAACAAACAGTAGTCCGAGGGAGCCAAGTCTGGAGAATAGGGGGAGTGTGAAACGAGTTGGAATCCTATTTCCATTAATTTTGCGACCACAACTGCTGAGGTGTGTGCTGGTGCGTCGTCGTGATGGAAAAGGACTTTCTTGTGGGCCAATCGCGGGCGCTTTTCTTGCAGCTCGGTTTTCAAACGGTCCAATAACGATGAATAATATTCACCTGTAATAGTTTTACCTTTTTCCAGATAGTCGATGAGGATTATCCCTTGCGAATCCCAAAAGACAGTCGCCATAACCTTTCCGGCCGAAGGAACGGTCTTCGCCTTTTTTGGTGCAGATTCCTCCTTGGTAACCCATTGTTTAGATTGTTGTTTGGTCTCAGGAGTATAGTAATGTATCCATGTTTCATCCACAGTGACGAAACGACGCTTAAAGTCCTACGGATTCTTCTGGAACAGCTGCAAACCATCCTTTCAACACTTCATACGATTCCGTTTTTGGTCAAGCGTGAGCAATCGCGGCACTCATCTTGCGGATAGCTTTCTCATGTCCAAATGTTTATGCAAAATATTATGTACCCGTTCAGTCGAGATGCCCACAGCACTAGCAATCTCACGTACCTTAACTCTTCTGTCATCCATCACCATACCATGGATTTGATCAATGATTTCTGGAGTCGTAACCTCCACAGACCGTCCAGAACGTTCAGCGTCACTTGTGTCCATATGGTCAGTCCGAAAATTTTGAAACCTCTTATAAACTGTTCTAATCGAAGGTGCAGAGTCACCATAATGTTTATCAAACTTCTCTTTAGTCTCCTGAGGCGTTTTTGCCTTTCATAAAGTAATGTTTAATCACCACACGAAATTCTTTTTCGTCCATTTCTTGAAAATCACTCGACTTCCTTGATTCACATGAATGCCAAACACAAAGAAATAGACCAATATGGCTGAAACTTGATGTGCGTTCATTCAAGAGATGCTACTAACTAAACATGACCTCGATACGCGCCGGTGGTGCCATCTCTCGGACTTTGCACGGACTTTTCAAACCAGCCTCGTAATTTTAATTTAGAAACTTGTGTTGACCCATCAAATACTAATAACGGGTGCGCTTAACGATGAAATGACTAAAAAAAAGTTTGTAACAAATGAATACTAATCTAACCTTGCAATTACTTCGCATTAATACTGCGCATGCTTGAGATAATAATAAGGACAAAGGCATGTGAAAGATAAGCGCTGCAAAATCTCTCTACTGATTTTAGATAAACCAGTTTGGAAGCAGTTCATGGATGCAAAGAAGTTTAATTTATTTTAATAAAAAAAGAAGCTTTGTACTCATTCTACTGTTCATCCAAAAAAAAATGTTTTTCTTCCATTTACAATGTGTTTTCAGAAGCAAAAATTACGCTTGAAACGCCATATGTCTAAAAAGTAATGGACCATACTTCTTTAGTTTCTTAAGAAATTCCGGACCGAGACGACTACAAAAAAGATTTGAGGATTAGTACGAACCCAAACTTAAAAAAATTTACTTTTTCATCCGAATTGAATAGGTGAAGTGGAAATGTTATATCTTAAACCGAAATTAATTACTTTTATAAGTCAACATATTTCTTAAGATATCGAACACAAAAAAGCGTAATTAAAGTGAAATATTCAAAAAGAGTTTTTTTCTATTCTATTTAAATAATACGGTGCTCTTAACAAGGGAATTCTACAAGGCACAGAACAGAAGTTAATTTCTTAATTTCCTTTAATAACCATCAGGTGACTTCATTATTTTAAATGATAATAAGGGAACTGGTAATTGGTTTCAGGAATTTTTCAACAGTAAATTTGACTATAAAGACCTTTCACAAAATAAAAGTTGTAAATTTTTTTTTATAGTTTCCGTTATTCTCAATATCGTCAGCAAAACACGGACATATTTGAAATTCATGTTAATACTGAGGATAAGATGATTTTACTTTGGTAATTTTGTAGACATGTCAGTCGGGCAGGTGTCTTAGTAAAGAAAAACACGTACAATATTTTAGAATATAATTATTTTATGCCTCGGAACAAATTAAATAAATTGTAGTAATTACCTGCAGGTAACACCGGCTTCGCCTACAGAGATTACATGATTACCATTATTAAAATATTAAAGGATATTAATTCATTAATCTGTGCGGAATGTTATGTATATATATATATATATATATATATATATATATATATATATATATATATATATATATATATATATATATTATATATATATATATATTTTCAATTTCTTGGGCTTTATGGTTCTTTTGTTTTAAGGATAGAGAAATTACATCATGTTCTAGTTATAATTTATTGAAAACGTTTCGCCCGATTTTCAGGCTTCTTCAGTTCATCTAAAAATTGAAATTTTCTGTTTTGGATATTTAATAGGACGCACAATTTTTTTTTAATTATGAATATTCATAATTAAAAAAAATTGTGCGTCCTATTAAATATCCAAAACAGAAAATTTCAATTTTTAGATGAACTGAAGAAGCCTGAAAATCGGGCGAAACGTTTTCAATAAATTCTAACTAGAACATGATGTAATTTCTCTACCCTTAAAACAAAAGAACCATAAAGCCCAAGAAATTGAAAAAAATATATATTCAATATTCCAAGGTTCAAGAAAGAATTCAATCCAACTTATAAAAATATATATATATATATATATATATATATATATATATATATATATATATATATATATATATATATATATGTATATTAGAGTGAGTCGAAATTTTTTATTTTTTATATATAACAACTGGTCCAAATTTTATTGAATTTGAGAAACATCTATGGCTCGAACCTTAACCTCAAATAGATTTATTCTTTAAATAATGAAGAAGAACTTAAGAAAATATAAAATTATACTTAATTTTGATACAAATATTATAAAAAATTCTTACAGACCTAGATCTGAAACTAAAAACTCGTAAAACTTAACCTAAAAAGACTGAAAATGAAGAACTTACGAGTAACGAGTAATGTTTGTAACGTGACGTATATGACCAAAAATAGCCAGTTTCTGTGACCAAGGAATGTAATATATACTTTTAGATAAACAAACAATATGTTAAACATTTTATATTTTCTTAAATTCTTCTTCGATATTTAAAGAATAAATCTGTTTGAGGTTAGGGTCCGAGCCATAGATGTCGCTCAAATTCAATAAAATTTAGATGAGTTCTTATTCACAAAAAATTAAAATTTTTCAGGGGGTAACTTTTTAAAAAAAAAAAAATTCGCAATCCGACGTCTAACAAAGCTGGCCGTCTTCTGGCTCTTTAAGCAAAAATAGTGCGGACCAAAAATATCGGTTACCTAAATATTATTCTAAGCAATATATGGCCACATATCAATAGCATAAAATAAATTCAATAGTTCCGTCATTCGATACAGTAAATAAGCAGTGACTCAAGTATAATTTAGTCTACTTAATGTAAGCAATGCCTGAACGCAATTGATAATCTATATTCTACTTCTTCGGGAAGCTTTATTCTCATTATATGTACTTATCTAAACTATATGCATGTTTTAGAGATTACAATAAAGCTTCGTCTGTGTGATGCACGAAAACTTAATAAAAATTCTAGAAACCACAAATATAGACCAAAGAGATCTAAATATTATTAAAAATCTATACTGGAATCAATCAGTGGAAGTTAAGATTGGGCTGGAAAAGTCCGAAAGCATAAAAATAACCCAGGGTGTAAGACAGTTTCACCACTTTGTTCAATCTTTATTCTGATGTGGTATTTAATGAGGCCATCTATGAATCCATTGAAGGAATAACAGGTAATAGAAGTACACTGAACAACATACGGTATGCTGATGATATGGTTCTATTAGCAAATATTGTCAAAGATCTTCAGCAAGTCATCAATCGAGTCGTAACAGTCAGCAAAAGATTTGGATTAACTATGAATTAAGCGGATGGTAATAACAAAGAAAAATCTACCAGAAACTGTCGAAATCAGGGACAACACCTTAGAACAGGTCTCCACATTTAAATATTTGAGAACCAATATAAATTGTAAGTGAGACCCAAGAAAGAAAAGATATTCCCAAATTGGACAGGCCCAAGTAACATACATAAATATGAATAAATTTTTCCATCGCACAAGTCCCTCGAACTCCGAAAGAGAATGGTCAGGGCGTATGTATTCTCCGTGCTATTAATTGCTGGACCCGTGACTCTAGCTCAGAGAACCGACTGGAATCTTTTAAAATGTACATTTATAGACGCCGTCTTCACATCTCCTGGGTACAGAAAATAAAAAAACACAGAAGTACCGGAAAGAATGAACAAAATGAAGGAATTACTAACAACCATAAAAATAAGAAAAACTCTATACTTCTGACGTACGAATTGCTACATCTAATTATTGAAGGCAAAATAAAGGACAAACGATCGATCGAAAGACGACAGAATTCTTGGCTGAAGAATATGAGAAGGTGGTTTGGATGTGCTTTGAGTGATATTTTTCGAGCAGCAGTTTCTAAAGGTCGTTTAGCTATATGAATCGCCAACTTTTGTGAGGAGACAGCGTCGTAAGAAGAAGATACTACTTTTTATGTTACATCGTTCGGCTATCCTGCAAATTCCTTGTTTTCCTTGTTTTTCACCAGGCTAGGAACGAGGGTTTTTCCATACAGTAAATGCTGACAGCTAACATATGTATGTATATATATATATATATATATATATATATATATATATATATATATATATATATATATATATATATATATATATATATACATACACTTGAAGTTATGGTTTTAAAGCTATAACAGCTAAAATTCCACTCAAAGACAAATGAAAGAAGTAAAACTTGGCTTTGAATCAACAAATAGATTTTAAAATTTTTCTATCAATCAAATCAATGTATTTCAAATTCGAGAGGTAAAAAAATCATATTTTTATTGGTCAGAAATTGACAAAATACGATTTCCAATTTTTTGAACAGAGTGACTTTTGAACTTTAGAAAATTCAAATTTTCCGGCAACCGACAAATATATATATATATATATGTATATATATATATATATATATATATATATATATATATATATATTTATATATATATATGTATATTGGATGACAATTCAATTTTTTTTTTTGATTTGCTTTGGTCCTACCCCCGTAAAATGTTCAATCCTATAGAAAAAAGAAGCTTCTAAATTTTTTCTAAAAATATTAATATTTAATGCACCCATCGATTGAAAACATACCTTTTCTTCTCAATCGTGTTTACACCTTCAACAGCCCCCGTTAGACTTCTGATTTGAATTTAAGGATTATAAAGGCATTTTCTTGTATATTCTTTGAGGCTGAGTCCGTTCCCGAGAGCCGTTTCCCCCTAAAATCCTACAATTTCCGCAATGCTCATGTTAGGTGGGTATTAAGAGTAAAAAAACGCGTTTTCTTTTCTTTGCAAAATTGACAGGAAGCATTGTTTTCTGATGCAAAATCATAGATATGACACTGATCTTTGAAAAATTTGTATGGCGTACGAGTAATATTAGACAAAGACAGCGCGAACGAAACGCTTTGTTGGAAAAAAGATTGACACACCTAAAAAAACTCGACAAGAAGGCAACTTCAGAAAAAATGTTTCAGACAATTTTTAACATTTTTCCCTGGGTACTGAATGGGTTAGATTTTGGTCCCAATGCTCAGTTGGGACTCTATAAGTTCCAATTTGAAAATTTAAATGGAAACCCAATACCTTTAATACATATTTGAATTCAGCGATAATTTTACGTCCTACTAAACACTGAATTTTGATTGGGTCTGACTGGGCCTCATTGAAAGTGCAATAAAATATGTCACTTGAAAAGAATAATATCCGTGTTAAAAGCTAATGACTAAGTAAAAAATCGAGTGACAAGCCAATATTTTGTTGCTTTTCTTCCGTCGAGCATGTATGTACAGAAGCCCTTATCTTCGCCCTCATGCAACGTCAAATTTTCCTAGTAACATACTTCACTTGAAAATTTTATAGATAATTCATTTTCCACATTACCATTGTTATTTGTTTACATATTCTTTGACATTTTTTTTAGGTGTATCAGTCTTTTTTCCAACAGAGCGCTTCGTTCTTGCTGTCTTTGTCCCATATTACTCGTGCGCCATGAAAATTTCTCAAAGATCTGTGTCATATTTATAATTTTGCATCATAAAACTTGATCTACAATGCTTCCCGTTAATTTTGCGCAACTCTCGTTGAAAAGGAAAAGCATTTTTTCACCCTTAATGCGCGCTAAACATGGACATTTCGGAAAATTGAAGGATTTTAGGGGGGAAAAGTCCCTCGGTAACGGGGTACAAGGAAACATCTTCATAATCATAATTCAAATCAGAAGTCTAACGGGGGCTGTTGAAGGGGAAAAAACGATGGCGAAGAAAAAATATATATTCAATCGATGGAAGCGACCTCTAAATATTAATATTTTTTTCTAAAAATTCAGGGCGTCATTTTTTTATAGGATTGAAAATTTTGCAAAGAAAATAAAAAAAAAATTTTTTTGGCTTGTCACCCTAATATATATATATATATATTATATATATATATATATATATATATATATATATATATATATATATATATATATATATATATATATTGCCCTTCCTCCTCTATTCTTGGTCCATTCGTATTGTGTTGAGAGTATCTCTTAGTAATTTTTGCTTTGTTTATATTCATACTTGGCCCTATTTTCTTTGATTTCTCTTTCAGCTTTTATCATTTCCGGCAGTTTCAAGAGAACCTCCATAAGAACCGCTATATCGTTTGTATATCT
Source organism: Pachyrhynchus sulphureomaculatus (assembly GCA_019049505.1). Classification (NCBI taxonomy): domain Eukaryota; kingdom Metazoa; phylum Arthropoda; class Insecta; order Coleoptera; family Curculionidae; genus Pachyrhynchus; species Pachyrhynchus sulphureomaculatus. The sequence continues at coordinate 151,805,750 of CM032455.1, read as the reverse complement.
AAAAGTGCTTAATTATTACTCTTCACTGTGTATACTATAGTTTACTTTTTTAAATAATAATATAATAATAATAATCATTTATTAGTTCCAAGAATAAAAATAGTTATAAACACAAAATGGTATGGAACATTGTACTAAGAACAAAAAGATAAAAGGACATTCACAAAAACACATATATATGTTTATGAGAAAAAACAGAAGACATCATTAAAGACAGTCAACGGAAGATGAAAAGCATCCTTAACAAGTAGCAATAAAATTAACATTTTTATTAATAAGTTAAGTCTGTCTGAATCACTAAAAAAACTGTCTTTTTTTTTATGGGGTCTAGCACACGTGCTACAGAGAAGTCCCTAAACCGCTACAGGAGCGACACATGTGCGGAGGAGAAAGCGATTCACGTTTTTCTTGAATCGCTGTAGATTTTACTCGGTGGGAAACACAGTCCTGGGCAAGTTATTCCAAAGGGATGATGTTCTCCATATAAAAGACTGCTTGAAAGCGTTTGTACGAGGAGTAACAAGCTGAACCTCATACGGATGTGAAGAATTAGCGTGACGTGTATTTCTAACATGCACCACTCTGGGAGGAATTAAGCGGGCTACATCCCTCGAACACTTTTCATGAAAGTACCTGTAGAATAGGCTCAAGTCGCCAACCGTTCTTCGATGTTCCAGCGAATCAAGGCCGACGGTGAGTTCCGGGTCTCCAATCAGACGAACAGCTCTTCTCTGAATAGAATGCAACAAATGCGGTGTATGTCTGGGAGCGGAGCTCCAAACACGGGAGCAGTATTCCATAGTTGGTTGAATTTGAGCTTTATAAAGAATTAACAGTTTTTGTGGAGTGAAAAGCTTTCTGGTTCGAAATAATATTCCCAACTTTTGAGAAGCTCTCCTTGCTATGCCTGCAACATGTTCATGCCAGGACATATTTGCTCCCAAATTAACGCCCAACAAATTGAGTGACGATGTTAGAGGAATGGATTGCCCCGACATAATTATGTCGGGTTCAGCAACGTTAACTTTTTTAGAAAAAAACTGCCGCCTGAGTTTTTGTAGCGTTAAATTCCACTTGGTTACTGTCACCCCAAGATAGAATTTCTTCCAGGTCTTTGTTAAGTTGAATGACTTCCTGCTGTCTGCGGATATTCGTCTGAGTAGCCGATATCCGAGCGTTCAAAGTGAATGAAGAGATAAGTGTACTGTCATCTGCAAAGCTGTAGATTGGATTCTAGGTCTTTTCCAGCAGATCGTTAATGTAAATGAGAAAGAGAGTAGGAGACAGTATGGAGCCTTGGGGTACACCGGCGTTGATAGTGAAGGTGTTAGAAAGAAATCCGTCGACTGCCACTCGTAAAGAACGCTCTCTGAGGAAACATGAGAGCCACAAACAGAACTTTTCCGACATACCATAAGAACGTAGCTTAGCCAACAGCCCATCGTGCCAAACACGGTCGAATGCCTTAGATATGTCAAAAGCACCCGCTCGAGATTCTCCAAAGTGTTCAATTGCATTGTTCCAAACATGTGTTACATAAGTCAGAAGATCTCCTGTTGATCTATTTTTACGAAAGCCATATTGGTGATCGCTAATAATGTTGAATCCTTCAAGATATTTTAGAAGATGCTGGTTGATAGCCTTTTCCATGACTTTTCGATATTATTGAAAGCAGTGCGATTGCTCGGTAGTTATTTGGCAAGGTCTTCTTGCCTTTTTTAGGTATCGGCTGAACTGTAGCACATTTCCAGCAGGAAGGAAATATTCCCTTTCTGTAGGATAGGTTGAAAAGTCTACAGAAAACTGGTGTTAGTTCCCTCGCACAGATTTTAAGAACTATGGCAGGTATTCCGTCAGCGCCAGAAGCCTTTTTGGTGTCTAGCTTCATCAGAAATACGCTTTATGATACGCTGTCTGAAGACAACATCGGGCATCCTTGACTGCACTATGGGAATAGTAGGTGGTGTTTTTCCTTGGAAATCGACAGTAGAATGTGAAGCAAAGAGTTCAGCCAACAAGTTCGCTTTCTCAACAGGTGTCGTTGCAATAGAATTATCTGGCCGTGTGAGTGGTGGTATGGTGGATTTGGTGAAATTTTGACTAACTACCTTAGCGACCGACCAAAAGGACCTTGAATTGCTGGGACAGGCGAGAAGTTTGTCTCTAATCCGTTGATTGTGTACTTCCTTGGTTTCGTCGATAACTTCTTTGCATCTGTTCCTATAGTCTATGTCTATAGTATAATAAGCGTTTGATGATAAAAACTTCCGTGTTTTTGTTTTGGCTCCTACTTGCGGTAATCTTCGAACGCTCTCTGGGAAACTATTAAATAATTTAACGGATGAATATTGTACACCTCTTTGGATATTATATATTTTCCATTGCCGATCGAAAAGCTAAGGTAACATTTATGATAGATGAATTTAAAAAAGTTCCTTCGTTGAAAAGACAAATATATATTTTTCCCCAAAAAAAGTCTAAAAAATAAACGTTCCTCGAAGGATAAATAACCGCTTCACCCCAGATATACTTCCTAAAAATTATAAAAGTGGAAAAAGACTGGTTAAAATTAGCTTGATTATGCATCAGTAGGGAGTTAATTTTTTTTGTTGGAGCCATGGACTGATTTCGGTACCTATTATTCAAATTAGATTTTGTTATCTTAAAGAAAAGAAGGGTAAATTTAAGGTGAAAATCTGACACAGAGAAGGGAGAACATGAATAAAAAGCAAATTTTAAGCCAGTTGGGGAAGGTTTAAAATACACCTTTTTACACATTTTCTCCTTTTGTTCGTAAGTTAATGAAAAAAAAATTGTTGACGATGAATCTTATTACGAGGGTCGCCTCTTAAGTTTTTACTAACGACCACTAGATGGCGCTATTGAAATGTGACATTATCATTCATTTGCTATTGTAAAAAAAAAAAACTGTGGCGTTTAAAAAAAACAGTTTTGTAAACAAAAGGAAATTTCACGTGAAGGTCTTCGTGGAATAATTTTTTACAATTTTAGGAAAGGCCTAACTTAATAACAATACCTCGAATCGCTTCGTTCAATTTTTGGTAATGAATCATCATCAGAAAAGACTATTTACAATTAGTTTGCAGAATTTCGTCATGGTCGTGCTTCCGTCAGCTATGAATTACGTGAAGATCGACCAAAATCGGTTGTTGTTCCAAAAAACATCGATGCTGTGAGCGACATGATTGAAGAGAATCGGAATGTGACTTACCGTGAGATAGAGGCATATTGAAGACTGCAGTACATTCGATTTTGCATGAACATCTAGCTGTGAAAAAGATCTGTTCCCGATGGATTCTGCATAATTTGACCGAAACCGTAAGGAAATGCTCAAAAAATCCGACCGTGGACTTGCAAAATCCGTATACAACATCGTAATAGGAGACGAAGCTTGGATATAATCGTATGAGCTGAAAACTAAGCAACAATCAACTGTTTGGGTATTTCAAGATTAACCGAATCCAACAAAAGTGGTTCGTTCGCGAAGCACTTTCAAGAGAATGATCGCTTGTTTCTTTGGTTATATTGGACATGTTGCAACCATTGCTTTAGAGCAGGGGTGCTCAAACTTGAACTGCTGGCGATCTACCTCAATACTGTTAGACTACGATCGATCGACTATGAGAGGCTGCAAGTAAGTGTGATGCAGGATTGTCGTCTAAGTAGGCTGTATCGTGGCATAGATATTAGTTTTCCGCACAATATGCATTTTTTTTTAGTCAACGTAAGTGTAGGTCTGCTCTAAAATGTCAATGAAAAAACTCATAATTATTCAAAATTGCGTGTTTATTGGTTCTTACAAAACAAACGAGTTCTAGTGTCTAAACTTAACTAAAGAGTGACTTTGGATGTTGAAGCGTGGCACTGCATGTCCTCAGCATACTTTTCAAAAGATGGTACGTAATTACCGAGTGCTAATCGCAGTTAGTCGATTGCGATATTTTGACTTAATTATCTTCATTTCAAAAAAATGCAGACTCGCACAAGTAAGTTGACTCAAACATTGCCGTCAGTTGAAGGGCCATTTTGCCTTAGATTCGGATATTTATCTTCAGATATAAAACACCAGAATTTTTGTATCAAATGCTGTGGCTTTGGGATGTATATCTGATATAATCTGCACTAACTCATTTTCAACAGGACATGAGTCCATGTTAAACTGACTTGCTATTTCAGTAGCTAATTCCTCAATGTTTTTTACACGAAAAAGGATAACTCATAAATGATGTGATATTTGCCAATTTACTGAAATCATAAAAACATATTTCGAATTGGCCCAAAATATTTGATAATTCTGTCTCATAAATATCATAATTCAACTGAGGAATCCTTGCTTTCAAAGACGGAAAAATTTTCAGATCCTTTCTTTTCAGTTGATCTATCATAAGTTGCAATTTACTTTTGAATGCGTTCATTGCGCTAATCATCTCAACAAAAGTTTTCCTTTACCTTGAAGCTCCAAATTAATGGTGTTTAAATGCATTGTCATGTCTGTCAAAAATGCCAAATCAGTCAGCCATTTTCCGTTTTTCAGCATCTGAGTGTCATCACCTCTTTCGTCCAGAAAAGCTGTTATTTCGGGCAATAATTCTTGAAACCTTCCTAGGAATTTTCCGCGACTCAACCACCTGACGTCCATGTGAAAAACTAAATCAGTGTGTTCAGATGACTCACTATCTTCCAACAATTTAAAGAGCCGTCGTTGCAAGCTACGTGCACGGATAGAATTCACAATTTTTGTTGCAATGCCCATAATCTCCTCCATGTTTAGAACTTTTGAACACAAAACTTGTTGATGTATAATGCAATGGAAGGAGAAAAATGAAGGGAAATCATCATTAGCTCGACACAATGCCACAAAACCGTTTTCGTTTCCAGTCATTGCTGGTGCTCCATCGGTTGTAATGCACACTAGTTTTTATATATTGATAGTTTGTAGTTTGTTACAAAATTGAAGAAAACGTCATATATATATCTTCGCCACGGGTCTTTCCTTTCAGAGGAATCATTGTCAAAAACTCTTCCTTAGCCGACATGTCATTGAATACCATTCGAATAAAAATACACAGCTTGGCAGTGTCTATCATATCGGTGGATTCGTCGAAAGAAAAGTATGTACATTCCATGATATCATGTTTTAGTTTTATCTGCCATGTCCTGACTCATGACTTCAACACGCCTTGTGACAGTCGGACGAGATAACTGAAGTTCTCTAATAGCAGGCATAATCTCTGTTTTATTTTTAAAATCTCCAAATAAAGTCTCACCAGCTTCAATAAATGCTTCCTTCACAACCAATTCATTATCAAATGGTTTCTTGTGTTTCGCCAATATATGAGATATTTTAAATGACGCGATCGTTGCAGCTTTTGATTGTTTGGCTGGTCTTGTGAACATGGTTTGTTCTTTTTTCAAACAAGTTATCAAATCACATACTTTTCGTTTTCTTAATTCACTCTGTGACGGAAAATCCTTTTCATAGTTTTTATGAACCGTTTTATGATGCCTCTCTAAGTTCCCACGCTTAGGTATTGCAACTCACGCACGGCAAATGAGACAAATGCACTTATCCTTTACCATACAAAAGAAAAATTCTTCCTCCTCCCAATCGTTATTAAAATGATAAGTTTTACTTTTCTTCGCCGCACTCATTTTGGACTATTTATTAATAAACTTTTGTATCGATGTATCGCCTTCAAGTTACAACTTAGACTGACTCCTATTCCTGCAGGCGCAATATTTATATCGGCGCGAACGAAGTCTCGAATGTTCCCGTCCAACACGCCGCCCGAAGTTTCTAGAAAAATCGGCGGGAATCAAAAACGCGGCTTTTCTTTGACAAAGTACCGCGCGTTCCTTTGATAAAGCCGCCTTTTGCCGCTAGCAGGGGGTTATTACGATAAAAGAAAGTGATGAGGGGGTTATTCTGGCCTATTTGTGGATCGAATAGATTTTAGTAGTTTATTCATTACATTTTGTTTTAGTTACCTAAAACAAAATCTGTGAATAGTTCTATATCGGAATTTTTTTTTCGAGATCGACTCAAAAAGCACTCGAGATCGACTTGTCGATCGCGATCGACCGCTTGAGCACCCCTGCTTTAGAGGATTGAAAAACAGTTAATGCTGAGTGGTATACAACCATTTGTTTGCCAGAAGTCATCGATGAAATCAGAAAAAAAACCGAAAACGTCGGTTTTCATCTTGACAGTGCCAGCTCTCACACAGCACGCCAAACAATTGATAATTGGACGGAGAAAAACATGGAATTAATGTGTCATTGCCCATATTCACCTAATTTTTCGCCTAACGACTTCTTTTTGTTCTCGAAGGTCAAAAATAAAAAATGCGCGGACAGTGATTTTCATCCAAAACCATGTTTTTGAAGTCCCAACCAAATGTTTTGAGCATTGGTTCAAACGTGTGCAAAATTGTGTAAGTCTTAAAGGCGAATATTTTAATTTACATTAATACAATTTGTAACAAAAAAAATTTCTCTTTCATTGTTTTTGTAAAAACTGAAAATGTAGCCCTCGTATAGGAATTAAGACAATCTATTTGAACGAATTCTAAATAAAATAATTTGATTTATCTTTGTGGAAAATTAGTGATAATTTGGAATTCATCCATCAATCTTTTTTTAAAGGTTAGAGGGTCGTTTGAAAAGTAAGGTAAATGATACACATATGGCATTCCTATCATCGAAATCAGTATTGGACTATTCCGTTTCATTCCTGAGAAGATGAATGCAGAGCTCAGTGCGGTTACTGTTTGCTAGGTCGAAATACAAACGTGTATTCGCGATTTCCGACATCATGGAGGTTCGAACTGTGAAAAAATTTTACTTTTTGAAAAACGAAACGTACACTGAAATAAAAGTGAATTTTAACAATGTTCTCCATGACTCTTCTCCTTCATTGAAGACCGTACACTCCTGAGTTTCCGAGTTTAAACGTGGCCTAACAAGTACAAATAACGAGGATCGCAGTGGACGCCCGACCCAGAGATGTGACAATTCCGGATATTGACAGATTGTTGACATTTTAGGAATCTCAAGTGAAGGCGACCATAACATTTTGCATAAACATTTGGGTATGCAAAAGCACGGCACGATGGGTGCCACATCACAACAAGGCACCTACTCATATGTCGCTCGTTGCCATGGCCAAAATTCATGAACTTCGCTTCGAATTTATATAGTTTTATATTTATGTAATAGCTATCTACCCTATTAGCTCGATTTGACCCCTTCGGCAACCTTTTTGTTTCCGAACCTGCAAAAATTTCTTAGAGGACAAAGATTTGACGGAAATGACGCTGTGAATGACTACTTTGCACGTCAAAAATGTCTTAATGGCATAGAAATGTTGCTGGACGAACTATATTAAGCTCGAAGAAGATTATGTTGAAAGACTTTTCAAACGACACTCGTATAATATAAGTATAATATAATAAAAGTTTTACCTCTTACATTATTATTTCATTCGCATTTCGAATTAACACTAGTTTTTATGATAATTTTTGCTGGTGCGTTTATTTTTTTAGAACTCTATAATATTACTTTACCTTCTTATAAAAGCTGTAACTACGGCCAACTCTAGCAACACTTAAATTCCTATTGTATTTGCTGGAAAAGTTTCTAAATTGCTTCCTAGTCAACATAATTGTACTGTCAATAGTGAAAATCTTACAGTAATATTCCTAAGTTTCATTGGCGTAACTTATAAGGTTTTAGTTTTAGATTTATTTATACGAAATTTTCAAACTGAAAATTTCTTTCATTTGAAGAAACAAGATATGAAAATTTTCATGTTACATTTACAAATAATAGAGCTGTTTTAAGATGAAGTGAGAAAATAGTTGCAGGGAATACTCAGCCAAATTTTTTAAAGCTCAATATAAAGATCATGTATAAAATCAATCTCACGAAGTATATAGAAACACTGGTCAATACAAAAAGTTTGAAGTTACCATATTTACAAAATTTTGATGAGTATAACCAGAAGACTTGGTTACATCAGGATTGAGCCATATTACAGATGTTAAATACAGTTTTGGCAGTTTTTCGAGAAATATTTACTAATAAATCGATTTCCAAAAGAGGTAACATAAGTTTGTCTCCACACAGCCATGATTTGATGTCATTTGATTTTCTGTTAAGGATACATCTCAAAACTAAATTGTGCAGTAATAATCCTCGTCCTCTCAAAAAATAAAAAGAAAATGGCTGGCAATAAATGCGGAAACGACGATTCGTGGTCAATAATTTCACTAATCATTTAGAAGAATTCCAAGTATGTAGCTGTTTCCATTTCCAACACATTGAAAAAGGCTCCAGGAACTGATTTAATCACGGCAGAGGTGATTAAAATAATGAATCCTAAAGTCCTGCAAGCAATTCATATGCTATGAAGTAAAATTTGGAAAACTTGTGAATGGCCCCAAGAATGGACTACCTCAACTACTATTCCACTACATAAGGAAGACTCAACTGATAACTGCACTAATTAAAAGAATGTCTTTGATCATCCACGTTAGCAAAGTCCTGATTCCGTTCCGCTTATCTAACTTCATCAAGCCAGAAATACTACTAGAACAAGCGGGTTTGGTCAAAAATAGGGGCTGTAGAGAACAAATTCCTAATATTCCGAACACAACTGAAAAATCGAGAGAGAACTACGTGCCTGTAATGTTTTCTTTTGTAGATTTGGAAAAGACTGTTGATAGTATTAAGTGGAACCAACTTTGGGTTATACTGTTAAGGATTGAAGTCCCGAGCCATCTAATAAAACCAATTTCCAGCTTATTTAATAACATCACAGGTGTAATTAAGGTGGAAAATATATACTCTGAAGAATATAGGATCGAGAAGGACGTTAAACAGGAATGTATTCTCTCTCCGATATTATATAACATCAACAGTGAATACGAAATGCGGATAGTTCTAGACGAATGGCATAGTGGAATATCTATTGGGAGAAAAACTCTCCAGCGATTTGCGGACGATACCGTATTAATAACATCAAATGTATAGGAAACAGAGCAATAATTGCAAAGATTGGCATAGGATGAACAAGAATACGGCCTTAAAATTAACTATAAAAAATGAAAAATAATGATTATAGATCACGAGAACATCTTAGGCCAAAAACCCGCCGTTGTATCTTAATGTGATGAAGCTGAGTAGGTTCTTTACCTAGAAGGAATCATACATGAAAACGGCAGTACAGAATTTGAGATCAAACGCCGTATCCAACTTAGTCGAACTGCATTTTTACAATTGACAAACATCTGGAGGGACAAAAATATTACGAAGAGAACCATAATTAAACTTGTAAACACACTTGTATGCTCAGTCTTCGGGTATGCTTCTGAGACATGGATCATTCGCCAGGTAGATTGAAGGCGTCTTCTAGATGTGTAGCCAAGTTGTCAGAGGCAAATTGTGACGAAAACCTCTCATTAAATGTTAGCAGACTGCGCTTTGGCATACAGATAGTTTTTTGGACGTAGAATACAACAAAAAAAAGTTTGCTTCTCTAAAGTGTACGCTAATTCTACAAAATCGAAAATAAAATGAAAAATTCGGTTTTTCGCAAATATCTCGAAAAAAATAAAAACCATATAAAAAAAACTAATAACTAAAAAATTAAAAAAAAAAATAATAAAAACTAATAGCACCACGTGACAGAACGGGTTATTTTACAAAAAAAAACTAGTATGTAGATTATTTTTTTAGTTTTAAAACCGTAGTTTAAAACAGATATATTTAAAATAAAATGGCTGGTTTAACCCCTTCAGTTCTAGTGGTAATTATATTTCCAACCTTATTTATGATTAAATTAACGTTTCTGTATACGAAATATTTTGAAATTGTCTATTAAGAGGTTTGTCAGGGTGCTGATTAAGAATCCGATGACAGATTTGAAAAATTCAAAATGGCGGATTCAATACGACGGCCAGAGAGTACGTAATTCATTTAATTTCTTCGAGTAATTTAGAATTTTTGTGTTTTCAATAACTGTTTTCTTTGTACCTAGATGTTCAAATGAAATATAAATAATACTTTATACTTAAAACTTGGACTTTTGTTTTCATTTTCCACCTTTTTTTTTAAAGAGGCGAACCTCTTTATGGCACTGGAACTAAGCCAACAAGCCAACATCTCTCTTTATTTATAATCTATATACATTTTTCCTTAAACCTAAAAACACATCCAACACCCAGTCGTCACACGGAATCGAACCGCTGACCTCTCGGACAACAGCAGGCAAGGCTAGCGCCTTACACACTGCGCCAATTGGTACGGCTTTCCACCTTTAAATATGTATTTATTTTAAGTTTAAGTTGTATGATTAATAATAAGCAAAAAATACGTTCATCATGAACGCTTTTTTAAGATCAAAATTTAAAAAAAAGGGAAAGGTTTTCTTAAGTTTCTGATGATTACCTAATATCAAGCTTACTTTTTACTGTAACTAAAAAAAAATTATCCATTTCGTACTGGCAAATTTTCATATTTTAGAACTCCATTTCTAAATAACATAGACAATGTGGATATTTTTAATTATTCTTATATTGAAACCTAAGTTATAATAATGATATATGCACAAGGATTTTTTTTCAATACTATGTTTTATTAAATACTAGCCGGGCCCGCGGCTCCGCTCGCGTGGACTTGATTCACCACTATCGTCACTGCTTATTCCTTAATTTACCCAACGTAATAAAATATCTCCCATTATTTCCCCTTATCTCTCAATATTTCTCCTTATCTCCCATTATCTCTACATAATTTCGATTATCTAGGCTTAACTCTGCCCATCTCCCATCATTTCTTTTTATCTCCCATTATTTCTCCTTATCTCCCATTATTTCTCCTTATCTCCCATTATCTCGCCTTATCTCCCATTATCTAGGCTTATCTAGGCTTATCTCGACTTATCTCTCAATATTTCTCCTTATCTCCCATTATTTCTCCTTATCTCCCATTATCTCACCATAACGCCCATTATCTAGACTTATCTTTTCTTATCTCCCATTATTTCTCCTTATCTCCCATTATTTATATTTATCTCCCATTATCTCACCTTATCTCCCATTATCAAGCCTTATCTCGACTTATCTCCCATTATTTCTCCTTATCTCCCATTATCTAGCCTTATATCGAATTATATAGAACATTTTGTTTAAATTTATAAAAACACGTAAATCCGATAAGTGGTTCTCAAGTGATAAGCGCACTAACGGACAGACAGACAGACAGAAAGACGTTGCATTTTATATATATTATATTCTTTGCTACATGATATTGTTCCATATTTAATGCTTTAGGCAGTGTATTGCAAGAGAACGCGCTAGTGGCAAACTTTTCTCCACTCGATTCACTATTATGTCACCTAACGCAATAAAATATATCCTATAACCTGGCCAGAGAACATATGTATGTTTAACAAAAAAGCACGTAAATCGGATAAGTGGTTCTCCAGTGATAAGCGCCCTAACGGACAGACAGAGAAGCGTTGCATTTTAAATATATTATAGATATTCTTTACTACATGATATTGTTCCATGTTTAATGGTTTAGCATGTTTAAAAAAAAGCACGTAAATCGGATAAATGGTTCTCCAGTGATAAGCGCACAAACGGACAAACAGACAGATATACGTTACATTTTATATATATTATAGATGTAATAAAATATATATCTATAACCTGGTCAGAGAACATATGTATGAATTTAAAAAAAAAGGCACATAAATCGGATAAGTGGTTTTCGCATGATAAACGCACTAATGGACAGACAGACAGACAGAGAGACATTGCATTTTATATATATTATAGATTATAGATTATAGATATTCTTTGCTACATAATATTGTTCCATATTTAATGGTTTAGGCGGTGTATTGCAAGGCAATGCGCTAGCGGCGAACTTTTTTTTTTCCGACATCATTCACTATTTTACGTCACTACCCATTCTTTATGCTACCTATCGTAATCAGATATAGCCTATACCCTGGCCAGAGAACATATGTATGTTTTAAGAAAAAAGTACGTAAATCGGATAAGTGGTTCTCCAGTGATAAGCGCACTAACGGACAGACAGACAGACAGAGAGACGTTGCATTTTATATATATTATAGATTTGTAATTTACTGTATGCCCGTTAAAATCATGCAAATAAAAATTTCCTTTTAAGTTTTAGAAATTATAAAGCAACAAAAATAAAAACTATTAGTATCATCGGAAAGCTGAAAGTCTCCTCTTCAAAAAGCATCTTTTAATTTTTTTTACACTCTAAAAACAAGTAATATCAATTAACCTTTGAGCGGTGTGCGTAGACTTTCAAATTTACCCGTTTGGGGAGCTACATATTTTGACTCATCTATCCGAATTTTTAATAAATTTTCACGCTAATAAAAAAAAAATTGCAAAATCTATATACTATTTTTTGTAAAATATCCCACCCACTCTTTCACGTGGTGCTATTAGTTTTTTCGATTTTTTTTAGTTTTCGAGATATTACGGGAAAAACAAATTTTTGATTTTATTTTGGATTTTTTTTAGCAAACTTTTCTTTTTATCGTATTCTACGGCCAAAAAACTACCTGTGTGCCAAAAAGGAGCCTATTAATATTTACTGTGAGCTCAAAACCCCTGGCGACTAGGCTAGTGGTGCTAGCGTAAAATGTTTCGAATACCTTGGACGGCTAAAAGGACCAATGTGTCTGTTTGGCGAGAAATCCTGCCAACCCAGAGACTATTTAGTATGACATATCAAAAAATATTAAGAATCTTCGGTCAGGGAAAGACGGAAAGCAGAAGGAAAAGGGTATGATCATCCACTATTTTACGCAAATTTAGAAAACTCTCGCAAAATAATCCAAGACAGATCTCAATGGAGAAATGCAATTAAAAGAGTAATTAATCAGCAAGAAATCAATTACACTAGTCAACAAAAAAAAGAAAATTGCTTGTTTCCTGTGATTTTTTTTTTTGTTTCTATCTCAAATTGAGGCGTATTTTTTAAATATGGCAACAATTTTTCTCTAACAGCTTTTGTTTTTGGGTTATAGCTAACTACCCTCATTTACTATTTTTACTTAGATTTTCGTTTTTTATTGGACACTAAAATATATTTTGTTGTTGTTTTAGATATGGCTTCGTCAAGAAGTGTTGTGTGCTTAATCCCGATTGTTTTTGCTATATTTGTGGTGAATATATGTTATATTTGCAAAATATCGAAAACCTATATCGGACTTTGTGGAAACTGCGTATCATCAATACTTTAAAATAAAATTGTGTAATCAGGACAAGCCATGGGTTCCTCATATTGTATGCCAGAAATGTGTGGTATGTTTACGGTTATGGTCCAGTGGAAAAAGAGATACAATAATGTTCGTAACACCCATGATTTGGCGAGAACCTCGAAACCATCATGACGATTGCTACTTCTGCGTTGTGAAAATAAACGGAATTAACCCTGGAAATCGAAGTAAGTGGTCATATCCTAACTTATCTTCTGCTCAACGACTTCAATTAAAAATCACAAGAGGTACAACCTAGCACATCTAAATCTTCTGATGATCCAAATCTCTGTAAACCCGAACGAAATACATCAAGTGAAGACTCTGATTCAGACTACAAATGTAGCCTTTCAGAACCTCAACCAGTTAATCAGAAAGAACTAAATGACTTAGTAAGAGATCTGAACTTACCAAAAGAAGCTTCTGAGATTTTAGCATCTCGTTTAAAAGAAAAAAATTTGCTTACTCCGGAAACCAACATTACATTTTATCGTACCCGGGAAAAAAATCTGTTACCGTATTTTTCTCAAGAGAAGGATTTAGTTTTTTGTAACGATGTTGGTGGTATTTTGCAGCAGATGGGATTAAAACAGTACCAACCTAGTGGTTGGCGTCTTTTCATAGACAGCAGCAAAAGAAGTTTAAAGTGTGTTTTGCTTCATAACGGTAACAAGTACGGATCTATACCTACGACTGCTCAACGACCTCAATTAAAATCACAAGAGGTACAACCCAGCACATCTAAATCTTCTGATGATCCAAATCTCTGTAAACCCGAACGAAATACATCAAGTGAAGACTCTGATTCAGACTACAAATGTAGCCTTTCAGAACCTCAACCAGTTAATTAGAAAGAACTAAATGACTTAGTAAGAGATCTGAACTTACCAAAAGAAGCTTCTGAGATTATAGCATCTCGTTTAAAAGAAAAAAATTTGCTTACTCCGGAAACCAACATTACATTTTATCGTACCCGAGAAAAAAATCTGTTACCGTATTTTTCTCAAGAGAAGGATTTAGTTTTTTGTAACGATGTTGGTGGTATTTTGCAGCAGATGGGATTAAAACAGTACCAACCTAGAGGTTGACGTCTTTTCATAGACAGCAGCAAAAGAAGTTTAAAGTGTGTTTTGCTTCATAACGGTAACAAGTACGGATCTATACCCACGACTTTAAAAGAAGAATACGTAAATGTTTCTAAGGTTATGGAAAAAATTAAGTATCAAGACCCCAAATGGGTCATTTGTGTTGATCTGAAAATGGTTAACTTTCTTTTAGGTCAACAAGGGGGGTACACAAAGTTCCCTTGTTTCATATGTCTCTGGGATAGTCGTGACAAACAACACCATTGGTCACAAAAAGTCTGGCCAGTGCGGGAAGAGCTAAAAGTTGGTACAAAAAATGTTATAAACGTGCCTTTAGTTAGCCGAGACCGCATCATACTTCCACCACTTCATATTAAACTCGGCATAATGAAACAGTTTGTGAAGGCGCTTGACAAAAGTGGCGAATGTTTTAATTTTCTTTCACGCAAGTTTCCAGGATTAAGTTCAGAAAAATTGAAAGCTGGTATTTTTGATGGGCCACAGATTAGACAACTCGTGAAAGATCCCAGTTTTGTCAAATCAATGACTGAAGTCGAATCCAAAGCTTGGAATTCATTTGTTTTGGTTATGAGTAGCTTCCTAGGCAAAAAGAAATCTGACGACCATGTCGAGCTTGTTGAGTGCATGCTACCGAACTTGCAAGAGCTAGGGTGCAACATGAGCATAAAAATCCACTTCCTGCACTCGCATTTAGACCGATTTTCACAAAATCTGGGTGATTTTAGTGAGGAGCAGGGTGAAAGATTTCATCAGGATCTTCGGACAATGGAAGAGCGTTATCAGGGGCGGTGGGACTCACATATGATGGCAGACTACTGCTGGAGTTTGCAACGAGATCTACCTAAAGTCGTTCATTCAAGGAAATCTTATAAAAGATCATATGCTAGTGTTCAATAGAAATTTTGTTAACATAATGTATTATTTTTTTTGGCAAAATAATAAAACTGTATATTTCAAAAGGTGAAGCTGTTAGCAATCTCCCAGTATTTTTTTTATAGTCAGGGCCATAGAAATACCCAATAACAGAAAAAAAAATAAAGGAAACAAGACTTGTGTTGACCAGTGTTATGAGTAACATTGAAATCGCTGCATATCGAACATGACGTTAGATGAAGAAGAGATATACTAAAATTAAACTTTTTTTAGAAGCACCTTGTATAGCATGAACGGAGACTATTTTATTTAGTAATTATTTATATTTATTATTTGTATTTGTACTTCTTAATTTATAGTTTCGGAAAGGCAAGTACTTTTATCATATACACTTGCCCGCCACTGTCTATAATCACCGATAATTGCATAAAGAGAGCAAATGGGTGTATTCTGTAGTCTTCGAATTGCCAAGAAGATTCTGTTATATTACCAAGTGAAAATAATTATCTCCATTTTACTTTATAAAGATATATCGGCAGCTGACTTGCAAGTTAGATTTATTGTTCTTTTCTGAAATTTACATGAATAAATAATAAATTTGTCTTTCTGGAGGAATATAAAATGCCATTTATCAAATTTTTAGACATTTTAGAGTGTTTAGATTTAAAATATTCAACAATCTGACTACTATAGCCCACTAACTTATGTAGATAGTGCAAGATCAAGGATAAATTTCTAAACGTAAATAGAGAGAGATTGGTCATTATTGCTAAGGTATAGCACACGTGCTGCATGGTAATCCCTAAAGCGCTACAAAAGCACCGCGTGTGTGGGAAAAGCAACTTACGTTGGTCTTGAAACGCTGTAAATTGTACTCGGTGGGAAATCATTCCAAAGGGATGTGGTTCTTCATATAAAAAAACTGCTTGAAAAGGGTTGTACGAGGAATGACAAGATGAAGTATTAGCGCAACGTGTATTTTTAGCATGCACCGCCGTAGAGAGAAGTCACTGGGCTATATACAGCGAACATTTTCCAGGAAAATACTTATAGAACAGACTCAAGCCGCCAACCGTACTTCGATGTTCCAACGAATCAAAACGACTGGTGAGTTCTGAGCCTCCAATTAGGTGAATAAAATCCAATAAATGCAGTGTATGTTTGGGAGCAGAGCCCCAAACATGGAAGTAGAATGTTAAGGTGCACAGTTTAAAATTATTTTTGAGTATACAGGGTATTTCAAAAAAGTGTGGTATTTTTAAATTCTGCGTAAAACTTTTGTATTAATAATGTTATATACCTAAACCTAGTAGTTTTCAGTTTTGTAGAAAATTGCCAGTAGCGCCATTGTTTCTGAAGGTGGATTACTCATAATGGGTACGAGCGTTCTATAGAGATGAAAAAAAAGATATATGTAAAGAAATTTGAGTTAGATGCTACAGGGTGTTCAAAATAAATTTATGCATTTCGACTATTTTAAATTGAAAAATCTGAAATTTTTTAAATGGCACACCCTGTATATTATTATTTTTCTGATAGATTCTACAAAGCCCTCCAACTTTTATTAAGTATATCATATACCTATTTCTAATAGTTTTCGATTTATTTTGAATTTTTCAATTTTTACCCTTGTTTTTAATACACTTACGCTATAACATCATAGTTGCCAAGACAAAACAAAAATGTAGGCACTGTCAAAATTTTTCTTTACATATATCTTTTTTTTTTCATCTCTGTAGAACGCTCGTACCAATTATGAGTATTCCACCCTCAGAAACAATGGTGCTACTGGCAATTTTTTACAAAACTGAAAACTAGTATTTTTTTTTTTTTTAAATTAAAATATTAGAAAAACTAATAGGTTTAGATATATAGTATTATTAATAAGAAAGTTAGAAAATTTTACACAAAATTTAAAAATAAATTACAAAATAGGATGTTCCATTTAAAAAAACATATGTTATATCGGCCATACTTTTTGAAATACCCTGTATACTCAAAAATAATTTTACACTGTGCACCTTAACATTCCCTAAAACTATTCTATTTATCATTTTTCGTCATTCCCGAAACAATTGAGATAATGAACTTTACTCTATCGTTGACTCACCCTGTACAGAATTTACAGTTGCAAAGTGTAAAACTTGCCCTGCAAAATTATTGCCCAGCAAATTAGGGTTCAGCATAACTTTTAAAAAAACTGCCGTCTGGGTTTTTGTAGCTTCAAATTCTACTTAGTTACTGTCCTTCAAGATAGGATTTCTTCCAGAACTTTGTGCTGTCTGCGGATATTTGCATGATTAGCCGGTATATATAAAAGTAATAAAATATATACAAATAATTATAAATTTTTGGTAATGCCATCAGTGACTATATTTCCGCTAAAAAAATTGTTTAACATCTGTTATAATTTCAGTATTACACACGATATGGAAAAAGAAAAATAAAAATCCATTCTACAAAAGGTATGTCGGAAAAGTTCTGTTAGTGACTCTCATGTTTCCTCAGAGAGCGTTCTTTACGAGTGGCAGTCGACGGATTTCTTTCTAACACCTTTACTATCAGCGCCAGTGTACCCCAAGGCTCCATACTGTCTCCTACTCTCTGTCTAATTTACATTAACGATCTGCTGGAAAAGACCGAAAATCCAATCTACAGCTTTGCAGATGACAGTACACTCTTCATTCACTTTGAACGCTCGGACATCGGCTACTCAGACGAATATTCGCAGACAGCAGGAAGTCATTCAACTTAACAAAGACCTGGAAGAAATTCTATCTTGGGGTGACAGTAACCAAGTGGAATTTAACGCTACAAAAATTCAGGCGGCAGTTTTTTCTAAAAAAGCTAACGTTGCTGAACACTCCATTCATTCTCTAACATCGTCACTCAATTTGTTGGGCGTTAATTTGGGAGCAAATATGTCCTGGCATGAACATGTTGCAGGCATAGAAAGGAGAGCTTCTCAAAAGTTGGGAATATTATTTCGAACCAGAAAACTTTACACTCTACAACAACTGTTAATTCTTTACAAAGCTCAAATTCGACCAACTATGGAATACTGCTCCCATGTTTGGAGCTCCGCTCCCAAACATACACTGCATTTGTTGGATTCTATTCAGAGAAGAGCTGTTCGTCTGATTGGAGACCCGGAACTGACCGTCGGCCTTGATTCGCTGGAACATCGAAGAAGGGTTGGCGACTTGAGCCTATTCTACAAGTACTTTCATGGAAAGTGTTCGAAGGATGTGGCCCGCTTAATTTCTCCCAGAGCGGTGCATGTTAGAAGTACACGTCGCGCTAATTCTTCACATCCGTATGAGGTTCAGCTTGTTATTCCTCGTACAACGCTTTTCAAGCAGTCTTTTATATGCAGAACATCATCCCTTTGGAATAATTTGCCCAGGACTGTGTTTCCCACCGAGTACAATCTACAGCGATTCAAGAACAACGTGAATCGCTTTCTCCGCACACGTGTCGCTCCTTTAGCGCTTTAGGGACTTCCCTGTAGCACGTGTGCTAGACCCATAACTACTACTTCTACAACAACAAAGTTTACTATTTGTTTGTTGTAGAAGTAGTTCTTCGCATTTATAATATCACGGAACCGTTGCTTATTTGGATTTATGATTTCATTACTTTTGGTTTTATTTCTATCGTTTTCTAATATTTTTTTTCCGTATGCAAATACAAATTTTTACAAATACAATTAGTTTTAGGTTATGGGTTGAGACAGACCTGTAAATAATTGTTTTTGCTTCAATTATATCGAAACGGTTTAGATTAAATGTAACTGTAACCTATTTAACAAACGTGAAAGCTTAATAAAGAAAATACATTTGAATCAAAAAAATCAGGATACGTTTTTAGCTTATTATTAAATAGTAGTATAGATTATGGAATAGTGGAAGTAATTTTTTTAGATAATTCTTATAAATAAATCATTTTTTGATTTTAACAATTAAATGCTTGAACTATATTATTATATATTATAAGGTCTTTGTTAAGTTGAACGACGTCCTGTTGTCTGCGGATATTTGCCTGAGTAGCCGATGTTCGAACGTGCATGAAAAAATAAGCGTACTGTCATCTGCAAAGCTGTAAATTGAATTCCTAGTCCTTTCCAGCAGATCGTTAATCTAAATCAGAAAGAGAGTAGGAAACAGTGTGGAGCACATACCTGCGTTTATAGTGAAGGTAATAACTTCAAGATACTGTTTTTCTATTTCGTATGAAATACCGAGTATTTTATTATATTAAAAATGTAACTAGGATAACTAAGAATAGTGATCATTAATGTTAAGACTGCTTGCTTGGAAGAGTGCCGGGTACGTAACAAATTACATATAGGTGTTATTAAAATTAAGAAATATTTTTTCGAGGCTATACAAGGAAGCGTGATGAATATTAGTGGTTAGTGGAAAGTGGTAATCAGGAAAAGAATCAACAACAATAATGGCCAGCGTTGAGTCGGCAGGGGCGAAAATTTATCTACAGAATATAGATGTTCGTAAAAGCTTCTCATTGATAAAGTAGACTGACGGTTTTCAGACAGACAATTTTGCCATTTTGATAGTATTTATAATAGAGGAGGTAACCACATGCTACGAGACGGTAGAATATACTTATCTATTTAGATAAACAGACGACACTCAATGAAATTGCTAAGCTAAGGAAGAGCTCGGTTGATTTAAGCAGGAAGTAATACGCTTGGCTAGTTTGAGTATCTGAAAATTTATCAAATTTAATTTCAGCACATCCAAGCTGATTAGAGCGGTTTGATGATTGTGGTTAGATCTCAAACCATACTATTGCCACTGTAACTTATCTGGGATATAGAAGCATGCGATAGCGTTATTTATTTCGGCATAAAAATAATAAAAAGGAGGGTCAGATCCAGAAATAAAGCGAAGGATGGAATGCCAAAGGAAGGTTTGGGTAGATTGGTTAAAATCTGCATACACCATAATCTGCGAGAAGCAACTAAAACGAGACATCTCAGCACTGGTTTTTCCTATTGTAACCTATGGGTCGCAATCCTGGACACTGAACGTAGGTAGTATGCCGTAGAAGAAAGTGGAAATGATTTGCTAGGGATTCCGTGCACGGCCCATAGAACGAATATCGCTATACTAAAAGATCTGAAAATACAGGATCATGAAAGGTTACTTCCAGCAATTTAAAGACGGATTCTAAAATTCTTCGGTAACGAAATACAAAAGAACAGTATGGGAAAAATAATGATTAAGGAAAAGTAGACACTAAAATAATAAGAGGTATAACTCCTGTAAGATTTGTAGGCCAAATCAAGGAGCTCACAGACATGTCGGTTGTAACAGTCACCAGAATAGCAGAGGATAGAGTAGCATGGCGAAGTTACTCGCTACCATGAACAAGTCACGACGTTCGGAATTGAACAGGACAAGGACACCTCTTAAGTCTTAAGGAATGAGCTAGCCGATGTCTTAAAGATCAGTACCAAGTACAACAACATTGTTACAGGTAGATGGCGATCTGACAATACTGGATTTAAAGATATTTAACATAAAATTATATAAAAACAACACTATGTATTAATTTCCAATATATTTAAAGTCACTTGACAATTGTTTCACCATACAATAGCTTCTTCAGAAGTAAATAAGAAAGAAAAATATTTGGTGGTAATCTTGGTTATAAAGTGCTTAAAACTATCCTTAAT
Organism: Pachyrhynchus sulphureomaculatus; assembly: GCA_019049505.1. Classification (NCBI taxonomy): domain Eukaryota; kingdom Metazoa; phylum Arthropoda; class Insecta; order Coleoptera; family Curculionidae; genus Pachyrhynchus; species Pachyrhynchus sulphureomaculatus. Next base: position 151,784,740 of record CM032455.1, on the reverse strand, counting down.
TACCTAAGATTATGCTAATCATTTTATTATATTATTTACAGACAGAATTATTTTAAGAATGCAAATCTGTGGTACTATTTCCGAGAACTAATAAAGATTAAGTAAGGGTGAATGGTTTAGGTATATCTGTTCGTTTAATAATTGATTCGAGTTTTTCCGTTTGTTAATTTCAAGACATTCAAGCAAATTTAATTTTTCAGATTTATTTTCTACATGTAGGATGTTTAACGTATCATCAAGTTATGGAATTCGTTTATTATATGGGTTGCGTAATGTGAATTGTTCTTATTTTTTAAATAACTATGTTTATGTTCTTTAATGCGAGTTTCAAAAGATCTACCAGTTTGTCCTACGTAGGTTTTAGTACAAAATCCACAGTTTAATAAATAAACTCCTGATTTTAAGGATTTCTTAGATTTGATTTTGTTATACAAAATTATACTCCCTAAGGAATTATTGGTTTTGAATGCTATTTTATTGTTCTTTTTTATTAAATGTTTGGAAATTGTTCTAGTTATTTGCCCTGTGTATGTTAGTGTACTAAATTTTCCTTTGTTGTCATTAATTGTGGGATAAATCGGAGAGATTGCTTGTTTAAAGGATTTTTTATTCGAGATATTATCTATAATGTTAGGGTCATATCCATTATTAATTGCTATTTGTTTGATTATGTTGAATTCTTTGTTAAAATTAGTTTTAGTCATGGGGATATTTAACAATCTATGTATGAAAGAGTTAAAAGCTGCCATTTTGTGAGTATAAGGGTGGGATGAACTATTTTGTATGACTGTGTTAGTATGTGAAGGTTTGTGAAAAATCGAGAAATTGTGTTTACTGTTCACTTTTGATATAGATATGTCCAAGAAATTTATAGAGTTATTGGTTTCTAATTCTATGGTAAATTTAATATTAGGATGCAAATTATTTAGGAAGTTAAGGAGGATTGTTAGTTGTCTATCTGTTCCCGTGAAACAGGAAATTATATCGTCAATTTTTAGTTCTAAATGATCCATAAAAATTTCTGCTAGTAAACGGCTTAAAGGATTACCCTTTATTAGACCTTCTTTAGATGTATAAAAGTTGTGTGTTGTCAAGTGACTTTAAATATATTGGAAATTAAAACATAGTGTGGTTTTTATATAATTTTATTATGAATTTCCAACAAGTATCGGCTAACACAATCCAAGATATTTAATATTGTTACAGGTAGATGGCGATCTGACATGTTTAGTTTGTCTGAAGAATGAGGCAATGCCGTTACATTTTTTGTGTACGTGAGAGTTTCCGGTAAGTCTCACACATGACATTTTTGAATTGGTTATGCTTAAAAAGAAGAGATGCTAGCACTTTTGCGTGGAGCAATATCGTGGCCTTTACGCGGTCAGAGGCGTTCTCCGGTGCCGTGGTGGTTAGCTAGTTGGGGAATTATTTCCGGATAAAAATTTGTTTGCTTCTGTGGTAAATAAACATATGTTACGTTTCTACGTCTACTATCAATGATCATTTTTCTTTTTTATTTTCGCCAAAACTCATTAGATTCCAGTAAAATTAAACTTGCGGTTCTAGCCCATGATGCTAATGTTTGCAAATTGTTGGAACTGCCTTAAAAAGAAACAAGAAAAAAAAATTAATCCGTTATTTTAATTTGACGTAAGAGAATTTTAAATTAAGGAAATAGTATTTTTTGTCTACCGAAGGAACATTATGAATGAATGTGATTCAATAATAGAATAATTTACATTAATGACGAGTTTATTTTTATTTATACATCAAAGTCTACCGATTTTCTTAAGATATTAACGGTAGCTTGTATAATATAGAAATAAAAAACAATACCTAATGGCTTTGCTGACGACGGCAACACGCTGTGGGAAAAGATCAAATAAATAGTAGACAAACTATTTACGCCCTAAATGATAAAACAAAATACAGACATTTTTAGAATTTTTTTTTGTTTTTTAGAAATAATATTTATTCTGTCAAAAATAAACTTTGTAATATACATTAATTTGGGAGTAAACAGATCTTGGCATGAACATGTTACATGCATAGCAAAGAGAGCTTTTCGAAAGCCAGAGCGGTG